>OU343218.1:250534449-250721949 GCA_910596185.1 Chrysanthemum makinoi
TGGAATTTTAGATAAGAATCTTTCTTTTGCTAAGGCTGATAAATATTTGAACTAAAGGTTGAAATGCTTTTTGTTGATGATACATTCAAGTTATAAATCCTACCATGTTAGCAAAAGGATTGACTATCCATGATCATCGGCTTGTTAAGCAGTATCAAATCCGTTTTTTAGTTGACTACCTGCTTAATAAGTTGGATGGTATACACTCCCACATTCAAGTAATGTTAAAATAGTTGGCTAGCCCACAAGAAAATGGCTTGGTAAAGCTGTGGAAAAACCACTATTGGTAATTAGTTCACCATTAGATAGAAGAACTAACTAGTCCAGAAGGGTACAGCTTTGGTAAAGACAAAAACAAATCTGTTGATAGATGGTGATTGCTAAAATCATATGGTTATCAATGTACCATGGTCTTACACACCAAAACATTTTGGCTACTCCAAGATAATGGCTTTGGTAAAGAGTTCTAAATCCATCATTTTTTCAATGATTCACTTGAAAGTGATGAGAATAGTATGCAACTTAAACTGAATGTACAAATTGTCATATGTTGCTGGTGTTGCTGAAAGATGGAGTTGCTGTGATGCTGCTGTAAGAGAACAATTCTAAGAGATACTTTGACAAGAACAGATTTTACAGAGATAAAAGCTTAAAGACTAAGAAACAATCCGTTTTTAAAGATGAAGCTGTTAAAGATATATTCACAAAAGAACTTGAAGTCAAGCAAGTAGAATTCAAGTTAGGGAGGATTGTTGGGATATGAAAGTGCTGAAGATATCAAAGTACTGAAGATATCAAAGTACTGTAAGCTGCAAAGTACTGGAAAAAGTCAAAGAGTCAAAGTACTGCTAAAGATAAAGTCAAAGTACTGCACTTGAAGGTCAAAGTACTGCAAGATTGAAAGAACTGTTTTATTCATTTATGGAAAGTCTTGTAATTCTAGAATATTCTGTATTAGATTACTTGTCATACAAGGTTATCAATTGTAAACCGACTAGGATATCCTTGAGCCTATAAAAGGACTCCTAGATTGGCATTAGATATATGACTTATGATTTACGATTTTAGAATTAGAGTTTTAGAGAAAGTTCGATTATCTTAGAGTTGTATTAGAGTATCTACATAATAAGCAGATTTAGAGTTTATAATAAAAGGTTATTCTTCTTAGCTTTGTTAAGTAAATTCCGCTTACTTAATAAAGATTACTCAGTGTTTCTTTGTTAATAACTTAGGATTTATCCGAGGTTATTAAACCTTAACAAGCTAGTTAAGTTAGTTTGATTAAAGTATATCGATCCAACAAAGATCAAGTCAAATTCCTAATGAGCTCCTACGAAACTCCTAAGCCTTCACGCCAAGTGAACAAGGTCTCTTCCTTGTGTGAGTTATGTAGGTCCCATGACACTCGTGAATTGCACGAGACTCCCTGAACAAGTCGTGGACTACGATACCGCGCACCAATGAAATGGGAGAAAGATTCACCACAACACTCGGAGCTAGGACTTTCAACGAAGCTCGAGAAGCATGGAGGGGCAAACCCGACTATAATTGGGGTCAAACCAAAGAATTCACCTCTAACGACTCCCCATGGCCCCAACAACACAATCAAAGCCCTTATGGCCCTAGTCAACAAAACCTAGAAGGGATGATGCAACACCTAGTTACATCCCAAGAAGCCCATAGTGTTAGCCATCCGAAAAAAAACCCTAAAATACTCTTTCTCCTAAACGGCGATAATGGCGATCGTTTTTTAATTGCTTCACCAATTTTATTCGTTTGATTTCATTGTTTCTGTATCCCTATACTATCAATTACTGGAACCTTATCATCTATGGGTCCATCTCTAGTGTGGGTCGGTGGATTTCATTATAAATTAATTGGTCGGTATAGGGCTCTCACACATTATCGCTTAGAATTTTGATCATTAATAGTGGATTGGTGTTGTCTTTATTTATCATTGTGCAGCCCTTTGTGCATGGTAATTTCTATTCATGATATTTAAAGATATTTACTCTCAAAGATGGTTTAATTATTTATTGTATTGCTAAAACCCTAACTTTAAGTTAGGTTTTCTTCCTACATCGGGTTTCAGATGTCACAAGCACGTGGTTTTTCTCACTGAGAAGAGTTGTGGTGTTCGTAGGTTTATAGAGAGATGGAAAAAGGGTTCTTAACGAGTGCTTCGAGTAGTCAAAAGAGTAGCGAGAATAAGGAGGGATCATCGAGTTTGTTGTTGAGTGACCGCCAAGAAAGTAAGGAGTATCGGCGGGAAGATGCTCGGTAAAGATGGAAACCTCTGTTGTTCGCCATGTTCAATTCGCGTGATGTTGCATCTCAATCCGTTGCTGCTCAAGGGAAAGAGGGAAGGCCGGTCGTAATCGATGATATTCCTATTGTGAAATCGATCGCTCAGGAGCCTTTGGTCACCATGGATGCGTCGGCGACGATATTAATTTTTCCAGTGGATAGTAGTGTACATTCATCGCTATACGTATGTTATTATGAGGTAAGGTGCTCATTTCAGCCTCTATGTACAAAGCTAAATCGCTCACGCCCCATTACACGGTGTTATCATGTTACAAATGAGGCTATTAAGTCAATATCGCTAATGTAACTAATGGTGATGACAACTTAAATTTAAATGCGCGGGGGCTTCTCCAAATGCCTCTAATACTACTCTAACCTCGTCTTTTGCCAATGTTGTTAATGCTACCTGCATCGTTCCGGAAGTATATTTTAGATCGTTGGTTAATGGAGCGATCGTGGATAATCATGACACAATGTTGCCCGTGGCTGCCATGAAGAAGGTATTGAACCGTTATGATAACACCTTGGTGGGTTATTTTTGTAAAACCATTGCATTTCCTAATGTTAAGTTATACCAATACGGGGAAATTCGGATTACAAAACTTATGAAGAATGGTGATGGGTGTATCTTTTTAAATTCGGTACCAAAGAGGTGGGTCGTGTTTTGGAATGAGGACCTGGTTAATTCTGTAATCACCTATTATTCTTAACAAATGGACTCCTACTTTATCCCTTAATAAGAATGAGGTAACCAAGGTACCCGTTTGGATCAAATTGCATAAGGTTCCTTTAGCGCATCGAGGATGGATTGAGCTTGATTACAAGTAGGGAAACCTATTATGTTGGATGCTTTTACTAGTTCTATGTGTGTCGCATTCATGGGGCCGATTAGTTTTGCTCGTGGTTAGTCGAAAGCGCGCTGACTAATTGAAAAGCCGTGGTTACTATGGCTATCCCATGAAGACGTAATGGCTATACTACGAAATTATTGATGCCAAATACTTAATGGACACCTCCTCAGGGTGACAAATCATTTGGTCATGCTCGTTTTGATTGTCCAAATTATGTCAATGAGGGTCGTCAAAAGGACATTAATATGGCGTGCTAGGTGTCTAATCCGTGGATAATCATGAAGAGGGCTTCATTGAGGTAAGAAATCGAAGAATAAAGGGAAGATTGTGGCGGATTCATCTCAACCTCGCCCACTGGTGGTGTTAGGTTAACAAGCCAAAACCTAAGTTTTGGAGACCTATATCAAGACAGCTCTAAGCAAGGTTCGGATCCTAAGGTTCAAAAAGAGAGTTCTTCTTCTAATGATAAATCGGGTATGAACACTAACTCTTCCAATCCTTTTGATGTTTTGAATTCGTTGGGTGAGGAGGGTATAGATTATTTTCCTACGAATAGTAAGGAGAAGGAGCAGGTTACGGCTGCTAAGCCTAGTACTTCTTCCTCTCCTTGTATTTCTGCTTTAGGCGATTATGGTAGCACTAGTAATACGCCTATTGTTGAGAAAATTGGGAAGCTTGAAAAGCTTATTATTGAGGGAAGAGTTACTCTTGTTGATGATGATGGTAAACCTCTTACAATGGTTGATTCATTAGCTAAGGTGGGTAACCCATTCTCTAAGGTGGGCAATTTGGTAGTTTCTGACAACGATGATGATGAAGCTTTTGATGATCACATTGGTACGTTGTATTCTGGAAGTGGAGGTAAGGAGCAAAGTCTTTATGAGAAATGGAAATCGGATACGGGTGACGGCAACAATTATGATGATGATGATTTTGGTCTCTCTCCTGCACAATTCAAGGCTGCTGGAATTCAAGATTTTTGTCTTAAGTAGATTGTTTTATTTTTATGCTGGTTTTGGTTTGGTGGTCTAGTTGGTTGTAGCTAGTTGTCATTTATAGCCTGTCATAGACGATTTAGTGGTTGTATCAAGCGATTGCTTGCGGTTAATGTGGTACTTCAGCCACATTACATTGTACTTAAATGGTTTTTTTGGAGTAATATATTTTACCGGGTGGAATACCCTTTACCCAAAAATCCCAAGAAGCCCAAATAGCCAAGCTTTTGGACCGCTTTAACCAACAACAAGTCGAGATGGATAGGAAGATAGATAACCTCTTTAAAGTCATAACCAATAATGATAGGAAGACCACCGAAAAGGTTAATTCCATCTCAACTCACTCTCCCAAAGCTTCTGTTGTTATGATTAAGGACCCGAGCAAGCACTTCGAAACTAGAGACCCATCTTCATCAAAGCACGTTCACTTCGTCAATGCCATCACCCTAGTGAAACCAAATAGGAATAGTGATGAAACAAACTATGAGATGATACTTGAGGTTAGTGAGACTCCTAAGGATGAATCAACCAATAAAGTAGATGAAGTAGGTGATGAACACTTCAATAAGTTTCCTATGGATGAGGAACTTTCATACCACCCGCACCTAGTGCGCAACCTTCGTCCTATTTATATTAGGAGATGCCCACGAATCACCTTTGGAAATCCTAGAAATCTCAACATACCATGTTGCATAAGACATATTTTCATGGCAAAGGCCTACATTGATCGCAAGTCCCCAATAAACATCATGACAAACACGTACTATAATTGGGTGATGAAAAAATCTATCCCAAATAGGCAAGACCTCAATGATCCTAGAGTTAGATGTAATTTCCTTGGTAGAGTTAAGGGAATGCCTGTCTATGTAGGTAGCTTCACGTACCTTACGGATTTTGTGATTGTGGAGGATATTAGTACGGCTATAGATCCTAGCTTGTCCCATGTAGTTCTAGGAAAGCCATTCATAGATAGTACCGGGATGACTTATGATCCATCGTTAGGGATAGTAAGATTCAAGGATGAGATCGACAACGTTTCCTACCAAATTCCATTTAAGATTTAGAAATTTTCATTACTATCCAATGATGAGAAGGAACTTAAGCTATCGGTCTACTATAGGAATAAGGAGGATAAGAAGAGAGGAGTAGAATATGTGATGAATAAGATATTTGGGTTCTATAAAGAATGCGTGAAACTAGGACCGGAATATAGAACCAATTGGGGGCAAGATGACTTCTTAGAAAGATGCACGATAGGACATAACTATGCCATGGAAAACCCCAATAGAGATCGTCATGAGGAAGAAGATGACGGTAAGGAAGTCACGTAGGAGCATGACTTCAAGTCTAGCTACAAGACTCATAAATAAAGAAAAGTGCTTCGTGGGAGGCAACCCATGCTTAATTGTTTGCTTGTTTTGTTTTTCAATTTGTGTGTTTTTATATCTTTTTCATTGTTGTTCATTCTCATGTTAGACTTTGTGAAAATGCTTTATTTTGTTTTTGACCTCGTCTTAACTACGTATAAAGGAATTTTACAAGAAGATAAGTGTAGGGAAGATCACATAAGTTTTTAAGAATATGAACATGAGAATTACAACTATTGAAATTGATATACATGTGTGTTTGTCAGAGTCAAATGTTTGTATCGAGTCATAATGGATATTTTGTAGGAATTTTTCCTGGTTTTAATGATGTAATTTTTCCAGAATTTTTCTAGAAAAACGCAGCAGACCACTTTTTGTCAGGACAACCTGACGGCATCAGGATTAAAGCCTGACGATGTCAGGCTATGTAGAAACAGAATGATTAGTTTTCATTTTTTGTGTAACTTGTAAATTTTTGGAAATTCCCAGGTCTTATTTTCTAGAAAAACTGCAAGCATCCATTCCACAAGCATTATATCTTACTTGCTTTCTAGTGTAGTTGTGTGTCATATATAGTTATACCGCCAATTTTACGCGAAGGTTTCGTTTGTTTTCTTCTAAGTGTGCAGGTTATATTGGAAAAGAAGAAGAAACACACATTGGATAAAGCTTATTACTTATGCATTCTTCTTGAAAGAAGATTTAACCGCAACTTCACATAGGGGAGTACTAGTTTCTTTTCCTTACTTACCTTCCTTTATCATAACTTTGATACTTTTGGGGAACATTGGGGACACTGTTCAGTTTAAGTGTAGGGAGGGAGAATAAAACGAGAACTTAGAAACTATTCACTCACTTGATTATTTATCTTGTCTTTGGTAATTTGTGTAATAAACTATGAGAAGTATTTGTTAGGGCAATTTTAGCACCAATATTTAAATTTTTTTATGACATTTACGAGCTAAACTTTAGTCTTAATAAAGCGTCTCATGGATAGGAATTATATGACTAGCACAAAAACCGTATACCACTCAAATTCCACCCCAAAAATGTGAGGTTCTCCCCTAGATCTTTAGGAATAAAAGCATTCACCTTTAATGCTTAATGAGTGTACCGGTAGTATAATAGAGTCTAGAACTTGTTTTGTGATGCATTACGAGATCGCTAGTGAGACTACACTTGCGTAGTTAGGAGTAACTAAATGATAAGAGGCATTAGGATACCCTTTGTTTGAAACATGTATTATAATTACATCTTCCACATTGGTTGAGTAATTACCCCACACCCTTGCGATGTACTCATCTTTAGTACACGATATCCCTAGTTAACCCCTCAGAGCCTATCCTTTTCGCGGTTCTCATGATGTTTCGGTTTTCTAGAATATCAATGAAGAGAATTGTTTACAATCCACCCCCAAATGTACACCCAAATCTCCTTAGCCTACCTTGTATGCACTCATCTTTAGTGCATTATTGTTATCATTACTAAACCCTTAGTTCAAATATCTAGTTATTTGCATGGTTGCTAAGTCGAGTCATATCTTTTGTACACAGTTTTGGGATGATTGGGACTCATAGGTAAAAGTATTATTTTATAGAGTAACGGGGAAAGAACGATAAATTCAAATTCCCTTTTTCTACGTAATTAAATACTCCAAGTGTTTTGGTCTTTTCAAATCGGGTCAATTAGTGTTAGAGAAATAAAAACTCAAGTGTAGGGATGCTCTTATAAATCCCTTATATTTTGATGTTATCGTAGAGGATGGTAGAGTAAAAAGTATGAGAAAAAAAGCAAAAAATCGAAAAAAAAAGAGAAAAGGAGATATTAAAAAAAATGAAGAAAAAAAATGAGAAAAACATATGGGCTACCATCCTACATCTATCTTAATGTTTATGTTTTTAAGTTTATGTTTTTAAGTTTATGTTTTTAAGTTTAAGTTTGTTTTGTTTCAAGTTATCTAGTGTTAGCAACGCCATGCTTTACATGCTTGTAACATAAGATTTTTGACTTGGCACCACTAAATATCCCCTATCCAACAAAACCCTTTACTTCCCTACCCTAAGCCTAACGTTACAACCCTTGTAAAGACCTCTTAGATAGTTATTTCTAGGTGCTTACACCAAACCGGTGGAGGTTTGATCTATTCTCAAGCTTATGACAATCTATGTACTATGCCAGGTAATGAGTGTTTATCTTCCATTTCCATTCATATTATATTTCATATAAACCCGAGAGATGAGAGAATCCAAACACCACTTGTGAGGTGCTAGTGTATAATTTCCATGCTTGTTATGAATATTGTGGCGCTTTTACTTGTTGTAGATTATTTTAAACCAATGCTTCATGCCCCCTAACTTATAAATTGATTGGTAAAAAGCACATTTGCTTGAGGACAAGCAAATACCAAGTGTAGGGATATATGATAAGGATTTAAAACGTACACTTTAAGGGGTCATTTAAGCCCTAATTCGACACATTTTATATCCGTCACTGCTTAAAATCATTCCTTTTCACTTTTTAAGTCTTTTTGAAGCAAAATGCTTGAATGAAGCATATTTGGACAAAAAGGAGCGAAAACATGAAGAAAATGGCAAAGTCAAGATCGAAGACACTCAAAGCTTCTCAGCAGAACTTGACGGCGTCCCATCCAAAGGGCGACACCGTCCCTCTATGAAGACTAGATCAAAAAGTGCACGTGACGGCTCAGCAGAATTTCTAGTCCTAAAGCCTGACGGCGTCACGCCTAACTTCTGGAAGGCGTCACTCATACTTTTCACACCAGACGCCCAAGATCCATAGTTCAAACGACGTCCTGCATGAAGACTGACGGCGTCACACTTCTCAAGTGACGCTGTCCCAACGATGACTTGGCCAAGACGAAACCCTAATGACAGCGACCTGACGGCGTCGCTAGGAAAAGGCGACGTCGTCGTGATTGTAAATATATATATAAAATTCGATTTTTCTGTATTTTAAGAGGTAGAATTTTGGAGAGCAAACCCTAACTCAGTTGTAGTCTGACTTGGACAGTGTTCTAGGGTCCCATACCCTATTTTACACATCAAGATAAGTTTGTTATTCCAATTTATCATCATATTACCCCATGTTCAATTGATTGTGTGTATGCTTGCTTGTTTAACATGTCTAGCTAAATTACTTGTGTATTTGCTTAGATCTATGAAACCTAGTTATTGATTGTTGTTAGGTTATCTCTTGTCTTACTTGATAGAAGCCTAGGAGTGCAACTAGGCTTTCTTTGTGTTTATTGCGTGAGTGTGCTTTAGGACGATAGGGTATTCGGGGAAAATAGTATTATACTTGCCGAACCCATGCATTCTATAGGAGAGATACATTCATAGAACTAGGGAATACGCACCTCCTACGACTAATAGGAATACAACGCGTTATGATAAAGGACGTGACAATTCAACCAACCAATAAAAGATAAATAAGGAGTAATAGTATCTAAGTGAACACATCTTTAATCACCATACGAGCACACCTCAATAAACATAAACTATCCGTAGTAATTAGATAATTAGTAGAAGTAGTGAAATTGGTAGAAGTACCACCTCCTAATCATATAACCCGAGATTTTACCTTTTCTTTCTAAAAAACCTTAAAAAAATAAAAAGAATCATCCTCAACCCCACCTTCTTGTCATAAATCTCTTTCTAGCATTCCTATTCCCCTAGAGAACGATATCAATCCCCGAGGCTTACCCCATACTGCACTACGAGGATTAAGAATGGAGTAACAAAGTCTTGTAGCCAATAAGGAGGATTGTGAGTTCTATAGGATCTTCTAGGTTGAGGTTGAGAAGTACTGGTATTTTGTACAGGTGGGATAGGTGTAGCGTTTGGAACAGGTTTATATGGAATGTTTAAGATAGGTGCAGTGTTTGGAACAGGTTCAGATGGAGTGTTTGGGTTATTTGTAGTAGTGGACACAAATTCATCATACCAATAGTTGCCATTAGAACTGGGTGAGGGTAGAGGATGTAGCAAATGTACCATTTGAGGGTTTGAATATGGAAACACATGCTCATAGAATTGGACATCTCTTGAAACAAACTTCTTCTTAGTCAACAAATTCATCAATTTATAACCTTTTTAATGTTGAGGATAGCCCAAAAATAGACAAGGAACACCTCTGGGAGAGAGCTTATAAGCATTTCTATCAGGATTACTAGCCATTGCCAAACATCCAAACACCCTTAAGTGTGTATAAACTGGTAGCTCATTAAGTAGAACCTCATAAGGAGTTTTATGGTTAAGCACAGAAGAAGGATTTTTTTTAATCATAAAAAACAACAATTATGACACAATCTCCCCAGAAAGCCAAGGGTAGATGAGCATGAAACCTTAGAGCCCTTGCAACCTCTAAAATATGTCTGTGTTTCCTTTCTAGTCTCCCATTTAGTTAAGGTCTATCCACGCAGGATGTCTGATGTTCAATTTCATGATCAGTGAACTAAGGGACTAAAGTTCCGTCAAGAAGTTCTAATGCATTACCAGACCTTACCACTTTCACTCTCTTATCTAACTGTGTTTGGACAAAAGAAAAGAATGTAGGCAAAACAGAACAGACATATGAATTTTTTACCAATAAGTATAACCAAGTAGCTCTACTTCAGTCATCAACAATGGTAAGAAAGTATATGAACTTACCATTGGTAGATACTTTATAAGGCCCTGAAATGTCTATGTGAATAAGCTAAAATGGTTCTTTAGCATGTGACTCACTTAGAGCATCGGGTAGCCTAGCAAACTTAGCCATTGGACATGAAAGACAAGCATCTAATTTTGCATTTATTTTCACAACAGAAGTACAAGGAACATGTTTAAGACTAGAATCAGACAAATGACCTAATCTATGATGCCACAAATTGTAAGAATCTGCAAAAACACTAGCAGCAAACTTATTATTGATAGAAGTAGAGTAAATGGAGAACAAACTGCAGTCTTCCATTGAAGTCACCACCATATATTGCATTTTGGTACGAATTTGATCAAGCGAAATATTAAGAAGATGATAGAGTCCATCTTTTCTCTTACCCAATCCTGGTACCTTCTTGGTTGTCAAGTCCTGTATCACACAAAATTGTGGATAAAAGGAGACAAAGCAATTGTTATCTTGAGTTAGTTTAGGAAAAGATTACAAAATAAACTTGAAGGATGGTACCCCAAGTACATCTTTAAGCATAATGTTATTCTTAAGTTGCACATTGCCTATTTGAGATATCAAATATGTTTGACCATTTGGAATAGTAATTAGTGGTTTGAACTTCAGAGTTTTAAGTTCAAGCATATCAGTAGTCATAGGGGTCATGTGATCAGTTGCACCAGTATCCAAAATTCATCCTTGTAGTACAAGTATAGAAGTTGAAAAACAATAGTGCCAAGAATACCTGCAACACAATCGTTGTCCAACTTGTCATCTGTGTCTGTAGGAAATTTGAAGCCTCCTTGAGCAAATTGTGGCAAGCTTATCATCAATTGCTCAAATTGCTTTAAAGTAAACATAATATGCCCAGACTCCACAACATTTGCAGACCTTCTTGGTTGTGAAACATTCCCTGATTTGACCACCACTTTTGCTTTGTTCTTCAACTGATTATGTTTATACTTATGATGCCAAACAGGATATCCAACCTTCTCCCAACACTTGTTTGGAGGATGCTACTTGAAACCACAAATTCCACACTTATCTTTGTTATCTTGTTTACTATACAATGTAGTTGTCTCAATCAAAGAACCTGAACCACTATTAAAAACTTCTCTCTCAGACTATTCCTGTTGTAACAAAGCACATGCAGACTCAACCGTGGGCAAGGGTGTACTTAGAAGTAATTTTCTTCTTTGGGCAGCAAAGTGATCATCCAGTCCATTGAGAAACTGGAAAAGTCGTTGCTCTTCTTTCTGAGTGTTAATTGCATTCAAGAACAAAGTGATTTCAGGTGTAACTGTAGTAATTCTAGGTAAATCAACCATTGAATCCAATTCTTTCCAAATACACTTCATCCTAGTGTAATACTCACTTATGGTCACCCCATCTGCACAATATCATAAGTTTCCCTATTCAACTTATACTTTCTAGAACCATTACTCAAAGCAAATCTTCTTTCTAATTGCAACCAAATCTCATAAGCAGTATCAACAAACATAATGGATTTTGCAATTGAATCAGTAACAGAAGACATAAACCAACTAAGCACCATATTATTGCATGTATTCCATTGATCAGCAAGATTACCTTCAACAGCTCTAGGAATAGTACCTCTTATGGATCCTATCTTGCGTTTGGTATATAGTCTAATTTCAACAGATCTTCTCCATGATCGCTAGTTCTATGCCCCAATAAGATTTTCTTGAATAGGCAAAGAACTAGGACCATCAGCAGGGTGCAAGAACAAAGGATCATAAGGATCAACAAGAGCCATTACTACTTTGCGGAAGCTTTAACTAATCTGATTCACAATTCACTCAATCTTGAACACTTTGACAGCAAGAACAACGATTAACAGATTAATTGATTGAATTACGCAAAAATCAACTGAATTAACCATTTTTGTAACAGAATTAACCGTCAAGAACAAGAAAAGAACATCAAATGGAGGTGAAATGTGATGAATGTAACAGAGTTTATCACTGTTCAAGCTCTGATACCATGTTGAGTGAACAGTGATGTGAAACACACAAGATACACACAGTCAAAAGGGAGGAAAGGGAAAATTTTGTTTAGTTTGATTAATCTAAATGAAAGGATGATACAGAGTATTTAAAGACCCAAAACAGACTTTGGCGCTTTTTAACAAATTCTAAAAACTACAGTCCCTGAACTAAACAAGTTTTACATGTTCAGTCCCTGTAGTTTTTTTTATCCTACTCCTTTACTTCCACATGGGTAGATATGCTATTATGATGTTTGCGTTAGATATATATATGAAATTGTAATAAAAACATGATACTCATCAAAATAGCATTTTCATGTCCCATCCTTACGATCAGATCAGGAGACCATGTTGAGGTAATCATATCCTAAATAGCATTCTTAAGACTCATCTTTTCTTCATCTTCTAACATACATTAACTAGTTATAATCTTGAAAATTAATTTTGCTTCAGGAAATACGAGACCACAACTGTAGCACGAGCAAAATCAGTGAAATATATCTAATCATCCCTTCTTCCTTTTTTTACAATTGGCTTTTCTATTAAAATTAGAAGCCCAATAACTAGGCTACTGTGTTTGGCAAAACTATCACTGTTAGAAACCAGTATGTTTAATTTTACATTTTTACACTTCTTTGAGTCGCATTTCGTAAACTAGCATTTAAACAAAATAGAAGCAGTGAGTTTTATGCTCCTATATTATTTAAGTAGACTTGTAAAAATAGCATTTACCAGCGTCTAAACAATATCTAAAACATTACATGCTAATTGCCAAAGAAAAGTTTTATATTTTACCCGCTAAACGCTAGTTGCTCCAAAACGCGTCAAAATACTGCACACATAGTGGCTAGTTGTTATTATTTAGCAATAAATATAGAAACTAGTATATAATGACGAGTTTATATTCCAACCAAGCGGATAATCGAATTTCAAATCTATACGAATAAATCAAATTTTAATTAAAGTTCATGCAACATATAAAATTCATTTGATTAAACTATACCACCAATAAAACTCACTTCAATATAGTTACGTATAAATAACAAAGAATAACTAAAGAGATAATTTTCAAAAAAGACAAAAAGTAGGGGAAAGTTCATCATCTAGTACAAACTTCACAACTATTCCTAAAATGGTCATATGCTACCGTGCTACTGTGCTACTTCTAATGTGCGACTCCATTGATATGTGACATGTTTCCACTTTTTAGTTATTAAAGTACAATGAGTTGGTGGATGTATTAGGGTCCGTTTGGTGGGGTTTGGATTTGAATTTAGGAGTGATGGTAAAATACTTTATTTGGTTGAAAAAAAAGGGGTTTGAAAATGGGAGTCAACCCCTCATTTGAGGGATACTCAAATCCGGTCCCTTAAGCCTGGTTTTCTGACATATTACTTTTTATTATACTCTCTCTCTCTTTCTTTTTGTTTTTCTTTTACTTGTCCTATTCAAAAAATATGTACTATGAATGGCCTATTCATTATTTTAAATTTATTTCACTTATCCACAAAAATAATGCCCATTTATTATTTTAATATTAAAATAAATATAAATCTCAACCCAATTTTATATCATAACATACAAAACAAATAGCTTTTAACACAATTTAAATCCAAATCCAAATTCAAATTTAAATCCAAATCTAAATCTTAATCCTAAACCCAACTACAAACCAAACGGGCCCTTAATGATAGAATTTTTAGCTTTTTGATTTAAATGACTAATATACCCCCTCTTTCTTTTTCTTATTTTTTTCCCTCCTCCCAAAACAAAACTCAACAAAAACCCAAACTCAAACTCTGTTGATCCTAGTTGAGCAAAAGATCCTTTATAGAAGCTGACTTAAACTAGAACAAATTGTTAAACATTACGCGGAATTTAATGTTTAACCTTAAGAAGAATAACAGTAATAAACACTAAACACCTCAATATTTTATTAATACGAATACTCTGAATAGTATTAGGGTTTTACAACCTTGAAGTGTATCGACTTTAGATATAACTAATACGTATATCTAATTCTAACCTATGATCTCCTTTTATAGGCTAAGGAGTCATATACAATATACAATACGTAACCAACAAGATAACTATCTTTACTATAATTATCTAAATACAAATCTTAAACCGACTTAACAATACTAGCAGTACTTTGTTACATAAGCAGTGGTTCCATGTTACTACTAGCCGTGGTTGTTTCATCAGTGGTTACATTTCTTCTGGCCGTGGTTTCATTTGTGTTGGCAGTGGTTCCACACTTAGAATAATTCCTTTCATTGGAACCTAAAACCCAACAAACTCTTTCTTCACTCCTTTCTCTCTCATCCTACGCCGGAAAAATATCACGCACCATCGCCGTCACCGGAAAATTTTCAATTTTAACCTTGAATCCAAATCACTTAAAATGCCTCATGGATTTTGTTAAACACTCGATTTTTTATGTGGGTCTTTCATAAAAAAGTCAAAAAAAAATCCATGGGTTTTTTTAAAAGATTCAATTTTTATCCCTTTTTCATAAAAAAAAAATCTCATAAAACATTCATCTTTTTTAAATATTTGATGTTAATTCACTAATTTGAGTTGCCTAAGCTAGGAGGTGCCCGGGAACCACCTTAGACAACGAAATTCATTAGTAGCGATATGGTGTAAAATTTAAGGAACCACCTTAGAAAACATTTTAGAGAAAAACGAGTTACAACACTTTAATTTTCAACAACAATCATGTTAAAGCTTTAAAGAAACTCGAACTTTTTGCTGAAAGAACCCAAGAAATTTTAGGAAGAGGAAGATGAAACAAGGGAGAGAGAATATTAAAAAAGTAATTGTTGAAAAAGTAAATGGAAGACAAACTTTTGACCTTTTTGCATAATAACCTCGGGAGATGCATTTCTTTGATTTTAAAATATTATATTTTAGTCCATGTTTGCTCGTAAAAACTGAAACGGTATGTAATTTATAAGCAATTTCAAATAACAACTGAAAACAAGTAAACATAAAATTGTTCTATATAAACAATCTATTTTGTACATCCTAGTTTTACTTGTGTATAAATCATGTAATTTCATTCTAAACTTTTTGAAAGAATTACATATGTTGTGTTTGGTCTAACTCGTTGAACTAGCAAACGCACAAGACAATTGTTTTGATGTTCGGACGGATTTTGTAACATTGGTTATAAAGTGGTGTCAATATTAGCTACTTACTGTTGGATAAATGTTTGAGGTGTTATAAAGCGGCCAGAATATAAGAATGTTGTCGGAATTCGGAAATAAAATGGTGATGATGAAGTGAGGTGGAAAGTGACGAAAGTGAAAAAAAGATGAAAGAGAATCGTAGCATAGTCGCACATTTAGTGGTAGCTCAATCGCACATTTAAAAAAAAGGGTATTTTGATCTTTTTAATACTCTTATAATAAGACAAAAAATAGAATATATGGGAAAACACCCACCTACCACTATACACGTGTCAAAAAAATAATGGAATAGCACATTATAAGTAGCACGGTCACACATGATCATTTTGAGAAGAGGTGTGAAGTTTGTACTATTCCCTACTTTTGTTCCCTTTTGAGAATTATCTCATAACTAAAAGCTAGTATTATCAAATCATTTTCGGCAATCGTTATGAGTATCAATATGCTAGTATTATCAAATCATTTTCGGCAACCGTTATGAGTATTGTATGCTAGACCAATGTTTAAGAGTTAAGACTACCGAAACAATCATATCAAAATGTTTACATATGATCAATTCTGAAGTATGAATGCAAGTGCAACCGATCTAACCACTACAGAATCAAACAAAATAATTAAAATAGGTAAAATAGGAATAATAGTTTAAGTCGGTATTAAAATGCGAAATTGCAAAGATTAAAATATTTTAAAAAATCTTATGTCCCAATCTTTTCTTTAATCAACTAATTAGTATATAAAAGAGTTGCCATTCTTTTAATTTCTGATCGATGTTTTGACTTTGGAATATTGAATACTACCTTTGACTCGCTGGGCCACCTCTGTTAGAAAGAAAAAAAACAACGACAAGGCGATGAAATATGGTGGTCATGTGACTGTGATGACGACGACAACTTTGCTAATAACTTGAGTTTTTTTAACTTGAATGTGAATAGTTATCATGGCAATATTAAAATCCTATGTGGTAGACTTGATCCTCTAGATGAGGTATGCTGAGACTTGGTCTGTATTATCAAAGTCTAACACCTATTTATTTGGGTTGAACAAAAGTATTCCAAACCAATTACTTGCAATACTATACTACTACTAGTATATATGTAGTTGTAGCAAGGGTGAATGTTTATAGCAAACAAACCTCCACACTGAAAAGAAATTAGAAAATGAGCTATTTAAAGTTGCTTTAATCAGTTTTCCTTTTCTTTTGTTTTGCTTCTTCCACTTGGTCTTTGAATAACACCAGTCATATTAAATGCTCTGCTCAACAGAGGAATTCTTTGCTTATTTTTAAAGAGAGCCTAACCTCTCTTAATTTCCCAATCGATAATCCCATGAATTACTTCACCCCATGTAAAGATTGGCTTGGTTCGAGTTATTATCCAATGCTGATGAACTGGAACACGAGCACAGATTGCTGTAATTGGGATGGTGTTTCATGCGACCACTCCACCGTGATGTTATCGTATAGACGTTAGCTGTGGTATGCTACAAGGTACCATCCATTCTAACACTTCCCTCTTCAGCCTTCCTCGCCTCAAAAAACTCAATCTAGCTTACAATATTTTGCTGGTTCCCAACTTCCACCTGAAATTGGAAAGTTTTCAAATAGTCTCACACATTTTAACCTCTTTTTGTCTGTTTTCTGGCCAAGTCCCAACAAACATCACACTCCTTCACAAATTGGTGTCTCTTGATATGTCTTTGAATCAGTTTACGCTTGAACCTCGTGTTTTTAACAACAAACTAATAAAATTCTACTAATTTGGAAGAACTTTCGCTTATAAATGTTAATATCTCTTCGATATTACCTAGTAGTCTCAATATATCTTCTTCTTTGAAATTTCTTAATCTTTCCAATACTGGATTGCAAGGAGAATTACCTCATTATATTTTCAATCTTCGTTCTTTGGAAACACTGGACTTGTCTCATAACAGTTTCAGGGGCGATATTTGATACGCCTGCTGTTGAAGAGGAGGGACGACCCAAGTGGGCTAAGTTATCTTTATTTATTTATCTTGATTGTTAGGACATGTTTGTCGTGGTCTAAGCCCGTTATCATTATTAGGTTAAGTGTCATCATTGTAAGGTTATAAGTACCGAACTATTATAATGAGAACAATAATCATCATCGTTTCAAATCAAAAACAATTCCCTTTTCCTAACCCTAATTCTTAAGGAGCCCGCGCCCGCTTGAAGTGGTGCCTATCCTGATACAACCCTAATTGGGTCGTATCAATTGGTGCTTTCATTGAGAGCTCTCGTTGAGAGGGCTTACGATTAGGGTTCCAATCCAAAATAATAATAATAATAATAATTACTGTTCATCGGCACTATTCACAGGGTACTGTTCATCGCGGGTACTATTTATCGAAAAAATTGAGTTATTAATCGCTTGAGTATTATTCATGGCATCAGGCGGCAGCGATCAAGACGCGGAATACACACTCTCTAAGCTCTTGCAAATTGGTACGGTGGCCGAATATGAGAGTGAGTTTGTGGTACTTGCAAATCGAGTAACAAGGATCTCCGAATCTTTACTTACATCGCTTTATATCTCCCGACTTAAACTGACGTTACAAATAGAACTGTTGAGGCAAGGCCTACAACTTTGGGAGAAGCCTTTTCCTTAGCCTATATAGTCGAGGCTCGTTTTGAGGCAATTGAAGAGAAGGAGAAAGAGCATATATTGAAAAGAAATCAAATACCATTCCATCATTACAAAGTGAATTCGCTTCACTTGAGATTAAAAGGTCGTTAGATGCTGATGAATATATTGGTGTTGATGAGGTTAGAAGCGCGATAGATAGTGTTTTTGATATTGGTGAGAGTTTGGTTGTTATTCTAAAGTGGGTATAGACCAAAGACATCAAGGACATTGCTATTATTGGTAACTTTTGAAAACATGGATGTTGCCATGGGAATGGAGGCTAAAATTCAAAGAAGAACATGGGATCCTCGAATTAAGATTTATTTTAGACAACACCTTGAGGGAAAGGTGATTTTGAAGGAGTGGGGAGTGATACACCCGTGGTTGATGAGGGACGGCTATACCGGCATGGCGTGTTGGATAACTATCGTAGTTTACTTATTATGTTTTATTAGGATAGGTGTTAGAGTCATTTTTTAGGATATATCTTGAGTCATGTTAGGATAAGTTTTATGTTTGTGAGAGTTATCTCATAAATTAGTATTTAAGGTGTCATAATATTATGAATGAATTAATCAAAGTTTAAACAAATATCTAGTTTTTCTCTCTATTTTCTAAAGGAGCTCGCACACGCTAAAAGTGGTGTCTTATCCCGATACAACCCCTAACCGGGTTGTATCAAGTGATACGCCCGTGGTTGATGAGGGACGGCTATCCCGGCACGGCGTGTTGGATAACTATCGTAGTTTACTTATTATGTTTTATTAGGATAAGTGTTAGAGTCATTGTTTAGGATATATCTTGAGTCATGTCAGGATAAGTTTTTTGTTTGTGAGAGTTATCTCATAAATTAGTATTTAAGGTGTCATAATGTTATGAATGAATCAATCAAAGCTTTAACAAATATCTAGTTTTTCTCTCTATTTTCTAAAAGAGCTCGCACACGCTAAAAGTGGTGTCTTATCCCGATACAACCCCTAACCGGGTCGTATCAATTGGTGCTTTCATTGCTAAAAAAAAATGGTCATTGGTTACTGTTCATACGAAGTCCGTTCATTACTAATCAGGTGTTGTTTCATTGCTTTCATTGATCTCATGGAAGAAAACATTGTTCGGTTATTGTTCAAAGATCACGCCGATGCATCACACCTGCTCGCACAACAACAAGCCGTCGTTTTTCAGGTACAACTTGATGCATTACTTGCCGAATTGCAAGCTACTCGAGGACTACTCCAGGCTCATTATAGGGGAGACGGTGATCTAGGATCACTGTTACCACGATCCATGCAGTTGGACATGCCGAAGTTTTCAGGGACTGGTCCTGATCGTTGGATCTTCTCAATCACCGAGTACTTTACTCTTTTGAACACACCGGTCGAGCAGCGACTACGTGTGGTGGGTTGTAATCTCGAAGGAGATGCGGCCGAGTGGTTTCGTTGGATAACGCGTAACAATTTAATCACGACTTGGGATAGCTTTTTGGAGAGTGTGCGAAACCGTTTTGGGCCATGCGATTATGAAGATCCTCAAGGGGCACTATCAAAACTGTTACAAACAGGAAATGTTGCACAATATCAAAGCGAGTTTGAGAAGCTTATGTATCGAGTAACGAATATCTCAGAAAATTTACTTATCTCGTTTTATATCTCGGTCTTAAACCCGCCATAATAACCGAACTCCTAGTGTCAAGACCTCCTACGCTAAGCGATGCTTTTCCTTGGTACGCATTACCGAGGCTCGTTTGGAAGACCAATGGTCACCCTCAGCCGTCAAAACAAATGACATCGTCACAGGTGTGTTCGCTCAGAAACAGCCAGGTTGTATCACCATGGTGAGGAAACCTGCGCCATTTATGGAAAAGGAAGATGTAGAAGAACCTGTTAGCACTGAAGAGAGTTTGAGTGAAAGCCAAACAGATGTTTCACTCTTGCAAAAGCCAATTATTTCAGTGGATCAAGCTTCTAGAGATGAAAATAAATCAAACTCTGAGATTGAGGATAAGAAGAGTTCTAAGGGTGTAAATATGGCTTTCGAGATGGAAAATGGTGATGTTTTGAAGTTACAAGAAGCTAGTTTAGCAGAGTCACAGCCGTCTGAAAACATAGATAAGGGTTTTGTCGAGATGGGTTCCGATCCTGATATATCAGCAACTTTAAGAGGACCACCTAAAAGATTAGATCAAACCGTCAATAATACATCAAAGATTGTTAAAGAAGGTCGTGAAGATACCGACTGGAAAAGAGCTCAGGATTTAATCAAGACTGAAAGAAGAGAAGAAGTGGAACTTATAAACTCTAGTACCCAGGGGTTTGTTGCATCTTTTGGTTCTTTGATCGGGTTTTTGCCTTACCGAAATCTTGCCACTAAGTGGAAGTATTTAGCTTTCGAGTCTTGGTTGAGGAAGAAAGTGTTGGACCCTGCTGTGTACATGCAAGGGCGAGGAAGTATTGGAGGCTATGATGCTACAAAAAAGTCAACTCCTAAGTCAACCATAGATCCTACAAAGATTGAGGGTGAACTGTCGGCTGATATGGAACTTGAAGATCTTCTTGCAATTTATGACCAAGAAAAACTTAAATACTTGTCATCATTTGTTGGTCAGAAAGTAAAAGTCAACGTGTTCTTGGCGGATAGAGAGTCAAACAAGCTAATATTTTCTGGAAAACCGAAAGAGAAAGATGAATCGATTGCGAGAAAGAAAGACCTCATGTCCAAGCTTAGTGTTGGGGATATCATAAAGTGTTGCATCAAAAAATTACTTATTATGGTATTTTCATTGAGGTTGAAGGAGTACCTGCATTGCTTCACCAACCAGAGGTTTCGTGGGATGATACTTTGGACACTATATCTCATTTCAAAAAATTTCATCAATTAGATTTTTCACCTGCACGTATATTCCTATCGTTGGAGTTTATGTCAGATCAGTTGAATGGGTTAGAAGCTACTGTTGGGGATCAAGCTAACTTCGATAGTAGATTAGAAGCAGCCCAACCTCATGAGGAGTGGATTGATGTTGACTCTCTTGTGGAAGAACAATTTCGTGACTATTACATTTACTTGGTGTCATCAAAAGGGATTCAACGAAGAACATGGGATCCTGGAATCACTATCGTTCAAAACAACACCTTGAGGACAAGGTGATTTTTGAAGGAGTGGGGAATGATACGCCTGCTGTTGAAGAGGAGGGACGACCCAAGTGGGCTAAGTTATCTTTATTTATTTATCTTGATTGTTAGGACATGTTTGTCGTGGGCTAAGCCCGTTATCATTATTAGGTTAAGTGTCATCATTGTAAGGTTATAAGTACCGAACTATTATAATGAGAACAATAATCATCATCGTTTCAAATCAAAAACAATTCCCTTTTCCTAACCCTAATTCTTAAGGAGCCCGAGCCCGCTTGAAGAGGTGTCATCCTGATACAACTCCTAACCGGGTCGTATCAATATTCCTCTGGAAATATCAGTTCTTCCTAAAATGGTTTATATTGATCTCTCTTGGAATGGGTTTGATAATTTGCGAATTCAACCTCGTGTGTTTGAAAATCTCCTGAAAAATTCTACCCTTTTGAGAGACATTTCGCTTTATCAAGTTAATATAGGTTCGATTTTTACCATCTTATCTTAATCTATCTTCTATAAAATCACTTGATCTAAGATTTACTAATTTGCAAGGGAATTTACCTGATAAAATCTTCCATCTTAAATATTTAGAACTACTTGACCTTTCAGAGAACAATCTCACTGGCCATTGCCATCTAAGATGTTTACTCTTCCCTATTTACAAACTATCCGTCTAAATGGTAACATGTTCAGCGGTAATGTACCGTTTGATTCGTTTGCTCTTCCATCGTTAAAAGTGCTACGCCTCAGTCATAATCAGTTAGCTGGCCATATTGATGTGCATATATTTCGACAGCTCCCAAACCTCACTGTCCTAGACATTTCATTTAATAATTTTAGTGGTGACCGGGAGTTGGATACACTGTTAACAAGCCTCACAAACCTTGAATATCTCTATCTTTCATATAGCGGTTTCTCTGTTACAACAAAGAATGCCAATCATTTCGTCAACCCTAGTTTTTTGATCTTAAAGTTGGCCTCTTGCAAGATAAATGCGTTTCCGGAGTCATTAAGACTCATGCGAAATATTGTATTATTAGATCTATCTAGCAACGAAATTAAAGGCCAAGTTCCTCACTGGGTAGGGGAGTTAGGACATAATGATATGTATCATGTAAATCTATCACATAAGTGACATAACTTCATAACCGGTTTGCCTCAAATTCAATGGTATGGATTACAACATCTATTTCTACAGTCAAACTTGATCCGGGGATAATTCCCTCCATCAATCTGCAACATGAGCAATCTAGTGTATTTGGATATGTCAAATAATAGCTTTGGTGGATTGATTCCACAATGTGTGGGAAATATGATCCCCTTACTTGTAATGATGGATTTGGGGAACAATCAGTTCCAGGGAACCCTTCCAAACGTAGTTCCAAATGTATACACAGATTGTAGATACTTAAAGGGGATTCTTTTGAATGGAAATCAATTAGAAGGAGAAGTGCCAAGTTCCTATTCGAAATGTCAATCCTTAAGAGTAGTTGATTTGGGAAACAACCAATTAAATGGTACATTTCCTGAATGGTTGGGAGAACTTCCATATCTCGAAGTTCTTGTCCTCAAATCAAACAAGTTGAACGGTATCATTCAAACGTCTTCATCAATGAAATTCCCTTTTCCAAGTCTGCGAGTTCTTGACTTATCTCATAATGGATTTTTTGGCCAACTTCCTATAAGATATTTTCAAAGTTCTAATGCCTTGAAGAATATCGTAAAAAACAAAACAGAACAAAAATATTTGGACTTAGGTTCAAAATATTACTCATTTTTCGTTGCGGTGAAAGGGGTGGATCAATATTTCACACAACTTTGGGTTGAGTACACGATTCTTGATCTATCAAAGAATAATTTTGAAAGGGAGATTCCAGATATTATCGATCGGTCAACTAAACTCTTTGAAAGTGCTCAACTTATCTCACAACAACCTCAACGGTCGAACCCCAGATTCTCTTGGTAAAATATCAGAAGTTGAATCGTTAGACCTATCTTGGAACCAACTCACAGGACAAATCCCTCAAAGTCTTGCAGGCATCAAGGGTCTTGGAGTCTTAAATCTCTCGCAAAATCGTCTCGTAGGGCTTATACCAGAAGGAACACAGTTCAACACATTTGATGAGAGCTCATTTGCAGGGAATTTGGGACTCTGTGGGTTTCCATTGCCCAACAAGTGCAGTGAGCGTACACACAAACCACAACTTGAAGCACATGAAAATCATGAGGAGAAAAGTGTATTTACGTGGAAATCAGTGACATTGGGATATGGATGCGGGACCCTACTTGGATTAGTGATGGGATATCTCATGTTGTCAACAAGAAAAGTCAAGTGGTTCGATGCAGTTGCTGATGCAGGGGAGCACATGATTTTAGATCTAAACAAGAGAAGATACCTATTTATCGGGAGATGAAGTTAGATTCGAAAAGGTTTTATATTTCAAATGTTTTCCTATTTTACCAAATTATGCAAACTGGCCAACCTTGTGTTTATTTTTTCAAAATTTACAGTTGCAGGTGGGTACATTATGTGTGGAGTTGGACGTTTCAAAATTCACAGTTAGTTGCTGCTTTGTGTCCTATTAGAATTCAATTTTGCCTTTTTGTTGTATTTCTAATATTAAAGACGAATCATTTGAATGGATTAAATAAATAACAGATGGCTACATCTTTTAGCGGTTTAATTTCATCATTAGTTTGTTCAGTGTGGGGAAAGTAGAAGAGTAAATATATGGTTATTATGTTACGACATTAGTTGTGACTTATGAGGCAATAAGAAGATTAGTTGAAGAGTTCAGTTTATGTTAATCTAGTGTAAATCTTTCAAAAGGCTGTCGACCGCTGTCACTTTTCATATTGGATGCTTCATTTCTTTATAACATTTAGGTTTTCTTACCTTGAACCTATATAGTATATTAGTTCGATACCCGCGCATAGCGACGGCAATAAATATAGTTATATATAAATATAGTAAATGAATTGCTAACCTAACTCTCCTCACAATTCTCTACCCGCTTAGTGAATTCATTTCACAACACTCCAAATGTATATGTGTTAGTTGTATGTGTTTATTTGTGTTTCGTATCTTTCCCGTGACATCATTATTTTCGCATATAAAAAGACCTTCACAATCTCTTACCCGTCAAACACTTTCCCAAAAGTAAATGATTTTGATAAATAAAGTTTGTATTAATTGAAACTAATCGGATACCCGCGCATTTGCGGCGGCGATAAAATATAGATATATGTATTTGCTTACCCGTTTAGTGAATTCGTTTCACAACACTTGAATGTATATGTGTTAGTTGTAAATGTTTGTTTGGGTTACCCGTAACTTTCCCGTAGCTTTCCCGCGACATCATTATTCCCGCATATAGAAATACCCTCGCAATCTCTTACGCGTCAAACACTCCCCCAAAAGTATATGATTTTGACGAATCAAGATTATATTCATTGAAATAAATGAAATAAAGGTTAAAGTTGTAAAAATTTGAATTAAAATAATATAAACCCGCTAAAAATATAAAAACTAAAAACTCATAAAAATATATCAAAATGGATGTTGAATTAAAAAGCATAAAATTTTAGAAAATATGGTGAAATTAGATTATAAAAAAAATAAGTAGATAAAAAGATATTTTAATTTGAAAATAAAGATGAATTTTTAGTTGAGAAGTGACACATGTCATTTTATAATTGGAGCTCCTTATCTTAATTTTTAGTGGTTAGGAGTTAGGCTTGGAGTTTGTCAGAGCAGACGGTATCGATGCCAAAAACACGCCAAATGCACCCGATGGCGAGCCAAAAGCATACCAGGCTTTGAGCCATTCATCCGCCAAACTCGTTCCAAATTGATTTGAGCCAGTTGAGTGGCTCACGCCATTCGTAAAAAACTGACCGTTTCATGCCTTTTTTTTAAAAAACAGTAACCAGGGGCGGATCTTTTTATTCTTAGCAAAAGCATATGAAGAAAAAGATTTTTTTTATGAAGTTTCAGTAAAGCTTTAGTAGAAAAAATGGTGGTATGACGATCTGGGTGTAGGTGAGTTGTGAGAGAGAGAGAAAATATAAGTGTGGGTGAGTGGATAAAAAGAAATCACTTTCGAAACGTGTGGTTTATACACGTTATTGGTCTGGTTTGGTTTATTCTATTTATGCATGCCCCAACCTTTACTTTGGGTAAGGTGAATTTATTCTATTACTTTATTTCTTATATAAGATTAGATGAAACCAATAGTACTCTTATCATAAACTGGATTTATATAAAATTAATAAAATGAAAAAAATTATATATATGTGGGACCCAATAAGATGTTGGTGATGTGTTATGAGGGAGTGTTGTTTGAGTTATTGGTGTGTTATTGAGGAGAGTATGATGTGGCGCTGAGGTGGCATACCAATAACGTGTTATTAGATATATGCATACATTGTGCTCTTAGAAGTTAGGATTGGAGTTTGTTAAGAAGTGACACGTGTCATCTCATGATTGGAGCTCCTTATCTTAATTTTTTGTTAGGAGTTAAGCTTAGAATTCTTTCCATAATAAGCAAGTAAAAAAGTCTGAATTTTTAAGCCTTCTAATTTTAGAAGGCCTAAATGCATTATAAAGTAGTATAGATAAAGGTTAAAGTTATAAAAATTTGAATCAAAATAAAATAAACCTATTAAAAATATAAAAAACTAAAAACTCATAAAAATATATCAAAATAGATGTTGAATTAAAGAGCACAAAATTTTAAAAGGTATGGTAAAATTAGATCATAAAAAAATTAAACGAATTAAATGAATATTTAAATTTAAATAAAGGTGATTAATTAGTTAAGAAGTGACATGTGTCACCCCATTATTGGAGCTCCTTATTTTAGTTTGTTAGAGCTCTTCCCTTTTTGTTACTGTATTTTTTAGTTAGAGAAGTCACACATATCATTCAATGTATCTTAATTTCTTGTGGAGCCCGCAACTTAAATTAGTATTAGTATAGATATGTATCATCCTAAACTGTTTTTTCCCGCCCATTTCACTTATGTTCCGGTGGCTTTTCGTCCCGCCTCAGTCTTGATAGTTGTGAGTTCGAGTGTTACCTTGGTGAAATACTTAATCTCAAAACCAATCTGCAGTTTATGTAAGTTCGAAATGGTTAATGCCACATTAGTCATACCTTTTTTTTTTCTTCTACTTAAAATTATTTTCATTTATGTTATGTAAACTAACTGTTTGATGAAATGCTTAAATGTAATAGAAGCCTTTAAATACATGTTCTCAACAAATAAAATTAATTTTATTAGATATTGGTGTAACGCAATACATTATTGGATATTTAATTAATCAAGTTGTAGGCTTTTAAGTATATTTTTTGCCATCTAGCCTTTTTTTTTATATGCCCACCACCTGTATGATGAATTGACTATGGGATCAAATTGCTTTTCATTGTATCTAGGAGATCATCTGTTCTTCCTTGTAAAATAAATAGTGCTATTAAGATATTTTAATAGATATTGAAGATATGTGTATAACATGTACATAAACTAATAGAAATAGTACATGATTGATTATATGCACAAAGTAATCTTGCAATTAATTTTCTTTCATGTTTCTTAATACATCATACATAATTGATTATATGCCTAATAGAATACTTTGCTTTTGGTTCTTCATACATCATACTTTTGACTTCTAAATATAATACTGTATATCAATATTATACTGTAGTACATAACTAGTTAAATACATACTGAATCAACCTTGTTTTGATAATGCAAATTTTGATTGACATGAAACTTTAGCATGAAAAATATTATATTTCTGGATCCTTTTGGAGACATTAATCTAGACAGAAAATTTTGAATTAATCACATCTATCAAACCTAGTTCAGTTTACTTTCCCATTCATTCAAGATTGTAATAGTCAAATCTACAGTGTTATGCTTATGATCGATATATAACAGTTCACATCACATGATATTCCTTGATAAGAGTTGAACTTCATGGTCATAGTCAAGAGTTTGAAAGTCAAAAGTACTGTTTGCGCACGTTCAACCTTTGTGACGATTAATATTTCATATTTAAACGTTTGAAAATGATGTCTCGCTGTGTATGAAGATCTTGCTTTCAATTGTTGCTATATAAGAAGAGAGGATCTCATGGTTGATGCAAATGAAGATAATGGAGAGTTTAAAGTTTCTTTACAGTTTACTCCTTTTTCTCTTCGTCTCTTTAAGTTCTTCCGCTTTCTCTTCGTCTGCTAAAAACCATTCATGTCTAGCTCAGCAAAGCCTTGCTTTGCTTGAGTTTAAACAAAACCTTTTCTCGATTTCTCATGCATATGATGATGAAAATATAATTGATTCACTATGTAAAGATCAGTTTGGTTCAGGTTATTATCCTAAGATGAAGAACTGGGACAAGCGTATTGACTGTTGCACTTGGGATGGAGTCACGTGCAACCAATTTACTGGTGATGTTATTGGTCTCGACCTCAGCTGTGGCATGCTCGAAGGTATCATTCACCCCAACAGCACCATCTTCGACCTTCCTCGCCTCCAAACCCTCAACCTTGCTTACAACGATTTTAGCTCTTCCAACCTTCCTCATGAGATTGGCAAGTTTGCTAATAGTCTTGTGCATTTTAACATCTCAAATTCCTTATTTTCAGGACCAGTTCCGTCAGAATTGTTACTTCTTTCTAAATTAGTTTCTCTTGATCTTTCTTGGAATCGTTTTCGTCCAGCGCTTAAACCTCATGTTTTCAAAAATCTCCTTCAGAATTTTACACTTTTGAGAGATCTTTCTCTTGGAAGGGTTAATCTGTCTTTGGTTTTACCAGCATATCTGAATATCTCTTCTGCTTTGAAATCACTCGATTTGAGAGCCACTAGAATTTATGGGAAATTACCTGATAACATATTCAATCTTCCTAGTTTGGAAAAGCTTGACATGTCAATTAACTTTGACCTCATTGGTTCACTGCCAAAGGTAAAGAGGAGCGCTAGTACTATCCCTCTCAAGTGGTTAAGTCTCGAAGCCACCGGCTTATCAGGAAATATACCGAATTTAGTTGGCCATCTCAAATCATTGAATTACTTGGATCTGTCATCGACGAACTTAGCTGGGGAGATACCAGACTCAATTGGGAATCTAATCTTATTGGAAACCTTATATCTTTCAGCTACAAGGTTGTCAGGAGAGATACCATACTCTATCGACAATATGAGGCTTTTGAATACTGTAGATCTCTCTATGTGTAATTTCACAGGCTCACTTCCCAAATACCTTGGTAACCTTACGCACCTTACTACTCTATATTTGTCACAAAACTATCTTAGTGGTTCATTGCCTTCTTCGTTATTTACTCTTCCCTCACTAGAAACTATATATATTGATAGCAACATGTTTAGTGGGAGCCTGCCACCAGAGTTGTTCACCCTACAATCATTAAAGCAATTATCGGTGGCCAACAATCAACTTGTTGGACTTATTGACGTGCTTGATCCGGATCCTGCTATTCGATCATTTAGGCAACTCAAAAAGCTCACTTACATAGACCTTTCATACAATAATTTCAACGGTACATGGGAACTAGATACACTTTTTTCAAGTCTTAGAAATCTAGATACACTAATTCTCTCTTATAGTGGGTTATTTGTAGTCTCCAGTAGTGTTAGTGGTTATGTCAACCCGTATTTTAGTATCGTAAGTCTGGCCTCTTGCAAACTATCTACATTTCCAAACTCCTTAAGAGCAATGAAAAAACTAAGTTATTTGGATCTATCTCACAACCAAATTTATGGCAGCCTTCCTAACTGGGTAGGGGAGATGGGAGGAAACGAGTTGACATTTTTTAATATTTCACGTAACTTCGTAACAGGCTTACCACCATTTGAATGGGATATGTTACAATATCTGAGTCTCGCATCCAATTCTATTCAAGGGCCTTTCCCTCTATCAATTTGCAACATGAGCAATCTATATATGTTGGATATGTCCAATAATCTCTTCAACGGAGTTATTCCACGATGCTTTGGATATTTCAGCTCCCATCTTCAGATGGTTGATCTGGGAAACAATAGTTTTCATGGAACCATTCCAAATACATACGAAGATTGTGGACAACTAGATGGGATTATTTTGAATAGAAATCAGTTAGAAGGAGAGATTCCGAGTTCCTTCTCCAAATGTCAATCCTTGAACATACTTGATTTGGGTAATAACAATTTAAATGGCACATTCCCTCCCTGGTTGGCCAGTCTTCCTGAACTGCAAGTTCTCGTCCTCAAATCAAATAGGTTTCAAGGTCTCATAGAAAGACCCTTTGTGGGTAAACTCCCATTTCCGAGTCTATTGCTACTTGATGTGTCTCAGAACTCCTTTATGGGCAATCTCCCTATAAAATATTTTGGAAATTTCAAAGCCATGCAGAAAGTTCTGGAGAAGGGTGAACTGGAATATATGCACCTTGATGGCAAGTACTACTCTATTACCATTGCGGTGAAAGGTGTGTTGCTTCCGTTTTCAAAAGTTTCAGTTGCGTACACATTTGTTGATCTATCAAGCAACATGTTTGGTAGTGAAATCCCGGATATTATTGGAGATATTGCTTACCTTAAAGTGCTAAACTTATCCCGCAACAACCTCATAGGTGGAATTCCAAGCACTATGGGAAATCTGTTACACATTGAATCACTAGACCTATCTTGGAACCAACTCACAGGACAAATCCCTCAGAGCCTTACAGCCATCAAGGGTCTTGGAGTCTTAAATCTCTCACAAAATCGTCTCGTGGGGCGTATACCA
The DNA here is from genome assembly GCA_910596185.1 of Chrysanthemum makinoi. NCBI lineage: Eukaryota > Viridiplantae > Streptophyta > Magnoliopsida > Asterales > Asteraceae > Chrysanthemum > Chrysanthemum makinoi. The sequence goes on from OU343218.1 coordinate 250,564,391, forward strand.
GAAGGAAGACAATTTAACACATTTGATGAGAGCTCATTTGCAGGAAATTTGGGACTGTGTGGGTTCCCAATGCCTAAGAAGTGCAATGAGCAAACACGCAAACCACAACTTGAAGCACATGAAAATCATGAGGAGAAAAGTGGATTTACGTGGAAAGCAGTGACCTTGGGATATGGATGCGGGACCCTACTTGGATTAGTGATGGGATATCTCATGTTGGCAACAAGAAGAGTCAAGTGGTTCAATGCAATTGCTGATGCAGGGGAGCATATAATTTTGATGCGAAACAAGAGAAGATACGTATTTATTGGCAGATGAAGTTAGTTTCTACAACTCTACAAAGTATGTATTTCAAACGTTTTCCTAATATAATCACCAAATTATGCAAAGTGGCACACGTGTTTAATTATTCAATACTTTCGGTTGCAGGTGGGTACATTATGTGTGGAGCTGGACGTTCCAAATTATGCAATTTGTTGCTTCGTACGCGTAGATTATGAATTAACTTTGGTTGGATATGTTATCATAATTCAATTTCTCCTTCTGTTGTACATCTAATATAATACTGGAGACGAATTATATGTTGCTCTCTTCCTTCGGATTGTACAAGTTCTTGAATCGGTGTTTACAGAAGTTTGGGACATAAGCGTATTGTGCAGCAGCAGAAAGATATAAAGAGTTGAATATAAGAACTGAACATATATTATTGAATTGTATTGATATATTGGAATGAATTGTTTACAGAAATCTAACCTATATATACCTAATGAATCGGTGCCAAGAACACGAGGCATACCGGTTCTCTAAAAGTAAACGATGCAACTAAAACTAAACGTTACAATTCTTTATCTAAAACGGTTATATGACCCAGCCCAATACAATGGGTCGGTTTATACCTAAATTTACAGAATACATAACATAAAATTATACTAAACTACCTTAACCTTTTCTTCTATAACATTAAAGTCCAACATTCACCCCCTTAATGTTATAGACGGCAATCGAGTCTTCTTTACTTGCCTTTACAACAATGTTGGTTCATTGTCAGTTTCATAAATGAGATGTGCTTGATCCTTCTTGTCTTTCCATTTTGTGCATTCCTTTGCGAAATGCCCATGCTCGCCACATTCATAACACCTGGGCTTGCTTTTGTCTATGCCACCACGACTAGTACCTTCTCCATAGCTATCTTTGTTTTTGGTAAAGTTTCTTTCATGTCTTCTACTTCCTTGATTATTTGAACTTGCAAATAGAAGTTTGTTTTGATAATTGTCTTCTGGTTTGTCGTGCCTTTTAAGTCGTTCTTCAAAAGTTGTTATTCTTCCTACGGCTTCTTCAAATTGCATTGTATCAATCTCTTGATATTGTTCTATAGACGCCACGATTGGTAAAAACTTCTTTGGGACTGAATTAAGTAGTTTCCTCACGAGTACTTTATCTTTCAGGTACCCCAAGGCTTTTAAATTTGGCTTGTATTCTACTTAACTTCCTTGCAAACTCACTTGCACTTTCATCCTGTTTCATCTTTAATGTTTCCAACTCACTTCTTAAGGTCTGCAAACGTGCTTTCTGAACTAAATCGGCTCCAAGATGTTTAACCTTGATTGAGTTCCATACTTCTTTTGCCGTGGTGAATTGTGCAACTTGCATTAACATGTCTTGTGGTAATGTTTGGAATATCATTCCTTTCGCTGTATTTTTTGCTTTCTCGTCTATTGTTGTATCTTGCTTGACACTAGTTTCTTTCATGCCATCAATCACTTTCCAAAGTCCATACGCCTTTAATATTGTTTCCATCATCAGTGCCCAAGTTGTATAATTCGTATCTGTCAGTTTTGGACATTGAAGTGGAACATTTCCTTCTCGAATTGATGCACTGCTTGATGAGTTATCATGTTTGTCACCTTCAACCATGCTTGCTTGCTTTGATCAAAACAATGGATCCTTTCTTGATGATATTTAAAAACCAATGATTCTACTTTCTTGCTGGTTTGAATCAAGGGTTCTACTTGCTATTTGAACCTAAGAAAAAAAGCTCGAAACTTGCTATGAACCTAAGGATTCGGTTTTGACTTGCTAAGAATCACTAGGATTCGGATTAACTTGCTATGAACCACAAGGATTCGAATTAACTTGCTATGAACCACAAGGGTTCGGATTAACTTGCTATTTGCTTTAAACGAATTTTTTGAAGAATTCATTTGTCTTACTATGAAAAAAAAGGGTCTTTGCTACTCTAATCAATCGGGGTTTTTTTTTTGCTAATGGGAATTTCTATCTTACTAACAATCAATAAAAACTTTTCCTAATTTATATGGAGTAGTAAAAAGTAAAAAGGTTGAAAGAATTAAAAAAAAATGGTCGATTAAGGGAAACAGGAGACGTGCGTTCCTTTCACAGATTCGAGATGCTTTTCCTGATTCGTGATTCCAATATCCTTCCCTCTGATCAATTTCTGTGTTGTTCCTTTTTGGTTCGGTAAATAAATTCCAAACAGAAATTGTTTTTCTTCTATCTTGCTTCTGAAATCAATGGTTACAGGAATTGTTGTTTTCGTCATTCCCTAGGTCGATTATCCTTTAGCTCTGATGCCAATTGTTGCTTTCTTCCTTCGGATTGTACAGGTTCTTGAATCGGTGTTTACAGAATTTAGGGACAGAAGCGTATCGTGCAGCAACAGAAAGATATAAAGAGTTGAATATAAGAACTGAACATATATTATTGAATTGTATTGATATATTCGAATGAATTGTTTACAGAAATCTAACCTATATATACCTAATGAATCGGTGCCAAGAACATGAGGCATATCAGTTCTCTAAAAGTAAACGATGCAACTAAAACTAAACGTTACAATTCTTTATCTAAAACGGTTATATGACCCAGCCCAATACAATGGGTCGGTTTATACCTAAATTTACAGAATACATAACATAAAATTATACTAAACTACCCTAATCTTTTCTTCTATAATATTAGAGTCCAACATTATATGTGTGGAGTAAGTAATTCATGGTTACATCTTCTAGGTGTTTAATTTCATAATTAGTTTGTTCTGTGGGCAGAAGAAGAGTGAATCTATGGTTATTTTATTGCAACAGTTGGGAGGTAGTTGGGTTTATGTATGTTACTCATATGAAAATCTTTCAAAAGGTTGACACTTTTTTGTCGATTCAACTGTTGCTTGTCACCACTGTAAACTAGAGTACAAGACCTTCCAAGACTTAAATATCCCAATTACCTACGAATATTGGATTCTTCGTCTGTCTTGTGATTCATTACATAAAAAAATTACCTTGAACATATGTTAGTGTCACCCTAAGATTCCTAGATTTTTTAACTATGTAGTTGTAAGTTTAAATGTTAGTTAATTTGGTGAAGACCCCGTATCCAATATTCCAAAAATGAGATTTCTCAAAACCAATCTGCAAGTCTGTGCCAAAAGAAATACATATTTTAATAGTTGTCGACTTTGTAAAATAGCAAAGATATATCCTATTGATTGTGTGACCAATTTAGATTATAATAACCTATATTTATAGGCTAACAAAGAAAAAACAAAGAAAAATTTATTTTAAAATTACAGTTGTCATGTAATTTAGAGTTGTAAACTTATATTAAATAGATATTTAGATATAAATAACAATTTAAAGGTTTAGGAAAGATATATATATGCAATTATAAACGTATGTTGAATATATATGCAATTCTTGAGTTTTTAAGAAGATATATATGTAATTATAAGTTTAAGTCGTATATAGACTCAATTTTTAGCTTTTAAAGAGATATATATGAAATTCCCCGTGATGACTTACAGTAAGTAGATATGGTAGCTAGTAAAATAGTACACATACAACTAATGAAATACTTTCATGTATATCATAGAGAAAAGTTCATTTAAGAAATAAGTTTTTATTCATACTGAGGAACTAATCTTCACCATCCATTTAGTGTAACATAATGATGAAGACTAAATCTAATTTTTACACTTACAAGGGCATTTTCGTCCATTATTTAAACAAAAAAATTTATTATCCATTTTTTCCTCTCATTTATTCACACACATATAACGTGTTTCTCAACAAACTCTCTCTCTCTCTTTCTCAGTTTCCACAAATTCCAATTCAGCTTATCAACCCCTAATCTAACCTTCCATTAAACAGATTAATCATATAGTATCATCATTATAACATTCAATTTGATTAATATAATCAGGAACGTTATCATCCATGATCGTCATCATTTTTAATTATATTCGTTTTGTGTGTTTTTATGCTGCATTATTCGTTATCATCATCATCTTCATCAATGGCGGCTTTTTTATTTGAATGAACCAGTTGTTGTGGATCTGATTACCGGTGAGGTTGTTGATAATTTGATTATGGATGGAATGGTTGAAGAATCATTTACGGCTGTTGTGGTTAATAATTCTGATGCATCGCTTAATAATTTAGTAACATCTTCTACGGATGTAGTGGTTAATGTTTCGAACGTGTTGAATCATGTTGCGTTCTAATGGAGATCAAATCGCGAGTTGTAAGTTTAATTTTGCAATTCATAGTTGTTGTTTGATTTTGATTTTTGTTGTTAGAATTTTGTTTTTGCATCAAATATGATATATTAGATGTGTTATGTTTATGTTTGGAAATTTATATATGTTTTGTATTAAATGTGATTTATCACATGTTATATGTTCGCGATCATTTTATAATTAGTTAAACTATATACATGATTTTATGTGTATATTAGTTGTTATGCATGTTGATGTGTTTGAATGTGATATAGATTTGTTATGTTTGTGTGTGGAAATTTATATATGTTTTGTATCAAATGTGATATATCACATTTTACATGTTCTCATCGATTTTATTGTTCGTTTAACTAGTAACACTATTTTATTACTACCTCCGTCCCATATTAATTGTCATGTTTTGACTTTTTAAGTCTTTCTTTCTCAACTTTGACCTTAAATATTTTTGTTATTGTTATATAATATTTAATAAAAATTATACCAATGAAAAATACATTTAAAACTCAATCTATTCATATATTGTGCATCAAATATTATGTAACATAATTAAAAATATTTAAAATCAAAATTAGAAATGAAAGACTTTGAAAAATCAAAGTGGACAATTAATATGAGACGGATGGAGTAGCATATTAGCTCTTATAAATTAGTTACTGTTTTTCGTCATATTTCCAGCTTCTAAATTTTCTAAAACACCTTATTCATTTACTTATCATCATTTTATTGATACTCCAGGTGGATCACTTTATTTGGTTCCTAAAGTTCATGTTAGCGTTTTACCAGTGTTAGAGACTGTTTATGATTTAGTCAAGGCTTGCATTAGTATGTATAGGAAATATGCTTCAGAGGCACGTATTGGTGTTAGACTTTTTTCTCAGAAAAGGTTAAGGGGTGGTTTTGTGAAACAAAAGTACATAGTGTGCAATAGGGAAAGGTGTTCGAAGAAAATATATGTGAACACTTTAGGTTTAAGGATAGGTAAAAAACATATTAGGACTTCGAACATTAGAATTACTGGTTGTAAAGCACGAGTTATATTTGATATGATTCTCGTTACGAAAAAGTTTAAGCTTACTACTTTTGATGCTATACACAATCATGAACTTGATCAGATTGAGTGTAAGCATTTGTCAAAAAGTGAGAGTAAGTTAACTTATCCTAAACAGATGTTTATTATTAAATTCGTGGATGCAAACCTTGGTGTTGTTAGAGTGCATAACTTGTATGCTGGTTTGAAAGAGTCTTCATCACATGTCCATGGTATCAAAACAGAGTTTAAGAACTTTGTGTGTGTGATAAACTGTATTATAGGAGATAGTGATGCTCAAATGCTTAGTAATCAGATGGAAGATAGGTAAAAGTATACTATGTTAATACAAATAAACCGTAAAAACCTTTGTTTATATTTAGCGATCTCGTTATGTTTTGTTGATAACAAATATAAAGTTATCATAAGTAAAATTATAGGAATACAGCCGGATCCCTAGAAATGCACTGGCCGGATCCCTTAGGTGAGGGATCCGCCAGAACCGTGGGACAGAAGGCTTTTTTGCCTATAAATAGTGAGCCATTTCTTCGTTGTTTTTCACCCTTTTTCTTACAACTCTCTCATATATTATCTCACTTTCCTAACCTCTGATCATTCTAGGAGTTCTTCTATCTTTTGTTGTGATTCTCATATAGGTCCTTCACGAAGTCGAGATCACGCTATTCTACAAGTCATCCAAGCAAATGGTCCTTGATTGATTTGTCCATCCACAAGATTTCTGTAGCATATCTAGTATTTCATATTTCACATAGTTGTTGTGTAACAGTTGTGTAAAGGTTTAGTTCTACCTCGTGGAAGAACTCGGTATTTAGCTTTGTACCGGAAAAAGTGTAAGAGACGTTGTAGAGGCTTGTCCGAAGTTTAAGGAGCTTGTTGACATAGTGCTTGAACTCGAGAGGGGTACTGGGAGTGGAGTAGGGTAAGGAAAGTGTCCTTATAGACGACCACTATAAATCACTTGTGTTGCTACTTTCTATCATTTTACTTTACTTACTTTCTTTACTTACTTTACTTATTGCTTCGTACTATTTATCCATCCATACGAATTCACATAAGATCGAATCTAAATCTTTGAAATTTATATTAAAATTGGTAAAACAGTTCAACCCCTCCCCCCTTCTAGTTTTTCACAATTGGCATCAAGAGCAAGGTTTTCAAAAAGTTTTAAAGTAAATTGTATTTTAAAAACTTTTCGATCAAAATGAGTTTTGAAAACTATAGAGAAGGGAAATCTATACTTGAAACTAATAGTTTTATTTATTGGAAAAATAGATTTGAAACTTATGTGAAATCTAAAGATATTAATCTTTTGTATATTATTGTTGAAGGTGATTTTCAAACAACTATAAAAGATGATAAAACCGGCAACGAATAAAACATTTCTCATGATCGTCTCACCGACGACCAAAAGAAAAGGCTTTCTAAAAATAGTGAGGCAAAAATTGTTTTATATAATGTCTTACCCAAAAAGGAATTTGAAATAATATCTATGCATAAAACCGCTAAAGAAATTTGGAACTCTTTGGTTGTAACACACCAAAGAAATCAACAAGTTAAAAACAACAAAATTGATTTATTTGTTCAACAATATGAATAATTTTCAATATTTGATAAGGATAGTATTGATAATTCATTTGCTAGCTTTAATACTATTATTTATTCATTACAAGCACTTGATGAGTCTTTTTATACTCATAATCATGTCAGGAGATTTCTACGGGATTTTCCATCAAAGTAGAGACGGAGGGTGACGGCCATTAAAGAGTCCAAAGACTTGTCAATCCTCACTCTCGATGAACTCATAAGCAACCTAAAAGTCTATGAGCTCAGAAGACTCGCCAAAGACTCCGAAGTCTCGAAGGAAAAGAAAGAGAAACATAAATCTCTCGCTTTAAAGGCCAAGAAAGTGTCAAGTGATGAAGAAACCTCATCTTCGGAAAGTGAAGAAGAAGAGTATGCAATGGCGGTACGAGACTTCAAGAAGTTCCTTTGGAGAAAAGGAAGATATGTCAAGCAACCTTATGACGACAAGAAAGTGTTACGAAAAAGCAAAGACGACAAGAAAGTGAAGGATGAACGCAAATTGTTTATATGCGGGGATCCAAATCACATCATTAGTGAGTGACCCAAACACGACGAACAAAAGGCGTTCGTGAGTGGTTCATGGGGAATGAGTGAGGAAGAGAAGTAAGAAATTTGTCTCATGGCAAAAGACTCTAAAGGTATGTTCCGACTCTTTAGATGAGGAATCCTTACATCTTGAATATAAAAAGCTTTGCAAAATTAGTCTCAAGGTAATTAACAAAAACTAGCTTTTGAAAAATAAAAATGAACTTTTAGAAAAGGAAGTTTTTGAACTAAAAGATAAATTAAAGAAAATAGAAAAGGGAAAAGAAGTAAGTAGTGAATGCAAGCTTTGCGTAGAACTTTAAACTCTAGTTGATCACCTTGATTCTAAAATTGCTAGACTAAGTACTAATTACCTTGATAAAATACTTGATAGTGTTAAACGGGTAATAATCAAAATGGTCTAGGTATTCAGGAACATATTGTGTCGACTAGCGAAGTTAAGGAAAGACAATTCGTTAAAGCAATTGAATTGCCGGATCCGACAGATCCTTTGAAAAAGGATCCGGCTAGTGTAAATTTAGGGATCCCGCAAAACTGCAGGTAAATAGTAAAAATAACGCAACCACCTCTTCTAGAACTGAATTTGTTATCGTTAACAAAAAGAAACCAACTCATGTGACTGTTAGAAATATCAAACAACCACCTTCCCTAAAACAAGGTCAAGGTTTTATGAAAAACAAAACCCCATCGTTTTCTAAACCAAACACATCTATAAGAAGACCAAACAATATTTATCCTAGAAGTAACCACCATCAAATAGGCTGAAATCCTAACACACAAAATGGTTTTCCATTTCAAAACTATACACCTTGGAATGTTTGTTCATCATTTTCGTATATGCCTCATATGAATGAAATGTATAACACCAATAGACGCATGAACAAATGGGGACCAAACTTTTGAGTTAATTATTTTCTTAGGTGTGCCTAAAGGTTGACTTGGATCCGGACGAGTGGATCAAAGATAGCGGGTGCACAAGGCATATGACCGGTAATAAAGCGTTGTTCTCCACATATGAATCCTTCAATGGAGGAAATGTCGTGTTCGGCAATAGTAAAAGCAAAATCATCGGAAAAGGTACAATCTTTTACAAATCTTTGACCATTAACGACGATGTCAAGAAAACCTAAACTTTAATCTACTAAGTATAGGTCAAATATGTGATAAAAAGTGCAACGTATTCTTTAGCTTAAACCCTAAACCGTAGAAAATCTTGAAAAATGGTATTACTATAAGAAGAGGCATTAGAAAACATGGAGTCTACGTTATTAAAATTGGAAACGATCCAAAAGAAAAACTTTGCCTTACCTCTATGGATGATACTTCGACCTTATGGCATCGAAGATTGGGTCACGCCAATATGTGACTTCTTTAATCGCTATCATCCAAAGAACTTGTAAGAAACCTACCTAAACTAAAATATCGATCATTTTTGTGATACTTGTAACATCGGAAAACAAGTCCATGCTAGTCATAAAGCTAAAAATATGGTTTCTATAACAAAATGTCTAGAATTACTACATATAGATTTATTTGGTCCATCCGCTATCCAAAGTTACGAAGGTAACTTCTATACCTTGGTTATAGTGGATTATTACTCTATGTACACATGGACTAAATTTTTAAAGAATAAAACTGAAACGTTCGATTACTTTGAAATCTTAAGTAAGAAAATCCAAAGACAACTAGGAAGTTCTATTGTGTCAATCCGAACGGATCATGGTCGGGAATTTGATAATGAAGTGCAATTCGGAGCTTTTGTGATGCTAATGGTATTACCCACAATTTCTCGGCTACTTGCACTCCACAATCAAAGGGGTAGTTGAAAGGAAAATTTGAACCCTACAAGAAATGAGTCGCACCATGATTAATGAGCAATCTATTCCTCTAAATTTTTGGTGCAATGCCGTCGATACATCAACCTATATACTAAATCGAGTCTTGATTATACCATTCTTACGAAAAACTCCATACAAGTTGTTAAGAGGCAAAAATCCTTTGTTAGAACACTTTTGAGTCTTTGGTTGTAATACCTGAATTTCTAAAATTCACAAAAAGACCAAAATACCCTTATGATCAAAAGTAAGAATAATTAATTCAAAAGAATACCAAATAAGCTATGTAAATTCAGAAAATTTTTAAGAAATATTCCACATGATAAAAATAAATATTAAACACTTTGTAAAAGGTAATTTTTATAGTTTACAACTTTATAAAATTCGTTTTGTATTTTTATAATTAGCCGAATATATTTAATTAGTTTTATAAAAGAATTTAATTAATAAAAGCCCAATATAAATTTATGAAATTAAGAGTCCATTTATTTTAAGTCCAATACATTATAAAGCCCACAAGAAAAATAGTAAATCATGTATATATACAAAATTCGGTTTAATAAAATCCCTAATTACCGATTATTCCCAAACCGACCCCAAAACCCTAAATAATTCGATTTCCAGTTTCCAGAGCTTGAGACCATTTTTCTTGGACAAGATTGAAGGTAAAGAAGGTGGGAAAAATAGTGTTCGAAGTCCTAAGTTGCTGTTGTAGTCGTGGTTAGTTTTTGGAACAATTAGGGTTTCGACAAGTGGTGTTTTTGTGCTTCTTTTGTTTTAACGATCCAAGCTCATCAAGGGTATGTTCCTAATGTTACTTTCAGTCCTATAAGTCATATATAACACATAAAAATTGGCCATGCATGTTTAATATGTCATATGAAATTATTTGGAATCTAAAACCCTAAAAGCGTATGAATATAACGAATGAGCTTATGATAATTTTTAAGACCATGATTTGATTTTTCCAGAAGCTATTACATGTTATAAGACCTGAATAAAATACATATTTATGAATTCGAAGCTTGTGTGAATTGTCTTGAGTTTTATTGTTCGATTAAGCGTATGAAAAGGAAAGATTTATAAAGGAACGATTAGGGTTTATAAAAACTAGGGTTTTTATCATTAAGGGTCATTAATGCAGTAGTAATGATGAATAAATGATGGGTTACACCTAGGTTTAGGGCTTGTACTTGAGCTATGCATTATTCGGCTTTATATAAAAGTTTTGGGTTGGTTTTGTAAATTATGAAACTTAAAGGTTATTTTTGTAAACAGTAAAATACTTGTACTAAACGTATAAAAATAAGTGTGGGGGTTAAACATGTAATTTTGGATAATTAAAGGGCCATTCAAATTGTATTTAACTTAAAGAGTATGTTTTGTAAATTCTAAAACCTTTGGGCTAAAAGTGTAAAATCTGATAATATAAGGTTAGGTCGTATAATTAAAGATGTTAAGGGTGTAATATGTAATTCTGAGTAATTATGGGTCAACATGTGTAAATGAATTACGTAAGGACATGCATGAGTTGAGTTAATTTCGGTTTGTTATCATTTACGTTCTAGGTTAAATTGGGAAATCATTAAAAGAAGTAATATGTGAATTTAATGCGTATTTAGTAATATTTAAAGAGTATGGGAACCCTAGAATCTAAATAGGAAGTTGGTGAATTAATGAGGAATGCCCTAAAATGTTGTAACTTCGTCTGTCACTAAAATGAGAATATTCTGACAACTCTAAAAGTATTAATGCGATAAATCCGTTATAATATTAATGATTCTAATAAGTATTAAATAAATCATAATCCGTGTAGATTCGTTGAAGGAGACGCGACGCTACATCTTCTTCGTATTCGTTCATTCGTTACTTTTCTCTATATTGCTTTAAGGTACGGATATTGCTTACTTTAAGACACTTACGTTATCGCATGTATATTCTCGACCTTTTCGAAAGGTTTCGTATAATGTTTCTTTTCGCTTTCATATTAGGATTTCCGATGCCATTGCTATGAACCCTTTCCTGATTGTTTGACCTGTTGCTTATTTGAACTTAGGTTTTATTGAACCATGTGTTACCTGATTTGAACATTTCGTTAGGAAGACTTTGATATGTGTAATTGATGAACCTCATTATGTCTGAATATGAATCTTATGATATGAGTTATCGGATATGTTATCTGTTGAACCTTGTGTTTGATTATGATCTGTGTCATTTATGACAATTTGTTTGACCTAAGTTAGTTTGACACCAGCCAAATAATAACTAGTCATGGGGTTCCATGTCCATGTCGCTGATGCACCTCTGACATGACTCTAGGCGAGAGTGATGTTCGCCACGTCCCCTTTCTCGTTATCTGTTATGAGCTCAAGTATATGTTATGGCCAATATCCGCTCAGGCGATGGATGCATCCTAGATCCGATCTGTTATCCGATATGATTTGTGCGGTGAATGATGTCGTGGTACACGCTTCACAACTTCGGAGCTAGCTACTCCAAATTATTTGCTAAGATGATTCATGCATATGTATGATGATTTTGATATGATATGTTCTGGGCTCGAGGTAGTTAACTAAATCCGTATTTGTTATTTTTATGTTAAGTTCTTGTTCGATTTGTAATGTTCAAAGGTTTATGATTATGTGCAAGGCGTATTATATGCTATTATATGTGTTTATGCTTTTGTATGTTTATGTGACTACCGTCTGCTATGCTAAGAGATGATTAATATGTTTAAAGTATGATTCGTATTTTGAAATCGATGTCATGTTAGTTTATTGTTATATGAATTCTTTGGACTGTGGGATGAATGTGTTAGTGTAATAGTGAGTATTCTATCGCTTTAATATGTATAGTTTGATCGCTTAATTTTGGGAGCTTTGCTTATATGTTAGTGTTTTATTGCTTATGAGACCCGCCATGTCCGAACTCGCCGATGTTAGGATTTGATCTTAGAACTGGTTTAGCTGATGATATCTGTTTTGATAATTGCTAATGGTTATGCTATCTTTTGTTTGGTCTATTTAATTATAGTTTGTCTGCTATGTTTCTATTTGTTTCAGTGAGCCATGATTTGGATCGCTATTTTCATTGCCGCTTTAATGTTTTAAATGTGTTAAGTGAAGGTTAATTAATCTGTTGAATGCCATGTTTATTTGTTGGTAAGTGTTCTGTTAGTCTTAGACTTTTCGTTTGGTTTATATGTAATCTATTTGCTCTTGATATGCTAAGTGTTTGGTTGTTCTGATGTGTTTGTGTTTGTGTCATTTATGGGCTATGAGATGTCTAGTTGTTATGTGGTTGTTTGGATTTCTCAGATATTTGTGCTTCCGAGAATCCTAAAAGATCCTTTGTATTTAATTCATTTTATTTTCGTATTCGTATATTCGCTCGCTTTTAGTTTTTTGTTTCGTTATATCCGTTCACTGGGCTTTGTAAGCTCAAGCCGACTTTTCTTTTCATGGCGGTATAAAGCATTCAAGATGAGCTTATGGGATAGCCGATCCGGTTTGAGAGTAGAGACGAGAGCAAGATTTGACCATAGAGATCTTAGATTTATTTGAATATTAAGTTATTTATACTATCTTTTGTAAGTTTTTGTATAGGCTTCCGCTTTTGTACATTAGTTAAAGTTCGATATGAAACCGTATAGATATCTTTACCCTTGTCGTCGGGGGTGTTACAATTTCTGGTATCAGAGCTCTAGGTTTTAGGACCCTTAGAGCTTAGGCTATGACCTGTGAGAAGTGGGTAGACATTAGGTTTCCACCGTTTCGAAATTTTTCGATTCCTTTGATGGTCGTTGGATTTGACTTCGATATCCTTTTGCCTTCACTGAATTAGCCCTCCTTTGTTCGCATCGAATTTTGTTATTTTGTTTTCGCTCGTCCGTTTGTCGATCGTTAGATGGAGACTACCCGTGGAGCCGAAGAAGATGGTGCCGACCACGCTACGCTGCGCTGACGGTTCTCGTGGAGAGGTTCGTGGAAGCGAAGCTTACACTCGACCTGCCGTGTCCGTTGGAGACATCGGATGTTGTTGGAGGAAGTTGGATGGACCAACCAAAAGCGCAAGAGACGGAGACAAGATTCAACCGGTGGCTGAGAAGATTCATCTACTTCATATGATTTGGGCGCGACTTATGTCACTCTGATTCGCTTGTCATGCGTTTCAAGACGATTTGATATTTTGATAAGTGATTCTCGATCTGTATTGCTTTTCTCGATTTGTTCGAACTCGGTGTGAATCGTGAAGTTTTATCGTTTAGCATTCCGTATATCCTTTTCTTTCTCGGATCGTCAAGAATAAGTCATGAGGAAGAATACGAGGTGGACTCGGATTTAGAATCTACTGCTCTCTGGTAGGTTTAATCCGACACAAGAATAGAATTTCGCCGATTAGTTGCCTCCTTATGAGAAATTTCTGACATTTGATTTTGAGTTAGGTTCTTTTGTTTTCATTTTGACGTTTGAATCTCGGATTATTAAATTTCGTTTTGGGAATTCATCTTATGTCGACTTTGCAAATTTTGTTTGATGGATGGAAATAAAACAAAATTTTGAAAGTATAATTCATGCTCTGTGGTTTCTTTCGATAGATCCGCTAAGTTTCCGTTAGTCCTTATAAGTTTTGTCGCCTATTTTATTTTCGTAATGTAATTGTTTCATTTACTATGTTTGAATGAAGTATGGCCATCATGATGGTATACTCATGAGTATCCGTTTGTTATAGTATGTTACTTGCTATTTGAGTGTTATCTGTATGTGGTATGTTATTAGCTATGTGTTTTGTCATGACCCGAGACCGAATATAATGACAATAAGAACTGGTTATGTGATGCAAGTATTATGACGCCTGATCAACGTAATAATACCGAGATCACATAATCTGAACTTATTGAAGGTATAATGGTCGGGAAATGCCTGAGTTGACATGTGATAGACTTTGACTGGTATCTGTTATTTGGTGCTTCTCATGTTCGTTTGAAATTCCGTACCTAATTGTGAGATCTGTAGTAGATATCTCACATGCGTGTAAGTTTTGTACGTTTGGAATCCAAGTTGTTATTAATTGCATCGAACCTATAGATTGCTATGACCACCTTAACCTTATATGTCTCCCCATATTTCTGCGACTATTGAAGTCGATAGGATTTATTTCGTCTATGCATATGATGTCCTCATCATTAGATATTTGAATAAGTTAGAATTTGTCGTTTGATTTTCAAGGTCTCATCCGTTCGCCATTATTCGATAAGTATATAATTATCTATTATAAGTATTTGACTATCGATTTGATTTATGAATAAGTTTGAGTTTGAATATTCCGATAAGAAATTCATTTGTTCCGAGATAAGATTAACGTTTGTTATATTCCTAGAAATTCAAATCAATCTTTTCTGCTCGTTCGTCTTGTTCAATTTCGAGGGACTAAATTTTCTTTTAGAGGGGAAGAAATTGTAATACCTGAATTTCTAAAATTCACAAAAGACCAAAATACCCTTATGATCAAAAGTAAGAATAATTAATTCAAAAGAATACCAAATAAGCTATGTAAATTGTAAAATTTTTAAGAAATATTCCACATGATAAAAATAAATATTAAACACTTTGTAAAAGGTAATTTTTATAGTTTACAACTTTATAAAATTCGTTTTGTATTTTTATAATTAGCCGAATATATTTAATTAGTTTTATAAAAGAATTTAATTAATAAAAGCCCAATATAAATTTATGAAATTAAGAGTCCATTTATTTTAAGTCCAATACATTATAAAGCCCACAAGAAAAATAGTAAATCATGTATATATACAAAATTCGGTTTAATAAAATCCCTAATTACCGATTATTCCCAAACCGACCCCAAAACCCTAAATAATTCGATTTCCAGTTTCCAGAGCTTGAGACCATTTTTCTTGGACAAGATTGAAGGTAAAGAAGGTGGGAAAAATAGTGTTCGAAGTCCTAAGTTGCTGTTGTAGTCGTGGTTAGTTTTTGGAACAATTAGGGTTTCCGAAGTGGAGTTTTTGTGTTTCTTTTGTTCTAACGATCCAAGCTCATCAAGGGTATGTTCCTAATGTTGCTTTCAGTCCTATAAGTCATATATAACACATAAAAATTGGCCATGCATGTTTAATATGTCATATGAAATTATTTGGAATCTAAAACCCTAAAAGCGTATGAATATAACGAATGAGCTTATGATAATTTTTAAGACCATGATTTGATTTTTCCAGAAGCTATTACATGTTATAAGACCTGAATAAAATACATATTTATGAATTCGAAGCTTGTGTGAATTGTCTTGAGTTTTATTGTTCGATTAAGCATGGAAAAAGGAAAGATTTATAAAGGAACGATTAGGGTTTATAAAAACTAGGGTTTTCTTTTTATCATTAAGGGTCATTAATGCAGTAGTAATGATGAATAAATGATGGGTTACACCTAGGTTTAGGGCTTGTACTTGAGCTATGCATTATTCGGCTTTATATAAAAGTTTTGGGTTGGTTTTGTAAATTATGAAACTTAAAGGTTATTTTTGTAAACAGTAAAATACTTGTACTAAACGTATAAAAATAAGTGTGGGGGTTAAACATGTAATTTTGGATAATTAAAGGGCCATTCAAATTGTATTTAACTTAAAGAGTATGTTTTGTAAATTCTAAAACCTTTGGGCTAAAAGTGTAAAATCTGATAATATAAGGTTAGGTCATATAATTAAAGATGTTAAGGGTGTAATATGTAATTCTGAGTAATTATGGGTCAACATGTGTAAATGAATTACGTAAGGACATGCATGAGTTGAGTTAATTTCGGTTTGTTATCATTTACGTTCTAGGTTAAATTGGGAAATCATTAAAAGAAGTAATATGTGAATTTAATGCGTATTTAGTAATATTTAAAGAGTATGGGAACCCTAGAATCTAAATAGGAAGTTGGTGAATTAATGAGGAATGCCCTAAAATGTTGTAACTTCGTCTGTCACTAAAATGAGAATATTCTGACAACTCTAAAAGTATTAATGCGATAAATCCGTTATAATATTAATGATTCTAATAAGTATTAAATAAATCATAATCCGTGTAGATTCGTTGAAGGACGACGACGTTACATCTTCGTATTCGTTCATTCGTTACTTTTCTCTATATTGCTTTAAGGTACGGATATTCTGTCTTACTTTAAGACACTTACGTTATCGTACAGATATTCTGACCTTTTCAGTAAGGGTTTTGTATAATGTTTCTTTTCGCTTTCATATTAGGATTTCCAATGCCATTGCTATGAACCCTTTCCTGATTGTGTGATTTGTTGTTTATCTGGACTTATGTTTTATTGAACCATGTGTTACCTGATTTGAACATTTCGTTAGGAAGACTTTGATATGTGTAATTGATGAACCTCATTATGTAGAATATGAATCTTATGATATGAGTTATCGGATATGTTATCTGTTGAACCTTGTGTTTGATTATGATCTGTGTCATTTATGACAATTTGTTTGACCTAAGTTAGTTTGACACCCGAGCCAAATAATAACTAGTCATGGGGTTCCATGTCCATGTTGATGCACCTCGACATGACTCTAGCAGCGATAGAGTGATGTTCTCGCCACGCCCCTTTCAGTTATCTGTTATGAGCTCAAGTATATGTTATGGCCAATATCCGTCTGGCGTATGGATGCATCCTAGATCCGATCCGTTATCCGATATGATTTGTCTCGGTGAATGATGTCGTGTACACGCGCCTTCACAACTTCGGGAGCTAGCTACTCCAAATTATTTGCTAAGATGATTCATGCATATGTATGATGATTTTGATATGATATGTTCTGGGCTCGAGGTAGTTAACTAAATCCGTATTTGTTATTTTTATGTTAAGTTCGTTCGATTTGTAATGTTCAAAGGTTTATGATTATGTGCAAGGCTTATTATATGCTATTATATGTGCTTATGCTTTTGTATGTTTATGTGACTACCGTCCGCTATGCTAAGATATGATTAATATGTTTAAAGTATGATTCAGTATGCTTTGAAATCGATGTCATGTTAGTTTATTGTTATATGAATTCTTTGGACCTGGGATGAATGTGTTAGTGTAATAGTGAGTATTCTATCAGTTTAATATGTATAGTTTGATCAGTTAATTTTGGGAGCTTTGCTTATATGTTAGTGTTTTATTGCTTATGAGACCCGCCATGTCCGAACTCTGATGTTAGGATTTGATCTTAGAACTGGTTTAGCTGATGATATCTGTTTTGATAATTGCTAATGGTTATGCTATCTTTTGTTTGGTCTATTTAATTATAGTTTGTCTGCTATGTTTCTATTTGTTTGTGAGACGCCATGATTTGACCGCTATTTTCATTTCTTTGCTTTAATGTTTTAAATGTGTTAAGTGAAGGTTAATTAATCTGTTGAATGCCATGTTTATTTGTTGGTAAGTGTTTGTTAGTCTTAGACTTTTAGTTTGGTTTATATGTAATCTATTTGCTCTTGATATGCTAAGTGTTTGGTTGTTCTGATGTGTTTGTGTTTGTGTCATTTATGGGCTATGAGATGTCTAGTTGTTATGTGGTTGTTTGGATTTCTGTATATTTGTGCTTCCGCAGAATCCTAAAAGATCCTTTGTATTTAATTCATTTTATTTTCGTTATTCGTATATTCGTTCTGTTTTAGTTTTTTTTGTTTCGTTATATCCGTTCACTGGGCTTTGTAAGCTCAGCCGCACTTTTCTTTTCATGCGGCAGGTATAAAGCATTCAAGATGAGCTTATGGGATAGCCGATCCGGGTTTGAGAGTAGAGACGAGAGCAAGATTTGACCATAGAGATCTTAGATTTATTTGAATATTAAGTTATTTATACTATCTTTTGTAAGTTTTTGTATAGGCTTCCGCTTTTGTACATTAGTTAAAGTTCTGATATGAAACCGTATTGTGATATCTTTACCCTTGTCGGTCGGGTGTTACAATTTATGGTATCAGAGCCTCTAGGTTTTAGGACCCTTAGAGCTTAGGCTATGACCTGTGAGAATTGGGTAGACATTAGGTTTCGTCTGTTCAAATTTTTCGATTCCTTTGATGGTCGCTCGATTTGACTTCGATATCTTTTTGCCTTCACTGAATTAGCCCTCCTTTGTTCGCATCGAATTTTGTTATTTTGTTTTCGCTCGTCCGTTTGTCGATCGTTAGATGGAGACTACCCGTGGAGCCGAAGAAGATGGTGCCGACCCGCTTCTTCGCGACTCTGCCTCGTGGCCGAGAGGTTCGTGAAGCGAAGCCACACTCGACCTGCCGGTCTGGCTTGTTGGAGACATCGATGTCGTTGGAGGAAGTTGGATGGACCAACCAAAGGCGCAGAGACGGAGACAAGATTCAACCGGTGGAGAAGATTCATCTACTTCATATGATTCAATGGTTATGTCACTCGATTCGTTTGTCATGCGCTTTCAAGACGATTTGATATTTTGATAAGTGATTCGACCGTATTGCTTTTCTCGATTTGTTCTGAACTTCGGTGAATCGTGAAGTTTTATCGTTTAGCATTCTCGGTATATCCTACTTTTCTTTCTCGATCGCCGTAATAAGTCATGAGGAAGAATACGAGGTGGACTCCTTGAGAATCTACTACTTGGTAGGTTTAATCCCACACAAGAATAGGAATTTCTCTTTCGATTAGTTGCCCTCCTTATGAGAAATTTCTGACATTTGATTTTGAGTTAGGTTCTTTTGTTTTCATTTTGACGTTTGAATCTCGGATTATTAAATTTTCGTTGGGAATTCATCTTATGTCGACTTTGCAAATTTTGTTTGATGGATGGAAATAAAACAAAATTTTGAAAGTATAATTCATGTCTGTGGTTTCTTTCTCGATAGATCCGTTTTCCGTTAGTCCTTATAAGTTTTGTCAGCTATTTTATTTTCGTAATGTAATTGTTTCATTTTATCGCTTTGAATGAAGTATGGCCATCATGATGGTATACTCATGAGTATCTGGTTTGTTATAGTATGTTACTTGCTATTTGAGTGTTATCTGTATGTGGTATGTTATTAGCTATGTGTTTTGTCATGACCCGAGACCGAATATAATGACAATAAGAACTGGTTATGTGATGCAAGTATTATGACGCTCGATCAACGTAATAATACCGAGATCACATAATCGAACTTATTGAAGGTATACGAAGTCTGGAAATACTGCCCAGAAGTTGACATGTGATAGACTTTAACTTGTATCTCGTTATTTGGTGCTTCTCATGTTCGCTTGAAATTCGTACCTAATTGTGAGATCTCGTAGTAGATATCTGCTACGCGTGTAAGTTTTGTACGCTTGGAATCCGGTTGTTACGAATCATTTAACCTATAGATTGCTATGACCACCTTAACCTTATATGTCTCCCCATATTTCGACTATTGAAGTTTTATAGGATTTATTTCGCTCATGCATATGATGTCCTCATCATTAGATATTTGAATAAGTTAGAATTTGTCGTTTGATTTTCTCAAGCCTCATCCTGTTCTCCTCCCATTATTCTGATAAGTATATAATTATCTATTATAAGTATTTGACTATCGATTTGATTTCTGAATAAGTTTGAGTTTGAATATTCCGATAAGAAATTCATTTGTTCCGAGATAAGATTAACGTTTGTTATATTCCTAGAAATTCAAATCCAATCGTTTCGTTTCGTTCGTCTTGTTCAATTTCGAGGACGAAATTTTCTTTTAGAGGGGAAGAAATTGTAATACCTGAATTTCTAAAATTCACAAAAAGACCAAAATACCCTTATGATCAAAAGTAAGAATAATTAATTCAAAAGAATACCAAATAAGCTATGTAAATTGTAAAATTTTTAAGAAATATCCCACATGATCAAAATAAATATTAAACACTTTGTAAAAGGTAATTTTTATAGTTTACAACTTTATAAAATTCGTTTTGTATTTTTATAATTAGCCGAATATATTTAATTAGTTTTATAAAAGAATTTAATTAATAAAAGCCCAATATAAATTTATGAAATTAAGAGTCCATTTATTTTAAGTCCAATACATTATAAAGCCCACAAGAAAAATAGTAAATCATGTATATATACAAAATTCGGTTTAATAAAATCCCTAATTACCGATTATTCCCAAACCGACCCCAAAACCCTAAATAATTCGATTTCCAGTTTCCAGAGCTTGAGACCATTTTTCTTGGACAAGATTGAAGGTAAAGAAGGTGGGAAAAATAGTGTTCGAAGTCCTAAGTTGCTGTTGTAGTCGTGGTTAGTTTTTGGAACAATTAGGGTTTCGACAAGTGGTGTTTTTGTGCTTCTTTTGTTTTAACGATCCAAGCTCATCAAGGGTATGTTCCTAATGTTGCTTTCAGTCCTATAAGTCATATATAACACATAAAAATTGGCCATGCATGTTTAATATGTCATATGAAATTATTTGGAATCTAAAACCCTAAAAGCGTATGAATATAACGAATGAGCTTATGATAATTTTTAAGACCATGATTTGATTTTTCCAGAAGCTATTACATGTTATAAGACCTGAATAAAATACATATTTATGAATTCGAAGCTTGTGTGAATTGTCTTGAGTTTTATTGTTCGATTAAGCGTATGAAAAGGAAAGATTTATAAAGGAACGATTAGGGTTTATAAAAACTAGGGTTTTCTTGTTATCATTAAGGGTCATTAATGCAGTAGTAATGATGAATAAATGATGGGTTACACCTAGGTTTAGGGCTTGTACTTGAGCTATGCATTATTCGGCTTTATATAAAAGTTTTGGGTTGGTTTTGTAAATTATGAAACTTAAAGGTTATTTTTGTAAACAGTAAAATACTTGTACTAAACGTATAAAAATAAGTGTGGGGGTTAAACATGTAATTTTGGATAATTAAAGGGCCATTCAAATTGTATTTAACTTAAAGAGTATGTTTTGTAAATTCTAAAACCTTTGGGCTAAAAGTGTAAAATCTGATAATATAAGGTTAGGTCGTATAATTAAAGATGTTAAGGGTGTAATATGTAATTCTGAGTAATTATGGGTCAACATGTGTAAATGAATTACGTAAGGACATGCATGAGTTGAGTTAATTTCGGTTTGTTATCATTTACGTTCTAGGTTAAATTGGGAAATCATTAAAAGAAGTAATATGTGAATTTAATGCGTATTTAGTAATATTTAAAGAGTATGGAACCCTAGAATCTAAATAGGAAGTTGGTGAATTAATGAGGAATGCCCTAAAATGTTGTAACTTCGTCCATCACTAAAATGAGAATATTCTCGACAACTCTAAAAGTATTAATGCGATAAACTGCTATAATATTAATGATTCTAATAAATATTAAATAAATCATAATCCATGTAGATTCGTTGAAGGAGACGCGACGTTACATCTTCGTGATTCGCTCATTCGTTACTTTTCTCTATATTGCTTTAAGGTACGGATATTCTGTCTTACTTTAAGACACTTACGTTATCGTACAGATATTCTGACCTTTTCAGTAAAGGTTTCGTATAATGTTTCTTTTCGCTTTCATATTAGGATTTCCAATGCCATTGCTATGAACCCTTTCCTGATTGTGTGATTTGTTGTTTATCTGGACTTATGTTTTATTGAACCATGTGTTACCTGATTTGAACATTTCGTTAGGAAGACTTTGATATGTGTAATTGATGAACCTCATTATGTCTGAATATGAATCTTATGATATGAGTTATCGGATATGTTATCTGTTGAACCTTGTGTTTGATTATGATCTGTGTCATTTATGACAATTTGTTTGACCTAAGTTAGTTTGACACCCGAGCCAAATAATAACTAGTCATGGGGGTTCCATGTCCATGTCAGTGATGCACCTCTGACATGACTCTAGGGCAAGAGAGTGATGTTCTCACGCCCCTTTCTCGCTATCCTTATGAGCTCAAGTATATGTTATGGCCAATATCCGCGTAGTCTGTACGATGGATGCATCCTAGATCCGACCGTTATCCGATATGATTTGTCCGGTGAATGATGTCGCAGGTGCAATACGCCTTCACAACTTCGGGAGCTAGCTACTCCAAATTATTTGCTAAGATGATTCATGCATATGTATGATGATTTTGATATGATATGTTCTGGGCTCGAGGTAGTTAACTAAACCATGTATTTGTTATTTTTATGTTAAGTTCGGTTACGATTTGTAATGTTCAAAGGTTTATGATTATGTGCAAGGCTTATTATATGCTATTATATGTGTTTATGCTTTTGTATGTTTATGTGACTACCGCCCCGCTATGCTAAGAGATGATTAATATGTTTAAAGTATGATTCAGTATGTCGAAATCATGTCATGTTAGTTTATTGTTATATGAATTCTTTGGACTGTGGGATGAATGTGTTAGTGTAATAGTGAGTATTCTATCGCTTTAATATGTATAGTTTGATCAGTTAATTTTGGGAGCTTTGCTTATATGTTAGTGTTTTATTGCTTATGAGACCTGCCATGTCCGAACTCACCGATGTTAGGATTTGATCTTAGAACTGGTTTAATGATATCCGTTTTGATAATTGCTAATGGGTATGCTATCTTTTGTTTGGTCTATTTAATTATAGTTTGTCTGCTATGTTTCTATTTGTTTGTGAGACCGCCATGATTTGAATTGCTATTTTCCGCCCGCTTTAATGTTTTAAATGTGTTAAGTGAAGGTTAATTAACTCTGAATGCCATGTTTATTTTTTGGTAAGTGTTCTGTTAGTCTTAGACTTTTCGTTTGGTTTATATGTAATCTATTTGCTCTTGATATGCTAAGTGTTTGGTTGTTCTGATGTGTTTGTGTTTGTGTCATTTATGGGCTATGAGATGTCTAGTTGTTATGTGGTTGTTTGATTTGTGATATTTGTGCCCAGTAATCCTAAAAGATCCTTTGTATTTAATTCATTTTATTTTCGTTATTCGTATATTCGTTCTGTTTTAGTTTTTTTTGTTTCGTTATATCCGTTCACCTCGGGCTTTGTAAGCTCACCGCACTTTTCTTTTCATGGCAGTATAAAGCATTCAAGATGAGCTTATGGGATAGCCGACTGGGTTTGAGAGTAGAGACGAGAGCAAGATTTGACCATAGAGATCTTAGATTTATTTGAATATTAAGTTATTTATACTATCTTTTGTAAGTTTTTGTATAGGCTTCCGCTTTTGTACATTAGTTAAAGTTCTGATATGAAACCGTATTGTGATATCTTTACCCTTGTCGGGTCGGGGTGTTACATTGGTAGTAAATGCTTTATTCTTAACACTAAAGACTATTTAACTAAATTTGATCCAAAATCAACCGAAGGTATCTTCTTAGGATATTTTTCTAATAGTAAAGCGTATGTAATAATTAATAAAGAAACCATGAAAGTTGAAGAATCTTTAAATGTCAAATTTGACAAGAGTCCACCTAAAACTACCTTCCTCTTGTCGATGACAAGTTAATCGAAAGTGAAGTCTTAGAAATAAAAGAAAATGTAAACAAGGAAGATGAACCATTAAACAATGAAATCATCAATGTTAAAGAGTCTGAAGATCATCCCTTAGAAAAGGTTATAGGAAAGTTAAATGAAAGAACTCTAAGGTCTCAAGTCCAAAACCAAAGTAGTCTATTTTATTTTGTGTCAACCATAGAACCTAAAAACACTCAAGAAGCTATAAAAGATGAAAGTTGTGTTATGGCTATGCAAGAGGAATTAAATCAATTTGTTTCTAACAACGTTTGGATACTTCTCCACCTAAAAACCAAACCATAATTGGAACAAAATGGGCATATAAAAACAAGTTAGATGTAAATGGTGTCGTGTCTAGAAATAAAGCTAGACTTGTTGCTCAAGGATATAACCACAGAAGGCATAGACTTTGATGAGACCTATGCTCCGCCGCTAGATTAGAGTCTATAAGAATTATTCTTGCTTATGCTTGTGATCATGATCTTAAGCTCTTTCAAATGGATGTTAAAAGTGCGTTTCTAAATGGTTTTATAAATTAAGAAGTTTATGTATCTCAACCTCCGGGTTTTATCGATTTCGAAAAATTTAATCACGTGTACAAACTAAAGAAAGCTCTCTATGGTCTTAAACAATCCCCAAAAGCTTGGTATGATAGACTCAAAACATTTTTAATCAAAAATAGCTATACCATGGGGTTAGTTGACAATACACTTTTTACAAAGAAAAAGGAATCACAAATAATTATTGTTCAAATATACGTGAACGATATTATATTCGGATCAACTTGTCAAGACATGTGCGATGATTTCTCAAGAATCATGCATGAAAAGTTTGAATGAGTATGATGGGAGAACTAAGTTTCTTTCTTGGTCTACAAATCAAACAACTAGAAGATGGTATCTTCTTTAATCAATCCAAATACATAAAAGAAATGTTAAAGAAATTCGGATTAGAAGAGTCAAAACCAATAAGAACACCAATGTCCTCTGATACTAAACTCACCAAAAATGAAGATGGTGAATCCGTTGATAACACCAAATACCGTGGCATGATTGGTAGTCTTCTCTACCTCATGGCTAGTCGGCCAGATATCATGTTTAGCGTATGCCTTTGTGCTAGGTTTCAAGAAGATCCTAAAACTTCACATCTAGAAGCCATCAAAAGAATATTTAGATATATTAAGGGTACAACTCAATTGGGATTATTGTATCCTAAGGGGATGGGGGTAGAAATTATTGTATATGCAGATTCTGACAATACAGGTGATTATGTTGACCGAAAAAGTACAAGTGGTGTTTGCACTTTCATGGGGTGTTGTTTAACATCTTGGTTCTCAAAAGCAAACGGCTTTAGCCATCTCAACAACCAAGCCGAATATGTCTCATTGTCAAAGCATGCCAAAAAGCACTATGGATGAAACAAGCGTTAGTTGACTACGACATCCATCTAAGTGACATTGCCATCCTATGCGACAACAAAGGTGTTATTGATCTTAGCAAAAATCCGGTGTTGCATTCTCGTACCAAACATATAGAGATCCGTCATCACTTCTTAAGAGACAATGTTCAAAAAGGGAACATTTCGATTGACAAAGTGTCTTCCGAAGACAACATAGCCGACATCCTCACCAAAGCATTGAAGCGGGAGAAATTCAACTTACTTCGTCTAGGTCTTGGTCTTATGGAACAATCGTCTTGAAATACTTTTTCTCTACAAGGTGTTAATACAAATAAGCCGTAAAAACGTTTATTTATATTTTACGATCTTCTAATGTTTTGTCGATAACAAACGTAAAATCATTTTAACGAAACAAATAAAAATACGTAAATGGTTTGAGCCAATAGTTTTCTAACACACTTACGTTTTTACATAAAACACTAAAACAAGTATAAGTGATTTTATGATTTAATAATACATATGTACACCGACTAGTGTTTACATATTGCGCAAATATATACATAACTAGTATGTATTATAATGGGTAATACAATTGGGTAGAAACTTAAGTATTTGACTCATTGACCAAATACATTGAATGTAGTTGGGTACAACCCATACCCATGGAACTTGACCCATAACCCATTGCATGACATCATACTTATGTCATATATGGATAATATCCATGACCCATGGTTTTAATCCATGGCCCATAGTTCTAATCTATGAACCTTGGACTAGATGCATTGCATCTTAGTGATACATTGTATCTAGTTGGATACCCATGATCGATAACCCATGACCCATGACCCAAAACCCATGGGCAAAGGGGCCCCACGGATCCCAAGATATACAAGACGGATCCTCAAGTGAGGGATCCGTGGGATCCATGGAACAGTAGATGTTTTTCTTCTATAAATAGTGAGTCATTTCTTCCTTTTGGGTTGCCACTCTCACACATACTTTTCCCAAGTATTGTAACCTTCTAACCACATATTCTAAGGGATCTCTCTATGTAGTTTGTCTTTTGTTTTTGTGTGATTCTATAGGTTCCTCTTAAAGGCGAGATCACCACTTTTTGAAGTCGAGCTAGCTCAAGTCCATGAGTTGCCATGCTTCGTCCTCATCAAGACTACTGAGGTTCTCTTGTTGATAATTCTTTCTTCCTTATTAGAGATGATGTGTCCAAGGCATTAGTGAAGGATGCCGAAAGAGTCAAGACGAAGGCATTGGTGAAAGGTGCTTAACGTCCGTGTCTAAAGCATTAGTGAAGAATGCTAAATGAGTCAAGACAAAGGCATTAGTGAAGGGTTCCTAGAAATCTAACCAAGAGCATTAGTGAAAGGTGCTTAAGGTGTACATTCAATATGGTGTGTTTCGATGTACAAGATAGAATAGTAATTGATCCAAGGATATTGATATCCTTGATGGTGTTGTAATGAGGAGTTGATCTCCTTAGGGGTATAGGTGTAGTGTTGGGTAGTAGTTCCACCATTGTAATGGAACTCGGTACAGCCTAGCACCGATAAAGGGTAGGCGACGTTGTGGTAGGTGTGGTTCAACCTTGTGAAAGAACCCGGTGGTTAGCCTAGTACCGGAAAAACAAAGAGGCTTACGTTGTGAAGGCTTCTCCGCCATAAGGAGTTGGTGTCGTGTAGTGATTACGAACTCGAAGTAGGTGACTCGAGAGTGAGTAGGCAAGGAAGGTGTACTTGTAGCCGAACCACTATAAATACTCGTGTCGTGGTTATGTACTTCTTACCCTTTATCTTTCATTACATATTTATATATCTATCTATCAATGTCCAACATACACATCCAAATACATTGACATAAATTGATTTAAATATTTTAAAACAAAGTTTTAAATTGGTAAAATTATTCAACCCCCCTTCTAGTTTTCCACACAAGGTACATAAACTTCTACTTTACCTCCTCTTCTGAGTCTAGGATCTCTATTTCACACGACTCACAAACAATATGGGATTTATTTGAAAAACTAAAGATATTTTTACTACAAGAAACTCTTCAAAATATTTTCTAAAAAGATATTTCTCCCCGTATCATTTTTAAAATCACTCTCACGTCTAGGACAAACATTCTTTTACTCATCGTTAATACAAAGTAAAAACTTTTGTTTTCATTGCAACTCATATGTCTTTTGAATGCTAAAGAGAATACATAACTAATATGTATTTTCGTACATTCAATCAAGCAAAATGAATTAAGGAGTCTTTGGGTTATCTCAATATATATATATATATATATATATATATATATATATATATATATATATATATCGCATTACTTTTCACTTCTATGTTTATTTTTTTTCTTTAAAGAGTCGAGATAACCGCAACTTCATATGGTTTCTATATAGGCACACATTAGGCACTATTATTCCCATAAACAATAATTTTTTGCTTCCTGAGAACACCAGTTCCCCGGATCTCAGCATTTACGCTGGACGGATCCCTGAAGGATCGGATCCATGAGAACCGTGTCACAATAGCCTCTTTTATCAAATCTTTTTCTTATTTTGGCTTGAAATTTTCAACATTTTACCTTTATCACTAATGAATATTTTCCTTAATGCTTGTGCTCTCATGATCACTTGCTTTAAATTCATATCTAATCATTATATTATAGTCCATATTTTGATTTTATCATTCATTGCAATGCATTATTTGTTCTATAAATAAGGTTCCAAACTGCTTGCATATCCACCACTTTCAACCTCACAAACAACCATCATCATGTCTCTCAAAAGATCCTCAAACAATGATGAACTATCTAGTGAAAACAACCCTTTGCAAGAAATCCAAAACTTTATCTTACCACCCTCCGTAATACCACCACCACCCAAAACTAGGAAAACCGCCTGGATTAGCATCCGACCTTGTTGCTTAGCTAAACCTTTGTCAAATAGCTCATCACCAACTACTCATTCACCACCAAATGACTATAATATCGCACTCCCATCATCTCCTAAAAACTTACCACCACATTCCCCAATTGAGTCTCAACTTTACACTCAAATCACTCTAGCAGAACTCCTTAATACTCCAAAAACCATTCCGCTACCCTTGTCTAGTCCACCACCCGCTCCATACCAACCATCAAAATCTACCCAACTAGCCTCAAATATAAACCCAAAAGAGCTAGTCTTTTTAACACCTCCAACATCTCCAAATACCTTCTTCAAAGAGCTTGAAAACTCACCACCTCTACCACCCATCACCTTACAAGAACATCTAGGTTCTTTCCCACCACCAATCACCAACATCATGGACTTTGATCCATACTTACTAACAATTCCACCACCTAATCCGCACTCCAAAAATTAAACTCGGCCGAAGACCGTCCACCCACACCTCCCTCACTATCTCTTTTGCGAACATTGCCAATCCACTAGGGATCTCGCAATAGAAATAAGGGACGAAATGCGGTTCATTCTCAACCATATTCTTGATCGCATCAACATTATCACACACCAAAACTTTCATCAATAGACCCTATGCAAGCATGGAAGGAATGATAATAATATTTTCTCTATTTATTTTTTTCTTTTGGTCTTTCTAAAGAACAAACCCTTGTTCTTAGTTTTACAATTGTATGTGGCATATATACCATTACATTTTGATATTTTATTACAAGAATTTTTTTACGTACCTTGGCTTTCTCTCTTGTTTCCCGTCTTCTACAAGATTATATTACATGTTATCACTAACATTTGTTTTGTAAGTATTATTTTTTCTCAATTGACGCCCTATTCTAGGGGGAGCTACCGTCAAGGGGGAGTTAATGCTTTGTGGATCATTTTTTTCCACCATTCATTTTGTTACACAACTTTCTTTTTGTTTCGACAAGAAGGGAGAGAAGAGAGTAAAACTCACATATACACTTTCAAAACGTACATCTAATTTTAAATTTTACTCACCATAACTTTATGTTTTGTCATCAACAAAAAGAGGGAGATTGTTAATACATATAAACCGTAAAAATGTTTGTTTATATTTAGCGATCTCGTTATGTTTTGTTGATAACAAATATAAAGTTATCATAAGTAAAATTATAAGAATACATGTTGTTTTGCAAAGTATATACATTTAGTCATTCACATAAATGTTGTAATAATAAATTGTTGTAATATAATATATAATAAGTTGAGTAATATCAAAAACCATTACCCATACCCATAGAGCTAATCTATAACCCATGAACCATTGCATGACATCATGCACGAAATCATGCACGAAATCATGTTGGATATTATCCAAGACCCATGACCCAATGTCCATAATCCATGACCCAAGACCCATGACCAACTGTCTAGATACATTGTATCTTGTTGGGTGCCCATGACCCAAAAGTCCATGACTTATGGCTTATAACCCATAACCCGGTTTGCAACCCAAAATCCGGACTATTCTGACCCAGACTTCCGGATCCCTAGAAATGCACTCGCCAGATCCCTTAGATGAGGGATCCGCCAGGACTGTGGGACAGAAGGCTTTTTTGCCTATAAATAGTGAGCCATTTCTTCATTGTTTTTCACCATTTTTCTTACAACTCTCTCATATATTATCTCACTCTACTAACCTCTGATCATTTGATCATTCTAGTAGTTCTTCTATCTTTTGTTGTGATTCTTATATAGGTCCTTCACGAAGGCGAGATCATGCTATTTTACAAGTCATCTAAGCAAATGGTCCTTGATTGATTTGTCTATCCACAAGATTTCTGTAGCATATCTTGTATTTCATATTTCACATAGTTGTTGTGTAATATTTGTGTAAAGGTTTAGTTCTACCTCGTGGAAGAACTCGGTATTTAGCTTTGTACCCGAAAAAGTGTAAGCGACGTAAGTGGCTTGTCCACCGAGTTGAAGGAGCTTGTTGACATAGTGCTTGAACTCTGGGGGTACTTTCGGGAGTGGAGTAGGGTAAGGAAGGTGTTCTTGTAGCCGAACCACTATAAATCACTTGTGTCGCTACTTTCTATCATTTTACTTTACTTGCTTTCTTTACTTACTTTACTTATTGCTTCGTACTATTTATCCATCCATACGAATTCACATAAGATCGAATCTAAATCTTTGAAACTTAAATTAAAATCGGTAAAACTATTCAACCCCCCCCCCCCTTCTAGTTTTCCACATACTACAAACTTTTCTTTTGATTATCTAGCTCAGAATACAGAGTTGTGTGATCTGTTTTAGATTGATGAAGTTGTAAAGTGCAACTACAAGGAGTTTGGTGATATTGTCTCTTTTGATGCCACATACAAAACAAACAAATATGCTTTTTAACCTTTAATATCACCTGAGATATTTCATTAGTTTCTTATATTTTGTATTTATTATCATCTGTGTTTTTTATAATACTTTTACATTTTTTAGGTACAAGATGGTTTTTGTGTCTTTCACCACTATAGACAACCACATAAAATGTGTTACTGTTGGTTCTCGTCTGCTTAAGCATGAAACTACAGAATGTTATGGATAAGACTCATATATGTGTTCTTTTATAACTCGTCTAAGAGTCAACTTCAAAATACATCCATGTGGTTTCCCATTTTCACTCTATAAGTTGGGACATATACATCCACCCATAAATAAACGTTAACCACCATACATTTATGAGGACAAACGATCCAATTTTTTTGTCTTTATCTTCTAACTTTGACCTAATATGAGAGAAAATATTTGCACCGTTAGTCCTCAGTTATATATAATGTCTAATGTTAGTTATTATTTTTAATTTTAATTTAATTTTAATTTATTTTATTTCTTTTTTATATTTATTTTTATTTTTTGTATTTTTATATTTATATATTTTTATTTTTATTTTTATTTTTATTATTTTTTATTTTATTTTTATTTTTTATTTTTTATATTTATTTTTATTTTTGTATTTTATATTTATATTTTTATTTTTATTTTTATTTTTATTATTTTTATTTTTATTTTTTATTTTCTATCTTCTATTTTGATTTTTAATTGTTATTTTAAATTTTTGAATTTTTTATTTTATTTTTTAAAAATCTTTTATTATTTTTTATTTTTTATTAATTATTTTTTTGGTTGTTTATTTGTTTTTTATTTGTTTTTTATAATCATATTTATTATTATTATTATTATTATTATTATTATTATTATTATTATTATTATTTGCTTCAAACAATAGGAAACCAAAATCCAAACACCTCCTTACCCCTTTTTCATATATTCTTTAACCTTGTTATTTTATCAAGTATCAACCATTACATTTTGAAAAATGAAGTGGTGATACTTATAGAAGGATGAAGTTGAAGAATATGAAGATGGAGTGAGGAGGTGTTTGAATTTTGGTATTTTATTGTTTGAAGCAAATACAAATAGTAATAATAAATAACAAGAAAAACAAAAAATTTAAATAAAAAGTTTAAATAAAATTTAATATATATAAAAAATAAAATTCAAAACAAAAAATGAATAAATAAATAAAAATAATAATAATAACAAACGTTAGATATTATACATCTTTCAGAAGTAACTGTGCGAATATTTTCTCTTATGTTAGATCTAAGTTAGTGGATAATAACAAAAAAATTGCACCGTTCATCTTTATGGATGTATGGTGGTTGACGTTTATTAACAGAGATATGTATATGTCCCAATTTATCGGCGAGGGATGTATTGTGTGAAAACGAGTGAAGTGTATTATGTTTACTATTTCCCCTAAAGATCAAAACAGTTTGTTCATTTATCATCATGCAACAATATATGCATCATGACATCATCCACATTTGCTGAATGCTCTACATGTATCTTCTTAAGATCTACTAATTCATGTATTTGTATATCACAAATTTGTGTCCTTTGAAATATTCTTCTATTTAATCTTTTGAAGTTAACGTCATCTATGTCATGAAAATCGTATTTATACATTAATAATGATCAATGGAATTTTACTAATATATATAAGGATAAATATATCAATTGTGGTTTTTAGGTATTGTAAAGTTTTAATAACTGGGTAGTGATCAATACTTGCACTCTACCGTTCTTCTGCTGAATCAAAATTAAATAGATCAATTTTGTGGCGTTGCGTACTCAAGATATATATGAAAGGGAAAAAAAATCGTGTTCTAGTCATAACTTTTGTACAAAAAAATCAATACTCAGAAATCAGGCGCGGCTAGTTGTTATTGTATTGAGTTCTAAAGGTTCAGAAGCTGTTGCCACTCTGTCTGTGGCATTCTCTCTTTCAACTTCATTGTCATCCTCCATCTTGATAGTCTCCTTTGATGCATCATATGAGGCATGCAATCCCACAAGAAAGTAGTATGTGAGTAATACAGCAGTCCATCCCATGAACCTCAAGAAAGATGCTCCATCAATCGAGCCCATCATGAACAAGTTTAATGCTATGCTGCACGATGGCAACCATGGAACCAATGGGGCTCCCCAGAGCCTAGGATTCCTTGCTTGCTTCACTTGCAATCTGATACCCAATGTGGACAAAAACCAAATTCCCGCTACGATAGAATACACCAACCAACTATTCACTCCCCATGCCCAAAGTAAAGCAATCCCAAGAGATGAACACACAATCAGCACCAAGAACATAATCAGCTTGTTTCTATCCTGATCAGATGTCACACCGGTTGAGTAGTATCTTCTCACTAATAGCCCAATTGCCACTAGTGAAAATATGAAAAGGGTAGAAATGGAAAGAAGACTTGCTAGGACATCAAGGCTTGTGAAGAACGCAACTAGGCAGTTTGCAGCGGTCATGATAATGGCGGCATTCACTGGTGTCCCGAGTTTTTTATGAACCACAGCTAGAATAGGTGGCGCCATGTGGGTCCGAGCAATGTGAGTGAAATACCGAGATTCTGCTATGATGGTAGCCAGCAAAACAGTAGTCATTCCCTTTAGCGCTCCTAAGCCGACTAAAATCTTAGCCCAATTCATTCCAACAGCTTCAAATGCAATTGTGAAAGGGGCGTCAACATCGATTTGGTTGTAGGGTTGCATTAGGGATAGTACCATAGCCAAGAGTGAGTAAGTAGTGATAACTATTAACATAGACCCCAGTAAGCCAATGGGTATATCTTGCCGCGGCTTTTTGGTTTCTTCTCCTAACGTTGCCACTCCATCAAACCCAACATAAGCAAAGAAAATCACGGATGAAGCCTTCAAAATACCCCGAATACCAAACGGCGCAAAAGGATCAAAGTTGGCTGGATTAGCCTTTGTTGCTCCTGCTATAATTATGAAAAGCAAGACAGCAATATGAATTATGGTTGCAACAGAATTAAACATTGATGATCCTTTGACGCTGAATGATGCAATGATACAAATGACGACAGACACCAAGACAGCCATTGGGTCCAAGTAGTCAAAACCTTCCCCCATAGATGGAATGTTAATACGGAATTCATTAGGTTTGTAGTTGCATAAAGTTGCAAAATACGAAGTCCATGAACGCGATACACTAGCTCCAGCTACAACGTACTCAAATAAGATGTTTCCGGCTGCAATAAAAGCTACAAAGTCCCCAAGCTCTACTCTTAGATAAGCAAACGAGCCTCCAGCCACAGGAAGTTCAACCGCGAATTCAGTATAACAGATGACAGAAAGTAGAGCAGCACAGCCTGAGATGAGGTAGGATATAATAACACCAGGACCCGCTAAATCATGGGCAGCTTCTCAAGTAAGAACAAAGACACCTGCACCCATGACAGCTCCAACACCAAACCAGATGAGGTCAAACCAATTAAGGGAACGCTTCATCTGGTTCTGGCTTCGAGCACGCATTCCATTGATTTCAAAGTCATCTGATGAACGGGCCAGTAGACGCTCTTTTAGACGGGCTTTGGTTTCCATTAAGGCCTTGCTGTAGTTTGACCAGCTTTTGAATGATTCTTCTGGGAAGAAATCGGATTTTAAACATATGGAAGAGTTTATCTTTGGATCATTGTCGACGTTACTGTTGTCTTGTCCACCACCACTAAGGTCGTTATTGTTATTAACATTGCCACCTCGATCACCATCATGATTAACATTATTATTATCGCTATTCACATTGTCATTTTCATTTCCATTTCCACTGTTTCCATTGCTGTTGTCATTCTCATTGCCACTACGACCGCTAGTATTATTGCCACTATCATTGTTGTCATTGCTATTGCTATTGTTGTTGTTGGTTTCATTAGTGTTGTCATTCTTGTTGCCAACATCAGTGGGATTTTCAGTGACATTGGTATCTGCCATCTTGTCCTGAAATAGATCTAAAATCCCAATAAGGAAAGCAAAAAAATTAGACATTATTTGCCAAAAAAAAAATAGAGTTGTATAGAAAATTCAAATAACGTTGTTCTCGATACCTAGAGGATTCGATCTAGTGCAACATTGTTGGTGCTTTTATATTTTCAACTTCAAGGGCGAGAGGCAGTTACTATCTACTCAAAAAATCTGTACAATAAATACGTACATTTTATTAGTTATATCACGAAATCTGTAAGTTTTGAAATCCAATTTGATCAAAGCGTATCTACCAGCATTACTAAGGCATCATAAGGAAAATTAGTATATTTCGACTGTAAGTAGTAAGTACGTATATCATTTTACTAATAAGAAACAGATTGCAAGCGATGCGTTAGCTATTCAAGTATATATATACGTGGATAATAAAAATCTAAATATTTACCTTTGATTTTGTTGAGAAAGATGTATCTTTGAGAAGGAGTAAGTATTTACTAAGTGTATGGAACACATGATGCACATTGTCATTAGGATTTATACATGGAGATCAAGTGTCTTTATGACGGCATACAAGTAGGGTAATTAGTTTAAAAAGTTTCTAATAATAGCATGCAAATGTGACCAAGTGCTTGAATCGTGAGATCTTAATCATGTCATTTTTTCTAAGACTCGAGAATTTTATCTCTACTACGTATTAAAAAAACACTTTCGACTTTTTTTTTATAACTATGATTTCCGACCTTTTTAGCCGACTAATCCACGGGGTTTAAACCCACCGCCACACAGACTCAAACCAGATAAAGCCATCTCTTTTCAGGAGGTTGGCGTGGCCACTTAAAGTTATTTGCACCTAGCAGGAATTGAACTTAAGATCTCACACATTTTAGAGTGATAGTCACAAGCCCTTTTACCACTACGCCACCCTTAAGTGGTTAACACTTTCGACTTAAAATGTACTGCAATCTATTAATCATGTAAATAGCTAATTATAATGGAAGTAACTCCTCTCAAATTGAAGTATACAACTTAAGTCAAGTTGTATAATTGTGAGTCATTAGATTTGATCTAATGACACAAATCAAAAGAAGTTCTTTTGACTTGAGCCGTTGGATCAAATCCAATGGCTAACAATCTACAACTTGACTCAAGTAATGAGAGAGGATCCTCACCCAATTATAATAGTACAATTTAATCCACAAAGTTTATTCGCTTTCACTTGCACAACACTCATATACATAGCGTACGCACACACAAGTTACACAATTATACACCATCGCCGATATACACAATTAATAAATCGCTTTATAGTTTTAAGATGAAACAGTAAAAAGAAAAAACTTTTAGCAGCTTTTTTAACAAAATAAATAATTATTAAAACAAATTTAGTATGCCTTAAGCACATCACCGATTCTTATCAATTTAAATTGCTTCCTGTACTATTTCTGTGTATAATTTCAAAATAGTAATATGTTCCTTTACTATTTCTGTGTAATAACAATTAATATAATCATTTTCATTTTTAGCAGACTCGAATGGTAACTATATAAATCACCTGTATATAAAATCATTGAACAAAAATCCATGATATGGTCGCTTTTGGCTATCCGGAGTGGGTGTGAACCCTCACCGAGTGAGGCTCTCCTTTACGCGCAAACCAAAATAAAATCACCATCTCACGAGTGAACATGGGGAAAAAGGGACGAAAGGTGAAGCTGTCACTTTTAAGAATTCGTGCAAAGTGGGTATATTTTATACTAGTAATTAAATATTTGGTTTGTGAGCGTGTATGAAATATTTAGTGAGGTATATATATACTATATATAAAAAACACTGTTTTAAAAGGCTCCTAAAAGTCTCGCAAAAACGTGAGACTTGGTCATGCCGCCATGTCATATCGCCACTCCGCCTTTTCCACATGTTTTTATAAACTCGATATAAATGAATATATAAATATTTTCATACTGCTTTTTTGCTTACGCCACGCCTCTTATAAACTAAAGCTTTCCCGGCCAATCGAGTGCTAAATAGCCGCCACGCCACGCACTCAGCCTATTTATAACCATGATTATAAAATGAAAGTGGTCAAATGTTGAAAGTTGAAAATTGAAAATGGTCAAATTAAATACAAATAATTAAACACCCCTTACCAAAAAGTACAATGAAATTTTCACAATATACAATTTAAACAAGCTACAACATAATCCAAAATATAAAATAGTTAAACACACTAATTAATGTTATTTTTACACAACCTAAAAGGAAAAGTACATGTTATTGTACATATTATACATATTAATAAAACACACAAAGCCTCATACAAGCTAACAAGTTGATAGTACATATAGTTTTTAAAACCAGACCGGACCAACTAGTTCAACCGAAAACAGGTGTGACCACCAGTTCGGCAAAACAATAAAAGCCATCCGAAAACGAATAAGAGAAGACCGTTGAAACAGATACAAATTGGTGAATCATGCCTCATCGAAATCTATTTCTCCGGTTAATCGTCACAGGGTACTCGCCGATGCGCGGGTACCCTGCTATTACAATATATAAAGGAAAACCCGAAAAGTGAAAGTTGAAACTAAAAAATGAAATGTTAAAAAAAACATATTTCAAAAAGAAACTATTAATATACATCTAAAACCGAGTTGACCCGGGACGCTTCAAGCCCGGTGGGTTGACTCAGTTTAATTTGACCCGTTTTCGACCCAACTCGTCGGGTTGACCCGGTTTAAATTGACCCCTTTTTTGACCGGAACTGTTAAACCGGTTGAACCACGCGGGTCGAACCGGGTTTCAAAACATTATGTTAATTCCACTTCAAACTTTTATTATTTTTCGTTTATAACTAAAAAACCTATTTTTATCACTAAACGATTTGTTGCTATAAAATCTCGTTGTTATACACGGGTACTCATGTGTATTTTAATAAAAGGTTTGGAATGGTGTGGCCACTACGGGTGAAAAGATGGAAGAAAGTAAAAAAAGTGAGAGGAGAAAGAAAACAGAAATGGCACTAATGCGTAAGATAAGGGTAGTGATCAAAGTTGACCACTTTTACGTTGCCTGACCATAAAGAAGGTTTGCTTCATTATTCGATAAAATAAAATAAAATTTAGACTAAAATACACCGTTGGTCCTTAAACTTGTCACTGCGCATCGCGATGGGACAAACCTGGGCATTATCATCGTCGGTGGTCCAAAACATGGGCTTTATATGCCAAACTCGTCCCTTGACCACTAACGCCGATGTCAACGTTCCGTTATACTCCAGAAAACCCCGTTATCTTGTTACTGTTGAGGGTAGAATAGTCTTATTACCTTGATGTACTATAGCAGATGTCTTGTTCAATTTCCCGCCATTATGTAGAATATAACAAAGCTGTGTACTCATTGCTCATCCCCAAACTTGTTTTGGAAGCCTACCAAAAAAAACCCTAAGGCAATGTCAATCATCAAATCAAATAATCTAAGTAAGAAAATAACAAACACCAACCTTGGATTTACTCTATGGAGAATAAGAGAATATCCTTTCTTTGATGACCATGAAATTGAGGAAAAAGCTGCAATCAGGAGATATTGTAAATGTTATTTGGTTATAGTCTATTACAATCATATGTTAGTACCACTATTTAAGTTATTCCCCTTTTAGGTAACTTTATCTTAACATTGTTTTTGTACAATTTTTATACAGCGGGTTGACCCGGTGCCTTTAGCATGAGGTTCCATTATGAAGGTACATTCAAATACTTTACAGGTAGAATATATTAAGGAGGCAAGAAATGCCTTGTTGATCATGTGGAAATAAAAGAGGTATCCGTTGATGAAATTGATGCTCTCATGACCCAAATCGGTTATGAGATTGGACAAACCAATTATTTCTACTTTCTTAAGCACAGTTGTACATTGAGCGATGGTTTGTTTACTTTGCGGAAGTCGCTAATGTTGAGTTGTTGAAAGATGTTGTCATAGACCATAAGTTGATAGATGTCTATGTGGAAATAGGTAAGACAAAATTAGAACTTTACGAAATGTCCCCACAATCTATTAAGACTGTGTTTTGGGAGATGGATGAAGATAGGAGAAAAGTTGCTACTGCTGCTATTCAATCTTGTTGTAGACGATTTGTGTTAGATGATCTTGATAATGAACTTGCCCTAGATCCTTTTATCCAACTTACACAAGTGCCTATGGACGTCAATGATATTGGTGAATCTAGCAATTTGCCAAAAATTGAGCCTGTATTTTCCACCCTAGACACCTCATTTGCTAGCCAACCTGTTGCATAACAATGGAGCGTTTTTAGTACTTATTGATGAGGACAATGCTATTAAGGAACCTGATAATCTTGAGGTTAATCTGTTCCAAGTGACTCGTGGGAAGCACTTAGACAAAGTAGGAAGAGCAATCGTTGATGTCAATAACAGTGTTTGAGGAGCCCTGATAATTTTGAGGTTAACTGCTTCAATTGACTCGAGAAAAGCACTTGGACAAAGCAGAAGAGCACTAGTTGATGTCAATAATGTGTTTGAGGAGCCCGATGTGGATGTAACTCGCTTCAATTGACTCGTGGATAATCATCTTGTAGGATGCGCTTTCTCGCTTATGACAATAACATGGAATAGGATCCTGTTGTTGATGTTACTCTGTTACAAGTGAGTGACACTAGTGACTTAGGCAATGCAATTGATGATTCAATTCAAGTAAATGAAGAGAATACTTGTCAGGAGAATGATGCACAACTTGCTATGGTCCAAGTAGGTCAGAGTAATGAGTTAGGTGAAGCAGGAACAACCATTAATATAAGTGATGACATGCAGTTGGAAAATGATTTACCTGTGATGGTTGATGATGTCTTTTGCAGTGACTATGTTGTGGAAAACTAGAAGGGGGGGTTGAATAGTTTTACCAATTTAAAACTTCCTTTTAAATATTTAGATCGACTTATGTCAATCTATTTGGATGTGTGTGTTGGATGTTGATAAAC
Organism: Chrysanthemum makinoi; assembly: GCA_910596185.1. Classification (NCBI taxonomy): domain Eukaryota; kingdom Viridiplantae; phylum Streptophyta; class Magnoliopsida; order Asterales; family Asteraceae; genus Chrysanthemum; species Chrysanthemum makinoi. The sequence continues at coordinate 250,604,080 of OU343218.1, forward strand.
AAATATATATAAGTATGTAATGAAAAGATAAGAGTAAGAAGCACAAAACCACAACGCGAGTATTTATAGCGGATCGGCTACAAGGACACCTTCCTTGCCCTACTCCACTCCCCGAGTCACCTACTCGAGTTCAGTAATCACTACACCAACTCCTTATGGCGGAGAAGCCTTCACAACGCCGCTTTACCTTTTTCCTGCTATAGGCTAACCACCGGGTTCTTTCACCCAAGGTGAACCACACCTATCACAACGCCGCTTACCCACTTTATACGGCATAGGCTAACCACGGTTCTTTCACACCAAGGTGAACCACACCTACACAACGCCCTGTGGAAAACTATAAGGAGGGTTGAATAGTTTTACCAATTTAAAACTTCCTTTTAAATATTTAGATCGACTTATGTCAATCTATTTGATTGTTTATGTTGGACGTTGATAGATGGATATATAAACGTGAAATGAAATATAAAGAGTAAGAAGCACATCACCACAACACAAGTTATTTATAGAGGTTCGGCTACAAGGACACCTTCCTTGCCCTACTCCACTCCCCGAGTCACCTACTCGAGAGTTCGTAAGCACTACACCAACTCATTGTGGCAGAGAAGCCTTCACAACGTCGCTAACCTTTTTACAAAGCTAAATACCGAAGTTCTTTCACACCAAGGCTTAACCACACCTAACACAACGTCGCCTACCCTTTATACTGATTGCTATAGGCTAACCACGAAGTTCTTTCACACCATAGGAGAACTAATCCTATCACAACGTCGCCTACCCTTTATTAGGTACTAGGCTAAGCACCTTAGTTCTTTCACACCTTAGGTGAACTACACCTTCACAACACAACACCTAATCTCAAGGAGATCTACTCCTTGTTACAACACCATCAAGGATATCACCATCCTTGTAGATAAACATTTACACATATGTATAACGATGCCCCTCATCGATTATACGACCTAAGCATTCTTCCCAAATGCTACTTGATTTGATTCTTTGGCATCCTTCACTAATGCCTTTGACACAACGCTTGGCACCCTTCACTAATGCCTTCGTCTTGACACCTTTAGCATCCTTCACTAATGATTTGACACAACGCTTGACACCCTTCACTAATGCCTTCGTCTTGACACCTTTAACATCCTTCACTAATGCTTTGACACGGATGATGAGCACCTTTCACTAATGCTTTCATCTTGACACTTTCGGCATTCTTCACTAATGCCTTCAACCCAACATCTATGGAGAAAGGAAGAACTATCAACAAGAGAACCTTAGTAGTCTTGATGATGACGAAGCATGGCAACTCATGGACTTGAGCTTGCACGTCTTCAAGAGGTAGTGATCTCTCCTTTAAGAGGAACCTAGTAGATCACACAAAAAAAAGACAAACTACATAGATCACTTAGATCTGAGGTTAGAGGGTTAGAATACTTTGGGAAAGTATGTGTGTAAAACTATGTGTAGAGAGAAAGAAATGGCTCTCTATTTATAGAGAAAATTCTCTTCTGTTCCCCGGATCCCACGGATCCCTACCACAAGGGATCCGCCTAGCACAAAGCTAGGGATCCGTGGTCCGCTCCTCTTTGCCCATGGGTATTTTTGGTTATGGGTCATGGGTCATGGGTTATGGGTTGATCCATGGTTTTCTTTCTAGATACAATGAACTTGGTTAAGTGGTATATATAAAACCATGGGTTATGGGTCAAAACCATTTGCTAGTATTTTACCCATTTTAGTATACTTAGTTTAAGTATATGTTTAACCCAATATGTAAATACTAGTTGTTGTACATATGTATCTAAATCATAAAAACACTTATACTTGTTTTAGTGTTTTATGTGACAACTTAATTGTGTTAGAAAACTATTAACTCAAACTATTTACGTACTCTATTTGTTTCGTTAAAATGATTTTACTTTTGTTATCGACAAAACATTAGAAGATCGTAAAATATAAATAAACGTTTAAACGGCTTATTTGTATTAACAATCTCCCCCTTTTTGTTGATGACAAAACATAAAATTATTTTAAGGAAAAAGCTAAAATTCATAAAAATTTGAATTTGTAGTTTTACTTTCTTCTCCCTTTTGTCGTAAAACAAAAGTGTTAAAAGAAACTAACACAATTTTTATAAGAAAAAAAATTTAAAAGAGAGCAAGTGACGGGAATGGTACTCGTCTTAACTCCCCCTTGACTAGTCCATCCCTATGTAAGGGCGTCAAGGACATAACGTAAATAAACCAATTGTGTTTTGCAACTAAGTTTGCAAATGGTTCGTCTAAGTGACGAGAATGTGCTCCCCTTGAATATTGCAATGTTGCAATGGGGTGTCATGAAGTGTTAATCCAAAATTGAATTAAGTTGCAAATGATTTTGCAATGTCGTTTGACACAAAGCTCCCCATAGCTTTATGGTGTCAATATCTTCATGTGTATTTTGAATAAATCTGCAAAAACAAAGATTAGAAAAACAAGAGTATAGTGCATAATTATCTGCAAAAGAGACTCAAGTTAGTATAAATTTGTGCTCAGACACCCCACGGTTGCCCCTTTAAGAAGGATCCGCCTAGTTATCTCAAGGATCCGGCTATCGTTGATGTGATCTTCAGCAGATGAAGAAATGTCAAGAAATGCTATTTTGAGAGAATGAGATATATGTACAATATATCAAGCACAACACAAAATAATCATAGCATATAAGTCTACATTCAATAAAACAAGAGATACACCACCAAATCTCTAAAACTAAGAGAATGAACTAGCCAAACAAGTGCTACTAATGCTAATGAATTACCCCAAACTTAAGATTCAATTAAAAGCTTAATGATTTTTAATGATGAGAAGAGTTTTCCTCAAAGATTTTGAGCTTGTAGTTCATGTATCAATTTATCTAGTTCATGTATCATTATTTCCCTATGTTTACAATGATCGCAATTCTTGTCATGGTTTTGATTTTCTTGAAGTGAAAATTCAAGTGAAGTGGGTTGAGGATCTTCAAATGGTTGTGAGGTAGTTCTAAGCACTAATGATGTTGGTTGTGTGTTTGGTTTAGTAGGATTAGGTGATGAACTCCTAGTGAGAACACTCTTTTTCTTAAATGGTTTCCTTGGTGTGGGAGAGATTCTACCATTGGTGGACTTAACCGAAGATGATCCGGTTGAGGAAACTTCTTGTGTGATTCTAGTGATCTTCTTGGGTGGTCTTTGAGTAGATGAGTTAGCACTAGGGGCTTTAGTCATGGTGATGGTGGTACAAGTAAGAACTTCTTGGATGTGATAGAGAGTGGTGATTTTAATCCTAATTATTTGGTTTATTGAAGGATGATTTGAATGAGAAAAATTAAATTATTGACCACTTAGAGGAATAGGCATGCTCTTGGGGTTTTGATCAGTTCTAGGAGGATAATTAATGGATTCTAAAGGTGGTTTAGAAAACCAAGAGGTGTTTTGAATATGGGAGCTGATTTTTGCTTTCTGTACTTACGGATCCCGGATCCCTCTCACAGGATCCGCGTGGTTAAGAACGAGGGGATCCGCGAACGGAGGGGCTTAGATGAAATCATTATTATTAATGGATTTCAAGGTTTTTGACTCAGTTTGAAGTCTCTAGCAGTTGGAAGTCTTAACTATAAGTAATGGTGTTTGATGACTAAAGTGTTCTATGGCTTATAAAGGAAAGATTTTGGCAATTTGGGTTATAAGGAGAAGAGTTTTGCAATTGCATTTAAGACTTAATCCACTAATGTTCTTGGAAATGTGATGATTAACATGCACAAGGTTGAGATTCAGAGTTTCACTGATCTAGGAACTCATTTAAGATGAGATGGAGTGTTTGAGTTAGGAAAATGAGTAGAAATGATTGTTTTAACAATGTTTGTCATAGACTGTCACCGGATCCCACTGCTCCTCCTTGAGGGATCCGGGCCAGGCTAATCCTAGGATCCGGCTCTCTCTGCCAGCTATGACAGTTTGAAGTGAGGTTTCTTGGAGCTAAAGCCTATCTTATTTTGAATGTTTCAGTTTTCCTAAAGGTTTAGGATGAAAGGGTACTTGAATGATTAGAGGTAATAAGTGTTGTAGCAAATGATTGCTTTTATGGAAGGGGGATGGGACAAGATGACTACCAATGGTTGTCTAAGGATAACATTAAGAGTTATGAAGGTGTCAAGTCAAAAAAAAATGATCCTAGTGATCAGATTTAGGCTTGAGGTGATATTAAGAAAAATTCTTAAAACTACAAAAATTGAAAAACTAATTTTTGTCTTATCCTTGAGATATAAATGACTAGAAGCAATTTCCTAAAATTGCTTAGCTTATATTCTTAAGTGTTTTGAGAGGTGAGAAATAGTTTGTGAGTAGTCGGCGGTTTTTAAATGTGGTGAGTTTAGATGTGTTGATAAAGTAAGACTAAGATCTTAAGTAAACCTTTAGTGAGTCTAAGCCTTTCTCATCCTAGAAGTGGACTTAGTTGGGTTCTAAAATCATATGCTAAGCTAATGTGATGTTATCTAGAAAGCAGCTTTGATGTAGGAAATGAGGTATTGTTGACTGGCCGACACGGATCCCACGGTTCCCTCAAGGGAGGGATCCGACTGGGCTAATCCTAGGGATCCGGAATTTGCAGATCAGAACCTATTCAAAAATGATGTGCAGATTTTGCACACTTGTTAGGTCACAAGGTTTACCACACAAGCTTCCTATAGAAAGATAGAGAAGCGATTGAACAATAGTAAACACACACGACAACACCTATATACTAAGACCGGTTACTCGTAGGTGATAGTGAAAGAGAAATATTGAACAACCAACCCTCAAGTGAGGGTTATTACATAGTATTTATAGGCAAGGAGCTAGGAAACACTCCTCCTCCTTCCCTTTCTCCTATGGGCTTGGGCCTAAGCTCATGGGCCTTCTACATAAGCTTAAGGCTAATAACAAACATAAAGGCCATAATAAGCTAACTATTACATATGAGTAACTAACACTTGAATAAGGTTTAGGAGTGATTCCAACAATCTCCCCTCAAGTGTTATTACATATGAGTAACAAACACTCAAGTGTTGGTGATGAAAACGGTGAAGGCGTTGATGTAATAGTAGCTTTGACGCCTTCCCGACATTCTTCTTCTTGTGAGAAGAATTGTCTTGATTTGAACAATCTCCCAAGTGTAGAGAGATAGTTTACTTTGAGCAGTTATGCTTTGACGTCATCTTTAACTTTGTTCTTTGATCATTGTTCTTTGTGATGAAAGTGATAGTATGTTGTTGTTCAGCGAAGTCCGCCTCTCAGTCTTCTTCACGCTATTTTCTGATGTTCCACGCCATTCTTCAACATGCTCACACGCTCTTTGACGTTGGAATTCAAGATCTTGATGAAGTTCTTTAAGTCTTTAACTTTGTAGATTCTTTGATTTGACGAAGAATCATTCGATGTTGTGTTGCTTTTGAATAGAACTTCCATTAGTGATGATGTTGGCATGAGCATGAGAAGAATCAGCACGATCATTCCGCTCCAGAGCTTCTATAAGAAGAAAACATTAAAACGGTTAGTAATAAGCGGATTCCGGCACTTACAAGTTTGAACTTGAGAGTGTTAACAAAGATAGTGTGAAAACACAACTCTAATTCTTACAAAGGCCGCTTCTGAATCGGAGTCCCACAAGTGAGATAACACGATGTACCGAAGTACACCTACGATTCGATGAGTCACGCCGAGGTACACCGAAGCATCACCTCATGGTATGACCGCTTTGAGACCACTAAGCGCAATCCACGGGGGAGTTGCCGAAGCAACTTCTTTGTCGCCGTTTGATGTTGACCTGGCGGAGTTTCCATTCAATGACTGAGGATCACAAATGTGAACCTCTCATAAATGTTCTCGACAGATTGCTAAGATCTGTGAAGGACTCGATAATGTACCATTGAAATTCTTATTGTTGAATATCAAGTGATGAAATGTCAAGTGTACCTAAGAGATCTTTTGATGAATCTCGTGGCTCTAGACTCAATAGTGCGTTTTGGTTTTCTGGAGCGGAGACTAGGGAGAGGGTCTCCTTCTTCAATACCAGCAATCTCTAAGAGAAAGCCGATAGTTTACGTAGGGTTCCTGTGAGAATGAAACAAGCTTCGGTTGAGAGAAACTTGAGTGGCTAAGAAGGTTTAGTGCATGCGTCACTGGGTCCATGACGACTTTTAATCTTCAATACCGCGTCACTAAGTGACAACTAGTAGCATATGAATTGAACCCTGTACGCCCTAAGTTGAATAATCTTGAGGGCTATTTCTTTTCACCCTTTTCTTTGCATTTCTTTTTAATTCTTCAACTCCTTCTTTCTCCAATTCTCATTTTCTCCTTTTTACAATCATACCTAAGGACTTCTAAATACTAACTATTTGTGGTGTCCTTGGGTAGATCCCTCCGCCTCTGGCGGATCATAGGACGGTTATTCCTAACCTTAGTCACCTTATAACTCCATGACTAACCTATGTTGCCATTAAAACCATTGTTGTGAAAAATCTCTCAAAGTGTTTGTGAATGAAAAACATTTTAGTACCATTGTTGAGATAAGATTTTGCATAAATACTCCCCTCCACATGTGCTTAAGAGTTTTAACGGTTAAAATGCACAGTGAGGAAAGAAGCGCACATTTTGAATTGATCAACTCAAGATAGACATTTCCCCCGCGAGACACGGTTACGTGGCATAGTTAAAGAGTTGCATTGTCAACTTTTAGGTGACAACTAGCTCTAATAACTACCTTGAAGGTGTAGACAATCCTCGAAAGGTTGTCAAACCCGTCGGAGTTCATGTCTACCAAGAGTTTCTCGAATGGTACATTCTACTCGGACAAGTCCTGCGAGAACGCGTTTACATCACTAGCGAACTAGCTTGAAATTATTACCCGTCCTAGACAAGTCTTTTCGAGTTACTACTTGTTAAGATCTCGTCAAATCATGGGTTAAGTCTATAGCACAAAGATTCATTTGCATTTACACAACATATTTCTTATCACGTATTTTCTCCCCTCAAAAATGGCATATAAAATGTTATTTTTGAAAAGTTGAGAATAAATATGACCATTTCGAAGTGAAGAATGACCATCGTGAACAATTTGTGAACAAAGTTTTAAGTCAAGTACTCCCCCTCAACAAGTGATATAAGCGGTTGAGGTTTTGAAAATCATAAGGGGAAGTACTTGTTCTTTTGAGCAAAACCTTGAAAAATGAAAGGTTTGATAGGTTTTACTCAAAAGTAAGAAGCTTTCGCTCCTTTTATAAGGATTGTGGCAATCAAGCGTACCACGGGTCCTTTATTTACAAGAACGGGTTGTACATTGTAATGTGTGCACAAGCCATTGACATAATAAATCATACATCCAAATATGTATTGAAAGAAGCAATTCAAGGGGTACCGGGTAGTCCGAGAGATGTCGCCAGAGTGTGAATCGGGCGTTGAAAGCCGATGATGTTTCTCCGGGTCGACCACCAACATAACTTTCAATCTTACGAGCGATCCCTTCGATACAACCGTTCATCAATCATGGTGATGATCCTCTTCACGTCCCTCGATCCGAATTCCATCGCTAGGAGACCCATCTTGATGTATATCCTTCAACCGGTTAGCCAATCCGTCCCTAACCATCTTCAAAGTGTGATCTCCAAACTTATGAAGATCTCGGCACGCCATCAAGCAATTTCTTTGAAGTTCACGCTGGGTAAACGACGCCGAAAGGTTTCTTTGATGAGCGTATATTGTGGAAGCCGGTTGATGTCGGGAAGATCAAGCTGGAGGAGTGAAGTTGACCGCAGTGCGATAAGATTCAACCGCCATTGGAGATCTTCTACACGTCTTGGATAACTATGCGTCGATGAAGATGAGCACCGACTTGATGAATTCACGTTGTACCGCTTGGGAGAATTGTCTCATATGACCCTGTACTTTGGCAAGGTACATGTCTTGATGTCGTTGAGGACAAATTCTCAAAGTCGCCTTGAGAAATGCATAATCCCTTTAATCTTGTCGTTTGACCACGATATTCTTTAGGAAGGTGTAGTCCCACTTAGATGAAAGATCGGCGTGTTTGATGGCAACGATACTTTAGAACTCAATCTTGCATGTTGAGACTTCAACTGGCGCCTTACGTAGTAGATTCTTCGCTGCGTTCCGGCCAATGATGAATCCCATACAATGCATCTCGGTCGTAGGCTTCCACTTTGTTGGAGAACAAGTGATTGGCACGTTTCTCGATGGCTATGCGGTTGAGTATATAGCCGCTGGGAATGGAAGTGTCAACGATGTAGCGTATTTCCTTGAACCATCGCCACCATGAAGAAGAAATTCCGTGTCTTTGTTGAAGAAATATCGGAAAGGAATCCTAGGTTCATATGGTTGGCCATCGTTGGTAGAGGTTTGGACCACGGTGTAGTATGGAGGGTTGTCCCGTTTTGTGAAGTCGATGTTTGCTTCTGGGTTGAGCCAATCCATGTTGTTAGACATAGCTCGAGCAATGTTTTCAAGGTGATATTAGACCTCGATGGCACTTTCAGCTGTCTTTAGTTGAAAGCTTCATTCTTGATTCGCCAACTTTCAGTTTCGTCATCTTCTTCACTGGAACTTTTCTTGCAATAACTTTGCATGCTCCAATGTAGAACCGTCTACCATATCTTGACCTTCTTCAAGGTAGGGAGTGGAATTGACAAGTGTAGAAAACCATTCAAATTCCTCTGTGGTGTCTTCATCTAGCCATGATAGGACGCCTTGAAGCCTTTTTTCTTCTTTCTTAGGCCTAGATGAGGATTCGGGTTTCTGTACTTGTTTGGGAGAGGTGGGTTGTTGTAGGGGCTCATGGTATTCTTCATCGTCACCACCCGTATACTCAAAGTGATCACGGTTTTTGAGTCCGGGGTGGTAACTCGGAATCTGAGGTTTATCAAGAAGAGCGAGGAGGAGACCTTTGTTGAGCAGGAGGCCGTTGGGGAGGTGGTGGCATAGAAGATGATTCACCGGACTTCTTCTGTCGTTTAGCTTCATCATTCTTATCCTGATCCTTATCTTCATCGTCTCTAGGGCTTTAGACTTTTCACTTAACTGCATGCTTCTTGAAGTTGGTAGTCCAACAATGCTTGAAACAACTTTCCTTCATCAGAAGTAAATGTCCCAGATCGTGCAGACATTTGTGTGACAAGCTTGGCCACCAATTCATTATCGAGAAACTACAGGATCATATGGATTGATTGTGACGGTTAAGGGTGTTGATCTTATAGTTTGCTTGGCTATCCGCATAAGATTCGGATATAGTTGTCTGGTAAACATCTCCTTTGTGACTTTAGGAACGATATCCAGAAGGTACTTGTGAGTGTAGCCGATCATTCTATCCATTTTCCCTTGTAGATCATCCGCATGAGCTTCTCATGTATTCCCTTTCATTCTGCATCTTGTCATTCTCATCATGTAGATATCTGCGATTTGGTCGAAACCAATTCAGTTTTGTAGATCATGTCCTTCTTCGACTTGTTGGGCAGCTTTTACAATTCTTTTATGAGTATGAGAAATCCAAGATCGAGGTGGCTTCTTCACTGATCCGGATGATGATTTGGTTGATCTTTTTGATGGTGGTGGTGAAGAGTGAGAAGAAGAATCGGATGATGATGAGATGTGAGGAGACTCGGATCCTTTGGAGGTTGAAGTTTCTTCCTTTGATCGTCGGGGACTATCTAGAAGAAACGTATCATACTCAACATCTTCTTCATTGCCGGTCTTAGCTTGTTCATCGCCTTTGGCTTTGACTACTTCATCACTTTAATCTTCTAGCTTCTCGATTCTCGTTCCTCAAAATCAAGCTCAAGAGTATCTTCGACACGCGTCTTTGTTGTTGTACCAAGTGGTGGCACCGATCCCTTATCGGGTTGATTAACCGCATCGGATCTAGTGAAGGTTGAGCTGCACCACTTGACCTCCGGGCCACCCATTTGTTCTTTTGCAAATTCTTTTGCCACGTGTTGGAGTCTAAGGAATTTGAACTTCTTCCTAGATGAGGTATCCGTTGCTCTTCATCACTTTATGAGCTTTCATCATATGGCACAAGTCACGAGTCTTTCCTTTGCCATGTTCGGCTATTGGACTAGGAGGTTTTGAAACTGATGGAGAGTCATCCTTGCGTTTGAGTAGTGGACCTCCTCGATCGATTGTGTTTCTTCGAGCTTTCGGCCCAAGAGCTTTCTTTCTTTGCGGTTCGTGTAGGAATAGGGCGACTTCCTTGGAGAACTTTCTTCTTAGGGGTAGGTTTCCTCTTTGGGACCTTCCTTTGACTCTCTGTGCTTATTGCACTTCCAAAGCTTCCTCTTCGGTCCTCCTCGGTAGGTGTACGGAAGATCTTTCATCAAGATGACCAACTTTGCCTTCTTTACTCGCTAAACCGATACCTTTTGTATGTTTCAAGCTTTTTGATTTCGGTAGTTAGAAGGTGATCGGTAATACCGCACCTGTTTCTTTGTTGATGATTCTTTGATTCCGATGATAATATGGGTTCATCAATATGTCGTGATTATCGGGTCATTGAGCCTCTTGGGGATATCGGGATGAAGTCAAGTGCTCTCTGGATCAACAGTTTGTATATCGACATAGGGAATCTTGGAGCCAAGCTTCTTGTGAAATAGCATCATGTCCTCCCATATCGATTGCTTCGATTTCAATGTCCTTCTTGTTGATCAATGACCAAAATTTGCGAGTTCCATGAGCTTGGGATGCTCATAGCCACTTTATCATGACCGAGAGACGATTTGGATGATCATGTAGAGTGTTCTCCATGGTTGAGGAATATTCTTGAGCTCCACGTGAGAGTGCTTAGTAATGATTCCTGAAGCTTCATCATAACCAATATCTATCAAAATTTCGGGATCTCTTCAAGGGGTAGCAAAGAAGTCGGTTGGAACGATGTCGGAATGATGAGAACGTTCCGTAAGTCGGCAGGAGTGATAGTGACTTGTTTGTGATTAAGTGTCACATTCACAAAGCACTTTGACGATGATCCTCTCATAGAATCCGAATTGTTGAATGTAGATCTCACAGGCGAATCGTGCGAGTGTGAGAGCATGTTACGGTAGGGATGATTCCTAAGAATATCCATTGCAATGAGACAAGAAGATTCTGAGCATGTGAGGGTGTCAAAGTCAACCCTAAGGTTGTTCTTTCCAATCTTTCTCGGATAACCCTCTCGGAAGATATCGAATTGTAAGAACTTCTTATGCATCCACATTCATTTGTTCACCATGTCGTGATCTCGAAATAACATTAGCCAAAAGAACCAACATATCGAAAGACATAATGTTAGTCAACGGAAGGTCTTATTGTCTAGTTATTGAATGTACAGTGTCAATGATTGTTACGAGTCCTAAGTCACTTGTTTGTCCAATAGTCCAATGACGTCGTGGAAATGTTTCATGAGTTAATTAACTTTAAGTTTTAAAGTTTATGTTATCACTTATTGTTCACAACATATCAAACGCTTAAGTTTATTAGTGACATTATTGGATTAGTGACGTTATGATAAGTTTATTAACAAGTTTGTACACGTAACAATTCATAATGAAGGTCAATCAAGGCCGTAGAATTGGCAAAGTTAGCGTGTAATGACGCTTTGGCGTGAGGCAGCTTATGTAGGATCTTAACTACGCAGCGTAGGAAAAGGGGACCTTATGCGTAAAAGCTTACGCGTGGGGCGTATTTATACCTTACGGCGTAAGGCTTACTCGTAGAGTAGACCTTATCGCGTAGAGGTCACTTGTTTACGCATATCCTTCACAGGATACGCGTAGTCCCATTGTAGAACCTTACGCTTAATAGTTATGCGTAGGATTTATTCTTACGATAACATGACTTCTGCGTAGGGTAATCCTTATGCGTAGATATTCAAATGACCTTGATTCTGAATTTTAAGCGTAGCAAGCACGAAATAAATTCATCAAATCATCAATATTAACACAAAAGTTCATTTTAACAACAAATCATGGCATGAACATTCGTTCAAACATTATGAGTAGAAAGTCATAAGCGTAGGTCAAAACCCTAAGGGTTATGAATTACGCGTATAATTTCTATCCATGGGATTTGCACCAAACAATTTCTGGTAGTTCTAAGATGTTGTGAGAGTCTATAAACCAAGTTATAACATCTAAATCGTGGTGAATCAAAAATACCCAAACTCAAGAACATTAAACCCTAATTCCAAATTTGTAATCATTTAGAGTTTCTGGGTGGTTATAGAGCTTGGAAATCATCAATTCAACATGATATAGACATTACACAACAATCTTTTTGACCAAGAACCTTCACATTTGAAAATACCCAAAACCACTCATAAACCCTAAATTCAAATCATTCAATTCATGTTTATGGGTGAGTTTTGATGATTAAAACGATATCATTGATGTATTAGAAATGTTTTGACACTATCCTTTTAACCATAAACACACAATCTTGATCATGTGAACATACACATAAGCGTAGAACACAAAAACAAGATTACACAACGCTTTTAACCGTTGGATTTTTGAAAGATTCAAAACCATTGCTTAAAAACATGTTGTAAACACAAAATCACTTACAAAATGATGATCTAAAGCACGGATTTCTTGAACGAATTCTATGCGTAGGATTAGTTAGGTTAGGAGTATTAAATGTGAAGTGAAATGTTAGGTGGGGAGTTTTATTTAAAATAACTTTAACATTTTGACAGTTTTGGTCCCTCCACCTTTTCCTTTTTCAAACAAAGCCATTAAACTTCCATTTTTGTTACCAAACAAAGATTTTAAGAAAGAAACTTGACTATACCCCCTCGACTTAAGAAAATAATGAAAGGTTATAAATTTTAGTCCGAGGAGTGTCATTGAAACAGAAAATTTTTCCACCATTGATAAAAGAAACAACCGGGATATGATAACATGCAAGTACACAGATGTTTTGAAACAGTTAAGTATTAATTTTCTCCCCCTCAACACTTGATCGAAAAATACTGAATTTTGAAAGATTAGAGTGTTGACGGAAGAAACGTACTTGCCATGTTGAAAGAAAATTAGATTAGAAGAATATTTTTGTTGTTTTATCGTGTTTTATATTTTGTATTTTGTTTTTGAAAAATTATTTACAAAAGAGATTTTGGTGTTTGATGGTTTTAAGACTGCTTTTAGGAGTTCATCAATTCCTCTTGAGTCAAACACCTCATACCAATCTCGTGGACCAACTCATTAAACCTAGCGGGAGGCAAGGCTTTGGTGAGAAGATTTGCCAATTGGTATTTTGTACCCACAAAATATAATTCAACAGTACCCTGTTCCACGTGATCCTTGATGAAATGATATCAAGATCGATGTGCTTTGATTTCGAACTGAGTTGCACGAGATCGCAATGGCACTCGATTGTCGCATGACATCGGGATTCATCAAATACGTAACCATAATCTTTGAGTTGTGTTCTCATCCAAATGACTTGAGCACAACACGCACATGGCTACATATTCTCGCTTGGTTGAGGACATCGACGTACAATCCTGCTTCTTCGATTGCCATGACACCAGTTTATCACCAAGAAATTGTAAAGCTCTGAAGTACTTTTCCGTGAGTCTAAGCATCCTGCGTGGTCAAAAAGTTTCTGGCGATTAGTTCAAAACCGTAATCCTTCGGATACCAGATCCCCAAGTTAATGGTTCCCTTGATATATCGGAGGATTCTTTTAGCCTCGGAGAGGTGGGTTTCAGGTTGGTCGCGACCGATAACGAGAGCAAAGATATCGGCAAAGACAATATCAGTCGCTCAAGTATTAGATACATGAGAGACCCAATAATACTACGGTATTTTGTAGGGTCCACCATTTTCCCATGTAAATCAGCGTCTAGCTTCTTGGTATGAGCCATTGGTGTGGCATAGGTGTCACAGGTTTTCATTCCAAATTTGTTTAACAATTCAAGGGCATATTTGGATGACTCAAGAAAATACCACGGGGTGATTGATGAACTTGCGAGAAAGAGCGTAAGTTCACCCATCATGGACATTTCAAAATTTTCTTCATTAGTTTTGCAAAAGCGATTGAAAACTTTTTATGTGTAGACCCAAAATGATGTCATCCACGTAAATTTGAACAATTAAGATATGTGCCCGTGATATTGTATAAAAAGAGTTGGGTCAACCGAACCTTTGGTGAAATTATTAGCAATGAGGAAGATGATAGCTTATCGTACCATGCCCGAGGAGCTTGTTTGAGACCATCTGAGCTTTGTTAGGTTTGTAGACGTGATTCGAAACTTCGGGATCAACAAATCCATCTGGTTGGCTAACATAAACCGTTTCTTTAAGTTGTCCATTGAGAAACGCAGTTTTGACATCCATCCGATAGACCGTCATATTCATATGAGCCGCGAACGCTAGAAATATCCAAGCGTACCTCAAGACGATGACGGAGCAAAAGATTCTTCAAAGTCTATTCCCTCTTCCTCTGAAGATAACCCTTAGCCACCGGGCGTAACTTATTGCGATAACATTTCCTTCGATAACATTTCCTTCAGCATCCAATTTGTTTTTCCAAATCCATTTGAGACCAATGGCGTAGACCCCTGTTGGTCTTTCAACCAGTTCCTATACTTCAAGGCGTTTGAATTGGTTGAGTTCTTCTTGCATGGATTCAATCCAGTTGTCTTTTGTCATTGGCGTCTTTGATGTTTTTAGGTTCGATTGGCGAGGCGGTGAGTGCATAAATGCAATGTTCACCGTCGTGTGAAGACGTTGTCTCGTAACGACCGGTTGATTCGGGTTGCCAATAATGTTTTCCAGAGGATGGTCTTTCGTCCATCTATGTGTGGAGGGTTGATGTTGGTATACATTGTGCAGATTTTGAGGATTCAAATGGCTTGTTGAAGATTCTGCGACATCCAGTGCGCAGCGATCTCATTAGCAAACGAGTTAAAGAACGCATTTGGATCAAAATCTGCAGGTGGGGGGTACTTCATTGAGAATATCATCAGCCGGTTCATCATTGTTGGGCGGTTTGTTCAACGTTGTGTTGGAGTCAACTGGTGGTGCTTCTTGAACCGTAGTTGTTGTAGCAGGTGTATCAGGAATAAGAGTATTGATGAGTGTCTAAATACTCATCATTTTTATACCGTTTAGAATGCCAAAAACATCTGAAAACACTCAAGAATGCATCAAAATGATAAAAATATCACAAATAAGTGTTTTATGTGTTTTAAATGCAAAAATACCAAAATCGTGAAAACGTATCAAGTTTGCATAATTGGGAGTTTTAGTCCCCCAAGTTTCAAAAGTTGTCAAAAATAGTCCCTGGTAAATCAAAATAAAGAAAAAATGTTATTTAAAGTCCCTAGGGATTCATGAGTTGTCAAAATTGGTCCTTGAAATTTAAAATTTCAAAATTACAACTTTAGTCCCTAAACTTTGAAAAATGACATAAATGGTCCTTGGATATTTAAAAATGGAAAATAATCAACTATGGTCCTTGTACTATTCATATTTGGCAGGAATGGTCCTTGTGTGAACTTTGGAAAATGGGGCGAGTTCAACCACTTCAAGTTTGGTGGAATTACATGAATGGTCCTTGTGTTATAAGCTACAAACGGACCCTTGGTTATTAATAACCCAAATCCAATCGATCAAACCTTGGCTGAATCCCAACCAAGCCCAACCCACGCTTAAAAATAAAACCCGCCTTCCTATTCATCCCTCTCACCCACGCTTTTTACGGCTCAATACCACCATGGTTTTTCACCACCACCTCATCACCCCGCTAAAAACACTCATCACTATCCTTTTCCACCTCACATCCCAAAATTTCACCTTGCATTTAATGTTTCCCCACCATAGCAGCTTCAACTTTGTTTACTCACAACCTCGCTTTTTGCTACTAACCTCCCAACTTGGCCACCAAATTACTTCCCACTTGTTCCCTCCACCTCCACAACACACCAAGGTTCTTGAATTGCTCTAAAACCGCTGTCTCAAGCAATGCGTGTACACTTTTTGGCTTCAAAAGTGAATTTAAAGGCTAGGATGAGTTTGACTGCCTCAATGGCCAAGATTTGAAGTGGGAAAGATTGAGACATGTGGGAGTCTAAAAGATCAATATAAAGAAAGGTGAAGCGAGGAGGAGAGAAATATCGAGAGTAATTTTAGTTTATTTATGTAGTTTTAATTAGTTTTCAAATACCGATTAAAGTAATGTTAATCTTTCAAGTAAAGCTTTTTCTAGCAATTTTGATTAGTATTGTTAAACTTTTTCAAGTATCAATTTCAAGTTTAAATCATATTTCCAGTTTATGCAATTTTTCAAGTTCAAAATCTCAATGTGTTCCAATGTTGTTGTTAGTTATTATTAAGGGGTGATAAGCCTACATAGCTCCTAGATAGCTTATTTAAGCTATTAGAAACTCATAAAAGTCGGAGCTTTTAGAAGCAAAAAAGAAAAAAATACCAAAAATACCAAAAAATTAATTGAAAAATCAAAAATCATGGAAAGGAAGATCAAGAAGAAAATCGGAGCAAGGTTGATATTGGATTGCTCAGGGTTTAGAGCTTCTTGGGAAGCTATAGGGTGTGATCTCCCTTGGTTCTACATTTTGTTGTGCTTGAATTCCAACTTGTAAGCTATTTCTTTGAGATTTGCCTTTTCTAGTATAAGTACTTAAAACAAAATTTTGTTAATTTTAGCTTAATCCTATTTAAATATAGTTAGTATAAGGTTTTTAATCATTTGCATGGTCTTAATTAGTGGAATACTTTGAAAGGCTTTAAAAACAATTTCATAAAGGGGTGTTTTGATTGACCTTGTTAATCTGTATAGATAGTGTTCTACCCATTGTACTTGTCTATTGTATGTTACATTGGGACCTAATTTCAGCCTTCAACCATATATAAACCCGACTCATTTGTAAAAAGTCAAAATTATGTTTAATCTCATATTAATAGTTAAGCTAGGATCTAGAGTGTGAAATTCATCATATTAGCTTAAAACTTGGTACTCTAGCTTAAATCATTCTTATTCTGACTTAATATATCATAATCATTAAGTAGAATCAAGCCAAAGTTCATATTAGTCTGACTTATTTGATTTTCATAAAAGTCGAATTTTCCTAGTAGCAGTTTTTGAATAAACTTTGTAATTTTATTGTGATCTTACCATTAGGATTTAGGATTTAAGCTTTTGGGATATTAAAGTTTAATTTGCTCATCTTAATTAGAAAAGTATTAGCTTATAACTACTTAGCTTATAAACTGCTTATTTTCAATCTTGTTTTAGACACTTTTTCAAAAACATGCTTTGTGCACTGATTAAAGCTACCTATTTCACAAGCTCACGTGAGCTCATCACAGAAGATCTAGCTTGTGTACTTTAGCTTTTTGAGAAGCTCACCTAGCTTTCTCAAGGTTTCAGTTCTCATTTTCCCATTTTTAGCTTATTTAATAAGCAAGCTATTAGCTTTTTGTTCGGCCCATTTCATGTAGTACAAACCATTCGGTGTTTATAAGCTATTTCATAAGCTAAGCAAAAGAAACTCACCGGTGATCAGTGAAAGCTTTAGCTTTTGGAAAGCTCCATTGGTTAGTTAGCTTGTTAGTTGCGTTCAGTTTGTTTCCATTTCCTAACTTATTATAGTACTTAAAATTAAGCTAGAAAGTACCTAGAAAACCATAAAGTGTCCTGTTCAGCAGGTGATAAGCTAGTGCTTATTTGGATTTTATTCGGTCTTATTTCTAAGTTATTTAGCTTTTTCGGTTGTAATATTAGTTTGTTAGCTTGTCCATTTTATTTCTAGTTTACATTAGCTTATTTACTAGCTTATTAGCCATTTGGCTCATCATTGTGCTTATTCCATTTATTTTGTTAATCAAGTATCATAAGCTCAAATCGAAGCTTATTAGTGATTTTCATAAAAATTTTTAGTTTTATAAATTGCTTATTTTAAGTAGCTTAATCAGTTTGTAAAAGAAAAATTCCAAAAGAAAATAAAAGCAAAAAGCCATTATTGGGATTCGAACCAAAGCCACTTGACTCACCACACACACACTACCATCTCGCCCTTGGGTCTTTGGTGGTATTTATTTGCAACGCTTTAATATATAACCCCTCTTTGTCTATTTAAAGCTTATACGTACACATTAGTTTATTTCTAGCTTATTAAAATAGCTTTCTTAACTTTGTATTTTCTTGCTGTATTAGTATAAAGTATGTTATAAAAAAGTTTCAGAATTTTCTCAATAGTTTTAGTATTTTTAATCATTTAATTAGTTTAAAATAGAATTTAATTCATAATAAAAAATATAAAAGTCAAAAAAAATATAAATCTTTTTCTAAAATTTTCTTTTTCCATATAGTAAGTAAGAAAATTGTTTTTACACTATTAGGACTTTTATTTCACAAATTTTACGCTTTTACTTGCTTGACTCGCGTGAATTTTTATATAACTTGCGTGTTTTCATTCTAGGTCACGTTTTTAGGTAATTTAGGTTTACACTTCAATTAAAATAGTTTATTTAAGTTATTTTTTTTTATAAATCAAGAAAAACATCATTTTAAAAATAGTGATAGCGTTTATTTAATATAATTTAGCTTTTTAATTTTCTTTAATTTGCATTTAAGCCCTGTAATTTACAAACTTTCTCTTTAGGTGTAATTATCATTCACAATCATACTTGATCATTATCCTTAGTGATTATTCGACATCACGAAAGTGTTAAACACCATTAATCCTCCGTGGGACTTAGCACGACACAGTGGAAACACTATACTCTCTAGATCTTTATTGCATTGGTTTTAGGGACCGTTGAATTTTATTACGCTTGACCATTCACAAGTGGTTAGCTTGTGTAATAAACTTGACGGTTTGCTTACCAATCAAGTATTATCGAGGAGTTGGCAGCTTGGCGGATACACACGAACACGTTCATCAATATCGCCACCGAACATTTGCGGAGCAAATAACCTTTCCATTTGTTGTGAGTAAGTCGGGGCTTTGTTGCGTTGATGATGGGGTTTGGGGAAGTTTAAGCGGTTGTGTCCGGGTTCTAAGTTGTTATACTCAGAAGCCATTTCCGTAAGTTCATCAAAATGAGCATGAATCGTTTCCATCACCGCTTTGTACGACGATTCCGCAGATTCGAAACCTTTTGAATTATCACAAGATATCGATAAAGACTCCAATGTCGGCTTTGGCTTTGAGCTTTCCAAAGTCATCCACGATCATTATTGATAGCAAAGAGATCCAAAAACATGAAAGTGTTTGAGATTCGATTTTCTGTTGTGGACAAGCTCAAAAGGTGTTTTTTTGTGGCGTTTTGTGATCATAGAACGGTTTTGAGTATAGCATGTAGTAGATACTGACTTCGCCCATAAGTAATCTGGAAGTTTAGCATTGATTAACATTGTTCTTGCGGCTTCCACTAACGCTTTGGTTTCGTCTTTCAACAACTCCGTTTTGTTCGGTGTACGTGCAATAGATGTTCCGATGTCTTTGAATTCCCACTTTCTCATAAAATTCACGAAGAGTTTGATTAACAAATTCATTGCCTCTGTTTCGATTAGTCGAGCGGTGTTTCGTGAGCTGAACTTGTATTTTTGTGAAAGGTGATGATCATCTGTGGAGCTTGATCTTTGCTAAGAAAGTAGACCCAAGTCCAGCGTGAATAGTCATCAACAATTACTAAGATGTAGCGTTTGCCATTGATCGTTTACGCAGCGCATCGGGCCACACAAATCCATGTGAAGAAGATGAAGCACATCGAGAGCGTGTTCCACCTTTGAAGGAAAATGAGCACGAGTGCTTTTGCCTTGTTCAGAAGCTGAGCAAAGGTGATCTTTAGAATACCGAAATCTTGGGAGTCCTTCAACTAGTTTGTGTCGAGCAAGGTTGGTGATGGTTTGAAAGTTTAGATGTGAGAGGCGGCGATTGCCATAGCCAGGATTATGTTGATGTTGCCTTTGAAAGTAAGCAGATGGGAGAAGAAGCAACCATGTCTTGCATAGAGATAGTGTAAAGACTTGAATTACGAGCCGGACATAAGATCGTTTCCTTGTAGATCACGAATGAAACAAGTTTTCTCCTTGAAAGCAACCTCCAAATCTCCATCACGAATTGACCTCTTGAAAACAGTTGTGACGAGGCCTTCCACATAATAAACCACCGCTATTTCGATGTTCCCATTGATATAATCTCTGTAGCCCATGATAGTTGCGAAGTGATCATTCCCGAACCCGACAAAGGCCAATGAACTTTGCAATAAAGTTTGATAACAGCTTTAAGATTACTGTCATGTGTCGGGAACATCCGCTATCAACAATCTAGAGAATGATCGTCAGATCACCTGACATTACACCGAGCGACTGCACGGATGGAATAGAAGTAGATGTGGAACCTAAATGTTAGAGGGTTCCAGTAGCGGTTATAGTAGATATACACACATCAATAGCTTTAGGTATCCACTTAAATCCTAGTGTGTTATATATCCATTTCGGCCATCTCCAACTAGTATTTGCTTTAGTCTTAGTGAATGCACTAGGTGGTACTACATTCCTAGGAGGTGAAACTTGAGCTACGAGGGGATAGCAATGCGTTTCTTAGAATCTAAAGCAGGCGGTCTACCAAGCACAGACTTAGAAAGATTAGTGGGCCTAGAGGTATTCCGGTTCTTAGGATTCCTTAAACGAGATGATAGCTTTAGCAACACATTTATCATGACAATCAGAATTCATACTTTTACGACAAATAACACAAGGTGCATCAAACTGAATATCAAAAGTACTTAACGGTTTAGCATTCGTTACATCACTATTTCTATTACATTTGCAGACGCAATATCTATAGTGGAAGCAACGTGAGTCTTATTCATAGTCCTAGGGCGTTCTTCTACTTTAGCATTCCTTATTGATCTTTTCTTGGGTCGTAACTTCCTATTCTTCGATTTAGTGCTCCTATCTTTGTGAAGTACGGATGTTTGGAAAAGACGCAACTAGTCCTGTTTTAGTAGAAGGAAGCACGTTAGTAACTTGTGGTTTGGCAGCACTGATTCTAGGTTCATGAGTTCTAAGTGTTACTGGTGCTAATCTCTTAATGATGGTTGGCGGAAGTTGTTCATACTTTCCTAACATTTCTCTTAACTTGAAGATAGTGTGAATCAGATCTTGATTTTTGAGCCGAATATTTCGGCAAAATGCATAACTTATTTAGTGTGTGCAAGATAATGATCAAGTTCATTTGATGCTTCATCACGAGTCTTTTTGAGTAAATTAAATATGACACCATATTTCTTTTTAACTTTTACAAGTTCTTGTTCATATTTTGAGATTTGACACTTAAAAGACACATTTTGATCATCCAGTTGCTCAATTTTAGGATCAGAAGATTTTGCACGCAACTGGACGATTTTGTGTTGAAAAACAAGTTGTTGATCGTGAATATCTTTTTGACACCAATTAAGACGAATAATTGCATTTGAAAGTTCGTTTGACAATCGTTTGTTTTCAAATTTTAAGGACTCGATCTGAAGCACATTATCAGTGTTCTCAACATTTACCACAGAATCAACAAGATCGGAGGTATGATCAAATGCATATGACAAAGAATTCAATAACACAACATTATGGACATCAGCACATATGACATCTTCCAAGAGTCGATCAACATCTTTTCTCAACAGTTTCTTTTCGTTTAGTGATAGAAATAGATGTTTCTGTTTTCTCGAAAATGACCTTCATTAATCCAAGTTCCTTATGAAAGTCCTTTTCCCAAGACAATGCACAACTTTTCAAATTTTAAACATTTGGTAAAAGATTTTTCGAAAAATGTCTCTTTTGTTCTCGCTAGAGGCGATTGTAAATGTTGAACTTTGATTTCAGAATGATATTCTATCTCATGTTGTAAAGTTTGAGGTCGACCATGAAAAGGTCAAAATATCAAGAATTTTGCGATTTTCGAGTTTTGAGTTTACTTCACCGATGGAAGGTAAAGGACCATAAGTTTGTGCATAATGCGGTTTGGGATTACATTAGAAGACTCATGTGTTTTTATGATTACCCTTGGTGTGTTAGAAGAATCCGTTGGTGTGACGAAAGTGACCGCTTTGAATAGTTAAAAGGTTTGTTGTAAACAACTTTTTCTAATTTTGATCGACTCTTGCCTTCGTGATCTAATTCCTCTTGACGATGATATTAAACAACACTCATACTGTAATTATCAACTTTATATTCTGCACTTTGGAAACTTCGTGATTTGGTTTGAATGCTTTTGTTGAAAGCTTAGGTTTGTAATCGGCAAGATTCGGTCCATATCCATTTGGATTGGGTTTTAAAGTAAACTTTTCAATGGTTGTGACCGACTCGCCATGTTTGTAAACAACATTTTTAAACTCTTTAAGTTTGTTTTGCAAGCCGATGATTTCTTCAAGATGATCATCTATTCGCTTCGTTGAATGCTTTTTGTATGCAGAGAACTGTTTTTGACAAGTTAACAACTCAAATTTTAGCTTTTTGATTTTCCAAGGTGAGAGCGTGAATTTGCTTTTTATGTTCATGTTTCAGTTGTTCTATTTCGGACAACAAAGCATTCTTCGAAGCGCTAGATCACGCATCTGTCTTTCTAAATATTTTTCGTTTTGATAAGATTTGGCAAAGGCGGCTTCAAAACCGTTTTCACGTTTTTCTTGAGTTTTGAAAAAGTTGAGTTGCTTTTGTAAACATTCAAAATCCTTGGTTAACAGTGCATTTTTGCATTTCAAGTCCCGATTAATGGCATGACATTTTTCCACTATGGTCTGATGGTCTTGTATTAAGCGAGCAAAATCTGGATGAGGAAAAGTTCGCGTGTTCAACGTGAGTCTCAACATGATCATTATTGAGATCCTCAAGTATAACCACGGAGTCAATTTGATTATCAAGGGAAACCGTTTGGTCATCTTGATCATATCGTCAAATATAACTACGGGTCTAGTTGAAAATCGCCGAATGAGATGTGGACGACTCATTTTGAACATTCCGAGCCTTGCCGGATTCGGATGTTGGGAGATATGAGATCGAGATAAATATGGTTTGTTGGTTTTGAGACAAGCCATCAGTATAATACACTGGGCCTGTGTCACTCATGTGTAACTCATGCATATTAGCCATCAACATAACAAATTTGCATTGGCCGCAAGTCCTCCATATCATCATCCGAAGTGGCATTTGCCATAAAGCTCATTTCTTTGTCTGTGAGAGTTCCACCAGCTTCATCCTTAAGAGCCAAAAGAAGAGCCTCTTTGAAATAAGCCCTGCCCCTAGTCCTTGGCTTTGGGCATGCATTAGCCAGGTGTCCCTTCTCATTGCGGTTGTAGCATCGAAGACCATTCAACCCATTCGAGCATTTCCTGTTCCACCACTGAGCTCGATTGTTATTCCTACCCACAAAGATTAAACCCTTGACCACCGCCCATCTGCGACCATAACCACGATTCTGAACTTCAACTCGTCCATTGTTCACAAAAGCTTGATTCCTTGTATTAGATGAGGAGCGAATACGGTTGTTGGATTTGTTGGTATAACGGCTAAAGGCATTAGCAATCATAGCAAATCCTTGTTGCAAGGTTTCTCGAGCGGATCGATTCCTCATTAGCCACGAGCATTGTTGTTGTTGTATGGAACCAATTGAGTTTGTTGAGATGGAGGCTGTGAAGGATCATGTGGTGTGATTGTAGATTGGTTGAGTTCTTTGGTTGAGGAGAATAACTATTTTGAGCATATAAGGCAAGTTGTTGATTTTTCGGATGTGTCGGTGGAGCAATTTGAGCACGGAGAATCCTTTCCTATCAACTTCCTTTTCATGAGGCTTCAAGTAATCGTACAATAATCCATATGTAGAATGATGCATGTTTTTCGCTTGACGGAGAAAAATGACATACTTCTCCCATTCAGGACCAAGACTACTCGGGAACTTAGTATTCACTGCAATTCTTGGCATGATGATGTTGTGTTTATCCAAATCATTGATGATGTCTGAAAATCGGTGATGATAGGACTCGAGTGTCTCTCCGGGTTCAATCATGAAGTGTTCATAAGCCAAGTAAATTTTGGATTCCAAATCTTCGATTGAGTACATATCCTTCCATAAGAAGATGAATATGATCCCACATTTTCTTTGCAGTCTTTTGAGCATCAACACTATGAAGAATTGGGTTTGGTAATCCTAAGAGGATATATTCCATTGCAAGCTCATCTGCTTCATAGTGTAGAAGTTCTTGAGGATTCAAGTGCAACTTGTAGCAATGTTCGTTTGTTCATCTCTTGGTGGAATGGCATTTGGATCTCCTGGTACAATGACAGTAGGCATCTCAAATGGACCTTCCAAGATAACCTTCTTTAAGAACTTTCCATGTGGCTTCTTTAGATCACAAAACCTAAAGAACCTTATCACCCATTGTTCGTAGTTTCTTGGAGTGAGCATTGGAGGTCTATCAAGTGATCCAACCTCATGAATTGATTGTTGGTTGCTTAAAGCTTCAAACATCTTTGCAAACCAAGTGGGTTCCTTCATAGTGTTCCTTGATGGATGTTGATTGAAGTCATTTGTGTCGGGTTGAACTTGAAGACTTGGTGGTGGTTGAACCATTTGAGGTTGTGGAATTGCAGCAAGTTGTGGAGTATGTTGTTGATTAAATTGTTGTTGATAAATTGCTTGTTGTTGATTCCATTGTTGATGTTGTGGAGTAAGTTGTTGTGGACGTTGAGAATAAGTGTAAGGGAAATAGTTAGAGTATGGTGGTTGTGACATGTTGAAAATTTGTGTTGGTAAAATGGATCTTTGTAGTCGAATAAACCTTTGTTGATGAAGTATCCTTAGGCGTAGAAATCACAATAGCCAAGTAACACTTATGCGTAAAACACCAAAGTTACGCGTAACAATCAAGAGTTAAGCGTAGATTTAGCTTACGCGTAAGTATGGAAAAGACTCTAAAGTTATGCGTAGACACAAAGATAGCGTGAGAAACTTAGGCGTAGGATTACCTTATGCGTAAGACTTGGCTTAGGCGTAAGATGAATCTTATGCGTAGGATTTCTACGTGTAAGCTTTATGCTTATGCGTAATTTTAGGGTTTTATCCCAAGTGATCTTTTACACTTCCGGCAAAAGATATCCAAAGACGACGTATTTTCAGGCTTATCCAAGCAAGAAAACACGG
This sequence comes from Chrysanthemum makinoi, assembly GCA_910596185.1. Classification (NCBI taxonomy): domain Eukaryota; kingdom Viridiplantae; phylum Streptophyta; class Magnoliopsida; order Asterales; family Asteraceae; genus Chrysanthemum; species Chrysanthemum makinoi. The sequence goes on from OU343218.1 coordinate 250,629,288, forward strand.
AGTAAACCACGAAATCGAAGATCAAACCAAGGATAAAGTTACGCGTAAGATTATTGTTTTCTTACGCGTAGACTTACTCGTAAAAGATATAATGCCCAAAGATGTTTCTAAACCATTTTTTGTGTGATGAAATAGCTTCAATAACACCAAAAGACACAAAAGTGTGAAACTTGATGATCCAAAGCTCTTAAAAGCTGTTATGTAGAACGATACCCACGTATAAAAACTATTTTAAAAAACACGATCCACGCATAAAGTTTGAAACTTTTGCCAAAAACACGTATTTTAACACCTTAAAACGTTGAAAGTACAAGAATCTTGGATTGAAAAGTGAAAAAAACGAGTTTTTAAGCGAGCCAAAGCTCTCGTTACTTTTACGCGTAAGACCGAAACAAAAAACTTCGAAAACAAACGTGTTCACCCAACTATTTGGCGATTGATACCACTGTTAGGTCACTAGTTTTACCACACAAGCTTATAAGAAAGATAGAGAGGCGATTGAACAATATTAAACACACACACACCGCGATATATATACTAAGACCTTACGCGTAGGTGATAATGAAAGAGAAATATTGAACAACCAACCCTCAAGTGAGGGTTATTACATAGTATTTATAGGCAAGGAGCTAGGGCAACACTCCTACTCCTTCCCTTTCTCCTATGGGCTTGGGCCTAAGCTCATGGGCCTTCTACATAAGCTTAAGGCTAATAACAAACATAAAGGCCATGATAAGCTAACTATTACATATGAGTAACTAACACTTGAATAAGGTTTAGGAGTGATTCCAACAACACTATTAAGTCTATAAGACAAGCAATAGGAACAAGCAGGCCATCATATAACACCACTTATAAGATAAAGTAATAATATCCAAAATACCATAAACCAACAATGCTAAAAAGAAATCATTCAAACATAAAATAAATGAAATTAAGCACATTCCTATTGTCTCTTTAAGTCATTATCCTTTCTTTTCCTTTTTGGCGGCTTAGTGAAGTTATGTGTTTAGGTTTTGAATCATGCCTCTATTTGTTTGAATTCTGCGGTCTCGTTTGGAATGGTTGGAAGTTGTTCGTGGTATTCAAGGATGTCCAATTTGATGTTGGATCACGGGTCGATGTCTTCTTCATCTTCTTCTTCTTCATCTGCCGAGGAGTCGTGAGAGCTTCGGTTGCTCTCTATTGACCATGAACCGTTTAGAGGGTCGTTTGGTAAGAGGTACCATGGCGTGGTCGGAAAGATAATGATCATCGTTGATAGGAGATGGTTGCAATGTACCAACATACTTACAAAGTCGTGTTAGGAGCATACCATACGGAAGTACCATGTTGGAAGCTTTGAATACCCCAACCATTCTCCTTACCATGTAATAGGCAAGATTAAATGGCCTTTGATGGATAAGACAATAGATCATTTGCACAAGACATGCGTTTGGATGATCTTTGTTTCCAACTAGGCTAATGACATTTTCCTAAGGATTTCTTCCCATTTTCTAAACATGGGGTGCATTTCGGAAAGTTCCATTTGAAAGGGATTACGGTGAATGAGCTTCTTGTTTGGGTTCGAAACGGGTTGGTCGGTTCTTATTATGAAAATAGTGTCTCGGATGGTTTCGGGTTCATCAATAGGAGTGTTATAGAGAGGCTTAGGATCAAGTGCAAGGTTTTGGGCGTTAATTGCCCAATCTTGAGAGTACATACAAATTCCTTCACAAGGAATGCGAAGAATTTGAGCAAAGGTGTTGAGAGGAAGAGCGAAGTTTTGTTTATTGATGATGAAAGCGATTGAAATGCTATCATTGGCGTTTCGAATGATCCTAAAGCTTTTGTAAAATTCAAAAATGAAAACCGGACAAATTTGTTCATCTATGTCAAGGAGACAATCAAAGTTGATTGTCGAGAAAACTTGACGAATGTCGGTAACTTCATGGAAACATTCCTTGACTACACGACCTTCGTGGATAAGTCGTTTTACAAGACTTTTGAAGATTTTACGGTCGGTTTTGGTCAATCCCTTTTTACGATAGTAATGAGTAAGGTAGTGGACGGTGTCATGATGATCTTGTTGAGTAGCTTTGGGCATGGTTGGTCCTAAAAATACAAATTTTCCAATTAGGTCAAATTAGTTGGGATGGGTTTATGGTTTTGATTTGTATTAACAATGTTGTGAACACAATGTGATTTTGTTAAAGCTCCTTTTCATGTTTAATTTAAAAGCCTAATTAAATTAATTGATTAAAAATTAAGAAACCATAAACCCTAGGATGAGAATGATGAAAGTTAGAACAAGTTAATGTAATTACTTACAATGATGTTCTAGGAAGGACTACTTGAGAGTATGGAAGCCATGAGGATGGATTCATAGTTTAGTCGTTTTAGTGTTATTTGAATAGAGGAAAAGATCGGTGGTGAATTTTTGGGCGTATAGCGAGTTCGTTCATTTCACGGTTCCCCGGATCCCTTGTATAAGGGATCCGGCTAGTACAACTAGAGGGATCCGGCTACTATGGGCCGAGAAAGGAAGTTGTTTGCTATTATTTTTGTAGTAGGCTTTATAAATTAGCTTGCCCCAAAAAAAATGGAGGTATTAGATGAGGATTGTTTTTGAATGATGATTTTCGATGAATTACATATCGAGGGTTCATATGTGATGACGGCGTTAGTTTGACGAAAAATAATATCATTCCCTATGTTGAAAAAGACGAAAGGTGACGAAAGAGACTTCTAATGATGTTAGTGATTAGTTAAACAGAGATAACTTATGACAATCAACGGGACTCATGTAACCTATCTGATGAAGAGTAAAACATACCTCTATGCTTCTTGATTTGGTATAATACCAAAAATACTTCATGAGCTTTTAAAGTAATCCTTTGTACTTGGTGTACATGGGTTGTGATTACCTTTTAGATCCTTCCTTGAATGTTGACTTCATTAATCTTTGAATGAAGACTTTGAAGAGATTCTAGCACGAAGATTTCTTAAGAGCAAAAATGATTAGAATCATCTATCAATGTCCAACAAAATGATTTAAAAGAAAATATGACCAACAAGAGAAAAATCCTTCTTTGTAGTTTTCAAACATACACGGATCGTATCAAGTCTTTAAAGTACAACATACTTTAAGAAACTTGGTAGCAAGCTCTGATACCAATTGTGAAAAACTAGAAGGGGGTTGAATAGTTTTACCAATTTAAAACTTCCTTTTAAATATTTAGATCGACTTATGTCAATCTATTTGATTGTTTATGTTGGGCGTTGATAGATGGATATATAAACGTGAAATGAAATATAAAGAGTAAGAAGCACATCACCACAACACAAGTTATTTATAGTGGTTCGGCTACAAGGACACCTTCCTTGCCCTACTCCACTCCCGAGTCACCTACTCGAGAGTTCGTAAGCACTACACCAACTCCTTGTGGCGGAGAAGCCTTCTGGCGCTAAACCCTTTTCCGGTAAAAAGCTAAATACCGAGTTCCTTCACACCAAGGCGAACCACACCTAACACAACGCGTTAAACACCATTTATACGGTGCTAGGCTAACCACCGAGTTCTTTCACACCTTAGGAGAAATAATCCTATCACAACGTCGCCTACCCTTTATTAGGTACTAGGCTAAGCACCTTAGTTCTTTCACACCTTAGGTGAACTACACCTTCACGACACAACACCTAATCTCAAGGAGATCTACTCCTTGTTACAACACCATCAAGGATATCACCATCCTTGTAGATAAACATTTACACATATGTATAACGATGCACCTCATCGATTATACGACCTAAGCATTCTTCCCAAATGCTACTTGATTTGATTCTTTGGCATCCTTCACTAATGCCTTTGACACAACGCTTGGCACCCTTCACTAATGCCTTCGTCTTGACACCTTTAGCATCCTTCACTAATGCTTTGACACGGATGATGAGCACCTTTCACTAATGCTTTCATCTTGACACTTTCGGCATTCTTCACTAATGCCTTCAACCCAACATCTATGGAGAAAGGAAGAACTATCAACAAGAGAACCTTAGTAGTCTTGATGATGACGAAGCATGGCAACTCATGGACTTGAGCTTGCACGTCTTCAAGAGGTGGTGATCTCTCCTTTAAGAGGAACCTAGTAGATCACACAAAAACAAAAAACAAACTACATAGATCACTTAGATCTAAGGTTAGAGGGTTAGAATACTTTGGGAAAGTATGTGTGTAAAACTATGTGTAGAGAGAAAGAAATGGCTCTCTATTTATAGAGAAAATTCTCTTCTGTTCCCCGGATCCCAAGGATCCCTACCACAGGGGATCTGGCTAGCACAAAGCTAGGGATCCGTGGTCCGCTCCTCTTTGCCCATGGGTATTTTTGGTCATGGGCCATGGGTTATGGGTTGATCCATGGTTTTCTTTCTAGATACAATGAACTTGGTTAAGTGGTATATATAAAACCATGTGTTATGGGTCAAAACCATTTGCTAGTATTTTACCCATTTTAGTATACACTTAGTTTTTACCCATTTTAGTATACTTAGTTTAAGTATATGTTTAACCCAATATGTAAACACTAGTTGTTGTACATATGTATCTAAATCATAAAAACACTTATACTTGTTTTAGTGTTTTATGTGACAACTTAATTGTGTTAGAAAACTATTAACTCAAACTATTTACGTACTCTATTTGTTTCGTTAAAATGATTTTACTTTTGTTATCGACAAAACATTAGAAGATCGTAAAATATAAATAAACGTTTATATGGCTTATTTGTATTAACAACGTCGCCTACCCTTTATTAGGTACTAGGCTAAGCACCTAGTTCCATTGCAATGGAGGAACTACTACCCAACACTACACCAACGACTAATCCCAAAAGAGATCAACTCCTTTACAACATCATCAAGGATATCAATATCCTTGGATCTAGTACTAATCTATCTTGTACATCGAAACACACCATATCGAATGTACATCTAAGGCACCTTTCACTAATGCCTTTAACTAGATCTTCAAGACACCCTTCACTAATGTCTTATGTCTTGACTTCTAAGCACTCTTATCTAATGCTTCTTCTAAGCACCCACCACAAGTGCTTATGATATAGACGATAGATACCCTTCACTAATATCTTCGTCTTGACACTTGAGACACCATTCACAAATGTCTTCAATACTTCTTAGAAAATAAAAACAATCATCAACAAGAAGACTTCAGTAGTCTTGATGATGAGGAAGCATGGCAACTCATGGACTTGAGCTTGCTCGTCTTCAAAGGTGGTGATCTTGCCTTTAAGAGGAACCTAGAAGATCACACAAATACAAAACTACAAACATAGATCTCTTGGATCTGGGGTTAGAGAGTTTTTAACTCTAGGGGAAAGTATGTTAGAAAGGGGTGAGAAACAATGAAGAAATGGCTCACTATTTATAGAGGAAATTCTCTATTGTTCCCCGGATCCTGCGGATCCCTTCCACAAGGGATCCGTCTAGCATAAATCTAGGGATCTGTGGGATGCTCCCTTTTACCCATGGGTATTTTGGTTATGGTTCATGGGTCATGGGTCATGGGTCATGGGTTGATCCATGGGTCTTTGGCTAGATACAATGTATCTCTTTGAGTGCAATGCACCTAGACACATGGGTATGGGTCAAAACCATGGGTTATGGATATTATCCATATATGATATAAGCATGATGTCATGCAATGGGTTATGGGTCAAGCTCCATGGGTCATGGGCTTTGGGTTGTACCCAACTACATTCAATGTATTTGCCCAATGGGTTATGATACTTAAGTTTCTACCCATTTATATTACCCAACATACTACATACTAGTTATGTGTATATTTTACCCAAATATGTAAACACTAGTTGTTGTACATATGTAATATTAAATCATAAAATCACTTATACTTGTTTTAGTGTTTTATGTGAAAATGTGAATATGTTAGAAACTATTAGTTCAAACCATTTACGTATTTTATTTGTTTCGTTAAAATGATTTTACGTTTGTTATCGACAAAACATTAGAAGATCGTAAAATATAAATAAACGTTTTTACGGCTTATTTGTATTAACATGTGTTTCTTTCCAACAGGCAGACTTTGCAAATGGAGTCTATACCACATTCTTCTATTCTGGTCAGGAGTTTCCTACTGCAGTGGATGTCAAAACTAAGGTAAGAGCATTCAATAAAACTATGAGGGAATTGTTTTTGTGAAGAATGACAAAACAAGTAAGGGTCGGATGTAAGGGTTGTGTTCAACTTTCAGGGCCCAAGTGAAGGTCTTGGAATTTGATATAGGCCCATCTAGAAGTCCATTAAGCGAAGGGGTATAAATGCATTGCTTTTAAAAGGACCCTTAAGAAATACTCGCCCATGGCTATTGTTTGTCGCAGGAATGGTAAAGGCAGTGCGTGGTCAAAGAACATATAATGGGCAACACACTTGTTTGCAATCAAGAGCGTCGAGCTTTTGACCTTCGCTATATCTCACGTAAAATTACAGCACAATTTGAAACCAATCCACTGGTTCCTTTAAGTCTGTGCATAATCAACTTACCAACCAATACGAGCTTCATGTGTCCCTGCAGAAGGTTTTAAGGGCCAAAAACTTAGCAATAACAACCATCAGGGGTCAATTCAAGCTACAAGTTACCATGTTGAGAGATTATGTTCAAGAGTTGCAGAAGACAAACCCTAATACAACATTGTGATGAATGTGGAGCGACCTCGGATGAGGCTCTTCCAACTAGAGAATTCAAGAGAGTGTATGTTTGTTTAGGTGAACTGAAGGAAGGATTTAAAGCGTGTGGGAGATCGTTGTTGGGGCTGGGTGCTTTTTCAATTCGTGGTCCTTTGAATGGTCAATGATGACACTGTGGGAATTGATAGAAACAATGGTATATACCCTTTAGCTTATGCTTTTGTTGAATCAAAAAACATAGGATCATGGACTTGGTTTCTTCATTGTTTATCCGATGATATAACACTTGAGCCAATCTCATGCATCACTTTTATTCTCGACATGCAAAAGGTACTCCCTTATCATTCATGAATTTAAGTCTCTCTGTTTTGAAACGCATGATAAACATATTTTTGATTTTGTGCTGGGATATAAGTAGAGCTTTAGGAGATGTTTTTCAGGATGCGTAACACGTTCGTATTAGAAACATTCATGAGAAAATAAAATTGCAATGGAAGGTAGGCGCATACAAGAGCATCCGGAAATATGCAACAGCCTTAAGCTGTACAGGTTTGAAAAGCTATATGGTGATTTCAAGAAACTTAATCAACCAACCCATGATTGGTTAAGTAAGATACCACCGATCCATTGGTCAAGGTCACATTTTTCATGTAAGTGATCTATCTGTTTTAGTTAATTTGTATTTGTTAATGCAGATAAATTTATAATTAATACATGTTTATTACCGTTTATCTTTAGGGAGAGCTACTTCTAATGTGTTACTTAATAACATGTGTCAAGTGTTTCATGACAAAATAATTGAGGGTTTAAACAAACCAATTATTACAGCCTTAGAATACATCAGGGAATACTGTATGAAGAAGATAATGCATGTTCTTTTGGTGATTGAGAAGGGTGATGGGCCACTAACACCAAGTGCACAACACATGCTAGAGGGTATTAAGAAAGAGGCTGTTAAGTATAATGTTTTATGGAATGGGGGAACTAAGTTTCAGGTTCGTGGACCATGGGGTGACCAATGTATAGTTAATGTTGTACACAAGTCTTGTACTTGCAGAAGATGGGAGATAACAGGTTTACCATGTAAACATGTTGTTGCTACCAATTCGAATATGGCTTTAAATGGGAACAAGTAGGAGCTGTAGAAACATGGGCTCATCCTTGTTACTATCTTCTCACTTGGGAGGCAACCTACCATCACCATGTCCAGCCTATAACTAGCAACGAACATTGGGAAAAATCAACTATGCCAACAGCAATTGTTCCACCGAAATCCGAAACAAAGCCGCCTAGCTCAAGAGGTAGAAAAAGAGTTAGGATAGCTTATGAAAGTGAAGAGATTGTGAAGAATGATAAGATGTCAAGGGATTGGAAGAGTGTTAAGTGTAGTATGTGTGGCATTCTTTGGACACAACCGGAAAACATGCCTAGGGTATGGTGGAGGTGAAAGTAATCGAACTGCCAATAAGGGAAATGTCAAGCAAGTGCCTACAAAAGCTGCAGCAAAAAAGACACATCCTAAAGGCAACAAAGTAGCAACAAATAAAGAAGCTGAAGGTACAAGTGTTGTTGAAAGTCAAGTTAGTGCAGTTCAAGGAAGTGTTGTACAATCTGAAAATCAAGATCCATCAACTGAAGATCCCATCATACATGATGCATCCCTGTCACAATCCCAGCAACATCAAGATGAAGCAATTGCCAATCCCAGCATGCATGAGCAATCCCAGGTGTCAATCCCGAAACATGATCAATCATAGTCGATTCTCACTGCAGGTCAAGTGATGTGCAAGCAGATTCGCTTCAACCCAGACATGCTACGAAGAATGACTAGGCGGCGGTACGCCTGGAAAGAATGATGTCCTCACCATAGGTCAATTCTGTTATGCTAATTAGCTAGACAATGTTTCATCTACTTTATTTCCTATGGACAAGTTATGTACTCTAAAAACATATGTGTGTGTGTGTGTCTAACTGTAGTTCTCATGCTTTGAAAAGTATGCAATTTTATGCATTTGGAATTATATCCATTTAATCCATTTGCATTAACTATGGAACCATGTCATTATTGTGTATTTTTATAGATTGACTAAGCTTGATGTGTGAATAATTTGCATCAAAAGTAACCAAAGCTAAACAGAACCTCATAAGAATGTTGACATTTAAAAGTCAAACCTAAACAAATTGCTAACCATCTGCATACCCATAAGGCATTGAAAATAAAAACAAACCAAATGAATACTTCATAACAAGCGTTACTACAATTCAAGATCTTGAACATTAACCATCTCGCCTCATTACATAAAAACTAAAAAAGTTATCCCAATGCATAAACAAGCAAGAACAATATTCAATTGAGCACCGGTAAATCTTCCACTTCCACACATCACCTTGGCGACTACTAATCTTGCCTCAAGCTCATTTCTCCCCTCAAAAAGGCCGGTATGATCATTCTTGAACGAGGCGATTTCAGGGATCATACCATCTTATCCACCGAACGAAGACCCTATTCATGATTATGACAAGTCATTAAACAACCATAATTTTTACAATGTACTTTGCTGCTTGCGAAAACAAACTAACACAATAAATATTTAAGACGCACTTACTTTAACAGGACAACCAAAGAATCGACGCCACAGGTTGGCAGAGGTCCACAAAGTCGCGAATAATAGCTTGCTTACCACACCCGAAGCGTACCATCTTGAAACAATTATCGTTTTGTAGAAGACTGTTTTTGTAGGATAGTTTAGGGATGGATGATAAATGACGACCAAACCGTGTTACACAGACATATACTAGCTACAAACACTGTACAACGGTTTGTATTGAGTACGCTACAGTGAAAGACGGTTTTGCCCTCACCAACATAACGTTGACATCGGCGTTAATGGTCAAGGGACGAGTTTGTCATATAAAGCTCATGGTTTGGACCTCCTGCGATGATAATGCCCAACTTTGTCTCATCGCGATCTTTCAATGACAAGTTTATGGACTAACGATGTATTTTAGTCTAAAATTTATTGAAGACATTTCATATACCTGTCTGTTGCTCATTAGAATCTTAATTGCAAAAGTCGTAATTCTAGAAAGTATAAAACTATAAATGATAGTTTGGGGACTTATTGGGCATCACTCAACTACCGGTCTTACGTAATTTTTTACAACTAGTGGTCCATCTTGTGTAAGTCAATTGAACACCTTTTAAGGCAGAAAGACACATGGAACGGACAACTCGAACTACATGATTGTAGTAACTTTTTCAAAAGCTTATGACATTGTATAACTTATCTAAAATAGTGAATGGATGTCGATCTAAGGCCTTAGTCATAGTCAACATCCCAAAAACTCGACAAGTTTATTTCACAATTTGATCATGTGCATTTACAAAAAATTAAATAAAATGAAAAACAATTTTTTTAGACCAGGTGCATTTATGAAAAAGCAATGTTTTGTTTACGAAAATTAACATTATACCGCAAAATTTCATAGGTGTCTCAGGACCCACTCAGGTTCCGTCTCTGAAGTCAGCACTTAGCTGTTGGTAGACAACCAAATCAAAAGTTTTTATCACTTGTTAATTATTTAGCCTCGCATTATAGAAATCTGTCCTAATATAAGTGTCTAGTTTGACTTTTTAAGTCTTTCTTTTTCAATTTTGATTTTTTTTTTGTTATATAATAGTTGATAAAAATTATACTAATGAAATACATTTAAAACTCAATTCATTTATATATTTTGCATTAAGAATTATATTTAAAAAAAATTAAAAAAAAATGTCAAACTAAATATTTGTTTTTTTTTTTACTAAGTGATACTTTTTTTGTCCTTATGTTTGTCGGGTATTTGATTTTCAGTCTAATATTAAAAATATATATATATATCGGAACCACTCTAAAAGTGAAACACCCCTTTCGGGTTTTGTTCACATTGAATAACAATTTGACCATATTTGACCGTTAAATAAGAAGGTAATATAGTCATTTCCTTCATTTTTTCTTCAATATCTCATCTCCTTACAAAAATTAAATCTATTTGTAATTTAAACTCATAAAACCCATTTTTATGTTCATCCAAGAAAAATCACACATCCAAATTCCTTGTATTTTTTGTATCAACCCCATTACTCAAATGCAAAATCCATTTAAATCCACATAAAAAATATCATCAAAACTCATTTAAATGTATTGTTCATGTGTTCTTGAATAAAAGACCACCAAACCATCATTATCATCACCAAAAACCATAAATACAACCCCATCCATCGACGGTTGACATCAATGTGGTCAGCAACGGTGGTCAGCGAAAATTTGAACCAAATCCGAAACAGATATTTCACTTTTAAAGTTGATCCGATAATTTTTAAAAATTTGATTGAAAATAAAATATTCGACAAACCACAAGGAACAAAAATGTAGTTAACTTAGTCTTATTACTACTTGTTAATTATCTATTGTAATTACTACTTGTTAATTATCTATTGTAAGGTCATAGAAGCGAAAAGTCATACTCTTTAGTCTTTTCTAGTTCTAATATATTAATGAACTCAAAGGTCATCGACACTCGTTGAAATTGATCAAAACAAGTTGTCAATTTAATATCCGAAAAGTAAAAATTTACTCAAAGCCATCTCTTTCTCGGAATTATTTAGGAGGTGTTTGGAAAATAAAATCCTAACATTCATTTTTGACCTTGTTAAAAAAAATTGGGATGTTTGTTTCTAGAAATCCTGAAAACATTAGACGACATGTTTAGGCGCTTTTAGTTATTTTTTAGAAATGTTATAGATTTTTCCTCATCCTCTTATTTATCGCTTTACTATCTAGTTGTCAATCATCTGTCAATATTATAAAATGGTTTACTTTTAGATGAATGACATGTGACAAAATAATGATAAGTAGAAAGATTAGTAGGATGATATATTATAACTTATTATCGTTTTATCCGAAAAATGAAAGAAAAATATAAATGATACATGAAAAAAATTTAGAAAAATACAAATGTATTCAAAGTTTACTTACAAGCTAGAAAAGTCTCACTAATTTCTCTCTTTTAAAAGCCTTTTCTAAGAAGTATTTAATTAAACACGTCATTCACTTTCCATGTAGCCTTACTTTTTTGTTCATATATGTGTAACTAAAACTTGAAAAGCTAATATGCTCACTTGTTTAGAGTTAGGTAATTGTCTTTTTGAATTTATAGCTGAAGCTGATAACTCAAAAAACCACATAAAATAAGTTTGTAGCTTTCTCAATTTAAATAAAGATAGAAAAAATTGTAAACTAAACTAATCTAAACACCCTTTGAGTTTTGCTAATAACACTCAATGATAATCCGGGAAAAAAGATACAAACGTAATAAAGACTTGGTTCACGTGCTTAGGGCCTTGATTCACGGGTTTAGACTATTACACCTCTTTTTGTTCACGCGTGATGGAGGTGCAAAATTGGTAAGTTTGGTAAGATGCTTGACCGAAATGGCTTTTATTGTTTTTGTGTGTGAGAATGTTATGTGAAATACGTTTGTGTAATTAGTTGGATGGTTAGGCAAAGAAGTAAAAGTTGATGTGAAATTGACATGTATTACAATATGATTTTTCATTACCCACATTTTTTTCTTTTTTTTTTTTTTTTTTTTTTTTTTTTGTTCATTACCCACTTTTAAATATGCTAATTAAAGTTAATCAAGAAAAACGAAAAACAAAACTCTGAAAAATAAAAAGACAAGTTATAAGGATTTTTTTTTTTTTTTTTTCTTTATAAAGAGGATCCTCTTTCGTTTTTACGTTTTTTTATTTTTATAATTCTCTTTATATTAAAAAATTATAAATTTAAAAGTACGAAACAAAAAATATATAATTTAATAAATTAAACACTTAAAATTATAAAAAATACGAACAAAAACTGACAAAAAAACTGTATATTCTTAAATAAAATTCACCGACCTGACCTGACTTTATGCATCTTGTCTTCATCTAAACGTGTATGAAAATTCATTTTTATATACATTTAAAAATAACTTAAACAACCACTTCATGTTCTCAAACTAAAGTCAACTGTAATACAAACACAAACTCACAAAACACATCATACATACATTCCTATGTTCATGTCCTCCTAAACAAACAAAAAACCATGAAGAACAGTTACCATAACTACAAGATGTTGGGTTTATTCAACCGTAAGTTCAAGATCACTGAACGCAAACCACCACCTGACGTCATGGATGCTTTTAGTTTCTGCACTGGTGGGACGTCTGAAATGTCTCCGGAGATGTTTAGAACGTTCTTGGTTGAGTTTCAAGGTCAAGGGGTTGAAGGTGTTATTAGTGTTGATGATGCTAAAAAGTTAATGGAGCAAGTCTTGCATCGTGTTAGACCTGAGTTTAAGACGTGTTGTTTTGGTCTTGATGATTTTTTTAAGTACTTGTTTCTTGATGATCTCAATGGACCTATTAATATCCAGGTTAGGGTTTTTTTTTTTTTTTTTAGTGTATTTATGATTTTTAAGATTTTAGACTATGATTTGATATTGAAATAATTGATTTTTGTTAGATTTGTTTTTTTGGGTTATAAATCCTGGTAGGGTTTTGGTCAATGTGAAGTTCATAAGAAGAAAAGGACTTTTGATATTTGTAATTTAGTGTTTTAAGGTTTATCTAGTATGCAGTGATGGATGCTTTCCTAAAATGGTCAATTTCATGTCCCCTGCTACAAAACTATTGCATTTTTGTTCTGCTATAATTGGTAGTTATTCTTTGAATGGAGCCTAGTGGCGCGCTTGAAGTCGCAATAATCAGTTTTTCGTTAGATTATTTGCATTTTACAAACCAATGTAGAACTTGGCTTTTTGTAGTTATTGCACTTTGAAACAATCATTTCTTACTGCAACTTGTTTTACTATAGTTGAATAGCAGATTATCTGATTTTCAGTATTTAGTATCACATAATCACTTTGGAAATGTACATCCAAGCAACCCTTTTAATATGTATTGTTTCAGGTGCATCATGATATGGATGCGCCATTGCAACACTATTTCATATATACGGGTCACAACTCCTACCTTACCGGAAATCAGCTCAATAGTGATTGTAGTGATGTACCAATCATAAAAGCCCTTCAAAGAGGCGTGAGGGTGATTGAGCTAGATCTATGGCCCAATAGTGCGAAAGACGGAATACTTGTTCTTCATGGGAGGTATGCCGTCTGCTTTTTCATACCTTCACACTTTTTATACCAAAGTATATTAGTTTAGTGATTGAAATGTTAATGACAATAGGACTATGACAACTCCTGTAACGCTCGACATATGTTTCAAGTCCATTAAAGAGCATGCTTTTGTAAACTCTCCTTATCCAGTAATCATCACTTTAGAAGATCATCTTACGCCATATCTTCAAGCCAAAGTTGCAACGGTTAGATTTTATTCTTTCTAAGCCCTTAATGCAGTTCGTGCTCATACTTACAAGTTACAAACTGTTGTGTTTCATAGATGGTCATGGAAATATTTGGAGATATGCTTTATCGCCCACAAAAAGGAGATAAAGATGAATTCCCTTCACCTGAATCCTTAAAGCGGCGTATTATTCTTTCAACAAAACCGCCAGCTGAATGTAAACTTCAAGAAGAGATAGAATCACCCTCTAGCTGTAAAAATGGGAAGCAGACTGATGAGAAGGTGAGCTAACCGGTTAAAGCTCATTATTACTGCCTGATTATTTCTAAAATTGATTCTCATAATTTTAATTTGCTTCTTAATGGCAGATTAATAGTAATCAGGAAGATAATATATCTGGCTTAAATCAAGATTTGTCCCAAATTCTTCACATCGACTTTGAAGATGAATATGAAGATGTTGAAAATGAGAAAGTTGGACAAAAATCACCTCCTGAGTACATTGAACTCATCGGAATTCATGCTGCTAAAGCAAAGAAGGGATTAAGGAAAGCGCTAACGGAGGGGAAAGGTAAACGTCTTAGTTTGAGTGAACAAACTCTTCAAAAGGCTGCATCTCAGTATGGAACTGATTTAGTCAGGTAACTATTACACTTCCTTTTTATTTGCAGACTTATGTTGAACAATATCATAAGCTTGGAGTCTTATTATCACGAGTGATTTATCTTTAGGTTTACTCAAAAGAATATTCTTAGGGTGTTCCCAAAGGGAACACGAGTTACCTCTACGAATTTCAGACCACTTGAGGCATGGATGCATGGTGCTCAGATGGTTGCGTTTAATATGCAGGTGAGTTTTCAAGTTCCAGAATGACATTTTTTCATATAATCAAGTAAAAGTTTTCATCAGACATTAAAGTACTGACACAAAATTTTAAATAGGGGTATGGAAGATCGCTTTGGATGATGCATGGGATGTTTCGATCTAATGGAGGGTGTGGTTATGTTAAGAAGCCCGATTTTCTAATGAGAACGGGTCCTAATAACGAGGTGTTTGATCCAAAAGCAATGCTACCTGTGAAGAAAACTTTGAAGGTCGGTAAAGAGAATCTTTCTTCAATATTGAGTTTCATTATGGTGAAATTAAGTCATTGCAAATATTTTCAGGTGAGAGTATATATGGGTGACGGGTGGCGTATGGATTTTAGCCATGGTCATTTTGATAAATTCTCGCCACCAGATTTCTACACAAAGGTTAGTTATGGAGCCAATTGTGAAAACTTTCCCTTTGACTTATAAGGTCAAACTTATCTTATTAACATCATTGGTCGACAGATGTATATGGTTGGAG
Source organism: Chrysanthemum makinoi (assembly GCA_910596185.1). Taxonomy (NCBI): domain Eukaryota; kingdom Viridiplantae; phylum Streptophyta; class Magnoliopsida; order Asterales; family Asteraceae; genus Chrysanthemum; species Chrysanthemum makinoi. Next base: position 250,644,728 of record OU343218.1, read on the forward strand.
TCCCGGCTGATGAAGCCAAGAAGCAGACCAAAGTAATTAAAGATGATTGGTTTCCCGTTTGGGATGAAGAATTTACATTCGGGTTGACAGTTCCTGAACTGGCCTTACTAAAGATTGTTGTAAGGGAATATGACGTTTCTGAGAAGGACGACTTTGGTGGTCAAACATGTTTGCCTGTATCTGAGTTGAGAACTGGGATTAGAACAGTTCCACTCCATAACAAGAAAGGAGATAAATTTGAAAATGTGAAGCTGCTTATGAAGTTTTCCTTTGAATGAAGAAACCTCAGTAGCTACTTATCCCATTTGAGCTATTTAAATCTTACTGCCGCTAGACCGACCAATGTAAACTGTTACTGACAAGACTCATGTAGAATAATGTGTAAAGTACTGATTAAGTGTATGAAATAATGTAAAGACCGTGGTTCCTTGTTATCTGATATGCATGTAACGGTGTTCACTTTGTTGTATGATGCGACCACGCAAAGAAGGAAATTTACATACGTGTATTGTCTTGGTCATTTTCAAATAAAGTCGTGGGAAGTAAGGGACGAGAATGCTGAAACTTTCGGGTGGGGATCCTCTCAAGTTACTTGACTCAAGTTGGGAATCCAATGGCTCAAATCAAAAGAACTTCTTTTGATTTGAATCCAATGGCTCATAATGCACCAACTTCAGTCAAGTTGTGCTTACAACTTGAGAGGATCCTTGTCCGAAACTTTCTCATCTGAATTGTTCTAATGAATGGAACATATCAAAAAGGCAGTGGGAAGTTAGGGGTGGGGAATGCGTCAACTTGAAACACGCAATACATTCAAGTTTGAGTGGTACTACATGCCTATGACCATATTTGATCAGGTTCTCGACCCTAGATTTTTTGAGGAATTAGTAGTCGATTGTATTATTTTCTTAAGAGACACTTGTTCACAAACAACGCCTAATACGACACTAGCCTCATTTAAGACTTGAACTATTAACCTGTTTATTAATGTGTCGATCCAGTTCTTAGTTTATGATATTTTCAAAAATGTCATTCGAAGAACCTGATGAGATTTCCATAAACCAATTATTCGCACAACCAAGACCGGACCTATCATTTTTTACTATAATGGTTTGTGCTTTTGTTGGGGACTGTATCAGTTTAGATCATTATTTTCTATTTTTGATGTCTTTTCGGTTTGGTTTGATTTCAACGACATCTTGCTTACCATCATCCGATACTTTTGTGATAGTATTTCTAAACATATATCAGACATGTCAACCTTTCCGGTAAAACATAGACCAAGCAATTTGTCTAAAAGCATCCGCAGTGATCATACTTACACTTTTCGGCCAATTACCTCACAAGACTAATACATTAGTCTATTAACCAAACCAGACCAAATTTCTTCCCCTTACCAAAGCAGCCCATCAGCGCACGACGCCTATCAACCACGGTTCATGCCGCCTACGTTTCGACTTCCCATTTGTCTACGACCTCAGAAACTAACGTGCCTCGTTTTGCTGTGCAGCGTGCTGCGAGCGTGTTTATATCCAGGCGAGCATATCAATTGCTGTTGTCTTTGATAAGCAGTAGGTAGTTTAGGATTCGGGGTTTTTGAGTTAATTTTCAAAACACACGCCAAATCTTCACAATCTCCATTAACTCAAGATCTTCAAATCTCCATGAGCATATTGTTATTTTGGTCTAGCGCGCGGCATGTTGTTTCAGATTCGGTTGGTCCCAATAACTCAGGTTGGTTAAAAGATAGCGTGCGGGTCGTGCAGCGCATGTGCTGACTTTCAACCCGCGCGCCGATGTCTGCATGCCAAGCTGAGGTTTAGTTTGTTAATTGTTATAAACACGTGTCGTAATTTGGTTTGTCCAGCTAGGAGGCGCGTTTGACCATTCTTGCCTCAGGCCAAAGAGCTTCTTTCGTAATATACGATTTTCGTGGCTTGTATCGTAATACAATGTTTAAAAGGTCTTCTGCTATAATTTTCTCTACACTTTTAATAGTTATCGTCATATCAACATCACGTCAACTTTTTTCACAAGTCACAACAAGTATACTATCATTTTTACTTTGCAATACTTTTATCATCGCCACTAACCACTTTCTTCGTATACATGGGATATTGAAAATAATAAAAAGGAAAAGAAAGGACAATACTCGGACTCAAGAAAACCGATCACACGCTGAAACCCAACCCGAATAGAAGCGCATGGTGACCAAGATCGAAAACGACGACAAAGAACCCCACCACCAACATATTTTCCTTCGTTGTGATGTTTTAAAAATAAACATTTAACTTTAGTACTTTCACTACTTCGTAAAGAGTTTCAGTTCCGAGTGTGACATAGGAAGTAAAAGTAGATTTTGCCAAACAATATGGACTAAGGCTGAGCATCGATTTAAAACCGGATCGAATTGAATCGAAACCGATTTTGTGAAAAATACGGACTAAGAACAGAACCGAAGTAAGTCAGGTTCGGTTTTGTGTCGGTTGAGTCGGTTCAGTTTGATTCATATGGTTTATGTGTGTTTTTGGGTTTTGGCTCGAACCGAACCAAACCGAATAAAGTCAATTCGGTTTAAGTCGGTCCGGTTCGGCTTGGTTACCCTCCTAATCAAAATATATAAACCACCAACCAGAATCACATCACACTCATTCACACCACCACCATCACCAATGAAATCCACCGTGAACCACCACCTTCCACCACCACAACCACCATCAGATTCCGACTCATCAGACTCAGACACCACCACCACCTCAACCAAAAAACCCGACCACCACACAGACTTCTCAAACACCATCTTCCAAGCCTACACCCATCTCTCCAACCATGACTCCCCTGACTTAACCAAAATCCAATCTTTCCTAACCTCCTCACGCGCTGGTGCCCTTTCTTGCCTCATCTGTCTTGAACGCATCCGTCCAACCGACCCCACCTGGCAATGCTCCACGCGCTGTCACGCGCTCTTCCACCTCATCTGCATCCAATCCTGGGCTAGACAAAGCTCTGATCTTTCCTCCGCACGCGCCCTCACGCGCGGCGCAGAGGACTCTACTGCGACATGGAACTGTCCGAAATGCCGTATCGAGTTTCCGAAAAACTTGGTTCCTAAGAAATATTTGTGTTTTTGTGGGAAAGTTGAGGACCCGGTTCATGATCCATGGGTCTTACCACATTCTTGTGGTGAAATGTGTTTAAGGGACTTGAAATATGATTGTGGGCATAAGTGTTTGATTGTGGGCATAAGTGAAATATCATTGAGGTTAATATTCTCCAGCTTTTTGACACGACGATCAAGATTATTAACGGCGATAGGAAAGTGCTTCTCAATAGATGCAATACGTGTCATGGCCTCTTCAAGTACTTGCTCTGTAGTTTTGGTGGGGAGGTGAAGCAGGAGGTGGCGAGGTAGGAGGAGTGACGGTATCACTGACAGTGACAACTTGTACTGGATCAATATTGGGTTTGGGTGGTGGAAGTGCGGTTGCTTGAATAGGTGCTGACATTGGAGGAGTGGTTGATGTGTCTTGTTGAATATCAACATTGTACATGGACTCAGCTTCCTCTTTCTCATCATTTTTCTTAAACGGCTCGTTATCTGAGGGTTTGTCATTTAAAAGCGATCAGAAAGATAATTCGTATCTAGATTCTTCAATGAGGATAGAGAATCAATAGACAGATTTGGTTCTTCCAAATGCACGGTCTCATCGGATCTTGATTCAAGGTTCTCCTGTGAATCTTTCTGCATCTCTTCATCAACATTTTGATCAGACTAGGTATCACTTGATGCAGGAGTTTCTTCTTGTGCTTCGGATACCTCCTTCTCCAATCCAGTTGTTCTTGAGTGAAGATGATTCAACACCTCTTTTCTTCAGTTCAAATTGAGTGGTAGTTCTTGATGGTGAAGAGGAGAATGTCGAAGCATGTGGCAGCTTGTTGGCATCAACACCAACAATCCCTTTCCCTTTGTCTTGTGTGATAGGAGTTGTTTGGCGTGGCTCTGGTTCAGGTTCTCTTAACACAACACCTCCAACTGGTGGTCTCATGTTCAAGCTTTCCAGGCTTTGTTGAATTCCTTGCTGCAAATTAGCCTCATCTTCATCAACCAATTGATTGTCACCCTTTGGTGTCTCGATGCCTTCAACATTTTCCTTTTCTACCTCCTTCTTCTTTCGTTTACGTTTTGGGGTTGTGGTGTCGGTAGGTTGTGATCTTTCACGTCTCTTCTTTGGAAGGGCAGCATATGAAGACTTTGAGCCAGAAGTAGACTTAGCAGTTTTGGGTTGTGATGGAGTGGGAGAGACATCAACATTAACAATGGATCTGGAAGCCCTTTTCTTGTACAGTTTGAAGTGATCCGTCTTCTTAATATCGTCGATTGAGAAGAATATCGAGGAATTGGCGGTCCAAAGATCTCTTTATTAACACCTCTAGCAATATATTTGAGGTTGCCGAGAACAAATTCATCCTTAGCATTATGTAGGGCTGATTCACTCCTAGGGTTGAAGTTATGAGTCATTGCAAGTCTTGGATAACAAGCTTTGAAAATCGATGCTAGGAATCACAAGCTTGTTTACTTTCTTTCGTCCCGAGCATGTTTACGCAAATTTGTTCTATCGATAATGAATGTGTTCATTGACAGAGAGAATTCTTCCCAGATACGTTCCGAGACATTAACATTCACCCCATTGACAAGACCCCATAGGGTTTGCAAGATGGGAATCCTCACTTTATCGAACCACGATGTTTTGCCCGATAAGCATAAGTTAAGAACTGTTGTCATTGCTCTCGGGGTTGATACATGTGTCCGGTGATGATGTCAAAAGCCCTTGATATGCCAACTTGATAACCCAAACCAATCAGAAAGACTATAAGCTCTTCCGCACTAGGTGGAGGTTGGATCGTATGGTGGGGTTACAAGGTGTGATTCCTAGGGCCTTGCTGAGAATGTCAGAATTGATCACAAATTCCTTATCATCCAGCTTGCGGGTATATTGAGCCGTGATTTTGTCCCATTCAATGGTGTTCCAAAATTGTTGTAGATAAATGGTGGGAATTGTGCATTGCTTGGTTAGGGCACTGAAGAAATTTTTGTTTTTGAGGATATCAATTGACACTTTGAGGATTGGATTTTGTTGCAACTTTTCCATGTCTACATAACAGTTACTTTTTCCTATCTCTACCCATTTATCTTCAGGAAAGATTTCGTTGTCTGAAAGAACTTTGGGTGGAGCAGAAGATGTAAGGTTCTCAGATGAGGTTGTGTTTGCCATTGAAGATCTAAAGATACACACATACAACAACAATGATTGAAAGCATGTTAGTTTAGATATGGTTAGTTAAGCAACATTGAATGCAACCTCATGACATAGACACAACAAGTAGCAAATTTGACAAAGTTCCCATAAGCAGATTGAAATAGATTGAGTGGCATAAGAAAGTTTTCAAGGTAACAACTCCTTTTGACACAGTTTTCGAGAGACAAGTTATTTTTTAATCAAATTATTTAAAACCACAGTTGCTATGAAATAATTTCATGAGACAAGATACTATTATGTAAATGTTATAACAGGTTGTTAAAACAAGTTGTCATATCAAGTTGCTACAAGAGAAACCAGATACAAATTGCTTAAACAAAAATGTTATAGCAAGTCGCTAAGAGTAAATTGTCAATAAAAGTCGCTACAGGAAATCCTGAATCAAGTCGCTAACATGAGATTATAATAGCAAGTCGCCTTAAATAATTTAATGAAACAAGTCGCCACTTGAAAATTGAACCAACAAGTCGCTAACTTGTAAAGACAAGTCGCTAACTTGTAAAGACAAGTCGCTATCAAAACTGTCAAGGCCAAGTTGCTACATTCAAAGTTACTAAGTTGCTAACTTGTAAAGACAAGTCGCCATCAAAAACAACAAGGCCAAGTCGCTATATATTAATAAAGTAAGTTGCTAAATAGGAACACTGTCATAATAAGCAAACCAACTCGCTACGAAGAAAACATGTAAGTCGCTACAAAGAACATTTCATATCAAACATACCAACTCGCTACGAAGAACACAGTTAAGTCGCTACCAAGAACATTTCGAATCAACGACTAACATCACACTCAAATCAACAAATGCAACCATTTAAATCCTGCAATCTCACTAAGATGCAACCCATAACAACAAACAATAACAGAAACACAAGCAACGCAACCCACATACAACCATATTAACGAATCGCTTAAACACACATTACAACTCATAACTACATAAACAACTATAATCCAAGTGAATCCCATTCTGCACAAAACCCATTAACACATGTAATATTAGTTTCAATGGATGAATCCTTTAACACACCTAAGCGAGAGGAATGAAGAATGATCAATCAGCACGAGTGGGATCTGATAAAGGATATGTGTTAGGATATGCGCATAAGTATATCACATATAAGGAATGGAGAAGGATAGATAAAACATGTACCACAATCAAGTTGCTAAGAGAGATTTGTCACGAGAGAAAATAAAACACACGAAAACCCTTTTGATTTTTGAAATTATGAAAAGTAAACAATGAGTCGCTAGGGTATAGGGACAGATTTTTACAAGAATACCAAGTTGCCACTTTAAGTCCCTGTAGTTTTGTGAGCGTTTAGTAACTCACTAGCAAAGTGTATTAACAAGTCGCTAAGACTTTACATAACAAGTCGCTAACCCAAATTTAACATGCCAAGTTGCTAACTCTGTTAAAGGTAAGTTGCTATCTATTATTTCAAAAGCAAGTCGCTATCTTATCATATTATGTATTATAGACACTTTCAGTCCATGAACTTATCAGATTGCAAACTAACACAGATAGCATAATAAGATAACATAATAAGATAAGCAAACTAACACAATGGACACCATGAAACAGATAAGCAATCAACACAAAAGACACCACGAAAACAAGACAAGACAAAGACATGCATCTGAGCACAATACATATCCAACAACAATGGTGCAGAGAAAAACGAGATAACTTATAAAATTCTCCCCCTCAATCAATGTTACCAATGAACATTGATTGAATTTAACCCACCCATTATAAAACAAGAGTATATCTTTTTGTTCGAACTTCATCTATGATCCCGTGTCATTATTGAATGACATTTCTAGGACCGTAGATGTTATCGATAACAAGAGATATATCTTTTATTAGTTTGAGGGAAACGATTTAAAATATGAATTAAAAAAAATGATTTTTGATATTAGTAAGAAGAATTTGTAAAAAAATGATTTTTAAAGAAAATGATTAATTAAAAAAAATGATTTGTTTTTTTTTTTATTATTTTATAAAAGTGATTTGTACACAGATTTAAAAGAGCGAGTCCTGATTCAAGTCGAATAGGAGTCAAAGTACGAGGTACATCAATTCTGGCAAGCTACAATTCCTGAGTGAGCAATATTCATTTCTGATGGAAACCAAGTCATGATGGTCCTGATTGAATTGAGAATTGTACCTGAAAAAGACTGAGGACACATTGCACTAGAAGCACATGTAGTATTGCAAATAGATGAGTTAGTGACATGAGTAATCTCACTATTGGATGTTTCACTGTTTGATCTAGGCATGTCATTAATAGAGATCTCTTTAGGTTCAATATTCTTGAAGAGTTTTCCTGTGGGCATCCACTTAAGGCAAGATCTAGGTATGTAAGTCCGTTTGGATCCTGTAAACTTAAATAATCTGCCAGTGGGAATCCATTTGAAATAGCTGCTAGTGGATTTGGATGTAGACACTTCCCTCTTTTGAATATTGGTCCTTTTGTAATTAGTTGGTTTCTTAGAGGATTGATCAGCCATTTGAAGCTTCTTATGAGAACTAGATGAACTCCTAGTATTCCTGATCTTAGAACTTTGAACATTAACCTGGGGTTTGTTATTCATCATATCAGAATGAAGTAGTGAAGTGACTGGTTTTGTCAAAACGATTCGCATCAACTTGGGAGGCAAGCCTAGATTTCGATGGTTTAAATCTTTCTGTTCTAAAAGCATTGGGCTGCCTAACTACAGTATGTTTTGAGTTGTTCTGAACAGTTGGCTTTCCCAAGGTTGATGGTTTTGCAAACTTAGTGTTCACCCTATTTCCAATAGATTTCCTAAGCTCATTTTTTAAGGCAACAATAGTGAAGCTCTTATCCTGAATTTGGGCTTTGAGGGCATCAATGTCAACCAAAAAGGAATTAGTTTGATCTATCAACTTTGAATTGTTCTCTAATAAGTTCTTTCTTAAAGACTCATTTTCCCTCAATAGGTTGGACACACACAGAGCCAATTCATCATTCCTGGATTTAAGCGCATCACTCACCTCATAGTTAGGATTGTTCATCCCTATATTAAGTTTCTTATGCAGATCTGAGAGTTCTAAGTTCAGATTGCATATTGTTGAATCTTTGTTCTGAATCTGGGTTTTTAAGTGGTTAATTTCAAAAAATTCTCGAAATTATGGGAATTCCAAATTTATGCAAGGTTTTGCAGCAAGAAAACTTTCTTCTCTATGTTGTATTGCAATTTCCAAGAAAATACAATGTTTTTCAAGAATTGAGTATTTGTTTGAAAGTTCATCATAAACCCCTTTTTCAATCATGTCATTAGTTTTAAAAGTTTTAGATTCAGGCTCAACCCAGACATAATTAATAGTATTATGTTCAGAGTTAGGATCAAATTGATCAGATACATTAGCATATGCATTATGTTGATCAAGTAAGGGTACCTCATCGCATGAAACCTGTTCATTTGCTGATATGTCTTCAGTATTCACCTCATGTATGACTAAAGTAACTGTCATGCAGACTGTTTCAAGCTTTTCTGTCTCTGAGCCTTTGTGTTATGTACAGCCGGTTTCATCATCCTTTGTTGTATCTGATATACTGCATTCAGCATCATCCATTCTTTCAACTGGTCCATTACCCGATTTAGCACAACTTTCATTTGATTTTATCTGACACGCATTCAACACATTCAACTGAACATTCTCTTGAGCAAATTCCCTAATGTACATTTCCACATTATCCATAAGTTGAATAAATGTGTTGATGTACTCATGAATTTCCATTCCAGTATGTTTCTTGAATGAAATTCCAGTCACATGTTGATCAAAGTCTGCAGAATATTCCCCATTGATAAATGGCTGAAATTGGTTATAGATTACTTGAAGTGCAGCATTCGAGTCTTCCATTAATACCTTCTTTTTGGTAATTTGAAGCTTCAGTTGTTCTAAGTTTAGCAACATAGTTCTTGTCAATGTGGATAAGTCCTGACGAAAGAGAGCCTTTGCATGTTCGATGCCTAGTTGTGGAAAACGGATGTGTGAGATGTTGATGAAGTAATTGAAAGGACTCAATGTTGCATTCCATTTGCCTTGCATCATTTGTCAATACCAAGTGTGACTCATTAGATTTAGACTCAGATTGTGAAGTTTGTTGATCATAAATTCTTTGAATCAATCAAGGTAGAACATTCAGAATAGCAACCGGTTTCACTGTTCTGTGAGGTATCATAAAGTTCAAGCACTTTGGAGATTAAAGGGTCAGTGATGTAAGACATTGTGTTGATGGATATTAGATATGAGTAACTTGCATCAATTTGCCAAATTTCTATATAGACAAGTCGCTAACAAGACAACTTGCCAAGAACCATAACACCAAGTCGCTAAGCACCAAGTCGCTACACAGTCAATTCGCTAAAGAGCAATTCGCTAAGATCCAAGTCGCTAACACCAAGTCGCTAAGATTTATGACAACAAATCGCTAAGCACCAAGTCGCTAGACACAGTTAAGTTGCTAAAGAACAACTCGCTAAGATCCAAGTCGCTAGTATCAAGTCGCTAACAATTTACACTACAACTCGCTAACAATTTCTGAAGCAAGTCACTAACCTCACCAAGTCGATAGCCGTAGTGGAGAATCCACTAACTTGTACTATTTGTCGGTTTGTCTCAATAGACAAGTCGTTAGGCTCAAGTTGCTAACAACTAACACTGTAACTCGCTAACTTTTACTAAAGCAAGTCGCTACGATGAAAAACACAACGAGAACCAAGTCGCTAGCAAGAAAAACTTCAAAAACACACTTTTCAATCCAAAACAAGCTCAACCACAGTGATTCAAGCTTACCAAATCAAAACCCAAGCACTTACAATGATTCTAAACACAAAAGTACACCCAAAATTCAAACTTTAACACTAGAAATGATCCGAATGATGCAAAAACCACTAAACTTTTTCAAACTCAAAAACCATCTAAAACCACTAGAAATCCAAGAATATGTAAAAGAGATGATCAAACCATGGCTCTTGATACCAATTGTTAGATATTGGATTTCACAAACACATCATATCATAAACAAGTAGGCGTACAAGATGAGTTTTAGAGAGAGAAAGTGGGATATTCTAGAAAGAGAAACTCATGGAAGGTTAGATTACCAATGAACATCCAACCCTCTCCCTTGTGGGGAGAGGGCTATTTATACAAAACTACTACGCCCTCCGACGGGCTGTGGATCAGGCATACAATGGGTAAAGACCCTTCCTTTCTCCACTGTGTTGCACTAGACTAAACTATACTAATAACTGACTAACAACAACATAATAAACAACATGTCTACGTGCTAACTTAAGCTAGATTATACATAGGGTGACCGATGCTTCACAATAGAATTTCCAATTCCTAACAGCTTCAAAGGATACTTGAGCTTCATTAGACCATTTAAAGGCATTCTTCTTCAACAATTGGGTTAGTGGCCTACTGATGGTAGCAAAGTCTTTAATGAACTTCCTGTAGTAGCGAGTGAGACCAAGGAATCCTCTGAGCTGCTTAATATTGGTAGGTATTGGCCATTTTTGCATTGCCACAATCTTAGTTGGATCAGTTGCAACTCCCTGAACAGACAACACATGCCCCAAATACTCCACATGGCTTGTGCCAAACACACATTTGAATTTTTTTGCATACAAACTGTTTTGTCTCATGGTCTCAAGTATCACAGATAAGTGTTTCACATGCTCAGAAATACTCTTAGAATAGACCAAGATATCATCAAATAATACCAATGTGAACTTCCTCAAGTAGTCCTTAAACACATCATTCATTAGTGCTTGAAAGGTAGAAGGTGCATTAGTGAGACCAAAGGGCATGACAAGAAATTCATAATGCCCCTCATGAGTTTTGAATGCAGTTTTGGCTATATCATCCTCAAATATTCTGATTTGATGATAGCCTGATCTGAGGTCTAATTTAGAAAAGATTACTGCTCCACACAACTCATCAATAAGCTCATCAATCACTGGAATAGGTAACTTATCTTTGATTGTGTTTTTGTTGAGTTGTATGTAATCTACACACATCCTCCAACTGTTGTCCTTCTTTTTTACCATCACAATTGGTGAAGCAAAAGGACTTTGACTTGCCTTGATCACTCCTGAGTCCAACAGTTCCTTGACCATAGCTTCAATGGCATCCTTTTGCACAGGAGGGTTCCTATAAGGCCTGATGTTAACTGGTTGAGTATTTGGGAGAAGGGATATTCTGTGATCAAATGTTCTTTTTGGAGGTAAACTTTTGGGCATTTCAAACACATCAGTATACCTATCAACCACTTGCAACAAACTGTTATTCATCACACCATCTTGTCCTTCCTCCTCCAAAGACATTAATTCTAACCCATTGTTTGGATATACACACATCATACATAATTCTGCTTGTGGTGTTCTTTCCAACATCTGTAATTGTTTCCTTCCCTCCATCCACTGGACTGCAGTCTTTTGGGTTCCCCTCAATGCCACTTTGTTACCACTGTACATAAATTCTATTTCCGAATCTTTAAAGTTGCACATGATTCTACCAAGAGTGGACAACCACTGAATTCCCAAAACCATGTCACATCCACCCAAAGGAAGCAACATTACATCAGACACAAATGTTCTTCCCTTCAATTTCCAAGTAAATCCTTTACATTCACTTACACTAAACAATTTATTTCCTCTAGCCACAGTAACAGACAAAGGGCAAGTTTGCCTTATTGTACATCACATTCTTTTAGCGACATTAATGTCTAAAAAAATTATGAGTGGACCCTGAATCAACCAAGATGTGCAATTCATGTTTATTGCCAAACATTCCAACTACCCTTAAGGTCTAATATGAACTTACCCCATTCAATGCATTCAAGGAGATTTGGGGTTGAATCTCATCAGAGGGTAATTCAGCCAAATCATCTATTGCATCTTCAAATTCTTCTTCCACTTTCTCATTCTCAGCCAACACAATCAAACTAAACAATTGACCCTCACATTTATGTCCTGGAACAAACTTCTTATCACAATAAAAGCACAAATTCTTGGCCCTTTTCTCCTCATACTCCTTTTGTGTTAACTGTTTCCTAGGATGTACATTACTTGGCTTATTGTTCCAAGTTCTGTTAGTGTTTGGTAAAGGCAACAAAGGTTTGGCACAGTTTTGACCCACACCAGTATTAACTCCAAACCTACCACTTCCTTGATTAAAATTGGACTGCACCCTATTCTTTTTCTTAACAACATTCAAAGTAGCCTCTTGATAGTTTGTTAAAGAATATGCATCAGCCAAAGACTTAAGTTTGAACATTCTAACTCCCATTTCCAATTTAGTCCCCCCAAGATAGAAACTAATAGCATGTTCTTTCACTGATATCCACCCTATTTATCAAACTATCAAACACATCTTGATAATCTTTAGCAGTGGTTTCATATTTGACATTCTTGATTTCAGACATTGGATCATCAAATACTGTACCAAATCTCTGAATAATAGTATCTTTATACACAGTCCATGACATCAACTGTAACGCCCCGACCCGACAAGGGTAAAGGAATCACAAATAATGGTGTCATATCAAAGCAAACATAAATATCCAAAAGAAGTCTTAACATAAATGATGAAATAATTCAAGTCAACATGACTTCAATACATAGGTCCCAAAGGAAAATAAACTCCAATAGAAATAATCTGAAATAGTAAAGTCTTAAATGGCATCATAAGATCAAAGCTAAATATCTCTAAGGTAAGTCCACTCATGCACTCATCCCAAAGCAAAACCCAGCTCCAATGCTTAGATACCTGCCGCGGAAGAAAAGAAATGCGGTGAGCTTCAAAAGCTCGGTGAGCAGGATATAAAAGCAAAGAAAATACGAAACGATATCGAATACGGAATATAGTGAACGAAAGATAGCAAAATCATAATCATTTTGAGTATAAATCGAATTATCGAATAAGGTTTATAGTTAACTACCACGAGCCCAGAAACAAATATCGGATCATAATCATATTCACATAAGGCAACATTTGTAGGGAGACCTACCAGAGTTATGAAGGGCGTGCATGCACGCAGCATCAATCATCAGATAACATATAACAGATAACAGATAACAGATCTAGGATGCATCCATACGCCCACAGACAGATATTGGTCATATAACATAATTTGAGCTCATAACAGATAAGATAAGGGGCGTGGAGAACATCACTCTCTGCCCTAGAGTCATGTCGAGAGGTGCATCACGACACGGACATGGAACCCCATGACTAGTGAAATATTGGCTCGGTGTCAAACTATCTTAGGTCAAATCAGAATGTCAAAACTGACACAGATCATACTTTATCAGAAGATTAATCATATTTTCAAAATCGGAGTTTTCATATCAATATAGTTCAAAATCGGATGTTTCATAATTCAGAAATCAGAGTTCAGATAAGCAACAACTCAAAACAAACAGAATGGGGTTCATAGCAAAGGCTTAGGAAACCCTAATATAAAATCTAATGGAAAGAAAACGTTATAAGGAACCTTTACTGAAAAGGTCAGAATATCTGTACATTATTCCAAAGCAAATGACCAAAAAGCAGAAATACGGAAAGCAAAGGATTACTCCTTCTTCACAGAACCTATACACATTAATGGTCGTACATTGTTATTTATGATTTCATAATCGTCGAAATGATCTTTTAATATTTGGTGTTCATACTTAGTATATTTAATGATCTTAATACTTTAGAGTTTTATAGTTAAATGAGACTTAAGTGTTTTATAATCAATACCGTAGATTAGGGTTCATCATGTCATTTATTAGAGTTTAGGGTTAAGTGTGAAAATAGTTTAAAAGTCATAACTCACACATGAAATAACGAATTAATATACCTAGCTTCAAACCCTAATCAACTCTCATTTATGTTCTAGGGTTTTCCCACTCTTTTAATATCATTTTAATGTGCATTTACTTTACATGTTACGTCATTTAATGACTCATTACTTTGACCTAGCACGTATGAAAACAACCTTTCTTTTCATGCTTCACCATGCACGCACTCACACATGCAAACACTTACTCATACTCAAATCGACTCACACAACTCATTAACTCTTGTTTATTTACTCAACACCTTCATGACTTTAACCATACGTTACTTATATACATATTATACGTCGACTTTTATACCCATGCACGTTTATGATTTCATGTGACAACACAAGTCACTCACCATTCGGATTAGATACACATCGACACACACACATACACATGGTTTCATAAAAGACCCGAACACGTAATATATTTATATATCGACAAGCTCCTTTGACTCACAACACACGCGCATAATACACGGTTCACACATCACTTAGGATTTAGGTTTTGCATGTTCTTTACTCATTTAACACACGTTTACAAACATTCATATGGTTTGGCTACTATATATGTTTCGGCTTCCATGCTTTACGCAAACCCTAACTCCTCTACGTACTTTACATATTCACGTTTGCATGTTACCTTGGCCGATTTATTATATATATGGTTCGGTTTTTATGTGGCTCGACAAAAACACAAGCTCCGATTAAACAAGACATGTTACAACATATAATAACGTTAGGTGTATCAAAGTGAGACGAGAAGAATATGTTTATACCTTAGCCTTGCTCGTTGGAAACAAAGCTTCGACACCAAGGGGGCAGTCGGCAGAAAGAAAGAAGAAAAAAGAAGAGGCAAAGAAAATACCAAACTTGCAAACTAGGGTTCCAATTTGTGTTAATGTGTTTGTATTTATAGGTGGTACAATCGGTTAGGGCTTGAGGGGGTGGACTCTCGGCTTGATCCAACCGAACAAAAACACACGCCCATCTTGGGCTCTCTTGGACTCTCGGCTCACTAGTCCAACCGGACAACCATACGGCCCATCGGATCATAAATAAACAAAAAGGAGAGGCCCAAACGAACGGCCCAACTATTTACGCTCGACGTTTAACTTTCGTCATACAATGTCGATTTCTTAAATATATTCGTTAGGTTTTAATTATTCATAAGTTAGATTTTAATTTCGTTAAATGAACATAAATGTATTTTACGTATTTTATAATTTCGATTTCAAGGGTATTTTAGTCATTATTCATGTTTTAGATTTTCAGGTTTTACATCAACTCACCATGTAATCTAATGAACTGTGTATGCCACAATAGTGCTTTATCAAAAAGTTGCACAGAAACAAGTCTTACCTTTTGTTGATCTGGTATATTGTCAAAGGCAAAAAACTGCTCACACCTAAACATCCAACCTCTGACATCATCTCCAGAAAATCTTGGGAAATCAACTTTAGTCATCCTACTAAACTGACCATTTTGCCTTTGAGTTTGACCAGTTTGCTCTTGAGATTGTGTTATGTTCACCAACCCATCATTCATTTGGCTTTGTCTTTCCAAGAATTGAGCCAACATTTGGTCAAAAGATTGCCTGAACTCATCTAATGATTCATCAATGTATCTTCTTGTATTTTCATCAAGACCACCTTCCCCACCACTAGTACCAATTGCTCTTGTTGTTGGTGCCATGTCTGATGCTATTTTAGTGATTTGATTGAATCTTGTGTGTCAATTACTATTCCTTTGTCTTCTGTTGAATAGCACTTAACAACTTGATACAATCTTTACCGGTTCTTGGCCAAACCTCAAGTCAAACAAAACTGACCCTTAAACCAAAAGCAGAGGATTTAAGCCTACGACGCTGCTCTTGAGATCGCGATGTATACTTGACAGTTTGGTCATTTTTCTGACGGATAGCACAGACCAATTAAATAGAGTATCAGTGTAATACTCTAAATCTTGACTAATTTCTGACTGGAATCTTGAATCTTGATTTTTGGCGGGAAATGAAACTAATTCGGTTACAACTGAATTTGTGACAATTGAGACCTCACCAGGAAAGGTCTCTGATACCAATTGATAGACACAATTAGGATCAATTAAGATCGATAAGAGTGTTTTACAAGGAACTTGGTTAATCAAAGAGTTAGAAAAGATCAACAAAAGCTCAAAGTATTATCAATGGAGATTGTGTTTTGATAAGTTTGTTACAATGAGAGAGAGATTCAAAGAAGGAAATTGTATATCACAAAAGCTTACAAATGAATAGGAGTTACAAGTATTTAAAAAAGAATTTGAGAGGCAAAGTTGGTTAGCTTCAAAGGAGAGTTGTCACGTGCACCTCACGTGCGTATTAACACACCTGCGCCTCACGTGCCTTATAACCTAGCCAACTTTCCACTGCTAGTACTAACTTTCCACTGCTAGTACTAAACAACTCCTATCACCATAACTTTGAGTTACTACCATAACTTGCACCTTAACGCAACCCCTTAACTCAAGTGCACGGTGTGGTAACTTGCCCTTTAACGCGATTGAGTTAAGGTATAACTCAACTTGTGAGTTACCATACCTAGTGCTCTTATAACGTTCAATTTGATTAATATAATCAGGATCGTTATCATCGGTGATCGTCACATTTATTAACAGAGAGATGATATGTCCCAATTTATCGGCGAAGGATGTATTGTATGAAAATGAGTAAAATGTATTATGGAGTTTACTCTTTCCCCTAAAGATCAAAACATTTGTTCATTTATCATCATGCAACAATATATGTATCATGACATCATCCACATTTGCTAAATGCTCTACATGTATCTTCTTAAGATCTACTAATTCATGTATTTGTATATCATAAATTTGTGTCCTTTGAAATATTCTTCTATTTAATCTTTTGAAGTTAACGTCATCTATGTCATGAAAATCGTATTTATACATTAATAATGATCAATGGAATTTTACTAATATATACAAGGATAAATATATCAATTGTGGTTTTTAGATATTGTAAAGTTTTAAGGGTGGTGGCAATGGGAGCGGTATGGAACTCGGAATGCTCCATGCCGATTTGGAACACCGCTGCCACCTACATGGCATGAGTTTGGCATGGAGGATCTCGGCATTTCATCCCGCTGCAGCGTGGAGGAGAAAGAGACTTTTTTGGACCGTTGGAGGAGAAAAATAAAAACTAAAATTAAGTGAGGCATGGAATCATGGTTGCCACTAAAAAAGTATGGTGAGGCGCGAGAGAGGCATGGGGTGAGATGGCAGAATATTATTGGTGGGTGGTGAGGCATGGGAGAGGCATCGAATCATGACTGCCACCACCCTAATAACCGGATAGTGATCAATACTTGCACTCTACTGTTCTTCTGCTGAATCAAATAAAATAGATCAATTTTGTGGTGTTGCGCGCTCAAGATATATATGAAAGGGAAAAAAATCGTGTTCTAGTCATAACTTTTGTACAAAAAAATCAATACTCAGAAATCAGGCGCGGCTAGTTGTTATTGTATTGATCGAGTTCTAAAGGTTCAGAAGCTGTTGCCGCTCTGTCTGTAGCATTCTCTCTTTCAACTTCATTGTCATCCTCCATCTTGATAGTCTCCTTTGATGCATCATATGAGGCATGCAATCCCACAAGAAAGTAGTATGCGAGTAATACAGCAGTCCACCCCATGAACCTCAAGAAAGATGCTCCATCAATCGAGCCCATCATGAACAAGTTTAATGCTATGCTGCACGATGGTAACCATGGAACCAATGGGGCTCCCCAGAGCGTAGGATTCCTTGCTTGCTTCACTTGCAATCTGATACCCAATGTGGACAAAAACCAAATTCCCGATACGATAGAGTACACCAACCAACTATTCACTCCCCATGCCCAAAGTAAAGCAATCCCAAGAGACGAACACACAATCAGCACCAAGAACATAATCAGCTTGTTTCTGTCCTGATCAGATGTCACACCGGTTGAGTAGTATCGTCTTACTAATAGCCCAATTGCCACTAGTGAAAATATAAAAAGGGTAGAAATGGAAAGAAGACTTGCTAGGACATCAAGGCTTGTGAAAAGCGCGACTAGGCAGTTTGCAGCGGTCATGATAATGGCGGCATTCACTGGTGTCCCGAGTTTTTTATGAACCACAGCTAGAATAGGTGGCGCCATATGGGTCCGAGCAATGTGAGTGAAATACCGAGATTCTGCTATGATGGTAGCCAGCAAAACAGTAGTCATTCCCTTTAACGCTCCTAAGCCGACTAATATCTTAGCCCAATTCATTCCAACAGCTTCAAATGCAATTGTGAAAGGGGCTTCAACATCGATTTGGTTGTAGGGTTGCATTAGGGATAGTACCATAGCCAAGAGTGAATAAGTAGTGATAACTATTAACATAGACCCCAGTAAGCCAATGGGTATATCTCGCCCCGGCTTTTTGGTTTCTTCTCCTAATGTTGCCACTCCATCAAACCCAACATAAGCAAAGAAAACCACGGATGAAGCCTTCAAAATACCCCGAATACCAAACGGCGCAAAAGGATCAAAGTTGGCTGGATTAGCCTTTGTTGCTCCTGCTATAATTATGAAAAGCAAGACAGCAATATGAATTATGGTTGCAACAGAATTAAACATTGATGATCCTTTGACGCTGAATGATGCAATGATACAAATGACTACAGACACCAAGACAGCCATTGGGTCCAAGTAGTCAAAACCTTCCCCCATAGATGGAATGTTAATACGGAATTCATTAGGTTTATAGTTGCATAAAGTTGCAAAATACGAAGTCCATGAACGCGATACACTAGCTCCAGCTACAACGTACTCAAATAAGATGTTTCCGGCTGCAATAAAAGCTACAAAGTCCCCAAGCTCTACTCTTAGATAAGCAAATGAGCCTCCAGCCACAGGAAGTTCAACCGCAAATTCAGTATAACAGATGACAGAAAGTAGAGCAGCACAGCCTGAGATGAGGTAGGATATTATAACACCAGGACCCGCTAAATCTTGCGCAGCTTCTCCAGTAAGAACAAAGACACCTGCACCCATGACAGCTCCAACACCAAACCAGATGAGGTCAAACCAATTAAGGGAACGCTTCATCTCGTTCTGGCTTCGAGCACGCATTCCATTGATTTCAAAGTCATCTGATGAACGGGCCAGTAAACGCTCTTTTAGACGGGCTTTGGTTTCCATTAAGGCCTTGCTGTAGTTTGACCAGCTTTTGAATGATTCTTCTGGGAAGAAATCAGATTTTAAACATATGGAAGAGTTTATCTTTGGATCATTGTCGACATTACTGTTGTCTTGTCCACCACCACTAAGGTTGTTATTGTTATTAACATTGCCACCTCGATCACCATCATGATTAACATTATTATTATCGCTATTCATATTGTCGTTTTCATTTCCATTTCCACTGTTTCCATTGCTGTTGTCATTCTCATTGCCACTACGACCGCTAGTATTATTGCCACTATCATTGTTGTCATTGCTATTGCTATTGTTGTTGTTGGTTTCATTAGTGTTGTCATTCTTGTTGCCAATATCAGTGGGATTTTCAGTGACATTGGTATCTGCCATATTTTCCTGAAATAGATCTAAAATCCCAATAAGGAAAGCAAAAAAAAATTAGACACTATTTGCCAAAAAAAATAATAGAGTTGTATAGAAAATTCAAATAACGCTGTTCTCGATACCTAGAGGATTCGATCTAATGCAACATTGTTGGTGCTTTTATATTTTCAACTTCAAGGGCGAGAGGCAGTTACCATCTACTCAAAAAATCTGTACGATAAATATGTACATTTTTTTTAGACATATCACGAAATCTGTAAGTTTTGAAATCCTATTTGATCAAAGCGTATCTACGAGCATTAGTAAGGCACCATAAGGAAAATTAGTACATTTCGACTGTAAGTAGTAAGTACGTATATCATTTTACTAATAAGAAACAGATTGCAAGCGATGCGTTAGCTATTCAAGTATATATATACGTGGGTAATAAAAATCTAAATATTTACCTTTGATTTTGTTGAGAAAGATGTATCTTTGAGAAGGAGTAAGTATTTACTAAGTGAATGAAAAACCTGATGCACATTATCGATCAGTAGGATTTATGCATGAAGAGTGTGTTTTCGACGGCATACAAGTAGGGTAATTAGTTTAAAAAGTTTCTAATAATAGCATGCAAATGTGACCAAGTGCTTGAATCGTGAGACCTTGATCTTAGCTTTGTATAGTATTCAGTAATTATTTGGAACAACGATTTGTGTTTCTGTTTCATGTACGGGGCTTGTATTTCTTCTGGTTTCTAATAAAATAACACATTTCAGGAATTTTTGTCTTCAAGACTTGAAGTTATGCACCGATCAACCGGCCCAAAACAACATCATTCTAGACCCAACGGGGTTTACTTAAACGCCCACCCAAGTTCGGCTAATTTAGCTCTTACTTCTAAGAGCAAAAGGTGTCGTGAAGTTTGGTCCTCGCCGTTCCAACATGGCGCTTTGCTGTTCCTTCACAGCCACACCGGTGACTCTCGCCATTGCTTCGCCGTTTGGTCCTCATCAAGGCACTGAAGCACAAAAAGACAAACAACTTTTATAAAATTTCGTTTTGCTCTAATACTTATATGAAAAGAAAGTAAAATTGGCAGGTGGATGAGACTCAAATGAAGAGTTTGTTTTGTATTATGAGTGAGGGGTATTTTAAAATAAAAGTACTAAATGATGTGGCACCAAATAGGGCACAAATAAAATAATATGTTTCTTCACCATATCTTTTGCTCTAAAAACATCAATTGATCAACTATTTAGTAAAAGTTATTTTTCTTAAAAAAGATGGTTCTTACTCTAAATGGCTTCAATATAAAAGTTTTTCTATGGTTTTTCTTTTTACTTTTTAGGGTTAACATCAATTTAGTGTGGAAAGTGTTTGATCATGTCATTTTTCCTAAGACTCAACGATTTTATCTCTATATAAAAAAAAACACTTTCGACTTAAAATTTGAAAAACGAATAATGTTATTTGATTAAAGATTCTTTACTTATAAAAGGTGCTGCAATCTATTAATTATGTGAACAATTAATTACAATTTAATCCACAAAGTTTATTCACCTCCGCTTGCACACTTGCACCACACTTATATACACACAACACACGCACACACAAATTTACATTATTATATATTGTCGCCGATAACGCAGTTAATCGCTTAACGATTTTTAAAAAGAGACAAAAAGAAAAACCTTCCTATAGCTCTTTCTGTGTGTAATTACAAAATAGTAAAATATGTTCCTTTACTATTTCTGTGTAATGACAATATAATCTTTTCCATTTTAGCATCGACTCAGATGGTAACTAAATCACCTATAAAATCATTGAACAAAAATCCATGTTATGGTCTCTTTACGCTGCCTGACCATAAACAAGGTTTCCTTCATTATTCGATAAATATAAAATAAAATTTATTGAAGACAATTCATATACCTGTCTATTGCTCATTAGAATCTTAATTGCAAAAGTCGTAATTCTAGAAAGTATAAAACTATAAATGATAGTTTGGGGACTTATTGGGCATCACTCAACTACCGGTCTTACGTAATTTTTTACAACTAGTGGTCCATCTTGTGTAAGTCAATTGAACACCTTTTAAGGCAAAAATAATGTGGTATAAGGACACATGGAACGGACAACTCGAACTACATGATTGTAGTAACTTTTTCAAAAGCTTATGACATTGTAACTTATCTAAAATAGTGAATGGATGTCGATCTAAGGCCTTAGTCATAGTCAACATCCCAAAAACTCGACAAGTCTATGATACAATTTGATTTAGTGTATTTATAAAAGATTGTACAAAATGATTAACACAATTTTTTTAGACCGATGCATTTATGAAAAATTAAGGTATTTTTACGAAAATTGACATTATACTAGAAAATTCCATGGATGTCCCGAGACCATCCTGATTCCGTCCCTGAAATCAGCATTTAGTTGTGGTCGACAACCAAATCAAGAGTTTTATCACTTGTTAATTATTTAGCGTCGGATTATAGAAATCATTGTGAGTCAATTAACTACTTTTTTGTTCTTGTGTTTGTCGGGTATTTCATTTTCAGCCCAATTTAAAAAAAAAATATGGATCCACTCTAAAAGGGAAAGAGTACTTTTCCCCTTTCGGGTTTGGTCCAAATTTAATAACAATGTCAGTTTGTCCATATTTGACCATTAAATAAAAGGTGATATGGTGATTTCCTTAATTTTTTCTTCAACATCTCATTTTTTTTAAATAAATTAATCTATATATAAATTAAACTCATAAAACACATTTTTGTGTTCATCCAAGAAAAATCACACATCCAAAATGCTTATGTATTTTTCATATCACCCCATTATCAAATACAAAATCCATTTAAATCCAAATAAAAAATGTCATCCAAATTCATTTAAATGTGTTGTTCATGTTTTCTTGAATAAACCACCGCCAACTATCATTATCATCACCTAAATCCGTAAATACATTGATTAGTTCATTCGTTAGGGTTTTTTTCACTTTTAATTAATGTTCATGCATTGATTATTTTATTCATCAATTAGGGCTCAGAACTTTTATTCGACTTTAATTGGATTTGTTGTTCTTATTTTAGACTAAACCCTAATTGATTTTTCAATTAGGGTTTTATTTTTATATTGCACATTGGCTCTCGATAGCTTTGTGTGGTGATTGTTGATAAAGGAGAGGAGCACATATAATCGAAAGGAATCGTTTAACACAATAAGTAAAATGGAAGGAATTGTTACTAATGTAATAAAGGATGGGACTAAGCATTTGAAACCGGTATCGTATGCTAGTGTGCTTCAGGAAGAGACTAGGAGCATAAAGGAAAATTTAAGGTCTCTAAATGCTAATGGATTTGTTGATGGAGCGGACTTGGCTATCCCTATGGCTACGGTTGAGCATGTAAGTGATCGTTTTGCTAACACTTTGGTGGATTATTTTATCGGAAAACATCCTGCTTTTTTTATAACATCAAATAATCTTAATTTTTAAGTGTCAATTTCCCTCAATTGTGCTCATATTTTATGTTGTTTATAAGGATTTATACTCTTATTCCTTTATATTACGTTTCCAGGTTATATATAAGCATTGGAGCTAAAGAGAAGCAGTTTTGAAGATATGATTAATGATTTATACCTTAGTATGCTTTTATGGAAGAAGCTACGGCGTAACTCACACTCTCATTTACGTCGTAGCTAGGATTACGATTATGAAGACCAAGTCAACATCAGTTACGACGTAACTATCAACTTAAGTTATGCCGTAACCATCTAGGTCATGTGGAATTTCACGCCTCCATCAGTTACGCCGTAACCTCCAGCATGAGTTAAGACGTAACTATCACTAGGAGAGTTGTGATGGGATCTTTGAAGATTACGGCGTAGTCATTTATTGAGTTTACGACGGAGCTTACGGAATTACGGCGTAACTATTCTTAAGGTTACGTCGTAATCATCACACCGAGACTTGATATTTGAAGATATTTAAGTTACGGCGTAACCACATTATTAGGTTATGCCGTAACACTGATCGGGCCTATAAATATAAACCCTAAAATTTGCATTTATCATCATTTACTCACAACACAAAGGCAGAGAACGTGAAAAGGGTTCCAAAGGCAGATCATACTCAGCATACGGAGCTATTTTCAAAGGAGAAATCACTCCATATCATCGATAAGCTTTAGCGATTCCTATTTCATTACACTTTAATTCATGTCTTCATTCATTATGTTAAACATTTAATTGATTGTGTGTTTTAATATGATCTGCTAAGCACCTTTGGTGCTAGCCTAGTTATGATTCCTTGATTATGTTGTTATGTTTTCGCACTTCTATTATTGTTTCTAGTATATATGCACGCATAGTGCGTTGGTAGTTACCCTAGCTTCGGTAGTTTTAATTTGCGTTCGTATTTGCTTGCTTGGGAGAATTGACCAAAGGACCCTAGGGAAGTAGGTAGCGAGGGTTAAAGAATTGACCAAAGGACTATCAATCTCTCTCGTGCGAATTGAGCAACGGATCACCTTTTGGAAGGAGGAACTTAAGAAGTTAGGGATGTGTGTTTAAGATGCTAGCGCCCGGGAACATATTATTTTGAATCTTGCATGTAGGGAACTTAATGACTTAGCATAGGTTGCTAGAGATCCCCGTCACCCCAAAGGGTAAGCCTTTGATTTCGGGTAAGAATCTAGGTCTAATAGGCTATGACGAATTGACCAAAGGAGTCTAGCTAATTGAACCCCCACTTGAAGCAATAGGAAGTAATAATTAGAAAACGTGAACATAACATGATAGGATGAATAATTAGGTTAGCACATTTTCTCTCTATTTTTCACAACCTCATTTAATTTTCGCATTTTATTTCTTGTTTATTAGTTTAATTAATCTTTCAGCATAAACCTCTTTTAAAACCGTGACATTAGACTTAATTAGGATAAAAAAAAACTACATAGCTCTTGGGAACGACATCGGCTTTACCACCTTCTATACTATGCACGACCGGGTTCACTGCTCGTTAGTGCAATAGGTAGACCTTAGGTAGACGAGACATTATAAATTTAAATCCTGGTCGGAAATCCTGCATCGGAATTTTGACGCCGTTGCCGGGGAGCTATATTAGGATTTTGTTCAAGTCTTTTATTTTATTTTATTTTTTGGTTTTCTCACAATCTACTTTCAGCTTCAGATTCTATGGCAGTTGTGGATATCAACAACCTCACTCTCGAGGAATACCTCGAAA
The DNA here is from genome assembly GCA_910596185.1 of Chrysanthemum makinoi. Lineage (NCBI taxonomy): Eukaryota > Viridiplantae > Streptophyta > Magnoliopsida > Asterales > Asteraceae > Chrysanthemum > Chrysanthemum makinoi. The sequence goes on from OU343218.1 coordinate 250,669,721, forward strand.
TGACTCGGGATGAACAAGGGTCGGGGCTTATTAGGCCGACTATTGGAGCGGAGGTCCGATTCGAGATCAAGGACCAATTTATGATGGAATTACGTGCAAACCCTTTTTCCGGAAGTAAGAACGAAGATGCTTATGAGCATATTGAAAATGTTTTATACATCGTGAGCCTCTTCAACATCCCAGGTGTCTCTCAAGATGCGGTTATGTTTCGGGTATTTCCTATGACACTTATGGGACTGGCTAAACGATGGGTGGATAGATTATCCGGTGGAACCATTGACACATGGAATCTTCTCAAAAGAGCCTTCGTTCAAAGATTTTTCCCTCCCTCAAGAACGGCAAAACAATTGGAGGAGATTCACAATTTCAGACAAGAAGACGGTGAAACTTTATACCAAGCTTGAGATAGGTATAATGACCTCCTCTACAAATGCCCTACTCATGACCTCAACAATCAGCAAAAGGTCAACATCTTCTATAATGGTATTGGAATTGCTACAAGACATTTGCTCGATTCTCAGGGGCCGATCCCTGGAATGACACATATTCTAGCGTTGGAAGCTATCCAAAACATGGCTGACCACTCTCAAAAGTGGCATAAAGGATGGAGCTGTAGAATCTTAAGAGGAAGTTTGGATGATATCGATGCTATCAGCAACAAACTTGATACTCTTGGTCGTGATATGATGAAGCTTAAAGAAAGTGTGCACGCTATTCAAGTTGGGTGCGAGACATGTGGAGGAGTTCACCTTGCTAAAGACTGCCCTCTCAATGATGAAGATAGGAAGATTGAAGAGGTCAAATATGGAGAAGCTAATAGACCTTTCCAATGATCCAATGGAAATGGTAATGGATATCGTGTATGACCACCGGGTACTACAATCGTGCACCTTATGGAGAAAGAAAGTCTAGCCTCGAGGAAACTATCAACAAATACCTAGAGGAATCAACCAAAAGGCAAAAAGAACAAGACGAATGGTTGAAAAGCTTTCAAGAAAGTACAAACAAGAGCCTCTTTAGTCATGACGAATCCCTAAAGAACTTGAAGGCGATGATTGGAAATCTTAGTAAAGAGGTGCAAAAGAAGAAATGCGGTACCTGAAACACAAGGAAGTAAACCTATGGTGGCATGCAAGGCTGTCTTTACGGATGATGTGGTTAAGGACTCTAACGATAACTTTCATAATGCTAATAATGTGCAGTAAATTAAAGACGGAACGTGCAACAGTGATAATTTACGCCGTAACTCTTGCGATGAGTTACGGCGTAACCCGGGAAACAACTATAGAGCCAAAGTTGGAAATCAATTGTGATAATGATACAATGCCAAGCTAATTACCAAAGAAGGAAGTTAGCATGGATAGCTTCGCTTTTCCTTGCTCTATTGGTAATCATGATTTATCTGCGTTAGCCGATCTTGGGTCTAGTGTGAACGTTATGCCACTTTCGCTATTTCTAAACTTTAAGTTAACTAATCTTTAGAAAACGAGCATGGTAATTGAAATGGCGGATATGACTAAGGGGACTCCGATTGGGATTTTGGGTAATGTATTACAGAAGGTCTTTTTCTTCCCTACAGATTTTGTTGTTATTGATATGGCCAACACCCCTAAAGAACACTTAATCATTGGGAGACCTTTCCTTGCTACTTCACATGCCCGAATCAAGGTTTTTGAAAAAGAAATTTCATTGGGATTTAATAATGAAATGGTAGTGTTTAAAATGAACAATGTTCTTTGCCAAGAACCTGAAGTAGCAGAAAGTTCATGCATGGCGGACTTGGTAATTGAGGAGGAGCCGACAAATTTATTCGACAGTTCTAACGATGCTCTTACCCATGAGGCTCCTTCATATTTTTGCCATACACATGAAATTGAATCTGATGATAGCAATGATAGCGATGAATTTTCTTGCCGGGATGACGAAGAAGATCGTAGTTCACATGGATAAGTAGATAAAAGGGGTGTAACGGTCATAACGGGGAAGCTACATTGTTGTGCACCTATGACTACTAATATTGAAGACTCAAAATTAACCTTGCCAACATGTTCCCCTTTTGTCAAACATTGCAATGGAGGTGGCCAATTCTTAGTAAAACGGATGAAAAAGGAAGCAACCGTTTGGTGGTGTTTTGAAGAGGAGAAAATAATTAAGGAAAATTGGTTCTGAAAACACCATATGATTGCCAACTGGTTTGAAAATATAGAATGGATTGTTCACTTTTGTGAACCGGCGATCATGATATCTGGAGGAACTACTCAAGCTTAGCCTACGTGTGATCCTCATCTCAAGGAATGTAATGGAGGAGAATTCCCTGAGCAAAACTTGCTCAAACGTAATGAATGGACATGTTTTAATGACGAAAAGAAAGAAAAAGTTGGCTACCATGGGATATCATTTGGGAATTGAGTTAAGGTAAAATTTGGAAAGGTGAAATTAAATTAGAAAGTCGAAGCTAAATTTCGTTATGAATGGGCCACGACTAATTTTCTGCGAGAGACTCAATATAGCATGACTCCTTTCATACCTCCAACTGTTTGGGACCAGCCCTTTCCGGTCGAAGAGAAAATGAGGACGGGCATGTTCAAAGGCCTCCATAAAGCCCCATGGCTTTGATTTTAACTTAAAGACTCTTTAATAAACAAAAGTGTTTTTTCCGGGAGACAACCCGAATTATCCATTTCTTTTCAACATAAAACTTTTTTAAAACCGTGACACTAGACTTAATTAGGATAAAAAAAACTACATAGCTCTTGGGAACGACCTCGGCTTTACCACCTTCTATACTACGCACGACCGGGTTCACTGCTCGTTAGTGCAATAGGTAGACCTTAGGTAGATGAGACATTATAAACTTAAATCCTGGTCGGAAATCCTGCTTCATTTTCCGATTGTTGAAAATTATGTGAAGAATAGTTGGGCGAAGTATGGGTTTATACGTACGATGATGAACTCCAATGGTTTCTTTTGTCACATGATTGTATTAGTAGGATGATAAGTAGGTACATTAAATATGAGAATATAACATTACTCATTGTAAAGGGAAAATGATATTTCTTCATACTTTTTGTTCATATATATCCTCCTACTCATGAGATTGAGACAAGTGTAAAGATCAATGAATCAAACTATGACTAGAAGGCAGGGTAACCATAAGTTCCCATACGTTCACCCTACATATCAGCGCCACATAAGCTTTCTCTCGTCTCACTTCCCATCACTCCTTTTCACTTTTTACAAGACATGGTCACCTAACACCCACCTTTTATTAAAATACTCACTTTATACAAATATACCTCAATAAATACTCCGCACACACAAACAAAATAAAAAATAATAAAACAAAAAAAATGGATCCACTTCACTTCGGGTAACTTAAAGTGAGCCGGTCACCATAACTTTGCTCGAATTCTAGTTCTCGTGCATGACTCGGTTATGGTGGCATGGACTAACGCATGACTTGAGTCCTCACTAAGTTAATAGTAACGACCACGACCACTAGTTTAAGAGAGAGAATTAGTGTATTGCACATGTCAAATGATTATATTAGTAGAATGATAAATAGGCACATTAAGTAAGAGGATATAACATTGCTCACTCTAAAGTCATAGAAGCGAAAAGTCACCGTCTTTTCTAGTTTTAATTAATGAACTCAAAGTCATCGACAATTGTTGAAATGGATTAAAACAAGTTGTCAATTTAATATCCGAAGGGTAAAATCTTAGTCAAAGTCATCTCTTCTCGGAAATTATTTAGGAGGTGCCTGGAAATAAAATCCTGACATTCATCTTTGACCTTTCAAAAATAATTTGGGATGTTGTTTCTAGAAAAAAAAATTAGAGCATTCACAAATGCTCAAATTATGAAAAGCTTTTTATTGTATTTTTTAAAGTATTTGTGAAAGCTTTTTTGCATTATAACATAAGGTTTTGCAAAAATTATTTATAAAAGACTTAACTAACTTCAAGCTTTTACAAAAACTTTTTAGTCATTAATGAGTTAGTACTAAATCTATTAAATGCAATCACTTAAAAAATGTTATGCATTAAATACATTAAGTTTTTAAAGACTTAATATATTATAAATGCTCTTAAAATACAGTATTATACTGCGTGTTCAGACTTTTTAATTATTTTTTAGAAATGACATAACTTCTTACTTATTCTCCCCTATTTGTCTTTTTACTACCAAGTTGTCAAGCATGTGTAAATTTTATAGAATGGTCTACTTTTAGATTAATGACATATGACAGATAATAAGTAAGAAAGTTAATAAAACGATATATCATTGCTTATTATAATTTTATGAGAGAAATGAAAGAAAAATATTTAAAGAAAATTTAGAAAAATACAAATCTCTTGTTAAAAAATAATTTTTGTGCCTACTAATAAGACCTATAAATGAATCTAAGTATTTAATTGATTGATTTTAAAAAATGATTGATGAGAATTAGGAGAGAGAAATTACTTAATGCAATTGTACAAATAATTTATGCATTAGATAAATATTTAGGTTTGTGTTGTAAGTCTAAATAACATTACTTTTTAAAGTTTAGTTACACTTATTTCAATTTTAAAAACCTTTTCTAAAAAAGTATTCAATTAACAGGTCATTCAGTTTCCATGTAAGTTTTTTTTTTTTTTTTTTTTTTTTAATGTGTGAGTAAAACCTGAAAAGCTAACGGGCTCACTTGTTTAGAGTTTACGTAATTGTGTTTTTGAGTTTATAGCTCAAGCAAATAACTCAAAAATCACATAAAATAAGTTTGTAACTTTCTCAAGTAAACAAAAAATAATACTGTATAAATTAATCTAAAACCCACTCATATAGGAGTAATTGAGTTTTGCTAATAACACTTGTAAAACTTATGATTAAACAAATAATTTTTTATTATCGCTCAATGGCAGTGCTGGAAAAAAAATACATCTTAGACCAAGCGTAATTAAAACTTGCTTTACGTGCTTAGGGCCTTGATTCACGCGTTTATACTATTACACTACCTTTTATTCACGTTTGATGGAGGTGCAAAACTGTTGATTTGGTCAGATGCTTGACCTAAATCGTTTTTATTGTTGTGTTACGTGAAATATGTTTATTGATTAGTTTGATGGTCAGACGTAGAAGCAAAAGTTGATGTGAATGGTGTAGGGATGAGGACGTTATCAGAATGGTACCGAACCTATATTAAATTGGTGGTATCAATTTTTTTTCGAGCATGAAATTGGGTACCGGTACTAGGGTACCGGATCCGGTGCCGGTACTCGATACCGGAAAATTGGTTGTTATACGGTTTTTCCTCTTTTTTTGTTAAACCAAAAAGAATTTCAAGAAAATGCAACAAAAAATAGGAAAAAAACATGCACTTTCAAGTGATTTCAAACCACGACGTATCACAAAACGCAACCAACACTTAAATAAATACATCACCAAGATATTTGTAACATACAAACGTTCCAAAACTTATAAAATAGGTTCGGGTTTAATTTTTGTGAGTGGGTATGAAGGATCTATAGTTGTCACATAAGTTTTTTGAACGTTTGGTTTATTTCCATATATTTTACGTGACTATTGTTGGACATGAAACGAGCCAAATAGTGTTTTGATAAGTTATTTAATTTAAAAATATGACTACTCAATTTTTCCAGCTTTGATACCGGTACTGTACTAGTGGTACCAAAATTTTTTAGGCTCAATTTATAATACCGATACCGTATCGTATATTAGGATATCGTATATTAGGAGTCGGTATCATTTCGATCAGATACCGGCACAATTCCGGTTCAATACCGAAATTCGATTCCAAATGATAATCCCTATATATATCGGTGTTATCATTACTACAATATAATTTTCATTTCCCACTTTCATTTACAGAAAATGATTTGCACATTTATTTATTTGATTGACACACTACAAATTAGAGTGTGTTGACAATTATACTCTTATATTAATTTACACATCTTCACTTTATAAAAATATAAATGTTAACACATTATAATTTAAAAATATGTTAATCAATTTGAAAATTGTGCAAATTACCCACATTTATTTATATATTACAGTAATCAAGAAAAACAAAAAACGAAACTCTGAAAAATAAAATTCACCGACCTGCCTTTATGCATCTTGTCTTCATCTAAACGTGTATAAAAAATCATTTTTATATTCATTTAAACAAACCACTTCATGTTCTTAAACTAAAGTCAACCGTCATACAAACACAAACTCACAAAACACATCATACATACATTCCTATGTTCATGTCCTCCTAAACAAACAAAAAACCATGAAGAACAGTTACCATAACTACAAGATGTTGGGTTTATTCAACCGTAAGTTCAAGATCACTGAACGCAAACCACCACCTGACGTCATCGATGCTTTTAGTTTCTGCACTGGTGGGACGTCTGAAATGTCTCCGGAGATGTTTAGAACGTTCTTGGTTGAGTTTCAAGGTCAAGGGGTTGAAGGTGTTATTAGTGTTGATGATGCTAAAAAGTTAATGGAGCAAGTCTTGCATCGTGTTAGACCTGAGTTTAAGACGTGTTGTTTTGGTCTTGATGATTTTTTTAAGTACTTGTTTCTTGATGATCTCAATGGACCTATTAATACCCAGGTTAGTTTTTTTTTTTTTTTTTTTTTTAATGGTTTTAGTATGTTTATGATCTTTAAGATTTTAGACTGTGATTGGATATTGAAATGTTTGATTGAGTTTTGTTAAGATTTGTGGGTTTTTAGGTGAAGTGTTGAAAGATGTTTTTTGGGGTTTTGGTCAATGTGAAGTTCATAAGAAGAAAAGGACTTTTGATATTTGTAATTTAGTGTTTTGAAGGTTTATCTAGTATGCAATGATGGATGCTTTCCTAAAATGGTCAATTTCATGTCCCCTGCTACAAAACTATTGCATTTTTGTTCTGCTATAATTGGTAGTTATTCTTTGAATAGAGCCTAGTGGCGCGCTTGAAGTCGCAATAATCAGTTTTTCGTTAGATTATTTGCATTTTACAAACCAGTGTAGAACTTGGCTTTTTGTAGTTATTGCACTTTGAAACAATCATTTCTTACTGCAACTTGTTTTACTATAGTTGAATAGCTGATTATCTGATTTTCAGTACTTAGTATCACATAATCACTTTGGAAATGTACATCCAAGCAACCCTTTTAATATGTATTGTTTCAGGTGCATCATGATATGAATGCGCCATTGCAACACTATTTCATATATACAGGTCACAACTCCTACCTTACCGGAAATCAGCTCAATAGTGATTGTAGTGATGTACCAATCATAAAAGCCCTTCAAAGAGGTGTGAGGGTTATTGAGCTAGATCTATGGCCCAATAGTGCAAAAGACGGAATACTTGTTCTTCATGGGAGGTATGCCGTCTGCTTTTTCATACCTTCACACTTTTTATACCAAAGTATATTAGTTTAGTGATTGAAATGTTAATGACAATAGGACTATGACAACTCCTGTAACGCTCGACATATGTTTCAAGTCCATTAAAGAGCATGCTTTTGTAAACTCTCCTTATCCAGTAATCATCACTTTAGAAGATCATCTTACGCCAAATCTTCAAGCCAAAGTTGCAACGGTTAGATTTTATCCTTTTTATTTTTAAGCCCTTAATTTAGTTCGTGCTCATTCTTACAAGTTACAAGCTGTTGTGTTTCATAGATGGTCATGGAAATATTTGGAGATATGCTTTATCGCCCACAAAAAGGAGATAATGATGAATTCCCTTCACCTGAATCCTTAAAACGGCGTATTATTCTTTCAACAAAACCACCAGCTGAATGTAAACTTCAAGAAGAGATACAATCACCGTCTAGCTGTAAAAATGGGAAGTTGACTGATGAAAAGGTGAGCTAACCGGTTAAAGCTCATTATTACTGCCTGATTATTTCTAAAATGGATTCTCATACTCTAATTTTTATTTGCTTCTTAATGGCAGTTTAATAGTAATCAAGAAGATAATATATCTGGCTTAAATCAAGATTTGTCCCAAATTCTTCGCATCGACTTTGAAGATGAATATGAAGATGTTGAAAATGAGAAAGTTGGACAAAAATCACCTCCTGAGTACATTGAACTCATTGGAATTCATGCTGCTAAAGCAAAGAAGGGATTAAGGAAAGCGCTAACGGAGGGGAAAGGTAAACGTCTTAGTTTGAGTGAACAAACTCTTCAAAAGGCTGCATCTCAGTATGGAACTGATTTAGTCAGGTAACTATTACACTTCCTTTTTATTTGCAGACTTATGTTGAACAATATCATAAGCTTGGAGTCTTATTATAACGAGTGATTCATCTTTAGGTTTACTCAAAAGAATATTCTTCGAGTGTTTCCAAAGGGAACACGAGTTACCTCTACGAATTTCAGACCACTTGAGGCATGGATGCATGGTGCTCAGATGGTTGCGTTTAATATGCAGGTGAGTTTTCAAGTGATCAGAATGACATTTTTTCATATAATCAAGTAAAAGTTTTCATCAGACATTAAAGTACTGACACAATATTTGTAAATAGGGATATGGAAGATCTCTTTGGATGATGCATGGAATGTTTCGATCTAATGGAGGGTGTGGTTATGTTAAGAAGCCCGATTTTCTAATGAGAACGGGTCCTAATAACGAGGTGTTTGATCCAAAAGCAATGCTACCTGTGAAGAAAACTTTGAAGGTCGGTAAAGAGAATCTTTCTTCAATATTGAGTTTCATTATGGTGAAACTAAATCATTGCAAATATTTTCAGGTGAGAGTATATATGGGTGACGGATGGCGTATGGATTTTAGCCATGGTCATTTTGATAAATTCTCGCCACCAGATTTCTACACAAAGGTTAGTTATGGAGCCAATTGTGAAAAATTTCCCTTTGACTTTTAAGGTCAAACTTATCTAATTAACAGCATTGGTCGACAGATGTATATGGTTGGAGTCCCGGCTGATGAAGCCAAGAAACAGACCAAAATAATTAAAGATGATTGGTTTCCCGTTTGGGATGAAGAATTTACATTCGGGTTGACAGTCCCTGAACTGGCCTTACTAAAGATTGTTGTACGGGAATATGACGTTTCTGAGAAGGACGACTTTGGTGGTCAAACATGTTTGCCTGTATCTGAGTTGAGAACTGGGATTAGAACAGTTCCACTCCATAACAAGAAAGGAGATAAATTTGAAAATGTGAAGCTGCTTATGAAGTTTTCCTTTGAATGAAGAAACCTCAGTAGCTACTTATCCCATTTGAGCTATTTAAATCTTACTGCCGCTAGACCGACCAATGTAAACTGTTACTGACAAGACTCATGTAGAATAATGTGTAAAGTACTGATTAAGTGTATGAAATAATGTAAAGACCGTGGTTCCTTGTTATCTGAAAGGACTATGCATGTAACGGTGTTCACTTTGTTGTATGATGCGACCACGCAAAGAAGGAAATTTACATACGTGTATTGTCTTGGTCATTTTCAAATAAAGTCGTGGGAAGTAAGGGACGAGAATGCTGAAACTTTCTCATCTGAACTGTGCAAATGAATGGAACATATCAAAAAGGCAGTGGGAAGTTAGGGGGTGGGGAATGCATCAACTTGAAACACGCAATACATTCAAGTTTGAGTGGTACTACACGCATATGACCATATTTGATCAGGTTCTCGACCCTAGATTTTGTTGACTGTAATTTTGTGTTTTTGTTGGGGACTGTATCAGTTTAGATCATTTTGATTTCGGATTTCATTATTTTCTTTTCTTGATGTCTTTTCGGTTTGGTTTGATTTCAACAACATCTTGCTTACCATCATCCGATACTTTTGTGATAGTATTTCTAAACATATATCAGACATGTCAGCCTTTCCGGTAAAACATAGACCAAGCAATTTGTCTAAATGCATCCGCAGTGATCATACTTACACTTTTCGGCCATTTACCTCACAAGACTAATACATTAGTCTGTTAACCAAACCAGACCAATTTTCTTCCCCTTACCAAAGCAGCCCATCAGCGCACTACGCCTATCAACCACGGTTCGTGCCACCTACGTTTCGACTTCCCATTGGTCTACCTCAGCAACTAGCGCGCCCCGTTTTGCTGTGCAGCGTGCTGCGAGCGTGTTTATATCCAGGCGAGCATCTCAATTGCGCGCGGCATGTTGTTTTAGATTCGGTTGGTCCCCAAGTTTGAGTTTCGGTTGGTCCCAATAACTCCGGTTGGTTAAACGATAGCGTGCGGCGCAATGTGCTGACTTTCAACCCGCGTCGATGCCTGCATGTCAAGCTGGGGTTTAGTTTGTTGATTGTTATAAAAACGTGTCGTAATTTGGTTTGTCCAGCTAGGAGGCGCGTTTGACCATTCTCGCGGCACGCCAAAGAGCTTCTTTCGTAATATAGGATTTTCATGGCTTGTTTCGTAATACAAAGTTCAAAAGGTCTTATGTTATAATTTTCTCTACATTTTTAATAGTTGTCATATCAACACCACGTCAACTTTTTTCCCAAGTCACAACAAGTATACTACCAAATTTACTTTGCAATACTTTTATTATCGCCACTGACCAATTTCTTCGTATACATAGGATATTAAAAATAATAAAATGTATAAGAAAAAATACTTACTCAAGAAAACCGATCACACGCTAAAACCCAACCCGAATAAAAGTGCATTGTGACCAAGATCGAAAACGACGACGAAGAACCCCACCACCCATCTTTTGCTCTGTCTTAGAGCTTTCTAATGTATCCCACCTTCAAAAAAAAAAAAAAAAAAACCACCACCAACATATTTTCTTCCGTTGCGATGTTCTAAAAATAAACATTTAAGTGGTGTTTGGCTAAGCTTATTAAACGTAAGCTTATTTGAGCTTATTTTTTATAAGCTTCAAATTCTGGCTTATTTTGATACTTGTCGGCTTATATAAGTTTATTATGATATGATAAACTTATATAAGCCGACAAGTCTCAAAATAAGCCATAAAATTGGAGCTTATATTTCGGCTTATTTTTTATAAGCTCCAATTTTACGCTTTATTTGAGACTTCCCGGTTTATATAAGTTTATTATTATAATAAACTTATATAAACCGAAAAGTCTCAAAATAAGCCGTAAAATTAAAGCTTATTAAAAATAAGCTCAAATGAGCATACGTTTAATAATCTTAGCCAAACAGGCCCTTAACTTTAGTATTTTCACTACTTCGTAATGAGTTTTTAGTTCCGAGTAGGGGTGTGCACGGTCTGAAAACCGGACCGGACCGGCCAAGACCGGACCGGACCGACACCCGAGTTCGGCAAAAATCCTAGACCGAGACCGGACCGAATGTGGTCGGTCCGTGTCGGTCCTTCGGTCGGTCCGGTCCAACAAGGCCAAATTCGTCGGTTTTGGTCCGGACAGGACCGAGGACGAATTAGCCCAAAAGCCGAGACCGCGGACCGGACCGAATGTGGTCGGTCCGGTCCGACGGTCGGTCCGACGGTCGGTCCGGTCCGTTCGGGTCAAATGCTCACCCCTAGTTCCGAGTGTTACATAAGAAGTAAAAGTACATTTTGCCAAAACAATAGGTAACGCATAGGCAAACCAATCCCAGTTCCCAAACACCCTCCTAATCAAAATATATAAACTCACCAACCAGAATCACATCACACTCATTCACACCACCACCATCACCAATGAAATCCACCGTGAACCACCACCGTCCACCACCACAACCACCATCAGATTCCGACTCATCAGACTCAGACACCACCACCACCACCTCAACCAAAAAACCAGACCACCACACAGACTTCTCAAACACCATCTTCCAAGCCTACACCCATCTCTCCAACCATGACTCCCCTGACTTAACCAAAATCCAATCTTTCCTAACCTCCTCACGCGCTGGTGCCCTTTCTTGCCTCATCTGTCTTGAACGCATCCGTCCAACCGACCCCACCTGGCAATGCTCCACGCGCTGTCACGCGCTCTTCCACCTCATCTGCATCCAATCCTGGGCTAGACAAAGCTCTGACCTTTCCTCCGCACGCGCCCTCACGCGCGGCGCTGAGGACTCCACCGCGACGTGGAACTGTCCGAAATGCCGTATCGAGTTTCCGAAAAACTTGGTTCCTAAGAAATATTTGTGTTTTTGTGGGAAAGTTGAGGACCCGGTTCATGATCCATGGGTTTTACCACATTCTTGTGGTGAAATGTGTTTAAGGGACTTGAAATATGATTGTGGGCATAAGTGTTTGTTGTTGTGTCACCCGGGTCCTTGTCCGTCTTGTCCGAAACTAGTTAAAGTTAGGTGCTTTTGTGGCGGTGTTGAGGATGTCAAAAGATGCGGGTTTAAGGAGTTTAGTTGTAACAAGACGTGTTCTAGGTTGTTAGATTGTAAGGTGCATTGTTGTGGTGAGGTGTGTCATGAGGGTGAGTGTCCGCCTTGTCGGGCTAAAGGGGTTTATACGTGTCAATGTGGGAAGGTTAAGGAGGAGAGAGATTGTTGTGAGCGGGTTTTTAGGTGTGAGATTGAGTGTGGGGAGATGTTAGGGTGTGGGAAGCATTCGTGTAGTAAAGGGTGTCATGAGGGTGAGTGCGGTAAGTGTCCGTTGCAAGGGAGAAGGACGTGTCCGTGTGGGAAAAGGGTTTATGAAGGAATGGCGTGTGATGTCGTGGCGCCTTCGTGTGGCGGGACTTGTGATAAGAAGTTGGAGTGTGGGATTCATAGGTGCCCGGAAAGGTGTCATCGTGGTTCGTGTGTTGAGATGTGTAGAATTGTTGTTTGGAAGTCTTGTAAATGCGGGAGCTTGAAGAAACAGGTATAAAGTTGATCGCTTTTTGAGTAACTTTTTTTTTTTAATTGGATATGGTTGTTATGTAGAGGATATAAACTGAATTTAGAATAGGTTCCTTGTTATCAAGATGTAGTATGCGAAAGGAAATGTCAACGTGTGCGTGATTGTGGACGTCATGCTTGTAAGCGGAAGTGTTGTGATACTGATTGCCCTCCTTGTTCAGAGGTATCCCTTTTAATAGCATTCCGTTTTTGTAACTTTTGTCATGGCATTCTTAAAAGTCTGATTGTGTATGTAATTTGGACATGTCAGATATGTGACAAGAAGCTACGATGCAATAATCACAAATGCCCATCGCCTTGCCACAGGTAACTTGTGCTCTCTTAATAGTCTAGAATTTTGTGTATGAGGATATGTAATAGATTAGTTGGGTAAGACGTGGTACCGCAGATTTAGGTTGCAGCTTAAGTAAGAATTAGTTTTGAGTGTTTGGGTATAGTTGTTAGCAATAAAGAAACTGTTTAGTTGACCCAAAGACAAGTAGAAAAATAGAAAGAAAAAGCTTAGTTTTATGACCTCAAAACAGAATAGTTAGATAATCAATTACAAAACACGAATATAAACGTCCCATGACAAAGATTTCCCGAATTTCTTATAATAGTAGTAACCATATACGGAGAAGCATTTAAGAAGTTGCCGTAAGAATATTGATTGTTGGAATAACTGTAAAGTTACATACCGATCTCTATCTTTCAGTATCTGATACTATTTTTCCAGTTTGGGATTATCACTTCTAGATCTTATACTCGAGCACCCTTTATTCAGCCAGTATATCTAAACTCCTCTTCTGAGTTTATTTTCCTTTCTTATATGTTAAGTTGACATTAGGATCTTATACTATGATTGACTTAGTTTCATTCTTGTAGAGGTGCTTGTGCTCCATGTCCTGTAATGGTGACTATATCATGTTTCTGTGGTGAGACGCACTTTGAGGTGAGGCTTGTGCTTTATGAATTTAAATTATTCATGTCGTGTAATCTTAATTTTTCTTTGCCAAGAGCAATGATATTTATTATGAAATTTCAGTTATGTCTCACATAAAATCAGGTACTGATATTCTTTCTATATTTAAACGTAATCTATGTTTCTTGGAACATGTATCAGGTTCCATGTGGTACTGAAAAGGAGCAGAAACCTCCTAAATGTTCCAAACGATGTCAAATACCCTCTTTATGCAGACATAAGTCAATTACCAGGGTAAATAACTGCTTATCAAATTGCTTTGCACACTACATATATGTGCATTCAAATTAGCGAGAAGTAAGTTGCTATGCTTCAATTTTTAGGCTATCTAATAATACATGTTTATCTTTGTCCAGCCACATAAGTGTCATTATGGAGCCTGCCCTCAATGTCGTCTCGCTTGTGATGAAGAATACCCGTGTGGGCATAAATGCAAACTAAGGTGTCATGGTCCTATACCTCCTCCTAATCCCGAGTTTACTTTGAAACCAAAGAAAAAGAAACACCATCATCATCAAAGTGAAAGTACTCCTGGTTCTCCATGTCCACCTTGCCCAGAACTTGTTTGGAGGCCATGTGTTGGCGAACATATTGGAGCCGATAGGATGGTAGGTGCAGAATTTTAATTTGTGCACTTCTTTTCAAGCTGCTAACATTGTTTGTCTTAAGTTAAAGCCTGTTATTGTTGTTATGCAGACGGTCTGCTCAAATAAAGCAAAGTTTTCATGTGATAATTATTGTGGAAATCTTCTACCATGTGGCAACCATTTTTGCACTAAAACCTGTCACGCCCTTAAGATTTCTGGATCAGGCGAGCAATGTGAAAAGTGCAGTCTACCTTGCCAACGAGTTAGCTTCCTTATATTTTGTTACATTTTTTATTGTGATTATATCAATTTGTGATTCTTTTTATAGATAAAAAATGCCAACTTTTTTATAAGTTTTGAATTGTTACAGGAGAGGGAACCTTTATGTCAACACCCATGTCCCTTAAAATGTCATCCTGAAGAATGCCCCCCTTGCAAAGTGCTAATCAAGCGGTCATGTCATTGTGGTGCTATGGTTCATGTTTTCGAGTGCTTATATTACAATACCTTATCTGCAAAAGAGCAGATAGCTGTTCGTTCATGTAGTGGACCCTGCCACAAGTAAACTTACAATTCCTTTATAATCTTTGCCAATTTTTCAAGCCAGCGTATTTCTCCAGTATTTCTAACATTAAGATTGTTTGTTTGTGCAGAAAGCTTCCTAACTGCACACATTTATGTCCGGAAATATGTCATGTTGGTCAATGCCCATCTCCAGAAAAATGCTCCAAAAAGGTAATAAGTTTGTTAAGCTTTTTGCTTTATCTTCTTACATTGGTTTAATCTTTTTTTAACAGGTTATAGTAAGATGTGGATGTCAAACTTTGAAAAAGGACTGGCCATGTCACCAAGTACAAGCTGCTTATCACAGTAGTGGCCGTGATCCAAAGGATGTAACCAAAAATCAATTTGGTCTTGGACTTCTGGAATGCAACTCAGATTGCAAGAGTAAAATCAAAGTTGATGATTCTGAACTGCACCAGCGGAAACCTAAAGCTCCTGAGGTCAGACATTCTGCTTTATTTACATAAAAATGAAATAAGAAATAAGTGATTTAGTTGAAGCCTAATTTTTGTAACATTGTCCTAATTTTTTAGAAAAAGGAGCCAGATGTGGAGAATTATGTAAGAAAGCGTAAAAGAAGGAAAGACAAAGTACAAGAAGACCACCAACTTTCATCTTTTCAGGTTAGTTTACATCACTAATGAAGGATACAAGTAGAGCTGGCAAAAAGGGTGGGTCTGGCGGGTTTGGTAATGGGTCAAAAAGTTTCAATTTTGAACGGATCAGGTTGACCTAGTGACTAAACATATATTTGGTCCATAAGTTTTGAATTTTTTTTTTAGACAATCAGCTTGTCCAATTTCATGACTAAGATTCTGGTTTTTTAATACGGAGTAACATTATATAGAGTAAAAGAAGTGCAGTTTGAACTAAAAGGTGGTTCGGGTCAACCCGACAGCACTCTAAGTCATCGGTTTTGATCCGTTAACGAAACTGCCACACCCACCCGTTTTCCTTAACAACTACCCAAAAATGATATGATTGTAGCAATTCATTGCCTTATTGGCTCACATTTAGTCTTTGTCATTTATACTATTGAACAGAAAATTATGGGGATTCTGCGGATGATATTGCTGTTTGTGATCATCGTGGTTAGTTTGATTGCAATGGCATATTTCGGGTACAAGGGTATCATGTGGCTCAACGATTGGATGAACCAAGTGGAAACACAAAGACAGAGAAAGAGATATCCAAGAATCTAAGCCTGGAATTTTGATTAAATCCTAGATGAGTGGAGGTTAGTAGTTAGTTGACAAATTACAAAAGCAAGTGACCAACCTTTGAAAGTTTTATAGATCAAGATATGTTTATTTATAGAAATTCAGTGTTATGCTTGAAATAATCAACCATGAGAATATGTTCTATTAGATGTTTGGAAATAACTTGGTTGCTTTATTTTGGCTTATACATATGTGGACGAACCCTTTGTTTTTGTTTTTGTTTTTTTTTTTCCGAACATCCTGGAAAAATCCTCTGTACTATTGTGTATTAGGACAGGGGCTTGTGAATTGATTAAACAGATGCCATCTCCTGAATGAAGTTTGATTATTTGAAATAAGCTCGTTTTGATTGGATGTATATTGTGAATGCTTATTTGATTTTGAACTTGAGCTTGAAACGAAAAGTTGTAGGTTTGCAAATTGCAATAAGCATATTTCAACAAAATGTGATATGCTGTTTTACTAGTTGGAAGTTTGGAACTGTAATCAGAAAAACAAATATGGTTCTTTTAGGTGTTAAATATGTATATATTCTGCTCTAACTTATTGTATGAGGTTTTTCATTCAAAGTTCTAGTTGAAGTCCTGAATTCCTCGCACCTAATATGATTGTCGATTAAGATCCTTTCATCTTGGCTTCTACATATTAGGGGGTCTCCATCCTTTAATCAATCTAATCTCTGGGTCAAGGATCGTGTTTGATTAACGAAGGCATTTGTGCATCAAATGTGGCACATAACTTACTTGTCTTTGCTTTCGTGTTTGAGCTTCAGAATGGTAAATTATATTTCAATTGATCAACTTTGTGAAACTTTAGGTGTTGCAAAATCATCTTTAGTTTCAAGAAACATATGTAGTGTTTAGTTATAGAAAAAAAATTGTTATTCCGTTTCTAGATTCCTTGAGAAAGGAATGGTTTTCTTTTCTAGAAAAGTGTTAGATTTTGAAAACCCATTTAGATATTTTTCCTTTTTAAAAAGATTGAAAAGATGGCGGCCATGGTGATGATGGAACATGGAGTACCAATGGTAATTAGGGTTATAATTAGATACTTGAATGGCAGATTAGTAAATCCGGTCTTTTTTTTGTTGAAGAGAAAAAAAATAAGAACGGTAAGATTGGGGTTTTCATTTTTCTAGTTAAATTTTGGAAAGTGAGAATTTTACTTTTTTTTTTAAATTGTTGAAAAAAAGTGTGACTAACGGGTTTTTAGATTTTTCATATTCTTATAAAAAATTTCCTAAAAAACTAGAATGTTTTTCACTAACTAAACATACCCATAATTCTTCAACAAATTTTCATTTTCAGTATATTCAACATTATGATTTGACCCGCCCATTTTACAACCTCTAGCTATAAGAAACATTTTTGTTGGATAGCTGTGTTTCTAGTCATTCGCATGGTTTATAAGTACACGGACAATTCCTATACTTATTTATCATAGTTTGGTGCTTGGTCTTTATTTAGCAGGTTTATAATTCATGAGGGCTGAAGTGGACATATTGACTATAAAAGCTATCAACCCCAGGTCTCTTTCAAAACTCACAATCGCATCTCTCATTTATAGGGTTTTTCTCTCATAATGATTCTCTCTCAAATCAGTTGTATTCAGTTTGGTTTAGTGATCATCTGGTATTGTTCTGGTATTAGTTGTGTAGGTCTGAGTGTTGTAGTTAGGGATGGCAACGGGTCGGGGAATGTATTTACCATCCCCATCCCCGTTTTCACTCTCCATCCCCATCCCCATCGGGGAATTGCTTTACATCCCCATCCCCGCCCCCAATGGGGATCGGGGATCCCCATGGGGATTCGGGGATTTTCAATCCGTATGAACTAACATAAATTTTCCACCAACTCATCGAAAATATAAAGAATTTTAACTCAAAAGTGTTTCAAGAAACGTACGTACATGACACATAGTTGGATTCATTACGATTTCAATTCAACTTTAAAGCATCCTCAACATTGTAACATCACATATAATATAAAAACAATATGTATCAAGTGTCTATTCGGACAAAATAATAAGTAATATGTAGTTGGTGCTCATGCTTCTAATTATAAAGGTACATGTCGATACTCATAAACATATATACATATACATATACATATACATATACATATACAAGCTAATTGAGTATGGATATAACATATAAATTGTAAATACTTATACACTAGAAAGATCGGAGTCGGGGTCGGGTTCGGGGATTTATGTTATCCCCATCCCCGCCCCATCCCCTGTTTCATATTTTGGGGATTCCCCATCCCCGGTCAACTCGGGGATTCCCCAGACAAAATCGGGTTTGGGGATTGGTCCCCATCAGGTACGGATTTTTTGATTCTTGTAGTGAGATAAGTTGGATCCTTCTGAGGAGGACAACTTGATTTACTTTGTATTTGTTTGGTGAGCACACATTTGTGGACTCATTTTCTTGAATCTTTAAGTAATAAAAATATTCACCTTTTTGGTTGGTTAGGTGAGATTCTTGTTGTGTGGTTGTGATTCTGAATTGATCTATAGTATTCACATGGTATCATACCCACGACTTTGATCTCCGGTGGTTCTTGATATTTTTAGGGTTTCTAGGGTTTTGATCAAGACTTGGGGGTTTCTTGTTTGGAGTGCAATTAGGTTTAATTAGGGATGTTATCTCAACGGCCGTAGTGTGAATCGTTGATTTTGGTAAAGATTTTGGTGGTTCTTGATTGATCAGTTAGGGTTTCTTGAAACCCTAATCTATGATTTTGGGGGATCTTGATTCTTGGCGATCTGTGGAGGTTTCTGGGTAGTTTCTTGGTTACTAACAGTCTTGACTAAGAGAATCAAGGATGTTGGTGATTGGTTTTGATTCGTTATTGCACTGTAAGTTACCTTCTTCCTTTAAACCTCTAGGTATCTTAGTGGCTACACTGCAAACTCAGGGGGTAACAACCTACTTCCTTGAGAAACAAGGATACATGCTCTTCTCCCAGATACGTGTGTAACTGGATATCTCAGATTGTTTTGGGTGTGAGTTTTTAATTCTTTTGTTTCTTATTATTAGTATAAGTTTGGTTTTGAGTCTAGGTCGCTGGTGGATAGGTTATTCTGCAGTCTTGGAAGTCTATTGGTTATTTTTTGTGGTCTATTTGGTTGTTATTGTTGTTTGTTATCTATTTGTTGCTTGTCTGCTTATTCTTGATTGGTTATTATGGCCGAAGTTTTAATCAGTAATCTTGATGCTGGTAATCCATTGTACTTACATGCTAATGACAACTCTAATGTGTCTAATGTTAGTTTTAGGTTGACTGGTCTTGAGAACTATAATATGTGGTCAACTGCTATGAAAATTTCCCTTAAGGATAAAAATAAAATGGTTTATTGATGGTACTTGTGTTAAACTTGTTACTAGTGTTATCCCAATGGGAAAGGTGCAATGCTATTATGTTAGGATGGATTCATGGGTCATTATCTCAAGAATTGTATCTTGGTCAAGTATATTCTGAAATTGCTTCTAAGGTTTGGGATGAATTAGAATAGACATACGATAAAATGGATGGATCTGTTACCTTTAATCTGGTTCATAAAATAACTGAGTTAAAACAGGGTGATTTGTCTGTTCCTGAGTACTATAATAAACTTAAATCCCTTTGGAGAGAGTTTGATATATTGACCTTATTACCTACTTGTACAAGCACAATCAGCTTGGCAGGCTTATGCAGTTTCTTATGGGTTTGAATGATGTGTACCAAAATGTTAGGAGTAATCTCCTTGATAGGGATCCTTTACCTGATGTAAAGGATGCTTTTGCTATTGTTTCCAGAGAGGAATCTCATGGAGGTTTCACTCTTGGCTGTGTATCTGCTAAAAATGTGCCTGCTTCTTTTTCTATTAAGACTAATGCTAGTAATAGCAACAGTTCAAATTCTTTTTCTAATAATAACATAAGGGGTAACACTAATTCTAACAATAATAGAGGTCCTAACCCTAATTTGCTTTGTAAACAATGTGGTTTAATTGGTCACACTATTGAGAGGTGTTTTGAGTTAAATGGTTACCCTCCTGGTTTTAAAAGAAACCCAAATTTGGTCACACAATCTGGTGCTACTAAAAGATTCAATGCTAATTCTAATTTGTCTCAAAATATTCCCTCTACTTCTTCTGGTTCTTTGTCTGGTTCTTTCAGTAATGAACAGATGATAAAACTTCTGAACTTGATAAATGAAAAGCCTGATGTTGGTGCCTCTGTTAATATGACAGGTATTAAACCTAGTTCTCTAAATCATAACGTATTTTTTAATCTGAAAATTGAGATTTTTTTTTTATGCTTAAACTGGTATTTTTGGGTTTAATGTCTCTTTGGGTTGGATCATTAATAGTGGGGCCAATCAACACATGACAGATTATACTAAAAATATGTTAAATGTGGTTGATGTTTCTAATGTGTTGTTAATTGTGGATCACCCTAATGGTACTATGGCTTAAGTTATCGTTGTTGGTAGTCTTAAGTTGACTCATAATGTTGTGTTGTTTGATGTACTTGTTGTGCCAGAATATAATCTCAGTTTGCTTTTTGTTAACAAAATGATTAAAGATAGCAAGTATTTTATTAGTTTTGATGAACATAAGTGCTATATTCAGGATTTGAAACTGGAAAAATTGTGGGGACTGGTAGTCAATCTGCTGGTCTGTATATGTTTGATGGTGATACTCATGGTGAGTGTAGTTCTGGTCTATGTAATTCCAGATTTGTTTGTCGATGTGTCCAGAGAGGTGTGGCATTATAGACTTGGTTATCCTGCTAATCAAGTCATGTTTGTGTTGGAAAAAACCGTTGGTTTTAAAAATAGTGATCACTCTGCTCCTTGTGACATCTATCATAAGGCTAAGCAGACTAGGGAGCCTTTCCCTTTGAGTGATCACAAGTCTGTTAATGTTGGTGATCTTGTTTATTGATAAGGTTTTAAAATGTACCTTTTTGAGGGGTCGTTTAAGCCCTTATTTGATCACTTTTGTATCCGTTATTACTTAATATCGTTCTTTTTCACTTTTTAGGTCTCTTGAAGGCAAATTGCTGGAATGACACTTATTTTGGACGAAAAGGCGCGGATATACGAAGAAAATGGCCAAAGTCAAGAATCGAGACACTCAAGCTGCTGAAACACAAGGGGACGGCGTCAGGTGTTATATGCGACGCCGTCGCATCACTTTTGAGACGGCTCAGTAGCCAAATTGCTTATTTTCAAGTGACGGTGTCAGGCTTTAAAAGAGTAGGTCGTCGCAACTCAGACGGCCTAGATTTGATCCAGACGGCGTCAGAAGCTGAAGAGGACGGCATCACAAGCATAAGGCTATGCCGTCGCAAGACTAACGTCGTCGCAAGACTAACGTGGCCAAGACGAAACCCTAATGACGGCGACCCGACGGCGTCACAAATCATAAGGTGACGCCGTTGCGATTGTAATCTTATATATAGAATCCGAATTTTTCATTATGGAGTGTGTAGTCTTTTGGAGTAAAAACCTAAACCGAACCAAGGATGTCTTGTACAGTATTTTAGGGTTCCAAACCCTATCTTACATCAAGATAAGTGTTTTACTTCATTAATTCAATTATGTCTTCAATTATTTGTGTGTATGCTTGCATGTTCTCCATGTCCGGCTAATTTATTTGTGTGTTTGCTTAGGGAATATGAAACTTAATTATTGAATATTGATTGGTTGTCTCTTATCTTAATTGTTAATGATCTAGTAATGGGATAGGTCATTCGTTGTGTAGTTAATGCTTGATTAATCTTTGTGAACCTTAGACTATAACGCCTAGAGTAGTTGTAGGCTAAACCATCCAAAGAGTACCTTAGAGTTAGAGTCTATAATTCCTAGAGATTTTGTAGACGAGACCCTTTGGTAGTTTCAAAGAGTTAGGGACAAACGCATACCCTACGACTTTAGACACACAACGCGATTAAGAATAAGGACGTGACAATTCAACCATCAATACGAGATAATTAAGGAGTAATAAAACCTAAGTAAACACATCTTTAAACCGTCATACGAGCACACAATAATTAGACATAGACTACATACACCTTAGATTAGATAAGTAGACAAGTAGAGTAATCGGTAGAAATACCAACCCCCAAATCCAAACCCCGAGATTCGTACCTTTCCAATTCCTAAAAAAACATAAAAAGATAAAAAATAATCTTCCTCAACCTGTGACAATCCGTCAATTTCCCGGCTATTATTTATATCAGAATATGCGAGTTATTTATTTTTCGATCATTATAACGCTATAACGAGAAGTTATCTTGTGTTTCTAATGTCCCGGCACCGCATGCGTACCGACACCATAATAAAATTGACGTAAAATTTACTTTCTAATTTCAAAGTAATAATAATACCATAATATTTCACTCGTCAAGACGTTTCCAAAAACATAAAATTTATAAAATACGAATACCCGAATAATATTCTACATAATTAAACGTTATCCTGTACGGAACAAATTATACAGTACGGGGTACATATAATACACACATTTATACTTCCATTTTAAAATAAAAACCTTTTTATTGAAGATAATACACCCTTTTGTCTTTCTCTTCCCACTCACGACAAAAACAAAAACAAAAGCAGAGAAATGAGATATCCAAGATTCATCTTCAACCTCTCTCTCCCTACCCTAGACCTACGCCCCATAGACCAAATCTTCCAAAGAAAGAAAACCCAACATGTCTATTCCATCATCTACTCCCCTTTCTTACCAAAAACATACAAGATTTTGTCTTCCAAACCCTCCTTTGATGCGCCGGTTGCTACTCATACGAAATCAAAGAGAATCAAGATAAAATCACACAAGAGATTCATATCTTCACATCTATCTACCTAGAGCAAGGTCTATGATTCGCCTAATATTTTGGAAGATAGCCGAATTTGGCTTCAAACCAAGACCAAGAGAAGAAAGATAACCAAACTCCTCCTCAACATACTCCTATATTTCTAGTCGAATTGCAAAAGCTCCAAACTCAGTTTCTCATCATCACTTTCACACAAATTAGGGTTTGGTAAATCAAAGGGCTTTTTGAAATTGATTGAGGGGTTTCATTCTTGGGTGAAAGAGGAAGCTATCCCAGAAGTTAATTGGTCTAAATCAAACCGGGTCACCTCCAATTGAAGTTTTTGTGTTCGGTGTTCATAAAAATAGTGTAAGAACATATTTTTGATCCTTTCTTGATCTATTTCATTGTATTCACAATTTATTATATTTCGATTTTTTTTTTATAAAAATGATGTTGATTTATGTTGTGGTTGCTTTACTGTCGAGGAAAACAAAAAGGAAATAAGCTTTTACATATCTTTATAATATTTCGATTTGTACCTGAATTAATGAGCATAGTAGATTTTTTTGTCACAAAGAAAACACAAGTGGCTTAAAGATCTAATAAAACGTTAAGATTGGCTCGAACCTTAAAGTGCTTATTTGACTTGATTTCTCATTTTGGCCTTGAAGTACTTATTTCCTATAAATCCTTAACCTTAAAACAAAATTGGTTTGTGATGGGTGTGAAATGTCGACCCATTGTTTGGGCTCAAGCCAACAGTGGCGTGCATTTGGATGGTTCACTATTTTTGTCAAAAAAAAAAGAGAAGCCAAGTACTAACACTAATGTGGTTTAAATGTGTGTTGACAACTGAAAAGAAAATTTGGAAATGTGTATGTGTGGCTTTGTGTTTTCGAAGGAGTATTTGGGTCAAAGCCCAACCGCCCAACAGATCATGAGGATGCGTTTGAATGGTCGCTTATTATTATTTTTTTCCCACAAAAAGTTTAATCCACGGCCTCTTTGGTTTATTTTGATCTTGTTAGTTTAATTTCATCATATGGGCTTTTGAATTATTTTTGGTCTTAATGACTTAACTTCAAAATGTATGTTTTTTTTTGGCTTATTCACATTGCTTATTGTTCGGCTTATTGGATTATTACTTATTTCGTGACTTATTTTGAAAATTATTAACTTTACTAAATTCAACACTACAAGTTTTAATTTATTTAGAGCTTATTAAAACAAAACATAAGTTAAATTCTTTTTAAGTGTATAATCATCACTAGTTATTTTTAACATAAACCTATTTATGTATATATACTATAGCCAATGACACTTTTATATTAGTAGACAACGTCTAATGTTCTATTAGTTTTTATACGTCGTCTTTTGGGTGCCATCAATCCAAGGACTCATTCATCCTTTAATAGTTTCCTATTTCATATTTATACACTTCCAAGAGCCAATACTTACAAACATTTAGAAAACCGTTTTAAACTTAAATAATGCCACACAAGCAGTAACAACAACAACAACAACAACAACAAACACTTAAAAAAAATTCCCTTAAACTTTATCGAGTCTTAAACATGAATAAAGACTAAATTTGCCATACTAATCTAGGTCGCGTGTCGGTGCCATCCAATAATTCTATTTGACTGCTGCTTTAGACTGCATTGCTAAGGTGAGTATTCACAGCCCCCTTTTTTTTCTATTTTACTTATTTGGGGTGAAATGCATGAACTTAAATTTTAAACTATATTTTTATTATAAATTATAAATTTACTTGGACTATTTGATATATCCTGGCCCCTTTGACTTATTTTGACTTTATGACTTGTTCCTGATCCCTTAGTATGCTTAGACCTATA
Source organism: Chrysanthemum makinoi (assembly GCA_910596185.1). Lineage (NCBI taxonomy): Eukaryota > Viridiplantae > Streptophyta > Magnoliopsida > Asterales > Asteraceae > Chrysanthemum > Chrysanthemum makinoi. The sequence continues at coordinate 250,694,554 of OU343218.1, forward strand.
ATGTGCCTTACGTGATAAGTCTTAAAGTCTCCTTTGTACGGAGCAGCCTTGATTTGATATTATATAATAGTTATGTACTGTGCAAGTCTCCCCCTGAGCAATACTAAGTCTCCGCTAGAGCAATACTAAGTCTCCTTGTCGGCAGGAGCAACACAAAGTCTCCCTTGTTCGGAGCAGGCGTGATCTATTATATATTAGGCATTATTTATCGTGGACTATTATGACCAAATGCGTAATAATTACCGGGCATACTACTCGAACTATGGGAGTGTATGTGAACTTATATGTTACAAGTCTTGTATGGGCGGGACTTGTAACATGGTGATTTCATAGGACACTTGCCAGGCAGACTTTCTAATTTTAGTTTTCATAAAACCTGTGTACTCACCAACTATTTTCATAGTTGACCCGTTTTCTCATGCATTTCAGGTGATCGTTGTTTAGCTTATATTATGAAGATTTTAAATAAAGGAGTCGTCACAAGTTATCTGAGTCGTCATGTAGCAAAATGTTATCCCTTGGGAAGTCAAACTTTATGTCTAAATTGCCAAGGTCGGCTAGAACCTTGTTGTAATGTTATAATATTTCTTTAAATTTAAATTATGGTATTGTACTATATCTCTTTGCGATGTATATTGATTATGTTACACCTCGCGTTTCCGCCTCCGGCGGGGTGTGACACAACCCCAACCTTAGCGTAGTAACTTCTCACTAGCATTCCTATTCCCCTAGAGAACGATATCAATACCCGTGGCTTACCCTAATACTACACTACAACGATTAGGTTCACTGCCTAGGGTGTTATAAAACTTGCTCGAAGAAAATGAAGTTCCTTTGACCCCGAACGACGCGTGTAGCGTTATCATTTTTCTTATGTTTGGGGGCCTTATAGAGTTACTAGTAGAGATGGGTACAAGTACTTTCTGACCATGGTTGATGACTTTAGCAGGGTTGTTTGGGTTTACTTGCTTAAGTCTAAACTTGAAGTTTATGAATATATTGAAATTTTTATAAAACTCATCTTTACTAAGTTTGAAAAAAGATTTAAAATTGTAAGGTCTGATAATGGAACGCAGCCTGTGAATTATAAAATGTCTACATTGTTTAATAATATTGGTATTATTCATCAAACTTCTTGTCATTATACTCCTCAGCAAAATGGGATTGTTGAAAGGAAACATAGACACCTACTAAATGTTTCTAGGAGTCTTATGTTTTAGGGAGGGATTCCTTTGTCTATGTGGCATGGATGTGTTTTAACTGTTGTTTATCTTATTAATAGGCTGCCCTCCTCTATCTTGTCTGGTACTTTCCCTTATAGATTAGTGTATGGTAAGGACCCTGGTCTCTCTCATGTGAGAGCTTTTGGCTGTCTATATTATGGAAATGTTTTAAACCATAGTGATAAGTTCAGTTCCAGGCCTGGAAAATGTGTTTTAATTGGTTTTTCAACTGATAAAAAGGCCTACAAGCTTTACAATCTTGATAGGAAAATTGTCTTGTTTTCAAGGGATGTTAGATTTTATGAAACTATTTTTCCATTGAAAATGCAATCTCTTGATAAATCTAAAATTGATAAAAATGAGTCTAATGGAACTGGAACTGAATGTCTAACTTTTTTTTACATGAAGGGTTCTCAAAGTCCCAATGATAAAGAGGGGGACCCTCCTAATGAGGAAGGTAATAGGAGGGCTGCTTCTGATGACTGTGTTAACACAATTGAGGATGAAGCAGTTATCATTGCAACCTAAATGGTAGAAAACTTGGTCACCTCCGAGGGCAATAGTTTTCTTAATTAAAATGGTGAGGGTTCTAGTAATACTAGGGAGGAACCACATACAGAGTTTAGGAGGTCTAGTAGGCAGAGAAGTCAGCCTGCTAGGTTTAATGATCACATTGTTTCTAGTAGTTGCAGATATGGTCTGGAAAAATATGTTTGTTATTCTAAGTTGTTTGTTGTGAATATTTGTTTTTCTACTACTTTGAATAAGTCTGTTGAACCTAAGTCTTATCTTGAGGCTAGTCTTGATCCTAATTGGATAGAGGCTATGAATTCTGAAAATGAAAACTTTACATAGAAATAATACTTATGTTCTTACTGAGTTGCCTCCTAGTAGGAAAGCCATAGGTTCTAAATGGATATGGAAAATTAAGTATAAGTCTTCAGAAGAAGTTGACAGATATAAAGCCATGATAGTTTCTCAGGGTTTTGGTCAAAAAGAATGTGTAGATTTTGAAGGAACATTTAGTCCAGTTGTCAAAATGGTCACTGTTAGATGCTTAATAAACTTAGCTGTCACTAATAGTTGGCCTTTATATCAACTAGATGTTAATAATGCTTTCTTGTATGGTGATTTTCATGAAGAAGTTTGTATGAAATTGCCTCCTGGTTATTATGATAAATATGAAACTAGAGTTTGCAGACTAGTCAAGTCTTTGCATGGTCTTAACTAGGCTCCTAGGCAATGGAATGAGAAATTAACTACTGTTTTGATTGAACATGGGTTTGTGCCAAGTAAAAATGATTATTCCTTGTATGTTAAAATGATAAGGGTGTGTTTATGGCCTTATTAGTTTATGTGGATGGCATGGTCATCACAGGGAATAATAAACTTGAAATTGAAAAATTCAAACAATTTTTAAATTCTAAATTCATGGTGAAAGATCTTGGTCATCTTAAGTATTTTCTGGGAATTAAAATCCTTGAAAATGAAAAAGGTGTTTTTTTAACTCAAAGAAAGTATTGTTTGGAGCTTCTTAGTGAGTATGGGTTGTTGGCTTGTAAACCTGTTGCTACTCCTTTGCAGCATAATGTAGTTTTGGGTCATATTGAAACTGAAAATGATAAATTTATTACTAATTTGACTGGATATCATAAACTAGTTAGGAAATTGATATACTTATCTGTTACTAGGCCTGATATTGCTTATGTTGTTCATTGTTTAAATCAACATATGCATGCACTATTTCAGTCTCATTTTAGTGCAGGTTTGAGAGTATTAAGTTATCTTAAACAAGGTCCAAGTACTGGTATTCAGTTTAATAAGGGTGAAAAGTTTGGTCTGCGTGCATTTTCTGATGCAGACTGGGCTAAGTGTCTTAAGACTAGAAAGTCTGTTTCTGGTTATTGTGTCTACTTCTCCAATAACCTTTTGTCTTGGAAAAGTAAGAAGCAAGCAACAATATCTAGGTCCTCTGCTGAGGCTGAGTACAAATGTCTTACATCTGCTACTTGTGAAATTATTTAGATTAACAAAATTTTAAAGGATCTAGATATTGTGGGTTTGCTTCCCGTGAATTTTTTTTGTGATAGCAGTTTTGCTATTCAAATATCTGCTAATCCTGTTTTCCATGAGAAAAATAAGCATTATGAAATTAATCTTCATTTGGTTAGAGATAAAGTTTCGTCTAGTATGATTAAAATTGTTAAGGTTTGGTCTGCATATAATATTACAGATGGTTTCACTAAAGGGTTGAATATTACTCAACATAAGTGGTTTTGTGAAAAACTTGGTCTTGTGGATATGTTTAAGCCATGAGACTGAGAGGGGGTGTTGGATAGTTGTGTTTTAGTCATTCTCATGGGTTATAAGTACAAGGACTATTCATATACTTGTTTCTCGTAGTTTGGTGTTTGGTCTATATTTAGTAGGTTTATAATTCATGAAAAAGCTATCAACCCCTAGCTGTCTCTCATAACTCATAATCGTGTCTCTCATTCTAGGGTTTTTCTCTCACATTGATTCTCTTTCAAATATGTTGTATTCAGTTTGGTTTAGTGATCATCTTGATCATATGATATTGTTCTGGGTATTAGTTGTATAGGTCTGAGTGTTGTAGTCAGGACTGATTGTATTTGATTCTTGTAGTGAGATAAGTTGGATCTTTCTGAAAGGGGCAACTTGATTTACTATGTATTTGTTTGGTGAGCACACATTTATGGACTCATCTTCTTGAATCTTTAAGTAATAAAAATATTCATCAAAGAGTGGTTGGCTTAGTGAGATTCTTGTGTTGTGGTTGTGATTCTGAATTGATCTATAGTTTTCACGATTATGATGACCTTAAAAGAGTTTGTAGGCAACCGTTTTGAAAAAGTATACATATAACAATAAAATAAAATAAGAATGATAAGAAAAATTAAAATGAGAATGATAAGAAGAAATCACAACTACAAATTTCGGATGCACCTATTAAAATAGACGCATCTCTCTTTAAAAATCTCTCATTTATTTGAAATGTGTGGCTAAAAATTCTTCTTATCTTTCTTTTTTTATTTTTTCTTCTTATTAGATCTCTTCCCGTTGAGCAAGTACTTTTAAACAAAAAAATTGAATTACTTGATCATGTTGTTCTATTCAAGTTTCGTTTATAAAACTGTAGATCTTCTCAATATCAATGACATGGAAGCAACTAATAGAAAAAGAGTACCTTCACAAAAGATAATTTTATAGATAGAAAATATACATGATAAACGAGCAAGTCGTGTTTCCATTCATGTGAATGATATGTTTATTTAACTATTAAGAACATATTGAAGTAAATTCTTGTCCGGCTAGTTCCAACGTCCGGCTGAAGGGTTGGAGACTTCCTGCACAATGTACAGACGCGTTAGCCTCGCCTCGGGTGTTATCCCGAGACCAGGCTCCGGCGTGAGGATGAGTAAAGGGTAATAAATGCGGTGATAAATATGGTAAGAATGTAGGTGTAAAACTTAATGCAAAGTATTAAATGTGTTGGGTATTTATACTACCCCAACTTCCTATTCATGTTACTATTCTATTACTGTTCAGCTACTATTCCGTAGGCCTATGTTACCTGCTCGCAGGCCTATAGCCACTCTACCTAGTAGGCCACATGGTAGAAAATCCCTTGAAATCTGCTGACATGGTTGGCGATTGTCACTCCCTGGCCGGACGTCAGGATGAATGTCCGGCGGATGTGTTCGTCCGGATGTTGGTCCATCCGGACACATACGTTAACATGTCCCCCCAGTGTTGTATTATTGGCTGAAAGCCGGTGATGCAACACTTAATATCATTCGGCCTGTCAAAGGGGAGAAAGGAAAAAAAGAAAAAAGAAGAGGGTTCGTATAGCGTCGGTCAAACTGGCTGGGTCCATGAGAATGGGCTGGTTATATGGGCCTGGTAGTCTTTTGGGCTTTCCCGCGCCTACTGTCGTCTCATCTTCTGTCGTGGACGGCTCAGATAAACCCACATCATCCCTATTACTAACTGATGGGACGTTTTCACAGTTATCTAGGGTTTCGCTTCCTAGTATATATATGCCCTTTTTTACCTCATTTGGTTTTTACATTTCACACACACATAGATTGCTTTCTATCTCCGGACGTTCTCTTCTTCTTTCTTAAGGTTTGTCTTGCCCTCTTTCTGTTAATACCTGTAAATTGTCTTTGGCATCTTTTAGAAATGGCCGAGATTGGAACCGAGGGGAATATTCCAGTTAGAGAAAACGCGTCCGTCCATCAGACGGAAGAAACCAACGAGGAGATTGTTCAACCTGTAGTTCCTAAGTTTGACATGCACATATACACTTCTAATTTAAAACAATTTGAGTTAGATGATATAGTTGTCGAGTATGGTATCCCCCAGGATCTATGTCCGGTATTACCACCGGATGATATGACTATGGATCAATTACCGGAGGATAAGATAGGCATTTACCTTAAACAGTTAGAGATATGAGGGGTTAGAATTCCTTTCTCCACTTTTTTGTTGAATGTGATTAGACACTTTAGAGTGCACATCTCTCAGCTAGTTCCACTAGGGTTGAACCGGGTGATTCTCTTTGAGATTAGATGTTATAGCCTCAACATTCAGCCCAGGGTTTCACTTTTTCGGGCGTTCTACCGGCTGTGTAAGCAAGGACATTGGTTTTCGTTTGAGAACCGGACGGGGAAGGGCTCATATAAGTGTTTTAAGGAGGTCCTGTCTGGTCTGAAACATTGGAAGGAGAAGTTTTTCTTGATCGACAGGCGGGCTATCCTTTATGCCATGGCATGGAGGCATAAGGACTCGAAAATCATAGATACATTTCCTACCGGCTTTTCCCAAGAGGATGCCGCGAGGCTTAACCGGAATATAATTAAGTTACGCAGTCCGACGGTGAGCCTTTTATGGATGTGCCATCTCTCCTCGGTTTTCAAGAATCCTGAGTTCGAGCCCATTCTAAAAGATGCTCGGGGTCATGGTAATTACTTGTTCCGCTTGTTATCTTGGGATTGATGTTTGTCTCCCCGGATCTCCCCTTTAAAGTTTCTAATCAATTCGTGTTTGCTGTTGTTTTTTCTTTCTTTCAGTTGTTAATATGTCTGAGTATCTCGAGCTTCCGGATTGGGAAGGGACGACCGTGAGCAAGGGACCGGTGGTTGACCAAAATAGGGAAAAGCCGAAGAGGACCACCGACCCTTTGCCCGTGGGAGGAGCTATTCCCGCCAAAGATGCCTTAGCTAAGAGGGCCGAAGAAGCGGATCCCGAAGTCGTTGCACTTAGGGAAAATAAGGAGAGAGAAGCTCTTGCTCGTCAGGAGAAGAAAAGAGCCGCTGGAGAGGGCACCTCAAAGGCGCAGGGCAAGAAGAAAAAGCAGCGTCGTTAGTACGTCGAGCATGTTTCTTCTGGAGAGCCTATTGAAAACCCGGACCCCTTGAACCAGATCCGTCCGGAGGATGTCCAAGAGACAGACGTGAACGCTAATGCTGAGCAGGGGGTCCCGAATGTTGATCCTGAAGGAATGGGGGATAATGCTGTCGGCGGGGAAGGACATTTGCAACAGATGCACACCCCGGTCAACGAAGGTGGCCAAATACCGCCAGTTAACTCTCCTCATCATGGCTCCGAAGGTACGTATAGATCGCTTGGTAGTTCATTTTTACAATCTTCTCCTTACTCATTATATTATTACGTCATGTCTTTCAGGTTTTTCGGTTCACCACTCTCATGGCTCTCAACGGGTTGATAAGATCAACCTTGATTCGGGTACATTCTAGCCTTCGACTTGTCATTCTGCTTTTTATATGTCGATTGTTTTTTCTAAATCTCTTTACTCGTTATGCAGATGAAGCCACGAACGTCTTTATCCCTAACTGGGCCCTTCGGGATGACGTCCGGATAAACTCCTATCGGTCCTGCAGGGAGCTTATCGACAATCTTCCCACCCCTGCAGAGAAAGAAGCCCTAGAACAGATGAATAATATTGAGCTTACTCGCCGGGCCTATGAAGAGTTTGGCAAAAGTGTGATAGCTCAGGGTGAGTTGTTGAAGAGGTTTAGGGATATCTCGTCCGCATACTGGGAGCTAAGCCAAAACCACAAGGGTTGTATGGGGTTGGCCGATAGATTGACTGCCGCCGAGGGCGAGAATGAGAGGTTGTCCGAGGAGCTGAAGAAGCTAGAAACCGAGCATCAAGCTAGCCTAGATAAAGGGAAAAACCTGGAGGACGAGGTGGACAGGGTGACCCGGGAGAGAGAGGAGTGGAGAGAAACCTCTGCCGCCCAAGCCGAAATGATCAGGAAACTTGAAAATGAGCTAAATGTTAAAAACCAATCCTTAAAGTCATTGCAGGTGGCTCAAGCGGAGGTAGTGAAACAGAACGCCGTCCGTACCCTTCTGCCCAGCGCTGTCACGGCTACTCAACAGTGTGGAATACAAAAAGGGCATGGCTAAGGTTTATAGCTTGACATACCAAGCTAGGTTCGTGATTGGGGCAAGTGTGGGTAGGGAAGAGAAGGAGATCGACGAGGCTCTAAAGGGTATTTCCAAAGTCAACAGGGATGCTCCGAAGCTATGGAAGGCCGAATACAATAAACTTTTCGCGGCCGAGTACCCATTCAAAAAGAAGCTATCGGATTCTTACCGGCTACCCCTTGGGGATCTGCTGAACATGGAGCCTGACTCTCCTCCTAGCAAGGATCCTGCCGGCCCTTCTTCCCAGCCTCCAGTTGTTACTGCTCTGGCAAGCCCCCCGGCCACAGAAAATCCAACGGCCAATATTTGAAGCTAGGCTTGTGCTGTATGTTTGTGAACAATGATTCAAATAACTATGATTGTAATAACTTAACAATTTGCCTTTTGTGACTTATGTTCGTCATCTTTTGAGGTGGAACCAAGCTCTTTTACTTAGATAAATTTTGTATATGTTATGTATATGCACGTTGTTGTGGTTCTTTACTTTTTTGTTTTTTATAACGACCAGCCTCCTTTAGGATTTCTAAAGGGCATCCGGCCACGTAGGTCGGGCATCCGTGTATCCGGGCAACCTTACATCTCTTTAGGGCATCCATTATTCGGGCATCCGGCAAGGATGCTCGGGCATCTGAGTGGGCATTCCACCAGGCGTCCATAGTATTATTTTTTACTTTTGGGCATCCGAGTGAGGTTTCCGGGCATCCGGTAGTATTACCCAGGTAAATATCTAGCAATCATACTCGACGGGGGCCAGCCGCCGGACGAGCTATGCAACACATTGTTTGTCACGAAAAATTGTTTTCCTTACCGTAGGAAAACTTTCATCATTGAGCTAATATACATAGATAAGTTGAGTTATACAGTGATCATAGGATTCTTATCACAATAACAATTATAAGAAACAGTTTTCTGAGGTTTATGGTGTGCCAGGTCCGAGGGACCTCCTTCTCCTCCATTGTTTGTAACTTATAAGAGCCATTATGATTTGCTCCTATCACCCGGTAAGGCCCTTCCCAATTGGGTCCCAGTTTTCCTTGGTTTTCCACCCTACTAGCTTCATTCCTCCGGTACACAAAATCTCCCACCTTGAAGTTCATGGGTCTGACCCTCCGGTTATAGTACTGCTCAACCTGCGTTTTGTACTTAGCTTCTCGTATGGCGGTGTTTTCCCTTCTTTCTTGTAGTAAGTCCAAGTTCAAATGTTTCTCCTCTTCGTTTTGATCTTCTCGGAACATCATCGTTCGGTGTGTAGGCATCCCTATTTCCGCTGGTATCACGGCCTCACTTCCGTAAGTTAAACTGAACGGGGTCTCACCATTGCTTGTTTTGAGTGTGGTTCGATGCGCCCATAAAACGTTAGGTAGCTCGTCCACCCATCCGGTTCTTTCTCGTCCTAATCTTGTCTTTATTCCTTCCATCAAACTTTTGTTGGCTCGCTCCACCAATCCATTGGCTTGTGGATGTGCAACGGCCGTATTTATCTGTTTGACTTTCAAGCCCTCACACCATTTTTTAAACGGGTCGTTGACAAAGTTAGTCCCATTATCGGTGACTATGATCCGCGGCAGGCCATACCTGCATACAATGTTTTCATAGACAAACTTTATAAGGTCTTTTCCCGTTGTTTTTACCAGCGGCTTCGCCTCTATCCATTTTGTAAAGTAGTCGATTGCCATGATCACATATTTGTAGCGGCCTGGTGCCTCCGGGAAGGGGCCTAACACATCCATTCCCCACTGGTAGAAAGGCCATGGAGCCATGATGGAAGTCAGAAATGTTTTAGGGAGTTTGGGTACCGGAGCATGTATCTGACAGGAGTCACACTTCCTAATTTCTTCTCGTGCGTCTCGGTGCATAGTGGGCCAATAATACCCTTGCCTCATAAGCTTTGCCACTACGGTTCTTGGTCCGGAATGCATCCCACAGCATCCCTCATGCACCTCCCCGTATGATGTAATTTGCTTGCAACGGGCCTACACACCTCAACATTGGCACTAGGTAGCCCTTTTTAAACAGAACACCTCCTTCCATACGGTATTATGGAATTTTCATCCGTAGACTCCTGGCTTCGTTGGGATCTTCCGGCCAAACCCCTTCTTCCAAACATCTAATGATCGGCGTCATCCAGTTATGCGCCTCTTCTTCCACCACGGTGTTAATCCTCCGTTCCTCCCCCGAAGGTTTTTCCAGGACTTCTACTAATACCTTTTTAGTGAGGTGGTCAAAAGCTACTGATGCTAATTTGCTCAATATATCTGCCTTTTGGTTTTGAGCCCTTGGAATATTGCAGATTTTGAAGCCTTGGAATCCCGCTATGTGCTCTTTCGCCTGAGCCAAGTATTTTTACATGCTTTCTTTGGTAGCTGTGAACTCTCCGTTGATCTGGCTAGCCACTAGTTTGGAGTCAACTCGTACATCTAGACTCCTGATCTTGAGCTTTTTTGCAATCCGGAGTCCGGCTAGCAGAGCTTCAAACTCAGCCTTATTGTTGGTGCTGGGGAAGTTGAGTCGTAGGGCATAAGTAAGTTCTTCCTTCTCCGGACTGATGAGGACTAGTCCTGCGCCAGATCCTTTGCTATTGGACGCGCCGTCTGTATACAACAGCCATTCTCCTTCCCCTCCTACTTCCATCACACCCCTATCTCTTCCGTTATTGTCCGGTCGTTCGGATTCCACTGGCACCTCTGTGAGAAAATCTGCCAGTACCTAGCCTTTGACGGCATTTCTAGGAGCATATATAATGTTGTAAGCCCCTAGCTCTACGGCGTATTTTGCAAGCTTTCCTGAAACCTACGGCCTATACAATATCTGTTTGACGGGTTGATCGGTGATGACCCGGATGGGGTGGGCTTCGAAGTATCTTCTTAACCTTCGTGATGCATGTAACAAACATAGAGCTAATTTTTCCATAGGAGTATAATTCCTTTCGGCTTCGTGCAAGGTTCGGCTTACGTAGTGTACTGGCAATTGCCTTCCGTCCCTTTCTACCACTAGAATGGCACTTACGACTCCTTTCGACGCCGCTAAATATATGGATAATTGTTCTTTTGGCCTGGAAGTAGTCAACGAAGGTAATTCTAATATCAGAGCTTTCATCTCTTGGAAGGCTGCTTCGGCTTCCTGTGTCCAACGGTATTCGTCCTTATTCTCCTTCGTGATGTTTTTTAACGTTTCGAAGAAAGGCAAGGACCTCTCTGCCGACTTTGACAAGAACCTATTCAGGGCCGCCAGTTTCCCGCTCAGACTTTGCATTTCTTTCAATGTCCTCGGAGACTTCATTTCCATGATGGCCTTCGTCTTCCGGGGGTTCGCCCTTATGCCTTCGGACGTTACCATATACCCTAGGAACTTCCCTTCTTCCACACCGAACGAACATTTCCGCGGATTCAGCTTCATGTTAATCCTTCTGAGGTTATCAAAAGTTTCCGCTATGTCGGCTATCATATCTCTCTCCGTACGGATTTTTATAACCATATCGTCAACATATGCCTCCAAGTTTCTACCTATCTGTGATTGGAATGCCGAGTCCACCAGCCGCTGATATGTTGCCCCGGCATTCTTCAATCCAAATGGCATTTTGGTGTAACAGTATGTCCCTTGTTCGGTATAAAATGCTGTTTTCTCCTCGTCCTCCCTGTTCATTTGAACTTGGTGGTATCCTTTGTAAGCGTCTAGAAAACATTTATACTTGTATCCCATGACGGATTCGATCTTCCAATCAATCTCTGGCAAAGGATAATAATCCTTCGGACAGGAAGAATTCAGATTTTTGAAATCAATTCACATCCTCCAACTTCCGTCACATTTCTTCACAAGCACCGGATTGGAAATCCACGTTGGGTACCTGACCGGACGGACAATTCCAGCCTTAATCCACTCTTCAACTTCCCTTGTAATCACTTGGTTTTTCTCTCGGGAAAACATCCTTCTTTTTTGGGCGATCGGTGTGTCCGAGACGTTCGCATTAAGGGAGTGTTGGATGAAACGTCTTGGCACCCCAGTCATGTCCGTTGGTTCCCAAGCAAATACTTCTTTATTTTTTCTCAGGAGTTCAATGAGTTGCCTCCTACACTCCCGGGAGAAACCTGTCCCTATCGTCACGCGTTGTTCAGGGTAGGCCGCGTTAACCAGGATATCTTCCGTCGGTCCTAACCCTTGAATCTCTCGGCTCGTTGTCGCTGCCTGATATTCTGGAGAGAAATTGTTCCTGGGATCCTGCCTTTCCTCCAATCTTCTGCACTCCATGACCACTGGCCTCTTGGTGGTTAAGGTGGCGATGCCTCCGGGAGTGGGAAACTTCATCATGGCATAGATGGTTGAGGGCACGACTCTTAATTCCCTTAGACCCGTACGTCCCAGGATTACATTGTAAGGTGAAGGCGATCGCACCACTGTGAATTTCATCATGACCGTCCTGAATAAACCCTGATCTCCGAAGCATACTTCTAGTTCAATCTTCCCCAAAGGTTGGATAACTTCTCCGGAGAATCCCACTAGCGGTGAACTGCTTTCTTGTAGCATGGACTGAATGGATGGGCTAAAGTTATTAAAACAATGCACATACATCACCTGGACTGATGCGCCCTCATCCACAAACACCCTCCGAACGAAATATCCTTCGATTTCCGCCTCCAGAATCAATGGTTCTTCCGATAGGTCCTCTGTGGCTATGCGTGGGAAGGTTATGGGGACGTTCATCCAGTCCTCATCGTAGTATCGTTGTTTCCTCTTGCGGTCTTCAACATAATAGTTAACCATGTTGATCACTTTTCCTTTCCCGTTGTTGCCTTTCGGCCTTTCCCGTCCCCTTTGCTGGACGTTTTTCACTAGATGATCCAATTTTCCCGATTCCAGGGCCGTTTCCAATTGCTTTTTTAGGTGGTAACAATCGTTGGTCAAGTGGCCTTTCTCTCCATGGTACTCACAGAATCTGTCCTCATTCTCCTTGCTCGGTTTCCCCTGCAATGGTGGTGGCGGGGGTAGGTTCAAATGGTGTTCGGTAGCCAATATTTCCTTAGGCTGTTTAGATAGGACGGAGAGCATGGTTCTATGATTATCAGGCTTGCTAGAATCATTGCGTCGGAAATCGTTTCGGGGCCGAGCGTCCACTTTCGGGGCAACATACGGAGAGAATACCTCTCTGTGCCTGGAATCGCCTCTTTCCCAGGCTCTCCTGTCCGTCCCCCCTGAGGTTCCTATCTCTCGGAAACTGGAGGTTTCCTCTCCGGGATAGTTCGCCTGTGTTCTCCCTTCGGCAAATCGGTGTTCTTATAAGCCTCTTCCGCTCGAATATAATCATCTACTCTAGTCATCATTTCTTTCACGGATTTCGGGACCTGATCAGAAAACTTTTTAGACAAGTCAGGGCACCGATGAGCACTCATGAACGTCGATATCTTCATGAGCTTCGGAACTCCAGGTATCCGGCTAGCCTCGTCGGTCCATCGTTCTTTGAATACCGGTAGTGTTTCATTCGCTTGCCTAACAATCCGGGTGATTTTTGTGGGATCTTTCAGGTTCTTTTGTCGTAGAGCAAACCTTGTAGTGAATTGTTCTCTCAGCTCGTCCCAACTGTCAATGCTCCCTGGTTCCAAATTGCTGAACCACCCTTGTGCTGCTCCATCCATGGTCTGTTGGAACATCCTGCACCACACAGGCATCGGCCATTCTCCTTGATTTGCTGCTCCCACGAAGCGGTTGACGTGATCGTCCGGATCAGCCGAACCGTCATACAGCTTCAAGTTAGTGGGCATGGTGCACTTGGGACCAGCGAACTCTACTATCCTTCTTGTAAAGGGTGACCGGGCCACTTCCTTATGAGGTTTGCTGAGATCATCTCTGTGGTTTGGTGCGGCATCTTCCTCCTGCTCATCTTCGTCTGTGAAAGTGAGTCGAACCGGTTTGATAGCACCGGTCCCTGTTGCATTGTACTTTCTAAGGAGAGCCTCTAAAGACGCCATCTAGGCTTGTATCTGTTCCGGTATTCCGGAGGTTTGAGTATTGAAGACCCCGCTCCCACCTATGTGTTTCGGTGGGGAGGTGGGTTCGGGCGGAGGCGGTAACTCCGGACCTGTCATTCGATTCTCTGGTAGAATGAATCAGGGTCCCACGGATGGCGCCAATTTGTTGAAGTAAATTCTTGTCCGGCTAGTTCCAACGTCCGGCTGAAGGGTTGGAGATTTCCTGCACAATGTACAGACGCGTTAGCCTCGCCTCGGGTGTTATCCCGAGACCAGGCTCCGGCGTGAGGATGAGTAAAGGGTAATAAATGCGGTGATAAATATGGTAAGAATGTAGGTGTAAAACTTAATGCAAAGTATTAAATATGTTGGGGTATTTATACTACCCCAACTTCCTATTCATGTTACTATTCTATTACTGTTCAGCTACTATTCCGTAGGCCTATGTTACCTGCTCGCAGGCCTATAGCCACTCTACCTAGTAGGCCACATGGTAGAAAATCCCTTGAAATCTGCTGACATGGTCGGCGATTGTCACTCCTTGGCCGGACGTCAAGATGAATGTCCGGCGGATGTGTTAGTCCGGATGTTGGTCCATCCGGACACATACGTTAACAGAACACATAAACAAAATATTTTTCTCTAATTATTTGGTGCACTGCTTCAATGGTATCACTATTTCTACAACAAAAGTTTACAATGTGTTTTGAGTATAACTTGAGAAAACAAAGTAATGAAAATGAAGTAAAATAAAAAAAGGTTGCGTTTTCAAGTATAATTTAGAAAAAATAAAAGAAAAAAAATGATTGAAAAAGAATAATGAGTTAATTAATTTTGAAATAAAATATTTTCTCACAAAGCTGAAAATATTTATTTATTTTTTATTTTTATTTTTTTTATATTGAAAAACTTAACAATTAAGCATTAGTTGACCAATCAAGAAAAATTGTTGGAGAAATAGCTCATGCGCTAAAAGAAAATCAGAGTTTCTCAGTCGACTTAAAACCTTATAAATATATATTTTTTTTTCTAGACATTTGACCAAACATCTTAAACAAATAAGCTTTAACAACCATAAAATGCCAATAATTCGGTGAAACCAACTCACATCATATACATGACGAAAAACAAAAATAAATAAATAAATGAACTAATTTATTTATATATATGAATAAATTTATTAAAATTGTTAAAATGACCGCCGAACATATATAATAAGGTGAGTCGTCACGTATTGAAGCCGTGGCGAATTTGAATTTAAATACCATCACACGCTTGAGTTTATTTAGCTTACAAGTACACTCTTCACGTTACACATGTGCTTTTGTTTATTTTTATTTTTTATATCCGTTAACTTGACCATTTCATTATTTTATTTCTTCAAAATTAAATTTAAGATTTCATTAGCTACACCTGATCATTGCGGCTTAATTTATATGGCCTTGCTGATAATGTGCCTATTAATTTAAAAGAAATCATTTTTTGATAGAAAATGTTAACGCCAACATACACAATCTCGTCAGAGTAGGATATTAATAGGGACGAACTTACATTGGTGCCAGGTATGGCATGGGTTATACATAATTTTTCGTTACGAAGTGCAAATTTTTTTGAAAATTGATGTTTAGTGGCATGTGCAACCCTAACAATTTCTTTTGCTACTTTTGTTTTTTTATGGGCTAACTCAACAGTTCTTTTATGCATAAATTTTTTGTGTGTAACACCTTTTCGAAAATTCTGGGTCCGTCTATGGATATTGACGAGATGGAATGTAAACAAATCATATTCCTACCGGCCTATCTTAAGATAAACCCGAAAGCAGGTCACGGAAGAAAGGAGGCGATTTCAAAACGAATCATTAACTGAAGGATGCGTGACTGTTTCGGTGATAATCTATACTAAATTATAAAGCATTTGAGACTTTTTATAAAATGAAGTCTTAAAATTATAAGACAAAAAAACATTACTATAAAAGGAAATTAGAAAATTAATGTTATGGTTTCATTTAAACCATATAGTAACCCCTCAAATAATGATATATTTTAATAGAATTGTTTATAAGAAAAGCTCACTAAACTTTTAATCACTAATTTAATGCTAAAATTTGAAAAATAAAAGTGTTAATCATTTACACTATTAATAATTTAAACGTTCTACTTTTAAAAAACATATATGTCTACTACGTAACTACGTTATAAAGTATTTGAGACATTATAAATAATTGAAGTTTAAAATGAAAATATCTGCTCGCCACAAAAATAGTCATCGGGAATCTCCCGCCGCTTTGCGCGAATACCCTTGTATTGTTAACATAAGTCTTAATATATAATGTAGTTTGAATCTTTTATATGTTGATTCTGATTTTAATTTTCAAGATGAAAAGGAAACGTTTAAAAATTGATTATGGGTCAAATGTTTTTACTATGTATTTATACCGATTAGTATGTAAAAGGTCTTTTATAATCACTTTTAACTATCATTAATGGCTCGGCTTCTTAAAGGAGTAAATGCTTGTAAACTGTAACGCATTTGATAATAAATATTTGGTATATTTAATTTTGTAAATAGATGGCACACCGTCCGTTTTGAATGCACATTAATCAAAAAAAAAAAAAAAAAAAAAAAAAACATATTCTAAGACTTTTCAAATATAAGTATTAAAAAAGTTAGGAATAAATATGGTTATCCTAACGCGCAAATTAGTTGTATTTTTATTTAACTATCAAGACTACCTTAATAATTAATTGTATGAAGATTGTCTTACCAAATTAGAACACTACTCAAAGCCGTATATGAGGATGTGCGAGACGTGCGATTTCACATGGCCTCAAAATTTTAACAGCTTCAAAATATATCTCATATATTAAAGGCCTCAAAATTTACTTCAGACAAAAAATGTTAATGATACATGATTTTATGTTCTATATATTTGTTAAAATTAAAGCTAGATTGTTAAATACTACGTTTTTCTATTTCAATAGTTGATATAATATATATTTGCCACTTATACTTAGTTACGACATACTAGGTTTTTGCATATGCACAGGGTCTCCGAAATCTCAGCTGCCATGGATACTTTAAACTACATTCATCTCTATACTAAGTTTGTTTCAAGACTGTTTGGTAAAGCTTTGCTGTATTCTCTCTTAACACATGGTTTTGGTTTGCTGTAATTGGTTCTAAAAACATTAAAGTTAATTGTTTTCTTATTTTGGTTAAGAACACCACAATAGACATATGTGATGGGACCAAAGTATGCATATTTTAGTTGAATATTTAAAGTCAATTAATATCTTCTTTGAATTAAGATACACCCAAATTGGACCATTTTCTAAAAGGATTCCTAACTCTTGGACTCTTCACACCTATCTTGTTTCTGTACTCTCTTTACAGGCCAAAAAGGACCTTTCTACATACTTAAAAATAAGCAAAGATAGATAGATTAAAGCTAGCAAGAAAAAATGAAAAAGCTCATCCAATTGTTATTAGCCAACAAACATAAAGCTTGAGACCATAAAGAAGATGAAAAATGTCACCTTTCTAAATTATCATAAAAAATCACCACCACCAAACATGTGGTTCTGTATGCTGATGTTAGACTAACAAAAGAACATATAACAAAAAAAACCTAATCTTTAAGGTTAATAAGTATGTACTCAAATCAAAAGCAACCCAAAAATGTGTAAAAAATCTCAATCCTATGCAATGAAAAATAATCTATAAAATCAATCAGAAATAATCGAAATCTGACCACTGGAAATGCTACCATGGCTGTCGTCACATATCGACACTGCTCTTTCCAAGTTAGCAACAATATCGGTCATTGTTGGCCTTTCTCGACCCTCTAAGTTCACACAATGTATAGCAGTGTATGCCATCAGCTCCACTGCCTCAGACTCATTCACCTCGGGAGTTCCTACTCTTTTGTCCAATATCTTTGCCAATTCGCCTGAAATAATTGCTGGTACAGCAAAGTCCACTAGACTTGTGGGCGTACCACCATTGTCGTCATCACTTTTGAATATCGCTCTTTTTCCTGTCAGGAGCTCTAGCAGGACAACACCAAATCCATAGACATCACTCTTGGCGGTTACCACATTTAGTCCATAGTATTCTGGATCAATGTAGCCAACTGTCCCGGCTGCCTTTGTTGGTCTTTGTTGTGAATCGGATTCTGGACCCATTAAAGATAACCCAAAATCAGAGACTCTAGCTACCCAATTTGCGTCAAGTAAGATGTTGGATGATTTGATGTCTCGGTGAATTATAGGTGGAACTGCGTAATTGTGAAGGTATTCAATTCCCCTAGCAGCATCTAATGAAATCTTGATCCGCATCTTCCACGAGTTTAACAAGCTGCAACTTTTTTCAACGTTTTTCTTGTCATGTAAATGATCATACAATGCTCCATTTTTCATGTACTCGTATACCAAAAGTCTTTCTTCCCTTTCTTCACAATAACCAACGAGCCTAACCAAATGCTTGTGATGAAGCCGAGATAAGAAAGCCAATTCTGAATCAAATGCACTTTCTTTTTCTTGAAATCTCTTTGTTTTTTGATTTGTTTCCCCTCTTTTGATAGCGACTTCACGACCATCTAACAGTTTCCCTTTGTACACAACACCAAAACTCCCTGCGCCTATCTTATTCTCTAGTGAAAAATTGTCGGTTGCTAATGCCAGGTCAGCAAATGTAAACTCCTCTTCTCTATCAGCGTGTTTTGAAGACGTTCCACTTCTTTGCCGTCTAAAAGCTCTTGATGCTTGTCGCCTAATTGTAGATGACCTTGAAAGAGGACTACTATTTGAAAATGGACCATTATGAGCAGTGCTAGTAATTGTGGGTTGAACAGAATTATGTATCTTTTTGTTCCCGAAACAAACACCCATCCACAAACAATAAAGTATAGTACAGATACCCGCAAAAGCCCCAATTGATCCCACAATCGCAAAGGCTAATAACCCTCTTCTCAAAGGCCGTGAAGGTGAAGAGCGTGGCACATTATCACCACCATCAGGCAATGGCGGTGCTAATGATCCTACATCTGGTGGCGACAAAAAAACTATATCACAAGGCCTACATATTGTTCCATAGCCAGAACAAAGTATATCAGACTGACTATAAATACCACAAGCACAAACAGTTCTAACACACGGACCAGGAAGAATCCTTCTCAACGGTAGCTCATATCCTAAAGGAAACGACCCATTATTAACCCACCCTTCACCCCAACAAATAACCGAAAGATTACTAGTAGTCAATCCACAAGTAAAATCCAATCCAGCAACAATAGACTCAAACGACACCCCAACCACATAATCACTCATCATCCCCCCTCTTAAACCGCCCCAACAAACCACAGTACTATTAACTCTCCTCAACGCACAAGTATGGTTCACACCAAGCGCCAATGCAGAAAACTCAAAACTCGTATGATCCGGTACATTAACCTGCCCATAGTCATTACCACCTCTACATATCAAAAAACCCGTAGAATTCACTCCACACGCGTGATCACCTCCTACAACAATATCCAACATACGAAAACTCCTAAACTCGCTTTCAATAAATGTCACACGTTCCAAATCCTCTCCAAAACAAATAATCCCATTAGTACTATTTATAGCAACACCACAACTAAACCCTAAACCCGAAGAAACCCCTCCTAACCTAGTATTATCATGCAAAACCTCGTTACCACCATCTCTCCAACATAAGACATTTGTCACACTAGTACTATTCGTTATCGCGCAAATTTGACTATCTCCAACAGCCAACTCTTTTAAAACAAAAGTCTCGTTATAATATAAACGTTTTGGAACTAAACTAGGGTTCCAGCAAACTAATGCTGACCCGCCAGACCTTACACCACAAAACACGTCATGCCCACCAGATATCGCCTCGAAAGAGACGTTGGAGAACACGTCGAAGACCTGACCGTTACGCCAGCATTGAACACGTTGGCTTGGTTGACTGGAAACTATGCCACAGATAGTGACTGTGGACCCGTAGGTTATTGAGAGGGTGGTCGCGGAGCCTCCGAGGCTTGTGACGGTGGATATGTATGAGAGGAGGGTGAAGATGGTGATGACGGTGGTTGGTGACGTCATCTGGTGGTGGTGGTGGTGGTGGTGTTTTTTTGCATTGGTTTTTATGAAGGGAAGAAAGGTTTGTTTTGATTGTTTTTGTGAGAGAGAATGGAATGAATATTTAATATATGGAATAATATATATGGGAGTTATATTTTGTAAGAGTTAATTACATAAATGGTACCTTTCATTTATTGGTATTACGAATTCAACCCCTTTTTTTTTTGTTTTGGATCTTGTCCTTATGATTTTGACCCGTAACGGATCCGTCCACTTTTACATCATCGGATCGGGCTTGTTAGTCGTTGGACCTAATGGCCGGAATCTGGATTAAGGGTTTTTTATCGGTTCGATTATCGGGTTGTTCAGTTTATCCAGTTCGGTTAAAAAAATTCTACGTAAAATCGAACCGAATAATCAAAAACCGAACTGAATAACCAAAAAATGAACGGAATAACTCGAATTACTTAATTTTAATTATTCATTTATTTAAATATAGATTTTTAGCACCAAAAAATTTTCAAGCTTAAAAAATGTTATATTTATAATATGAATGTGTTTTAATATTTTTTTATATCAAACCGAAAACTGAACATTTACTTTGGTTCGGTTCGATTTCGGAAAATTCGGTTTGGTTATAATTTCGGATCGGTTTTACAGTTCGGTTCGGTTTCAGTTTGTATGGGTAAACCCCGAATTATGCACACCCGTAATCTGAATTAGTGGTTGATGACAGTGAATCGGCCGTGTGGCGGTGGCATGGTAGTTGGTGATGGGAACCGGATTTATTCAAGTTAGAAAGAAAGTGAGTTTGTTTGTTGAGGAGATTTTCTTTGTAGAAGATGAACGGGTTTTTTTAAGCAGTTGAACTGATGAGTTAAAGAAGATTGATGAGATAAGTAGGTTTTTGATAGATTAAATTTCAGTGGTTGAACTGTTTGGTAGGTTTTGATTTGTATGCGTCGAAAAATATGTTAGATAATTAAAGTTGGATATTTTTTTTATTTTTTGGATATAAAATTAGGAAAATGATAAACGGGCCTAATTAAATGGATTTAGAAAGTGACCTACCGTATAAATGACTTGTACAATTGCATTACTGTATAAGTCATTTATGCGATAGTTACCTTTTAGGTCAATTTAATTAGGTCCATATATCAACGTACATAAAATTATGTTTAAAGTTGTATATTTGTGTATGCTAAACCTCATTGTAATTGTGACTCGTGTTTTGACTTTTCAGGTTTAAGGTTTATTAGAATATTCATTTACTAATAATTGTGTTTGTTGGTTTTGGTTTATTTTATCTGACTAAGAAGGGTTTTCGGATTAATTACTTTGAATATGTGTTTGAGTTTGAATATGGTTTTGTTTGAATAGATTTAATTATAAAAAAATGGGTTGAAGGTTTTGATGTGTATTTGTGTTTGTGGCGGTTGTTCTTTGAAGATGAATGTTTGGATGAAAGGGGTGAAGGCGAGGGTATTATGGTAATTTCATTTTTGCCTTAACAACAAAAACTAATAAAGTTAGCCAAAATGGACCGGATCCGTAACGTTTAAAACCACAATGACTGGACCTGATACGAAAAAGAAAAACGAACTGAATCCGAGGACCATGCATGTAGTTTACGACTTTACTCTTTTGATAAATAAAGGGGCAGATTATTAAATCAGAATTTATTTTTTATTAATACTTACATTTTTTTTTTTTTTTTTTTACGTCAAATTTATAACCGCGAAAATGCGGAATTGTAAATATAAAGTTTAATAAGTGAAGCGCTTAAACCTTGTCATAAATCTGAACTGCCACAAAAAAAGCGTGTTATCTTGGAAAATGGGAGAACAAAGGCTGAAAAAGTTGCGGCGCCTGCGCGTTATGACGGGTTAGACCCCGTAGGAATAGTGTATCCCATAAAATGTATTGGGTCATACTAATCTTGCACCCCCTAAAAAAATTTTAGGGGGTGTTAAAGTTCCGTGCTTAAAATCGTTTAATTTTGAGTTTTTTTAACTTTTCTATTTATTTTTTTGTCACTTTTTTTTATGCAAGTCTTTTTTTTTTTACATTTACTCTTTTTTACAAATCTTACTTTTATAAAAGTAAGATTTTTTACTTTATTTCTTTTTACTAATAAAGTATATAACTTTTTTACAAGTTTTTTATTATCGGTTTAAACTTAAAAGCGTGTCGACGAGGAAATTTCGATTCGAAGGTTGCAAAGTGAGATGTTATCTCACTTTGATGCCGTCCGTCCGTTTTCATCATCGCCTCGGAAAATTTTAGGCTAACAATCATCATCGCCAGTATTTTTCATCGACAAAGTTCACATTCACAATAGTAAAGATTCTCAAATCTGCATAAAGAATTCACTAACGATAAGATTCTCAATCAATACTGCTTTCCCCGTTATAAGAATATCACATTCACAATTCAATACATACCACAAAAGAAGATCACGGCAATCGCGGTTCATACCACAAAGCGGCAATCACAGGTTCATACTCTCAAAAAGTATAGGGGAAAATGTCGAGGTCACCATTTTATACCAATGAGGTAATAAACTTTACAATATGACATGCAAAATTTATAAAAGCGAGATTTTTAATAGACTCGGATTATTGTTTTATCGTTTGGGTGCCAATTTGAAGGTTGCCGAAGTCATTTTGCTATGCCATTCGATTATGCCACGCCAAATCATTTTCTTTGAAAATCAACAAAGTTTTTTATCATCGCCGGTATCTCGATTTTTTGCATGTTTTCGACATTTTTTGGCTTATGTTTTCGGTTTATTTTTGCCAAACATGGTAGCCAACAGTATGAAAACAAAATAACCATTATCATAAACTTCAAAACCAAAAAATACTTGATTATGATAGTGGTTATAAACAACCAAAAAGCTATGAGCCAAGAACAACCAGAGCCAAAATAAACCGAAAACAAAAAATAACACTATCATGAAGTTAAGCCAGCTGCCATGAGCCAAGAGTTGCCGACGGCGGTTCGCTTATTACCGGCTTATTTTGGCTTATGTTTTCGGTTTATTTTTACCTCACAAAAAGGCCAAAACAATACAAAAAAACCATGATAGCTGAGCAAAAAACAATAGAAACAACCATGAGCCAAAATAACCAAAACAACCGAGATATGGTATCAATGAGATATTGCGCCAAAACAACCATGAGCCAAAACAACCAAAACAAGCGAGATATGGTATCAACCATGAGCCAAAACAACCAAAACAACCATGAGCCAAAAGCAGTACCAAAACAACCATGGCATCGTCGCAATATACCAACTCAAAACCAACTGCATCCATATATCACCATGTACACCTCATTAGGCCAAATAAACAACAACCCATATACCATCACGAAAACCGATCTAAAACTTTAGATCTAGGGCGCGTCGGTTAGAAATACCGCACGTCCTTATGTTAAAATCACCTCCCGATCTATCGTTTGGTATATGGGGTGAAAATATCGCGATGGTGCTGTGAACATTTTATTCGCAGGAAATAGAGAAGAGATAAAAGAGAGTAATAATTGTGGGTAAGAGATAGAAAGATGGGGACAAATGGGGTAGGATGCAGTTGGTTTTGAGTTGGTATATTATTAAAGACACCCGGTTTTAAATCACGGGTTTCTTTTTTTTGAAAAGTAAAAGTTATTTGTTAAAAAAGTAGAGTTTGTAAAAAAGGTTTGTTAAAAGTTATTTGTAAAGTAGTTAAAAAAGTTATTTCAAAAGTAAGCGTAAATTTCGCGTAGGTTTGTAAATTTATGTAAGGTTTGTTAAAATTTGTTAAAAAAAATAAAAGTAACAATAAAAATAAAACTAATATAAAAAAATGTAACAATAAATAAAGTTGTATTTTTTATAAAAGTTTGTTAAAAATAAAAGTTCTTGTGTTTTTTATTTTTTAGGTGTTTGGTAATGAAGATGCTTTAATTGATTGGGTGAAATCTACTGCTGAATCAATTGGTTTTCTTATCATTAAAGGAAGAAGTAAAACGGATAGAACTATAAGTACTCTATCGAATTGTTGTGTTCTAGATATGGGACGTCTGCACGTGAAGGTTTAGAAGATGAACTTGAAGGCGAGTAGTGTACCGCTAAAATTAATTGCCCATTCAGATTACTAGCGAAATTTCATAAAAAAATGGTTGGATATTGAATGTCAAGTTAATGTAGGCATAATCATGTATTCGTAGACTCATTCCATGGTTTTTCACAAGCCATGCGATTAAAAGAAAATGAGTTCGTTTTTGTGAAGCGGATGAATGAGCAGTGTAGCCACCGAATTATACTTTCTCTGATAAAAGAAGCGATCCAGAATAACGTGTTGGCATTAAAGCGATATACAATGCACGAAAGAGATCGTCAGCTGTCGTCATGGTGATTTGACTCGATACAACTCTGTTAGTACATTTAAATCGCTTGGTACGTCAAGGTTATACATATTACCTAGGATAAATGACCACACAAATGAAGCTGGATGAAATATTTTTTGTTCACCCGACGTCCATATGTATCCATGTGGACAACATATCCGAAAATCATCTTGATGGACTACATACAAGCGATGTTTAAAGCCATTCTTTATAATTGTTGGGGTTACTCCAACAAACACAACATTCTCAATGGCGTTTAGCTTTTGGACAAGGAAAAAGAGCCAAATTTCAAATGGGTGTTGGAATGTGTTAAGTTGGTGATACAAGAACAACATTCTCTCTTTGTTGTGTTCGGTCGACAAGATTATAAGCTTGGCTGCAAGCGATCTGGCCTCTTTGAATACAAGCAAAATCAAGAAACTGCATCGTGTGGGATAAGCTATTTAGCGAATTATGCTATAATGTTTCAAGAGATGCTTTACTCTTGACTACATGAAAGTCAGCGGGATGGCGACCACATCAATGTGATCATCGATTCTTGGTCAATTTATGGTTTACCATGCTATCACCATACCGTATTACCTTAAAGCAAGCGGTATGAATTTCAAATTTATGCCTATCGAGTTATTCTCCCGTCGTACAGATAATTTTAACTAGTTCCTTTTTCGAATCTGATTGCCTATTCCGCTTGGTTTTGTTGATAATTTTGGAGAACCATGCGTTCCCGCGGTTGTCGAAATACTCGAGAGTCTCGAAGAGCCTCAGGCACGAAGAGCTGAATATTTTATCTTGTCAAGATGACGTGCAAAAATTCCAAAGTGTTTATACGAGGCATCGTCGTTTGTCAAAAAATATGTTAAGCATGATTTCGGAGGTATATCGCTCCTGAATCATGTCACCAGTGACAACTTCGCTTGTTAAAGAGTAATGGAGTGGACGTCAGAAGCATGAAGGACAACAAATCCAAGTCTAAACCAAATATCCGGATTTGAACGAAGACTAACGAAGAACCCCCACAAGGCACCGCATGAAGCTACAAAACCTAAAAAGTCCGGTAAATAAAGAATCTGCGAGACACAGTTCTTATGTGGGAGAGCCTTCAACGTCTCGCACTTAAACGAAGGACCCTAACGAAGGACCTAGCGAGGCGACTTAAAGACAATCAGCACATGCGTTCAGGATTACTTGCTTAGAATATTGTATGGTGGAAATTCCATTGGTTTTGTGGCGGATGGGATCTTTAACGTGGAGGTGATGGAAATTGTGGCTATCGAGTGTTAGTGGGTCTTGGCGGTCATCAAAATGTGGCCCAGAATTGAGCTCTTGCCGCAGGCGGTGAGGTGACAATAACGAGGAAGTTCTGAGGGCTGTGGGGTAATTCTTTTACATCTATCGTAACTTTCGATGAATTGGTTTAGGGTCAGCTTACCCGGCGTTGTTGGATGACTATGCGGAAGCGGGAGTGGTTATTGCTACATCTATTAGATCTATTGTATGTATAACCAATTCACAATCTTTTGTGTCTTCCATTCAAGAGGTTCTCGATTCAGTGAAATATTGTCTCCGGTTGTGATTCTTCGTTGTGGGAACGAATGTGCAACTTCGTTCTTGCGTTTCTTGATGAAGACTCACCACTCGATATAATCACCCACAATGGAGACATTATAGAAATGCGTAGCGCCATGGGAACATGTGTTTGCTCAACTACGAGAGGATGTTAAGATATCATAGAAAACAGTTTATTGATTTATATTGTAAATGACACAACATGTATAGGCGATTCTTGATTTATATTGTAAATGACAAAACATGTATAGGCGATTCGCGATTTATATTGTAAATGACAAAACATGTGGCGATTCTTGATTTATAGCAAACGACTCACGTCATTTTTGTTACAGATTTCTTAGTTTCTAGTTATATTGTAATTTTGTGAACCATGTATCAACTATTAATCTATAACAAGATTGGTTCTTGTGAAGCATGATATTACTAATTTATGTTGTGAATAATTATACAAATTCTTTTGGTAGATCATTAACAAAATCCTTACTTATGCGTTGTCAGCGTGGATTAATAATTGAAAGAAACATCCCACGTCAAATGCTTTCGGGTGAAGTATTATCATGTATCTTTCAAACGAGGTAAATAATTAAACGTTTGCTTATTTAGTGAAATATATCAATAACTTGTTTGTTTAGAATACATTTCTTATAATTGTTTAGTCATGTAATGATAGGGGCTAAAGACTATGGGTGTCGATACTTCATGTGGAAGGAAATATTTCAACAAAAGTACTTTTGGTGGCCTTTCTTCAATATGATCTTTGAAGCTATGCCCTAAAGAATACAACGATCAACATGCTATTGGTAAAAACAATTTGTTGCATCTGAAAAAAAAGGCGTTGGAAGGCGTCATACCGAATTGGCAAGAAATCCAGTTGATCACGTATGTCAGCCAGTGGAATCACTACTATGAAACTTATAGATGGCATTAATAATCTTCATGTGGAGTAGATTTCGTTGTAATATTGAAAACATTGTTGTTTTACTTGTTTAATGTTTTAATGTTATTGTTTAATTAAATGGAAACAAACACACAATTAAAAGCATGCGCGTAAAATAAATATCATATAAAAGCACTTACACAATTAAATGTTACACTGTATACATATAAAAACATTCTGCACAATAAATCACACTATATATATCTTTCTGAATAAAAACACTATATATATACATTACACAAATATAAATTATACACAAAACAAAAAAAAAAAACTAAAAAAAAAAAGAAAAACCGTCGTTGGTAGATGATTGGGCACTTATCAAGGGTGCAAAAAAGGATTTTATGGGGTGCAATATTAGACCCACCCAATGTATTATTGAAAGGTTGGGAAATGAAAATATTTTGTTGTCAGTGAGAGTTAAAGTGAGAATGTATAGATTTTAGTGTCACATAGTCTCATGTAAAGTGAGGTGTAAATGGATGACACGTGTGATTTTGTTACAGGGGTGAAGGTTCGTTTGACGTGTAGGTTGATGTTGGAACTTTTTCGTTTGACAAGCTTGTTTAACAAAAATACGTTTGTAGATTGATCGTTTTATAAGTTTTGTTTTGTAAAAATCTATGTAAAAGACAATTTTTATACTCAAAAACGTTGACCGCTTACTCACAAAGGCCTATTTAAAACCTTAACAAAAATGTTGAGTACCTACTCACAAAGTCCTGTAAAGCAACTAAGCAAAACGTT
>OU343218.1:250724449-250808386 GCA_910596185.1 Chrysanthemum makinoi
TTTTTTTGGTAAAGGGTTTCTTTACCCGGTGAATAGAATAAATGAAATAATAATGTTTGTTACATGAGAAAGTGGCGATGAAACCATTTTATCCCTATTGTATCACACAAACCTCTACCATGATTCGAACAAATTCGAATCACACCTACCAAACAATAAACAATATATCACTTGGATTAAAATAAAACACTACGTAACAAAACTACCGTGAAAAATTTATCCAAAGCCGCGTCCTTGATGGAATAAGCCAATGACCTAATGCCTTCACCACATTGGATGTTTTCTTCAAATGTAAAGAGGTAATCTTCAAACACACCATTTCAATAATAAGGTCACTTACCTTCTGTTCCTTCCGTGCATCTTTCGAATGAATGCGATTATTACGTTCTTGCCACAAAAATAAGTCGGCGTGAGCAAATACTAAACGAGTTACCACGCTTGTGAAAGAGTTTCTATTCGAACTCCGGACCAGCCAAGCCACAATGTCATTTAACTTAGAGGCGTTATGTATATTTGCCTTCTGTACCACCATGCGTCACACTTTAAACGAGTAGGGACACTCGAAAAAGTGGTGTTCATGCGAATCTTGAATAAGCTTACACAAAGGACACCGAAGCAGGTTTAAGTCGACGTTATCACCGACATCCCATTGCCTCATTCTATCATGTGTTTTCAACTTTTGAACCATAATAAGCCATAAGAGGAATGCATGTCTTGGAATACAAGACGTGTGCCATACTACACGAAACCAATCGACATCTTGACCTCTTGGACGAATTGATTCCCATACTAGCTTAACAGCAAAAGTATGCGAATTGCCATCACTTTTGCGCCATAAAACTTGATCCTCTCTATTAGAAAAAATTGGAATATCAAGAAGATTTAAATCGGGAAAAAGGTCTAACCAAGTGTTTGGGAAGTTCCACGAACCACTGTTCACCATGTCTACCACGCTTTCCGAAGGTCAAACCCTCTCAGTAATACTACGAATAGAAAAGTGACTTTTCAATGGAGAAAACTTCGGACCGGTTTGTCAAACCGTAATGATGTTTTATGACCATTCCCAATAGAGTGCCAAAAGAAAGGACTAACAATACAAAGTCAGCGTATCGAAGAATTTTCTCCAACCCCAACTTACATTAGACATTAGAGGCACGCCCAAAAGCACCGCCCTTTTAACTTGCGCATGAATCCACCGAACCCACATTGACTCCTTATGGGTTATAATATTCCAAATGTGGGTAGTCATTAATGCAATATTGAATTTTTCCAAGTTACTAATACCAAGCCCGCCAGCCCGCCTTGATTTTGGAAGACACAATTTTTCCCAAGCAACTTTCGCCTTACCTCTGTTCATATCTCCATGACACCACAGAAAACCTCGCATAAGTTGTTCAATATCATGAATTATTCGAATAGGAAGAATAAAGACGAAGCCCAATACCCGCATAGAAGAGATAACCGATAAAACAAGTTGAAGTCTCCCAATAATGATAGGCTTTTGTTCTTCCAATCTCCAATCCGATTTTGGACCCTTTCTACAAGGATTTTACAATCTTTGTATAACAAAGTAGATGAGATCAACGGAACACCGAGGTATTTTATTAGAAGAGTACCGCCAAATGGCATAATATGAAGAATAGACAATTTAACATGATTAGGCACATTACAAAAGAATGCGGTACTTTTTGGTACACTTGGAACCAAACCCGATACTAACTTGAATTCATCCAACGCTTCCATTATTACCCTAGCAGAATTTAAGTCACCGCGAGAGAATAAGATCAAGTCATCAGCAAAACAAACATTGATGATCTTTTGCTTGTGACAATAATTATGATATTGAAACCCATCATTACTTTGCACCTTTCGTTTGAGAATAAGAGTAAGGATTTCCATGACTAATGTAAACAAGTATGGAGACATCGGGTCTACTTGCCTTAGCCCTCTCTTCCCCTTGAAATACCCATGAAGATCACCATTAATGCACAATGAAAAAGACGCTGATGAGACACACGCCATAATCCAATTAACCATTTTGTGATGAAATCCAAAACCAAATAAAATGCTCCTTAAGAACTCCCAATCGACCGTATCATAGGCTTTTTGTATATCAACTTTAAATGCACATCTAGGAGTATATTATCAGATATACTACTACCCGGAACAAAAGCGGATTGGTTATCACTTACAACATCATCAAGTCCTTCCTTTAAACGATTAGTAATGATCTTACTGATACACTTGTAAATAACATTACAACACGATATGGGGCGATAATCATTACCATGAGATGGAGTAGATACCTTGGGAATAAGAGCAATAATCGTGTGGTTTATCTCTTGAAGCAAGTTCCCATTAGAGAAAAAATCACGAACCGCATCACAAATATCATCACCCACAATGTCTCATGTTTTCTTGAAGAATAAAGAAGTATAACCATCCGGGTCGGGTGCTTTATTATTTCCAATTGAAAACATTGCTTGTTTGATCTCAGTGTTTGTTACCTCACGACCCATAGCTACTGCCTTAGCCGAATCAAGCCTTTTAACAAATAAATTGGTAGTATTAAGTGGAACAGTACTACCTTTAGCACCAAGAAACTTCGAATAATGAGTTACAAAACAATTAGTAACATCAAGCCTTTCATGAAGATTGTTATTCGAGTCTAAAACCGCTTCAATACGGCATCTACTAACCTTGGATTTAACTGTTTTGTGGAAATATGTTGTGTTCGAATCACCGACATTAAGCCACTCTATCTTAGCCTTTTGCTGCAAAAATCGTTCTTCATCAAGCACAACCTCATTGAATGACTTTAAGTACAACGCCTCTTCTTCTCTTAGAATTCTAGACGTAGGTTCTTTATCCAATGCTTTTTGGACTTCATCTAGTTCATGTCTAAGCGCCACAACCCGAGAATGGAGATTGCCTTGGTTATGAACCAACTTTCGAATAGGTTTTTTAAGAAGTCTAAGCTTCTTCACAATTTTGAACATTGTGTATCCACTTACTGCTTTCATCCACCTCTCCTCGACCAAAGGCATAAACTCAGGTTTATAAACAATGAAGTTAGAAAACTTGAACGGTTTTGGTTTAGATTTTGTTACTTGTTGAAGTTTCAATACTGCTGGAGCATGATCAGAGGTCCTATAGGGCTGAAATATCACATACGAAGCTGGGAATTCGTTAGTAAAAGAAATATTACTCATGACTCTATCAATCTTCTTCAACATTCCCGCATCCGCTTTAGGCTTTTGATTCCACGTATAGTGTAAGCATGTGCTATTCACATCCGTAACTTCAATATCCTCTACACATTCATGAAACTCCCTCATAGAAATGTTAATGTCGGAGGAACCACAAAACATATCTTCTATGTATAATGCCGCGTTAAAGTCACCCATAAGAATCCATGGCTTGTCATTAACAAACAGCTTATGAGTACATAGATTATTCCATAAAGCACGGCGATGGATATACGCGTTACCCGCATAAACAAAAGAACCAAACAAAGCTTTTTGATCAGCCTTCACAATAATTAGCGTGTGCATCACTTGGTCCGTTTGAGAGATAATCATTACGTCCACCACATCCGAATTCCAACCAAGCACTATTCGCGATCCTTTATCACATAAACTACCATTGGACGTCCAATTCCATTTAACACATACCCTAGCACACACATTCTCAAGTTTGCTAATATCAACATGCGACTCTAAGATGGCACATACATGTAAATTATTTTCATAAATGACATGTCTAACCTCCTTTTGCTTAGGGGATCGGTTCAAGCCCCTCAGTCGCTCCATAGTTCATCCTTGACATCACTTTTCATCATCTTGGTGGGGCCAACTGAAACAATAAAATACCAATAAACTAGGAACAAAATTAATGTGTTAATCGGTTTAGGTGTGTTGTTTGTGGTGAAGACTTTTTTTTAATTAGGGTTAGGGTTTGACGGGGCGGCCGATTAGGTTTCGGATCAGACCTGCTCTTGATACCATGTTAGAACATTGTAAACCCCGTATGTATAACTTTATTGATGACCATTATTTATAATGGTAAAACCCTAATTCCCAAAACCCACAAATTGGGCTTGGGCCTAATTATCCACTAATACTTTGGTTTATTGTTTTATTTTGCTTTCTTAGTTTTTTTCTTCAGTCCGAGCTTTCGCGATTTCGCCGCTCGACTGGAGGGGAGTGTTAAGGGATAAGGATAAGCCCAAGCCCGGTTTGTGAGTTTATGGTATTAGGGTTTCAATATTATAAATAATGGATGATTAATAAAGATTAACTTACGAGTTTCAATGTAAACATACGGTCTTACAACGGGGACGCTGCTCAAAGAGTAGATCGACCCTGCTTGAGGTCGCCACTATACAATTGGTCATATACATGTGCCATTTGTATGTGTTTTCAAAAGACTGTTTGTAGTAATGGCACAGGGCCACAAAAATTTATGAAACGGCCATATATGTTTTTTGGGACACCCTTTTTTAGCGGTGTGGCCAGATAAATGTACAAGCATTTCAATCGATTTAGAAAACTGAAATTTTATTTCATAAGTATTAATTGGATGGCCCCAATGATTACAGCATTTTTTTATAATCACGTTTTATAAACTTTGACTATCATAACTTTGATTATTACTTTTACATCTTACGCAAGGAATTTTATACTTACAACTTAAAAGGCCATAAGTTGAGTGTTCATCTATAAAATTTATAAAATAAACACAAATAATGAAGTCAAACTAATACAAAAAGAATGCTATAACCATTGCAAGACAAAGCATGTTCCATACATACACTTTCTCCTTTCTTACAATCATTACCATTGCACATGAAAGGTCTACATTTTTGGGCACATATAATTTGCTCACTTGTATAAAATATTAGACCTCATTTTTTATTTTTATTTTTTTATTTATTATTATTATTATTATTATTATTATTATTTTTTTTTTCTAATAAAGTAATGTTTATTATTATTATTATTATTATTATTATTATTATTATTATTTTTAAACATCACTTTATTAAAAACTTAAAGAAATTACAAGAAATCATTTTATTATTATTATTATTATATCTATACAAGTTTATCTTAGAATATCTCATCATGTCAACCACTATACTTTTTCTCAAACATGCAATGAATACATATTATCAACCTATACATAAAACGGAAAATGATATACATGACTAAAATTTATGCCTAAATACATGTCTAACTTTAAGATCGTGACATATGTTAAAATCAAAAGTGAAGATTATCAGATAGAAAATGCATGTTTCATGTGTCATATGATAAATATTTAGGCATGAGTTTAGTCACATGAGTTATGTGTCTATATCACTACGTTACATAAAACTGTAAGAGAAACTTTAAACTTTAAACTTTTAAGATGACCACAAAGATAGTGATATAAGTTTATATAAGTTACCAAGAGATGCATCTACTTTTGTAGGTGCATCTGAAATGTATGGTTGTGGTTTCTTCACACTTTCTCTTTTTAATTTTTTTCTTTTCATTTGATCCTAACTCAAGTTACCAAACATATCTATACTACTATATAAAGCATTTAAGTTGTGGGCTCCACAAGAAATTAAGATAAGAAGCTCCAATCATTGAGTGACATGTGTCACTTCTCTAACTAAAAAATAACAAAAAATGAGGAGCTCTAACAAACTAAAATAAGGATCTCCAATAATGGGGTGACACATGTCACTTCTTAACTAATTAATCACCTTTATTTTTAAATTTAAATATCTTTTAATTCGTTTAATTCTTTTATGATCCAATTTCACCATATTTTTAAAAATTTTGTGCTCTTTAATTCAACATCCATTTTGATATATTTTTATGAGTTTTTAGTTTTTACATTTTTAGTAGGTTTATTTTATTTTGATTCAAATTTTATAACTTTAACCTTTATTTTAATCAATAGAAACTTTATTTATCAAAATCATTTACTTTTGGGAAAGTGTTGACGGGTAAAGAGATTGTGAAGGTCTTTTTATATGCGGAAATAATGATTTTACGGGAAAGATACGGAAAACCCAAACAAACACATACAACTAACACTAGGGGTGTGCACGGGCCAAAAACCGGACCGGACTGGCCAAGACCGGACCGAGACCCGATTTCGGCAAAAATCTTAGACCGAGACCGGACCGAATGTGGTCGGTCCTTCGGTCGGTCCGGTCCAACAAGGCCAAATTAGCCAAAATTCGTCGGTTTGGTCCGACCGGACCGAGGACCAATTTGCCCAAAATCCGAGACCGCGGACCGGACCGAATGTGGTCGGTCCGGTCCGGTCCGGTCCAGTCCGGTCTCGGTCGGTC
Source organism: Chrysanthemum makinoi (assembly GCA_910596185.1). Classification (NCBI taxonomy): domain Eukaryota; kingdom Viridiplantae; phylum Streptophyta; class Magnoliopsida; order Asterales; family Asteraceae; genus Chrysanthemum; species Chrysanthemum makinoi. The sequence goes on from OU343218.1 coordinate 250,730,802, forward strand.
TGACGGTCGGTCCGGTCCGGTCCGTTCGGGTTGTATGCTCACCCTTAACTAACACATATACATTTGGAGTGTTGTGAAATGAAATCACTAAGCGGGTAGGGAATTGCGAGGAGAGTTGGGTTAGCAATTCATTTACCATATTTATATATAACTATATTTATCGTCGCCGTTGTGCGCGGGTATCCAACTATGTCTATTAACATATGACGGAATTTTAGCATGTGGAAAATGGTACATGGTTGCTTTTTTTACGAATTTAGGACCCGGCAATCTTAAAAAAGAATTCTTTGTGAAAACTCAAATGGAGATGATAATGGTGTTGGAAAAATTAGTTGTATAATTGGATTGTAAAATACGTTTTGCTTGAAACATATAAAACATAAATGGTCCCACTATTTATGTAACACATAAAGTGTTACAGTCCAGCATTAGCATTAGGACTTTTTGGTTTGGCATGTTAGAAGGTACTAGGAAGAACCTATACAAGAGAATCTGAGTCCACTGTGATGTCCTGCTTTTAGGTTTCACAATACTTCATTGTCATCCTAAAACAAACACCTACCTGCTAAAGTTTGTTTTTGTCACTTTATGTTTTTGGAAAAAAGATAACCAAAATTGTTTATATCTGAACTTGTTAGTTTGTGGAGAAATTTGCAGCTAAATAGGTCAGTATAAGCTTGTCCTGTTTGAGTAGTAAAAGTTAACCATTTTGGCCAAAACCATTCTGACCCGTTGGGCCGTTACCTCACTCTCCTGGCTTATTACAATCCACGGAATGAAACAGCAGATTTGAAGTTTGAATTGAGAGGTTAAGATCGATATTGAGATAGAAGTGTTTGAATGGAAAGTAGACGGATTAACTTCAAGTGATTTATTGATCTACAACATGTGTACGGAACTTTGAATTATAAATAAACCACCCTCTACAAGGACCATAACCTTGCAAACTATATACCGGCTTACAATAACAATACAGATTTGAACATTTGTTTCTATGAACAATAACTATATAGTAATCTCTGAATGAATCTCCTCCTGTATACAAGACCTTATAATAGCTATACAAAATGCAGTGCTTGAGTAAATTATGCTGTCGTATTACCTATCTGAGATACCTCCTCCAAAGAAGAACTAAGCTTCGACTGTTTACTCAAGTTTTGCTCAGCGAGAAGCAGGAATCCCGTGTTTTGCGAACCATTCGGGCATGTGGAATCTTTCGTATAGGACGGGCCTAACATCCCTCTGCTCAGAAAGTTGCTTCAAAAGTGGAAGAAGGACCTCAAGAAGCTGGTTGCAATATTCATATATTAAGTATCTTTGCTAGTATATGAGCACAAAATGAGGATTTGTAAATAAGTTTGATATCATATGTGGATATACCTGGTCGTCGCGTGGTTGACTAGCAGAAAAAGGTATGCACGGGATTCCATTGACTGGTTGCAATAAGAAACTAAAAGGATTATTGTCAACAATGACCATTCTACAAAAATCTGTTGATACAAAGGAAAGGTCCTTCACGTGTTCCCGATATTCCCTGTAAAACAAATACAGTAATAAACACACTTAACTTTCAACAGCTGATGAAAGAAAAAAAATAAGAAGTAAACAGAAAACTACTTACGTGGAAATTGTTGAAGGCCGGTACAATCTACGGCTAAACCTGTTTTCAGCATCTATTCTGTCAACAAGCGGTCTCGCATATCCTGCATCAGTGTAATATAACAGATTAAAAGGTTGATTAATGTCAATAGCAGACATACAAGACAAAATCATAGCGGTAAGCAGACCTTCAAGGCCTGCAGTAAATAGCACAAGATCAGCAAATTTGCTAAGTTGGGCAAGAAACTCATGCAATCCAGGACGTTCAAAGACTGTCACATAGCTGATCTTGGGTTTTCCATCAGATTCCTTAAAATCCAACATTCAGGTATTATGTTAAATTAGTTATATTTACACAAATTATAAAGATTAAAACCTATTTATGAAGCTAATGGTTCGAACCCTGTCTGAAGATACGCATTCTAGCTCAAACCATGTCAATCCAGCATCTGTAGCTTGTTTACGAACACTGTCAGGCAAACTAGATGTCTCGTAGGCACATACCAAAGTTTCATCCAAGTCAAGAACCACCTGCAGACAGAAATGTATGTATCATTCTCAAGAAGCACCAAGAGGCATCTATGGATAACACAGAACAACATGTGATTTTAAGTACATCACAAGAAAAGATAATTAAAATGAGATCATGGGGAGAGACATCAAAAAATCTGAGCTACATTTGTTTCACTAGCAAGTTATTACATTTTTACCATATGTGTATATTGAGCTATATAATTAGTGTTTATTGAACTGTATTATCCATGACAAAAATAAACCTTTATGCAAACGGATGAGGTTTTACATGCTTAGGTTACCAGGGGAGCGAGGGTGAGCATTTGACTCAAATGTACATGGCCTAGCAGGGTTATCCCCGTGACCGTATCCGAACCCTTTCCCTGGCCACCACCAATTAAGATGACATGGCCTTGTGAGGACATCAGGAAGCTTAGCCACTAAGCCACATTGGTGGTGGTTAAAGTATTTTTAACTACACGGAACACTTAAAACTGCAATTTTTTCAATACAAAGCGGTACCTCTGGCAAGCCATTATGCGCTTTATCAAAGTGAGGTGATACCACTTAGCATTCATGAGGTGATCATCAAAGCTTGACAATATTCCAGAGAATATGAGGAATTGAGGATTGGACAACTATAAAGGTAAGGCACATAGTTGATCATTTATGTACTGTTGTACCCATTATAAAGGAACAACCACTAATCACATCTCTGCCAACATAGCTATAGTCATTCCAGTATGCACATTATCTCAAATCTAAAGTACTGCTTGGACCATGACTTACATCATATATTCATGATAACAGGTAATCAAAACTACATATACTCATGCACATGACTACACCCGAATGAATAAGTCCATTGCTATCAAAATTTCAGTTAGTAAGCTAAATTTTAATGTGATCAGTCAATCAAGCCTCGATAATTTACAGTCTTCCCCAGCCTCCAGCATCATTTATCCTAATTAATGGAGAAAGCTTAAACTGTCAACATCTAGCTTCTCTTGTTTAATTTATCTATTATCATGTTTGTGTAAAACGCTTAGGCTAAATTAGTTTGCATATATAAAGACTCTGCCTAAAATTAGCATAGCCGAAGCCCCAAGAGACAAATCTTCCTCCTTTGCTTACTCCACATTCTTAAGGTAGCCACAACATTTAACATTCTCATTAATATTATGTATATATCACGAAAGCATTCTTTGAAACATAAATAACAAATATAGTTCATACTATCAAAATCAATTATAGAGCCATAGTCCCATAGACATATATTAAGTTACGCACATACACAACCTATTTGCTAAACCAAAATTATTAAGGCAAAGGCAACAAAGATGGCAATGAAACAAGAAAAGAGCAAACCTTTTATTGGTATGCCCTTTCCTTAAAAACTCGCACTTAAGTTTTCCATATTTTGTAGTATTTTCCTCACTTGTTACGGTTAATTCTAGTTATCAATTGTAGTACAAAACCATACCTAATACAAGCTACCTAAATCATTTCACCTGCTATTAATTCAAATAAGGTAAACATAAAAGGTTTTCATGTTCATGTTACTTAGTTACTTAGAGAGGGCAAGTCTAACTCAGACGTACATAGTGATATTCAAACCTGACCTCTTGTGAGGACCAAGGGCGGACCAAGGGGGGTTTGCGGGGGTGCACAGGAAGCCCATGAATTTTTCTTGCATAGTGTTAAATTATGTCAAATATACCGATTTTTTTTAAATGAACCTGGTCCGGGGTCTCACACTCTCACCCTCCTTGGGTAAATTATAACATGAAAAACCTTATCAGTTTATTCATACAAACACCATAATATTCAATGCTAATATGATCATTGATCATCAATCCAATCAAACAGTAACAAACCAAACTATATGTCTATATACATCATAACTAACTTTCCCTTAAAAAGTAAAACATACCGTTAGTTTCTCCAAACCATCATAACTACTACTATGATCAGCTGCCACGTCAGACGTAATACAAACAGAACCCAAACCAAACGTTTTCTCATGATCATGCGACGTTTCAACTACAGACAAGGGCCTAAACGACGACGTGGTAGAATTATAGTTTATTATAAACGAAGGTACTGTTCCTCGTACCATCTGAACAAAGATCTCACATATAAAAGTCAACCAGTTCAGCAGTGTCTGCCATACTTGTATCGGAGGCGCGTACACTTCACTCGCTCCTTGCCCTGTGTCTGCCATTGTTTTACTGTTTAGTGTGTGTGTTTTTTGGTTGTGTGGAAATGGATGGGAGGTGTGGTCAAGGTGATGGGAAGGAAGATGATGATTGAACAAGATGGGGAGAGTGTGATACACGCGCTTGGAAGTGAGAGTGGGGGAGTGTTATTAAAGGGATAAAAGTGTCTTTTTGTGTTTGGTTTTTGCGTGTTGGCCGGTTTGTTGTTGCTTTTGTTCGAATGACTACGAACGAACGCATGAGATTTGGTCATAAAGTTGTGTAACATGTTTTATTAAAGTTTATGTCTTTTACTGTATTTATCTTAAAGTCACACATATTGTTTAGAAACTTGTTTCTTGCAAAGTAGAGAATGGCAAGTCATTGAGATTTACTTACGACTGTTTTCGTTTTTGGATGATCGTAATCGTAAGATAAAATTCGGATTTTAAGATTCTACTATAGTGTTATTTTTTTTAATAGGTGTTGTAAAATTATGCAAATTTACATATTATTATAAATCATGTATCATGAATATATATGTCAAAATTATGATTATGAAATATTTAATACAATCAGCTTTTGTTTTTTATATTTTACAAAACTTAATACATAAACTTGTAGTTTTTTTAAGTTGTGGTTTGTGAAATTAAGATCGGATCGATCGAGATCTTAAGATTCTCTGGTTAAGACCAGGATCCTATTAACATCTTATCTCGCAAAAATCCTACGTAGAATCGGAATTGTTTTTATTTTCTAGTATCGTAAAATCGTAAGATCTCAGAATCAAGATCGGGATTTTAACAAACAGTTGTTGAGAAAATTGATAATTTGTGATTGAGTAAATGTTTAGAATATGTTGATAATGGATTTTTAGCATTGGAGTTAATAGGTTGTGAATGTGTTAGACTATTTTTATCCCTAAGATTGTCAACCGGTTGGATAGGAAGAAAACAAAAAAAAAATATATATTACATTAGAAATGAATAAAAGAAAGAGTATGAGATTGACGACCAGGTTAGTTTGTGATTTGCAATTGTGATGCCAGCCTTGACACATGTCATATTTTATTTTATTTTATTTTATTTATTTATTTATTTTTTTTTTTTGTATATTGGGTTGTTTATAAATGGTAAAAAATATGTAGATTGATTGTATGTTTTGGTTGTTTGGGTAGAGGAAAGAGAAAATAATATTTTATTAAGAGATTGGTTTGTAGTAGTTTGCTGATAAAGATAAGCTTAATGGTTAAGAAAGTGTTAGTACATTGGAGATACTTCTAAATAAAATTGTAGTATTGAAATGATGGATGTTAACCCACAAAAAATATGGATGCATTTTATGTGACATTTTGGGCCTGTTTGGTAGGAACTTTTTAGAGAGTTGTTAGCTTTTGTTATAAAAATAATCTCATTTAAATTAAGTAGCTTTATATGAATACATTAATTTTAAGCTTTTATTTCAAAAAAAAAATAGCTCCTAAATGAAAAGCGGATTTATGAATCTTTTTAAACATCTTGGAACTGTTACGTTATTTTACATTTTATAATTACATTTAACAGCTAATTTACCAAACACTTTTATTAAAAAAAAATAATACAACTTGTAGCTCATATTAATATCTTTCCAGTTGACATGGACGGAGATAATGGAGGGTCACAAAGGTCATGTGACCTTCCTGTGAAAAAAAAATGTAGAGTAAATTTTTTAAAATATTTGGTTTTTTTTGTAATTTTGCCCCCTTAAGTACTATTTTATGAACCAAACCGAACCAAATTACAAAAAAAAAATAAAAATAATAAAAAAAATAAAATAAATAAAATTAGGTCAATCCGAGAACCGAACCGAACCAAATTCAAAATCGGTTTTCGGTTCGGTTCGGTTGAATTCTAATTCGGTTCGGTTTTTGGGTTGACCCGAATAACCCGAATTCAACTATTTAAAAATTAATAATTACATAGATATCTAGCAAAAAAATATATTTCTAGCATAAAAAGTGTTTTATTATATTATGATAACCTTTTAATAGTATTTATTTATATATAAATATACTTAAAAATATATAAATATATATATATATATATATAAATATATTAAAAATATATATATTTATATGAATTCGGTTTTCGGTTCAAACTTCCAAACCAATATCTAACCCGAGAACCGAATTAGTAGTTCGGTTCGGTAACAAACACTAGTGTCTACAATTTTATAGCATACACGATGGTTTTATGATCATCAAAATAACAACACACTAGTATTACATACACACTAGTATTACATACAAGAATAATTCAAAGATACAGAACACAAACATCATAACTCAGAAGCTGATATACGACTGCATAATTCGGAAGGTAACAAACACTAGTGTCTACAATTTTTTGCTAACATTGTTACTTCTCTTGACTTTAATTGTCACCAGCTTAGCCCTTACATCATCATAAATGGTTTTGAAGATGTCATCAACATTTCTAGCATATCCATTGAAAATTCTGCTATTCCTTTCCTGCCAAATGTGGTAAACTGCAGCTGCAAAACATATCCTTTTGATGACCTCCCAGATACCACTACAGCTTTTATTAGAACTCATGTAGTTAATGATACTCTCCCATGTGCCTCCATTAATCTTGTTGGAGCTTATCTTGCAAAATTTTCTCCAAATTTCTTTTGAAAACTCACAATTAAAAAAGGGTTCCTTCTGAATTATGCAGTCGTATATCAGCTTCTGAGTTATGATGTTTGTGTTCTGTATATTTGAATTATTCTTGTATGTAATACTAGTGTGTTGTTATTTTGATGATCATAAAACCATCGTGTATGCTATAAAATTGTAGACACTAGTGTTTGTTACCGAACCGAACTACTAATTCGGTTCTCGGGTTGGATATTGTTTTAGAAGTTTGAACTGAAAACCGAATTCATATAAATATATATATTTTTTATATATTTATATTTATATATATTTATATATTTTTAAGTATATTTATATATAAATAAATACTATTAAAAGGTTATCATAATATAATAAAACACTTTTTATGCTTGAAATATATATGTAATTATTTAAAAAAATTAATTAGTGAAATTCGGGTTATTCGGGTTAACCCAAGAACCGAACCGAATTAGAATTCAACCAAACCAAACCGAATTTAAATTTGGTTTGGTTCGGTTCTCGGGTTGAGCTAAAAATTTTTTTTAACCGAATTAACCGAACCGAACTAACCGAACAACCCGATAACCGAACCGATCAACACCCCTATAATAAAATGCTTTTAATCTCAGTTATTGATTTCTTTTTAGATGGATGGTGGAGATGAGTCTCTTGGTATGTAACAAAAAGTTTAGTATTTAAAATAGATGAGAGTTATTTTAGATACCAATTTTTTATTTTTATTTTTTTTTTTTTTTTTTTTATTTTTTACTTTGATCTCCTCATTGTGTGTAAATGTTTCAAAAAATAGTTATTTATTTTTACCTCACATATTTGCGGGCACCAAGACATTTCAAAAGCAACTTTTGTTTTCTTTCAGACATAAATAAGAAGGAAAAAACATTTTTTTCTCCTCTTCAATAATCAAAACTAAATAAATAAAAAGTTCGATAACTTCTTCAACAATTTTAGATCCACCTATTCAACAATTTATATTCACCTCATTTCAAACATATTGTGACTTTATATCTAAACTTTCTCGTACGGCAATGATATTACAAATCAGTTATAAAACGTTTGAAAACAAACACCGCGTTACTTATTTAACATGTTTTATATTGTTTTATGGATTTCTTTTTTGATATGTTCTCCATACTTACTTAAAAATTCTTACGATACTGCAGAAGAAAAATTCCTAAGCAAAGATGAAATTATGTTCCGTGTTTACCATAAAAAATGATGATCCTTCTATCAAACTAGATGTAATGCTAGTAATTATCGCCATCTTCACCTTCACGTTAACCTCATATCATCACATCGGCTTACCACTGTTAGACTCAAACTATGTAGATTAGTGAGCTAAAATGTCGGAAACCATGATTATCTACACACACAAAATAATGAGATTATTCTCATGATTTTTAATGGATGATTTATTCTATAAAGAGAAATGCTAAAATCACACAATTTATACAAAAATATATCAACAAATATATGTGTGAATTTGTGTTTGTAAAAATTGTGTGAGCTAGCATTGCTCATCTATAAAAGCTGAATATACAAGAAACATTATATTGTAATTATCATCACTTTCCATCACTTGTTATAAAAGAAACATCGATCGTCTTAACCAGCACTATGGTTCATATACTCGTCAAGATCCCACTTTGGACTTGAAGCTACTAAGATGATGTCTGCAAGTAAGACCTGCCTTTACTCTTTTGCATATTGAATTAAAAAGTAGATGGTCTAACTAATTCATATATAGATATTCCTTGTTTATGTTCTAATCTAACTGCCATAATCGTCATATGATCAGATATATTGTTTAGTTCACATCATGATCTTATATAACAGCTACAGTTAATGAAGCGCGCTGCGCGCGTCTATTTCTCAGCCAGATTAACTTCGAGGGCAGTATGGAATCATGAATGCTAAACGTGTACTCGTAAATGGTTATGCCCATGGTTGGTCATTGATTAAGACTAGCTTCTACAGTTTTACCCTATCCAAATTCTAAGACCCATGTTCTTATCATAACTCATAAGTGTTCCTCATGTTTTCTAATTTGTATAAGTATGTGTTTGGTCGTGAGGCTTAAAGCAAGTAGCAAAGTGGTGCTTGGTTAATAATTACAACATTGCGCTGCTATATATAGACATGATGAAGGTTTGGAAATAAAAAGGCAATACGTGAATGATATTTGAGTATTCTACATTAGCTTATAAAAAATAAATGTTACGTTACGCGATTTATCTCTTTTATGATGGTTGTGAGACAAGTTGAGGTTCAATTTTCCTTTCTTCAATTTTATAAAATACTGTACCTAAATATATAGATACTTTCTTCAACATATTTGTTACTAGCACAAAAATTCGAGGCTCATTGAACTCCTTTTACATTTGTAAAAGAAATTTATAATACAGTTTAAATTTATCATTGTGTTATTTTGACAACAGATTAAGTCGTAGAATAGCATATCTTGAAGTGTTTAAGTGCGATGTCTTTTTAAGTTGTAGAATATGATATACTTTCCATTAATGTCTTTATTTTAGTGCATTTTTTTTTAAAGCTTTGTTTAAGTTGTAGAATAGATGTATTTACATAAGTGTTCCATTTGACGCCATCCACGTACCAAATCGAACACTTACGAAAAGCATATTCTATTCTACAACTTTACAAAGTTAAAGAAGTACACATAACAAATGAACATTGAAAAGCATTCACATTCTACAACTTAAAAAAAAGTACACGTACAAAAATGGGACACTTTGAAAAGTACATTGCTATTCTACGACTTAGGTGGTGTTTGTTTTTCCAAAAATGCCTCTTAACAACATCTTAATCTAACTCATTCAGACGTGGTAAGACTTTTAGATCATTAAGATTGTCTGTTTTTTTCATGTCATTCAGAGGCGATAAGAGACAATCTTTATTAAGAGCGTTTGTTTTTTTCCGACCATTAAGAAGCAATAAGAGGCATAAACGTCTTATTGAGTTAGATGTTGAGGGGGTATCTTAACACCTCTTAATGCTTTTTATTATTATTATTATTATTATTATTTTCATTTCATTTCTTTGTTTTATTTGTCTTGTTTCACTTTTATTTTTCGTATTAAAAGAATTAAATAGAATCACTGCATATGTTTTATTAGATAAAGAATGTATAAGATAATATATAAATTTTATCAAGTTGAAGGGTTCAATTTCAGACTCATATATCTCAACTCTAACGCGATCCATATAATTAATCGTTTTATAAAGTTCAATTTAAACTCTGACACGTTTATTTTTGTCAAATAAATATGAAATTGCATGTTTTATTTAAAATACTTTTAACTTTAAATTGATTATATTATAAAACTTGGTTTATTATATTTAATAAAATTTATTTACTGTGCGAATGGAATGGTTTTATATTTAAATTGTAAAAACTAATAGTTTAACACATCCAGACATTTTTAGAAAAGCAAACAGTTTTATATGAGTCAGATTCAGATTTTTCAATCACTTATTCAGATTAAGATGAGAATCAGATTCAGACTTTTCTACCGCATATTCAGATTCAGATGTGTGACTCAGATTCAGATTCAGAACCTCTTAATAAACAAACAGCACCTTAATCCTTCCTTTTGACAATATATATTACTTCAGGGGCTAATATAATAAAATGATTAAAGAAGGTAATAAGAAACGCGAGTTGGCTCACGCGCCAAATCATTGTAAAACATTAATCGGGTCCCACAAAATTTCTACTACTAGTTGGTCAGTCAACGATTATCATTTTTACTATTTATGCATGTTACACTTTTTGTCCCTGAACTTTGTAAAAGTTAAAAAAATGCCCAACTGAACTGACATTAAAGACTTTACATACATAGCAGTAGCAACCAAACAGTTGTCACCATAATAAGTTCACGGGGAGTCTGATGCAAAAGGTAGTTTTCGTAGACCAACTGACATCACATTTATAACGATACCAAACGTCTATCCTACATCAAGTTCCCGTTAGACCCGGATGTACCAGTACGACTCCATTACTTCTACGTCACATGATCTCCTTTCTCATCACATTTACCCAGTAATAATTATCACCTTACTTGCCATTTCCCTATACCCAACTTAGACGCGCACTCAGACACAAAACATGTGCTCGTAAATTACTTGTACTTGTGACAATGGGTCGGACTGGTTTGACCCGAAACACTTTATGTACTTTTTTGTTATTTTACCGGATGCTAATGATAATGCATAACCCGGACATATTCATGAGTTAATAGGCCAAAAAACTGATATTTTCAGTATGATAACTTTGGTTCATCTATGTTGTAACAATTTGGTATTTACTTTCGGAAAAAAATAAAATTATCATCATAGTGTGTATGCATCTCACTTCTATCTACAACAAAACCAAATACAGATTGAACAATGAAAAGTACATGTAACAAAGAATGAAGAAGATAAGCACCCTTTGGCGCTCACGTCTCGTATGGAAATGTGAGCCAGGGGTGATTTAAGGCTTCTCTAGCCGTTGGTCGCCTCTTTGGGTTAATCTCAAGTAATTTGGATATGAAATCAATAAATAATGTATCAGAAACTTGTATGTGTTCCTCCAATGATATTTCTTTCGGGGTTATGCATTCCATTTGATTTGTTTCCTGGATAAATAAAATCCGGATAAATGAGTTACAAGTACTAAAGTTAAGCAATTATCGATCTTTTTGTTAAGTATGATTAAAGAAGAAACAAACCTCGTTTATCTGATAAAGATCAAATTCATCGGTGAAATACTTGCTTGTTTCTTGACCCCTTATTAGCATGTCAGTATCAATCGGCCCAATCATTCCGATCACATGTGCAAGTAAGAAAACTACGTCTTCATTGGGAAATAAAACCTGTCGGGAATTCAGATAAATCCAAAAGGACTCAATAGGGACATTTTATAATGGGAAAAGATTGAAGTTCTTTTTATAGAGAATTAAGAACATACATCACCAGATGCTAATTCGGCCAAGATACAACCAAGAGACCAAAGATCAACCTTTTGGTTATATGGAAGACCGAGGATGACTTCAGGAGCTCTATAAGATCGCGATTGTACATACAGTGACAATCTGTCGTTCTCAAAGCAACTGCTTCCAAGGTCGATAACTTTGATCTCACACCTGCTATAGCTTTTGATAAGAATGTTTTCTGGCTTTAGATCACAATGGATAATTCCCAATCCGTGCAAGTAATCCAAAGCTTCCAGACATTGTCTTGTTATGATCTGGTTTAAAATAAAAGTCAGCATTTCGCATTCAAGAAAAGGGTTGCTCGGATCTAAAGGAGGCAATTTCAACTCATTTCTCAAAAAAGGGTTGATATAGTTAGTATCTTATCTCCGACGGGTCAAATGGGTCGACATGGTCAAAAGTCACCGAAAAGAGTTTTCGAATTCTAAAAGCCTCTTAACTTGCTTTACCAAAAGAAATTAGATATAATATAAACAACACTTCGTATATATCCTATATTTTATTTAATGCATGAATTGTTTATGAAGTCGATAATTTTTTTACTTAAAAGTGCCAATGGGTCAGCCTACCACGGCCAACCCGTTTGGACCCGTATTATACTTGTTTTGATTCGTTACACAACTGACTGACCCATCCATTTGCAACCTCTACACAGATTAGGCCTAATAAACGAACCTGTAGCCTGGGCATTGTAAAATAAGGCTCCGCTTCAGATTCTCTATTGTATTTTTGAAATTCATACAAGTTAGCCCGTAGCAATTCACTAACAATGATGAGATGTTCCTGCATAAATTTCAAGAAACTTCGTAACAAATTAACAAACTATTAAAGACTTAAAGTGCTTGTAATTGCTTACGTGAAAATAGAAATAATCATAAAGCCGTAAAATATGGCGTTCATCAGCAGGATCATGCTTGTTTACAAGCTTTAAAAGCTTGATTTCATCTAAGCTTTGGTCAAAGAAATCTTTCTCGTTCTTTATAATCTTCAAACAAACATCAACTCCCGTTTGAAGATCACGGGCCTGAACGACTTTGCTAAATGCAGCTGAGCCAAGATACTCTTCAACAACGTATCGGCCGCCAATCACACTGTTTATAACAATCGGAAGATCCTTATTCTCTTCAAAGCCAGTCCTACAAATTTCAAAAGAGTCGGTACACTAAAACAAGTTATCCATCCTTAAATTTAGTAAACAAATGTCAAGTCACCTGTTTTTTCTGTGTATAACTTTTAGATCAAATACTTCATATTCATCTTCAGTCGCATTCAACAAAGATTCGTCACTAGTGACAATAGCATCAACTTCTTCAACTTTAGCAGCATCATAATCACTATTAGTATTATGCAAGACATGGGTTCTTTTAGAATCCCTAACAAGATCGTCATCACAACTTTTACTGTTCTCTTCAATATCGTTTATAACAATTTCTTTTAATGAGCCACATAAAGATGGAGACTTGATGTCCTCATAATAATCTTTGACCTCGGCATTATCTTTCAAATACCCGGTTGAGGTTGGCCATACTTTATCAAGACAGTTAACTTTCTCTAGCGGGTCTAATATAGGATCAAAAACGAGTTCAAGATTTTCTTTTTCTGAAGTCATAACAAACTTGTCTTCACTTGGACCACCAAAAGGATCCGAGTCAAAGAAAGATGGCATAGCATAGTCTTCGTCTTTCTCCCTATACCAGTTTAAGTCATTTTGCATGTCAAACTCATGGTAATCACGAGCCGTGCCAAATTGAGACAACCTATCCGATGAAGCATGAGAGCTAGCCCCTTTTACAGTCTGGATCCCATATGGATTTGTAAATTCTGTACACATCATAGTCACTATAATGGTCAGTAACAATCAAATATTTTAGCTTTATATTCCTAGGTTATTTTTTAACCTCAACATTGTTGCTAAAACAGGAGATTAATGATCCTTTCAAATATAATTCAAGGTAATAAGCTTTGAAATTGCTAGTACCATTCATATGCATTCAATAGGTAAACCTAATATTTTCCTAATTTAAGTACACAATTTCTATGCCTAACACTAAAACATAACTAACTTGACCATAAAAGTAAACACAATTTATTATAGTTTCTGCAAATACATGACTGTAATGAAATGAAAGCATGACCATTATTTCAGCAATTTTGGAATTCAAAGTTTTCAACAAGAATCTCATTCCTATTTAATATCAAACCAAAAAATATATTCAATCTTAATAACATATCCATAAAAAGGAAAAGAAAAAACAAGAATCCTAAAAATAAGGAACATAATTTAATTAAAGGCTATAAAGACAAACCAAAGATAATGTGTGCCATTGTGGTCCTAAATCCCAAAAGGGTATTAAAAAAATCACCAATTTAACAATTAACACTAAACAAATACTCCGTACTAGTATAATGTAGAATAAAGTAAAACGGACAAACGGAGTAGAATATTTGTCCATGTTTTACTCAGATGTACGCAGCCTAACCAGTATTCCGGTTTCTAAAACTCTCAACATAATTTTAACACTAGACCATCTCGTGACCTAGCGTTTTTTTTACTCAGATGTACGCAGCCTAACCAGTATTCCGGTTTCTAAAACTCTCAACATAATTTTAACACTAGACCATCTCGTGACCTAGCATTTTTTATTCAGATGTACGCAGCCTAACCAGCGTTCCAGTTTCTAAAACATTGAACATAAACACTTGACCACGTTAAATATGTTGAAATAATATAATGCAATAATTTAAAAATAAAAAAATAAAAGTCAAATATTAAAAAAAGAAAAAAAGTAAAACCTGATGAGCATAACTCAGTAGTGGAAGAACCCAAGCTAACAAAGTCTTGATCATCATCATCAGAAGAGCCATGACATGCTCCAAGATTCCCTTCAGGGCGGCGCGTGGGGGGAATCTTGATGGGTGGGAGTGGGAGTGGTGGTGGTGGTGCAAGGAAGCTAGAAGAAGAAGAAGAAGGTGGTGAGACGTGGGATGATTTAAGGAATAAGTCATGAAGAAGTGCTGATTCAGAGAATGAAAGATGGTTTTGTCTGAAGAATTCTAGGACTGATTCTATGTCAGATGGTTCCATTTTTTTTTTGTTTATTGGAGTTGTGGAGTGTTCATGGGTTTGTGTTTTGTTTCTGTTTTGTACTATTTTATGATGACCTGGATCAAAGGTTCTTAACGGCTTTTGTTTGCTTCAAGTTATATATATTTATGACTGTCTCAGAGAATGGTATGTGGGATTTTGTTAAGAGGAAACTCCTAAATTAGCCCGGTGGTCTAACGACGCTCTCTTTTCTAGCCCAAAAATAAAAAAAAATTCTTAAAATAGCTCAGGGTGATCAGCTTAACAGCATGACACGTGTCTCTCTTTTTCACTAAAAGACAAAAATCAAATCGCCTAAAATACAAATTGCCCAAGAAAACCTGGTCGTCTGGTACTTTTTATTAAGCATCTATACTTTGTCTACTAGAAAAATTGGACACGTGTCATGCATTAAGGTGGTCGCTTAATAGCTAAGTCGCTCTGGACTATTTTGAGAACTTTTCTATTCTTGGGCTAGAAAAGGGAGTGCCGTTAGGCCACCGGGCTACTTTGAAAATTTTCACTTTTATTAATCTATATGTTCTAAAGCAATTGTTTCTTGACAAAAATTATGCAGTCTAAAAAAATATATTTTCAACCATTCTCATTACCTCTATTACATATTTACATCTTCCCTCAAATGAATTTATCCTTAGAGTACTCGGCATGAGTGGTTTTATTGGCTCGCGCATACAAAAATGTGACTGTATAACGCGAGGACGACACTTGCGCTCGCGCCCTGGAACTGAAATTACAAACCAACGTTATACTTATTATTATTATTTTTTTAAATAATATTGCGTGTTGTATTTGTGTTTTATTAGGTTATGTATGAGCCGGAGGTGTTCCATAACTTGAGCTATCAAATAAGCATGTTTTTATGCTTAATTATAGGTTCTGAATTATAAGAGAAAAATGTTGAGGTGATGATACTTTTTCTAATAACACGAAATGGATAACTTGTGGGTAAGTGATGCTCTTAACATCAGGAAAACTTGCATAATATAAACATTATGCATAGGGGCGGACCTCTTTGAGGGCAGGGGAAGGTCTTGGACCCCTCAAAATTTACGACACCTAATGTAAATACAAACAATTCTCCGATTCGACTCTCTCAAAATAAATGGTCAAGTTCCGCTTCTGATTATGCATTATTATACCCATAACTGAATAAATCACCTGACATTTTTTTTGGTAATTAACTATGGTAATGAATGGTAAGTTAGTGAGTTACCATTCATGACTTCGGGTTGAATAATTATCACTTACTACTTGCCCCCACCGCATATCATTATTATGTTTAATGTTCTCTCCCTTAATTTCACCTTTTTCCTATTGTGACCACATATACTATTATTTTGCTTTTTATTTTTTATTTTTCTTTTTCTTTTTCTTTATCTTTTGTTTTTTTCACGGATTACCTTTGATTGCTTTTATTTTGGCGTTACATTTTTTTAATTTCAAGCTTATTGTGTAGTAGTAAATAAGATGTTTGAATATTGATGATTTGGAGTGGACAATTTTTTAAGATACCACACTTTTTCGTAAATTTGCTAGCTGTGACATACATCATCATATATTTAATTCGGCTATAACATAGTAAGAGTTATTGCAACCTTTCATACTGACAAATGGAAAAATCTAGAAAATATATATGAGTGATTAAGTTCAATTTCTGTTAGGTGCAAACAATTTTAAATGACTATGTCAATTTTTTAAAAAAATGAAGGTTTTATTAGATGATAAGTAGGCCCAAGCCCGTTTGTGGGTTTAGGGTTTTTAGGGTTGCCTCCCTATATATTGTGTCTCCATAAAAGTTATAAACGACGGGGTTTATCATTGTCTTACATGGTTTCAGAGCAGGTTTGATCCTCAGACCTAGATGGCTAAGTTGAGCCGCCTCCCCCTAAACCACCCCGTCAAACCCTAATCTAAAAAAAAAAAAAAAAAAAAAGGTTGCCGTCACTTTCACCCTCTAATTTCTTGCCATATCTTTTCCTTTATCCCAATCTGCATTGTCTTGTTATTGTATTGAAACAATACACAAGATTGTTTCATCTGTTTGGTAATGGTGTACATCATTGCCGTACTGTTGACTTTGAAGACTTCGAAGATATGAAGATTTAATTTACTGTTGAAAGAAAAAAAAAATTATTTAATTTTTTTTTTGTCGAATCCAGGGTTTCAATTCCCGAGACGACTTTTGTTGGTGTCGAATCCAGGGTATCAATTCCCGTGACGACTTTTGTTGGTGTCGAATCTAGGGTTCTTATTCCCGATACGACTTTTGGTTGTGTCGAATCTAGGGTTCTTATTCCCGATACGACTTTTGTTGTGTAATGAATCTAGGTTCTTATTCCGAGATGTTTTGGGATACTTGAATTATCCCGTTTATTTTGGTTATTGTTTTATTTTGCTTTATTAGTTTACTACTTCGAACTTTCGCGATTACCACTCGAACCTGCGTGAGAGTATTAGATGATAAGTAGGCCCAAGCCTGTTTGTGGTTTAGGGTTTCTAGGGTTGCCTCTCTATATATTGTGTCTCAATAAAAGTTATAACCTACGGGTTTTATCATTGTCTTACAGGTTTTACCTATTTTGAGTATGTGTGACGGTAGGTTCAAACTTCATGAATTAGTCGGCCAAAAAGTTAAAAATCATGGTTACCAAAGAAAAAAAGTTTAATCGATAATGTTATAACAAGCTATGCATCTTTTATTTATACAAAACAATTATACTACAAATTATTCTAGTCTAAATATTCTCAATGGTAGATACTTAGATGCCAATAACTTTGAGTGGTGGCCCAACGACATCATTATTTCTTCTTTCCTTATAGAATAACTGGTTATGGTAACCAAATGGCACCAAAACAGTTAGGGCTCGTTTGTTTCGCAGAATGTTTTTGACGGAATTGGAATCTGTTTAAGAAATTGGAATGTAAAGGAATGGAATGTTAGAATTAAATCCTTAGGATTTAAAATCGGAATTGAAATCGCAAATATTAACGCATGTTTAGTTGGAAGAATGAAATAAGAAAAACAATTATATTAAAATATTTAAAATTTAATTTTAGTTTAAGATTAATAAACTAAATATTATTTAATAAATAAATTACTTATCAAATTATAATAATAATTTTTTAAATAATATTATATAAACTAATATATTAAATAAATAATTTTTTATATAAAATACAATTGTATTTTTTAAAGTATAAATTAAAAAGGTAAGCTATAAATAAATTATATTTAATTTAAAAAAAAATTAATATAATAATAATAATTTTTTTTAAATAAATAATAATTTATATTCAATTTTAAATAAATAATAATTTTTAAATCTTAATAACATGGTTGTTTATAAAAAAATAATAATAATAACAATAATAATTAAATGATCGTTTATAATAATAATAATAATAATAATAATAATAATAAAATAAATAAATAAAATAAATAAAAATAATAAAAATAAAATAATAATAATAATTAAAATAAAAATAAAAATAAAATAAATAAATAAAATAAATAAATAATAATAATAATAATAATAATAATAATAATAACAATGATAAAGATAATATGAATTCCATGGAATTGTAAACAATCATTCTCATATTGCCATGGAATGTTGAATTCCATATATATGGGATTTTGAAGGAATTTCATTCTATTCCGTCACAACCAAACACATTAAGGAATGGAATTCAGATTCCAAATTCTTTAAATTTTTCAACCAAACACGTTATGAAATGGAATTGAATACCAACTCATTTAAGTCACATTGACCAAGTTTATTATAAAGTTTTGGGTATTTTTATCGTATAATATACTAGCAGGGTACTGGCGTGATGCGGCAGCAAATACCCTGAAATAATAGTTATAGCGACGAGCTATTAATTTTATGTTTTTCGTTACAACAATTTTATGGATGATGAGAATTTTATATTTTGAGTAACTTTAGCCATGATGGTCCTTTAAATTGTGTAAGTTATATTTTAGTGAGAAGGTGATTTAAAAAGAGTATTAATTGCAGATGTCTAATATGCATGGTTGTGCATAACTTAATTGTACATAAAGCTGTGCATTTGCTTAAAATATATATTAGCTCTTTAACTAATATTAATGTTTTTCATTATATAATTGTGATAATAAATAATTATAATAAAAGACAGCTTATACTTAGTGATTGAACTAATAAAATGTTGGTAGTCCAAAAGAGATATGGTGTTTAGACCCAACTTTAAATCGGATAATGCAATTAGCCCAAAAAACCTAACCTTAAGTTTTAGCTATTTAACACAATTAAACACACACTTGACCTAATTTCACTATCTCTCTAACACTTAGCCACCACACACAGAATTCTTTCACTTCAACAACAATAGCACCACCAAATTAGTCCATGTGATTTTCTTTGATTATAACCGACTAAACAAAGGAAAACAAATTCGTCCTTTGTAAATCTATTTAAACTTTAAACCAAACAATATAAACTACAAATATTTCTTTGATTCTTGTGTTCCTTGTGGTTCAAACGTAAAAAATAATAATAATAATAATAATAATAATAATAATAATAATAATAATAATAAAAAGTTTAGGCTTCAAGATCTTAAAAGAGGTCTCGGTGTATTTGTTGTTGTTGTGCTATGTTTTAACCAAACTGAACAAAAAGAAAAAAATGAAAACTGAAGTTCTTGTTTTTCTTTTGAATTTTTTGGATATTAAAAAAAGAAGTATGATTCTAAAATATCTATGATGAGTTTGGTTTAAACACCTAGGGTCTTTTCATATTTGTGAATTTGTTTGAGCAATTCTGAAATCTATTCATTCTTCCTTGTTGTTTCTTTTCATGTTTTATGGAGTGAAGCATGAAAATGGAATTAAGCATAAAAGATTCACCATAAAATAAAATATGTTGGATGAGAGTTTTATACGACTCCAATAAAAAAAAATGGAAGACAATAAGCAATAAAAAGAATGGAGGATTGATAGCTCTATTTTTAAGTGATGTTTAGTAGCTTTATTAGATTGTACATTATGGTTAAATAATTGTATATTTTAGCTAAAGGGTGAATTAAATTGTGTATTAATTGTATGTGTTGAATAGTGTTTTTTAGTTTTATTTGTGCTTCAAATACTTGTAAATGATGTTTTTTTTACTTGTATTTGCTTAAAAATCTATTTTAGAAAGTCTTAAAAAATTCAAAAGAGGGAAGTTGCTAAATGTTTTATAAGTAGCATAGACATGTGATATTTTGATTTAAGTTTCTTGGAGTTATTATCTATTATATTCTTAGTAAATTCCAGTATTTAATACAATACTCTTTGATCTATTTTAAAGTATTTAATTGATGATATTGCATTTAGAAAGGAAGTTTTCTGTGAATACTGCAAAAAGGAGGGTCATCCAAAGGAGGAATGTTACAAGCTACCTGGTTACCTTATTAGTCACCCAGTGCATAACAAATACCTATCACCATCACAAAAGGCTCAACCAAACAACAGGATTAGGTCAGTCAATTTGGTCACTGGTGAGACTTCAAGCAGTATGGATCAAAACTCTCTTCAACTCAGTCCATTGGATTTTGCATCAACCTCAACATCCACACCAAATGAGTCTCATGTCTATACTAGAATGGATCAACTAATCCAAATGGCACCTTCATGACATCACATGTGGCAGGTATACTCTCATTCAATCCTAAAGCAAATATTCCTTCATTGCTGACTGGAGTACATTCTTTTACAATTAAGGCTGGTATTGTCTCTTTTATTGCTTCACACATTTCAAAACCACACGCATGTTATCTTTGGATTGTGGATAGTGGTACCACTAACCACATCTGCATTTCACTCACATCCATGTATAATCTCACCAAACTCTCACAACCAATACGTGTAACCTTACTAAATGGACACACCATCAAGGTTCACATCATTGGATCAGTTAGGCTAAACAACACACTCACACTACACAATGTATTATGCATTCCATCTTTCACCTACAACCTTATCTCCATTAGCAAACTCCTGTACAACACACTTGCATCAGTCACATTTACTCATGACAAATTCATATTTCATGGCCATGATGGTAGCAGTACTCATGGCACATTACATGGTGGACCCTATCTCCTGCCAACTACATCCTCATCATGTATCACACCAAAGCCAGCAATCAACTCTCACTCAAGCAATCAAGTTTGTGGCATGCCATGCTTGGTCACACATCATTTCCAATTATCCAGAATATAAAGTCAATTTCAATTCCTAAGCTTTCTACTTCTGAAAACAACTGTACAGTTTGTCCATTAGCTAAACAACATGTACTTCCATTTCATGTTAGTAGTGCTCATGCAAAATATAAATTTAAACTTGTTCATGTTGATGTATGGGTTCTACAAACACTCAACTGTTTATAAATGCACTTACTTTCTCACCATAGTTGATGATTACTCTAGAACTACATGGACCTATCTTTTACCAAGTAAACATCATGTGTTTTCCACCTTTCAAATTTTTCATAATTATGTCAAAACTCAATTCAACACTCACATAAAAGTGATCAGAAGTGATAATGGTATAAATGCACTTACTTTCTCACCATAGTTGATGATTACTCTAGAACTACATGGACCTATCTTCTACCAAGTAAACATCATGTGTTTTCCACCTTTCAAAATTTTCATAATTATGTCAAAACTCAATTCAACACTCACATAAAAGTGATCAAAAGTGATAATGGTACTAATTCATCAATTCTTCATTCACAACTTACACTCAAGCCAATGGCATCATTCATCAAACCAATTGTCCATACACACCCCAAAAAATGTTAGGGTAGAAAGAAAGCACATACATTTTGTTAATACAAATATCGTTATTAAACGTTATTTATATTTTTGATCTTTACCTAAGTTTTGTTAACGACAAAAGTAAATTTAATTTTTATAAAGCTTAAAGCTTGTCAAGTTTAATAGATATTAAAACAAGCTTTTTCAAACAATATCTTCATCATTTAAGCATTTACATTGTGACTAATCATATCTTAATATGAGTCTAAGCATAATGTATGATAGTAGTTTTTAGAATGTTTTAGTTTCTTAAAAACTAAACATTACTTATGTATTTGCATATTTCTAAAAATAGAAAAACAACACATGACATCATGTGATGCATCATGGAAATCATTAGAAGATTTCATTAGATATTTTGTGTAGATTTGTACTCTTCATATCTTACACAATCTTGCATAGATATGGTTGACTTTGGCAAGATCTTGATATCTTGTTGTCAGACCCCGGCGGCACCAAAATATATAACGGACGGAACCCTTTCAAGGGGTCCGTCGTCCGTGGTGCCTATCGATGGTTTTGGCTATACATAGCAAAGCCAAACCAAGTAGTTTTTCATCCCTTTCTATCATACTCTCATACATATCTTCTCTATAACCTTTCTAACTCAGTTTCATATCATATTAGTGATCTCTTTTGTAGCAAAGAAGATCAAGTCACATTCAAGCTTCAAACGAGAAGTTGGAAGTCTTGTTTGTTTAGTGTTGTATGATCTTGTGTTGATTCATACTTCATTGTTGTATTAAACCATCATAATCTTGTGAGTGTGAGTGGTTAGTATTTTAGTCCTCAAAATACATTGTGTGTGGTAGTGGTTGTACCCATGGAAAGAACTCGACATCTAGCTTAGTGTCGGAAATAGTGTAAGCAAAGTGTAAAGGTTTCTCCGCTGGTGAAAGGAGCTTGTTGACTAGTGAAGTTAAAATCTCGAGTGTGAGACTCGGGGAGTGGAGTAGGGCAAGGAAAAAGAGTCATTGTAGACCGAACCACTATAAACAACTTGTTGTGGTTTGATCATTTCTTTCCTTATTTACTCTTTACATATTGCTTGCATATTTTATTAACATATCTAAGATCAATATCAATTGATCTTTCAATAAGTTTCAAAACAAAGTTTTTAATTGGTAAACTATTCAACCCCCCTTCTAGTTTTCTACAATTGGTACCAGAGCCTCGTTGCTCAAGAATTTCTAAAATAATTTGTATTTTATAAACTTGAAACGATCCATGGATTCTGAAAACTTTAAAGAAGGGCAATCTATGCAAAGACCACCACTCTTTGAAACCAATGGATTTATCTATTGGAAAAACCGTTTTGAAACATATGTAAAATCAAAAGATATAGATCTTTGGTTTGTTATTGTTAAAGGGGATTTTAGTTCTACAACAAAGGATATTTCTGTTGATGAACAAAAGAAATTAATTGCTAAAAATAATGAAGCTAAAATGATGCTTTATAATGCTTTACCTAGAAAAGAATATGAAAGAATTTTTATGTGTGAAACCGCCAAAGATATTTGGGAATCTTTGATTGTTACACATCAAGGTAATTCACAAGTCAAGGATAACAAAATTGATCTTCTTGTTCAACAATATGAACAATTTGTTATCCCTGAAGATGAAACCATTGATTGTGGCTTTGCTCGCTTTAATACTATTATTACATCACTTAAAGTACTTGATGAATCTTTTGGTAGTAAGAACTTTGTTAGGAAATTTCTTAGAGCACTCCATCCCAAATGGAGAGCTAAAGTGACCGCTATTGAAGAATCAAAAGATCTCTCAAAAATGTCACTAGACGAGCTAATCGGTAACCTCAAAGTACACCTAAATGGTGATGGAGAAAGATTCAGAGATCATCAAAGGAAGAAGGGAGAAGATCAAATCCGTTGCTCTAAAAGCAAGGCGGAATCAAGTGATGATGCTGAATCTTGCTCCGGTAGTGATGATGAGGATTATGCCATGGCCATTAGAGACTTTAAGAAGTTCTTTAGAAGAAGAGGAAAGTTTGTAAGACAACCTCAAGAAGAAAAGAAGCCATTCCGAAAAGATAGGGATGACAAAAAGGGTAAAGGTGAAAAAAAGTGTTTTAGATGTGGTGATGCAAGTCATCTCATAGGAGAATGTCCCAAGCCACCTAAAAGCAAAATTCAACAAGCTTTTGTAAGTGGTGCTTGGAGTGATAGTGAAGATGATGAAGAATCAAGCAAGGAAGAGATCGCTCTAATGGCACATGAGTCAAACGAGGTATGCTTGAAAGTTGGATTGGAACCTAATGAATGGATAAAAGATAGTGGATGCTCACTTCACGACATGACGGCAACAAAAGTCTCTTCTCATCATACCAAGAGTATGACGGAGGTAATGTCACTTTTGGTAGCAATCTCAAAAGCAAAATCATTGGCAAAGGTACGATCGCTCATAACTCCCTAACTATTGAAAATGTTGCTCATGTAGATAGGTTAGGATTTAATCTACTTAGTATTAGCCAATTATGTGATAAAAAGTATAAAGTACTATTTGATGAAAACGGTAGTAAAATACTAAAAGATGGTATCACCATAGCTAAAGGAGTTAGGAAAAATAACATATACGTCATGAAAATAGATAAAACATCTAATGACAAACTTTGCCTAACAACGTTAGATGATAGCTCATCTCTTTGGCATAGACGCTTAGGTCACGCTAATATGAGACTTATACAAAACCTATCTTCAAAAGAGCTAGTTAGGAATTTACCAAAACTAAAATATGACCAACACTTTTATGACGCTTGCAAAATTGGTAAACAAACCCATAGTAGTCATAAATCTAAAAATTTGGTGTCCACATCTAAGTGTCTAGAATTATTGCATATGGACTTGTTTGGTCCATCCGCTATAAGAAGCTACGGAGGCAACTTATACACTTTGGTCATAGTAGATGATTACTCAAGGTTTACTTGGACGTTGTTTTTGAAAACCAAAAATGAAGCTTTTGATAAATTTGAAATTCTTAGCAAGAAAATTCAAAATCAACTAGGTGTTAAAATTGTGTCGATCCGAACGGATCATGGTCGTGAATTTGACAACGAAACTCAATTTGGAAACTTTTGTGATACAAATGGTATAACACATAACTTTTCGCCCTACGAACACCTCAATCAATTGGAGTAGTAGAACGTAAAAATAGAACAATTCAAGAAATGAGTAGAACAATGCTTAATGAACAAAACATTCCTCAAAAGTTTTGGTGTAACGCGTTGACACTTCTACATATATTTTAAATAGAGTCTTAATCCGTCCTTTCCTAAACAAAACACCATATGAGCTTTATAAAGGTAAAAAAGCCAACTTTAGGATATTTTAGAGTTTTTGGTTGTAAATGCTTCATTCTTAATACTAAAGATTATCTCACCAAGTTTGACCCAAAGTCTTATGAAGGTGTATTTCTTGGTTATTCTCAAACTAATAAAGCTTACATTGTCCTAAACAAAGAAACAATGATAGTCGAGGAATCGTTGAACATAACATTCGACGAAAGTCCACCTCCCTCTAAACATCAAATGATGACTAGAAAGTCAAGAAAAAGTAATTAATAATAACAAGGAAGATGAACCATTAAATAAGGAAATTGTAAACATCAAAGAATCTAAAAGTCATCCTTTAGACAAGGTCATAGGACAACTTAATCAAAGAACCTTAAGGTCACAAGCCCAAAATCAAAGTAATTATTTTTGTTTTGTATCCACCATTGAACCGAAAAACATAAATGAAGCAATAAAAGATGAATCATGGGTAATTGCCATGCAAGAAGAGTTAAACCAATTCGTTAGAAATGATGTTTGGAAATTAGTTCCAAAACCCAAAGATCAAACTATAATTGGAACGAAATGGGTCTTTTGAAATAAAATGGATGAAAATGGTGTAGTATCTAGAAACAAAGCTAGGCTTGTTGCACAAGGTTATAATCAACAAGAGGGATTGACCTATGATGAAACTTATGCACTGATAGCTAGACTCGAATCTATTAGAATATTACTTGCTTATGCATGTGCTTATGACTTTAAATTATTTCAAATGGATGTTAAAAGTGCATTTCTTAATGGGTTTATTAACGAAGAAGTGTATGTTGCTCAACCTCCCGGTTTTACCGACTTTGAGAAACCACATCATGTCTTCAAACTCAAGAAAGCATTATACGGTCTTAAGCAAGCACCAAAAGCTTGGTACGACCGACTTAAGACTTTTCTTATTGATAACAAATACACTATGGGATTAGTAGATAATACTCTTTTTACCAAGAAAAAGGAGTCACATATTATCATTGTTCAAATATACGTTGATGACATCATATTCGGATCAACTTGTCAAGAGCTATGTGATGATTTCTCTAAAATCATGCACGACGAGTTTGAAATGAGTATGATGGGTGAATTAAATTTCTTTCTAGGACTTCAAATTAAACAACTAGAAGATGGCATATTTTTAACCAATCTAAATATATAAAAGACATGCTTAAGAAATTTGGTCTTGAAGATTCCAAACCAACTAAACACCCATGTCCTCGGACACTAAACTCACCAAGGACGAGGAAGGTGAATCCGTAGATAACACTAAATATAGAGGAATGATTGGTAGCCTACTTTATCTTACGGCTAGTAGACCTGACATTATGTTTAGTGTTTGTCTATGTGCTCGCTTTCAAGAAAACCCAAAGGCATCACACTTAGAAGCCTTAAAAAGGATTTTTAGATACATTAAGGGAACAACGTGTTTAGGATTATGGTATCCCAAAGGAACGGGTGTAGAAACCATAGTGTATGCCGACTCGGATCATGCCGGTGACTATGTCGATAGAAAAAGTACAAGTGGTATTTGCACTTTTGTTGGACATTGTCTCACCTCATGGTTTGCAAAGAAGCAAACGGCTTTAGCCATCTCAACTACTGAAGCCGAGTACGCCTCAAGGAAAAGCATGTCAAAAAGATCTTTGGATGAAGCAAGCTCTCGTAGATTACGGAATTCATCTCAACGATATTGTTATACTTTGCGACAACAAAGGAGCCATCGATCTCAAAAAGAATCCCGTTCAACATGCTCGTACAAAGCATATTGAAATCCGTCATCACTTTCTTCGCGACAATGTTCAAAAAGGAAACATTTCAATCGAGAAAGTATCCTCCGAAGACAACATTGCCGACATCTTAACTAAGCCTCTTAAACGAGAACCTTTTAATCTTCTTAGACTTGGTTTAGGGTTAATGGAACCAAACATGTAGGATAAACATAGCCCAAAACATTAGAATAGTCAAAAAAAAACAATTTTGTTTTGTATCTGCATCTAGCCACGACACCAAACGATAACACGGACGAAACCAAAAATTTGGTACCGTCTGGTCCGTGGTGTCTACAGAACTGCTACCTACAAAACATCTTCTTCCTCAAAACCCACTTTACTAAAACGTGTAAACATTAAACCAAGCTCATTATTGACACATTCCCACTCACTAATCACTAAAGATAACATCATTGTAAGTATCCTAACTACATTTTATCTCTTAATTCTGAGTCTAGGATTCTTATTTGTGCACAAAATCATTACAAATCATTACATAGGGTTTATGTATGCTTTTATACTAAATATGAATTCAATTGGCAAATTGCATAACTAGTCATTGAAATTAGGTACTACATTATCATATTGCATAAACAAATCATGCTTCCCACTAATCAATAGATAATGACTATAAGGCCTTATTCAAATAACCAAACACCCCATGTCAATTTTTTTTGAAAAGCTTCTCATTTGTAGGAAAACAATTTTTCATTGTTAATACAAATAGAAACGTTAGAATTTCATCACTTGCATGCTCTTGAATACTAAAGGTATTGCATAACTAATATGCATTCCCTGGGATATTCAAATGAAGCCACATTGAATTAGGAGCATTTGGGTTATCTCATGGTATTTGCCAAACACCCCACTAAAACCATTTTTGTGCATAAAAAGAGTCGAGATAACCGCAACTCCAAATCGTTTTCATATAGACACACACTAGAACCAAAACGTTAAATTTTATTCTTATTTTTAACATATTAATTCTTGCTCCTAGGAATAACCATGGTAGCCGCAAGACTCTATGATCACAAGGACACTCTTGGCTACATTCCCAAACATCACAAAACCAAAGGACTTTCCAAGGAACAAGTAGAAATCTTTAAGAGTCTAGAATCAAGGTATTTCCATGAGGGTAGAACCATTCACTCATCTTTCATTGAAAATACCAATCTCCTGAAGAACTAGCCGCCATTTAATTTGATTGTCTTCTTGACATCGATGAACCAATTTGTCCTAGGTTTGTGTTAGAGTTCTATGCTAGTGTGACCGGCTTTAGTGATGAAGAGATGATGATGAGTTTAGTCTTAGGTTTAAAATCAATCAAAACGACTACACCATCACCTTAACCAACTTTGCTCAATTGCTAGGAATTCCCAACCGAGGGACATGTGTCTACTCGGATAAGTGGTCACTCACCATTCTTGATGCAATCAATGACCGCTCTCCTCCCTACCAAACACCTCTAGCAAATAAGGATGTCATCCGTGAGCACCTATTTATCCCAAGGGATATACAACCCGAAATACCCAAAAGGAAAAGAAGTGAACCGAGATCCATATGGAATGGAGCTCAATGAACTTAAGCCGAATTTAAGAAATGGGAAGAACTACTTAGAGCCAACGTCATTAGCACCATAGGAAATAGGGATCACATCAATGCTTGTCTTTGCCATATGCTCTACAACTTGTCCACCAGTCAACCATTCAATTTAGCCTACTACATTGCTAGGAGAATGATTGATATTCCAACACAAGGATCGGTTGCTCTCCTATACGGGATGCTTCTCACCCGTCTCTATAGAGCCTTTGCACCAATTCCACCAAGCCCAAAAGGGATGCACCTTCACTATGAGCTCATCCCTCACATCTTTGTACCTTTGAGTGATGCACGAGTTGCTAAGACAAAAGGCAAGAGAGCAAAACCTCCAACTACATCATCATCATCATCATCAAATAGCTCCGATGATGGTCTTCCAAACTCTCGCCTTCCACCTCATGAGTATTATGCATCTCTTCCCAAGATTGAAAATGAATCAGCGGAGCTCAAGCAAACCAAGGGGATGTTCAAGTGCTACAAGAAGTTGGATAAGTGAGAATCGTTTTAAGGAGCGTTTGGAACAATACATTATCTCTAATGTTTGATACAATTTGGTTGTTTTTATCTTGTAGGATGATAATATAACTCCAAACAATGATGTATGCTAACAATCTTATGCAGGGAGATAGCACAAGTATGCTATCAAATTTTACCCATTTTCACTATAATGTGAAAATCACTTGACCTTGCTCAAAATCTATGCTCCATTATGTTTGTACATGTGTTATTTACTTTTCCTAACTAGAAATGTTTAATGTCACATGTTTTGAGAAAAATTTCAGGTTTCGGAAATGTCCCCGACACTTTAAAATGTACTCTGTGAACTTTTCTCTAGTACGGATCGGGCGGCACCAACGTTTTGGTACCGTCATTATAGAAATGGTACCGCCATGTATGAGGACAGGACGGCACCTTTTAGGGTCCGTCCGTGTAAAATTTTGGTGCCGTGGATCCTCCGGGTAACTTTTGAATTTTGGTTCTTTCGTCATTCCAAATTACCATCCATTGCTTGTAGGTCAATCTTAACTAGTTTGTACCCTTATTAGAACTAGTATAATTCACTTAGGCATATAAGAAATCCACTTCCCACCAAAATTCAAAAATTTGAAAAATTCACCCAAGGAGCCCTTTGGCATAAAGGAAGGAACCAAAATTTTGGTACCTTTAAATCCGTGGGTAATCTGATTGTTAGGAACTTCCACTCATTAGAACACATTTATTGCAAATCTTTGCTTCTTCACTCCATCTCTCTTGTATGGCTTGACTTGGGTGATATAACTAGCATTTAACCCACTTCCAAATCATTAGGAACCTCATCCCTTCTATGGTTTAACATCAAATCAAACACATTTCTCTATAATTTTTCACTTCTATAAATTGAGAGGTTTTACCATGATCATCCTCACACCTTCTTCATTCTTACCATCATCTAGCAAAGAAAAACACAAGTCAAAATGACAAAATCCTCTCCTAAACCTTGCAAGAAAACCGCTAGAATTAGCGTGAGGCCTTGTTGCTTCGTCAACTTGAGCTCCTCATCCGAGTCTTCTCCACTCACAATCTCATCCCCCATACGAGATGATACAAGCCTAACTTTGGCTACTCCTACTCAATCACCAATTGTGATCACCACTCCACCACCCACAAAAACCCCAAATTCACCACCACCGGCACCCATCCAAACATCCAAAACACCCTCATCACCAAAGTCTCCAACTCTTATTCCTTTGGAGTTATTTTCCACACCACCCACTTCTCCAAATCCTTTCTTGGAGGACTTGGAAGACTTGCCTCCTAGGACAAATCATCCACCACCATTGCCATCCTTTGGCACAATTGAGCGGATTGCTCATGAGTCACCTAGGCCATCCTTTGATCCAAACGCCCCATTAGGGCCAAAACCTCTTCTCTTTCACCCCATTCACAAAGACATCCATGGTCCTTTGTATGGGGACCAACCACTCCCTACATCAATGTCCCCTCACATAGAGGACATTGAGGAGTCCATGTGGGATGCTAATCCCACAAGAGAGGAGATTCAAGCGGAACTCCAAAACCTCCACCAATTCAAAAGCATGGTGGATTCTCACCTAAGTGAGACTATGCAAATGCAGAATGCTTTGCTAGCCTCCATCATGACCACCCCAAACATCACCACCAACACCAACACATCTACCATTCCACCACCACAACCTCACCAAACATACTACCCCCTAGGCATGGTTGCTCAACTTGTGAGCAAACCGCCCAAACCGTTGATCGGACCCGGGTTATGGTCCATGACTTTCAAGAGGAAATGAGGTTCATCCTCAATCACATCCTTGAGCGCCTCAACGCTCTTTCTCATCCACCATCTCATTAGAATGGTCATAGATTAGCATTTCTAAGTTTTTTTTTCTTTTCTTGGGATTATTTTTTTTCTCTTGTACTAAAACACATCATTGTGTTCTATTTTCATGATTCTTATTCATGAAAAATTTTAACTAATGAATGGTGTTTTCTATATTGTTGGTGCCTTTACATAGTATTTGAAAATGCTTGTGAATGATCATTATTACTAACAATTTTTTTTGTAGCTTTTTTTTTCACAATCCATGTATCTTCCCATTAAGCACCCAATTTAGGGGGAGCTTTGATCAAGGGAGATAATGGCTCGGCTCATTACATTCAAGACGCTCTTCTTTTTGTTGAGACAAAAAGGGGAGAAAATATAGAACTTGTTTATATTTGTTATATTTGACTTTTCAGAAAAAGTCAAACTGCATACATTGACTTTCTAAAAAAGTCAAACATGATACCTCATTGGTAATACTTGACTTTTCTGAAAAAGTCAACTGCATACTTTGACTTTCTGAAAAAGTCAACATCATGCATCAACTAGTGAATACTTTGACTTTCTGAAAAGTCAAACATCATACACTTGCATTATCATTTCCTTTTCAAGTTCTAAAACTAATATTTTTATACATCTTGCACAATCTTTGTATCTTTTATAAAAATAAAATTTATATTTTGTCCTCAACAAAAGGGGGAGATTGTTAATACAAATATCGTCATTAAACGTTATTTATATTTTTGATCTTTACCTAAGTTTTGTTAACGACAAAAGTAAATTTAATTTTATAAAGCTTAAAGCTTGTCAAGTTTAATAGATATTAAAACAAGCTTTTTCAAACAATATCTTCATCATTTAAGCATTTACATTGTGATTAATCATATCTTAATATGAGTCTAAGCATAATGTATGATAGTAGTTTTAGAATGTTTTAGTTTCTTAAAAACTAAACATTACTTATGTATTTGCATATTTCTAAAAATAGAAAACAACACATGACATCATGTGATGCATCATGGAAATCATTAGAAGATTTCATTAGATATTTTGTGTAGATTTGTACTCTTCATATCTTACACAATCTTGCATAGATATGGTTGACTTTGGCAAGATCTTGATATCTTGTCAGTTGTCGGACCCCAACGCACCAAAATGTATAACAGACGGAACCCTTTCAAGGGGTCCGCCGTCCGTGGTGCCTGCTGATGGTTTTGGCTATAAATAGCAAAGCCAAACCAAGTAGTTTTTCATCCCTTTCTATCATACTCTCATACATATCTTCTCTCTAACCTTTCTAACTCAGCTTCATATCATATTAGTGATCTCTTTTGTAGCAAAGAAGATCAAGTCACATTCAAGTTTCAAACGAGAAGTTGGAAGTCTTGTTTGTTTAGTGTTGTATGATCTTGTGTTGATTCATACTTCATTGTTGTATTAAACCATCATAATCTTGTGAGTGTGAGTGG
Organism: Chrysanthemum makinoi; assembly: GCA_910596185.1. Classification (NCBI taxonomy): domain Eukaryota; kingdom Viridiplantae; phylum Streptophyta; class Magnoliopsida; order Asterales; family Asteraceae; genus Chrysanthemum; species Chrysanthemum makinoi. The sequence continues at coordinate 250,763,226 of OU343218.1, forward strand.
TTAGTATTTTAGTCCTTAAAATACATTGTGTGTGGTAGTGGTTGTACCCATGGAAAGAACTCGACATCTAGCTTAGTGTCGGAAATAGTGTAAGCAAAGTGTAAAGGTTTCTCCGCCGGTGAAAGGAGCTTGTTGACTAGTGAAGTTAAACTCTCGAGTGTGAGACTCGGGGAGTGGAGTAGGGCAAGGAAAAAGAGTCATTGTAGACCGAACCACTATAAACAACTTGTTGTGGTTTGATTATTTCTTTCCTTATTTACTCTTTACATATTGCTTGCATATTTTATTAACATATCTAAGATCAATATCAATTGATCTTTCAATAAGTTTCAAAACAAAGTTTTTAATTGGTAAACTATTCAACCCCCCTTCTAGTTTTCTACACATTTACTAGAGATGGCAATAGCAATTCAATTTCAAGCACACTTTTCCATTCACCTATAGGGATATAGTATCCTGGCTGCCACATACCTCATCAATAGAGTTCCTCAAGAGTACTACACCACAAAACACCATTTAAACTCTTACATGGAAAACCACCAACCTTAGACCATCTGAGGATTATTAGATGTCTAGCTTATCCAAACCATCACACTTCTGATAAATTTGATACTAAATTCACACTAACTGTCCTCATTGGATATCCAAACAACCAAAAAGGCTACATTCTCTATGATATTAAAAGACACAAAACAATCACCACCATAAATGTTCTATTTGATAAAACCCGATTTCCCTTCAAAACCACTCCATCTACAACTTCACAACAAACAGCTATATCATTTACCATTGCATATCCTTTCATACTTACATATGTCCTAGATATAATTCCACATACCAAACCAATAACTTCCACTTTAACTACGTATGAGCATCACAATTCACTATCCACTTCAACTATATCTGAGCATACAATTCATCATCCACTGCTACTATATCAACAACTACCACCACTGAACCAAACACCCATCCATTTCAACCACACCTTCAAACATAAAAATTCCACACACTGCTAACCCAGCCACACCTAACTTATCTAATCCAACTGATGCCACCTCCAACACACATACTCAAACAGAATCTACCTCACAATCAATCCTTACACCATAGATTCATCCCAAAAGAACCTCAACCAGAACCAAACATCTACCCACCAAACTCCAGGACTACAATTTTCCAAAATCCTTAATTCACAACATCACATCATCCAAACACCATCACTCACATTACATTATTACTCAAATCTTTCTCCTAAAAGTTATCACTTCATACATGTCGTTGACAAAGTCAATGAACCAACCACTTACTTACAAGCATCTAAAACCATGAAATGGGTTGAAGCATTGAATTTTTTTTACAAGATTTAGAAAAGAACAAAACCTAACAATCACAAGACCAAATTTGGCTTTTGCTGCCCATGCACTAAGTCAACTTCTACAAAACCCAACCACACTTCACATGACTGCATTAATCAAATTCATCAGATATGTCAAACTAACAATTACTCAAGGCATGTTCTTCCCTACTCACAACATCTACACTTGAAGGCATATTGTGATAGTGACTAGGCAAGTTGTCCCTTTTCAAGGAGATCAGTAAATGGTTATGGTGTCTTTCTTGGTTCTAGTCTTATCTCCTAGCAATCAAATAAGCAAATTGTGGTTTCAAGGACATCCACAGAGGTTGAGTATAGAACATTAGTAAATACAACTTGTTAAGTTACATGGCTCAAGTGCTTACTCTAGGAATTTCAAGTTCATGTTTCTACACCTATTCATATGATGTGTGACAATGTTTCTTCAATAGCCCTAGCCTCAAATCCTGTTAATCATGCCAGAACTAAACACATTGAGATAGACTGTCATTTTGTGAGAGATAAGGTCAAAGCAGACATTATTATACCAACCTATGTTTCCACTAAATGTCAAATAGCTGACATTTTGACCAAAGGTCTCCCTAAACCACTTCCTTACAACAACCTTTCCAACTTAGGCATGTGTAATCCTTGCTCCATGCCAACTTGTGGCATAGCTGGTTAGCTTTAGTAAGAAGGTCTTGTACAGTTAGCTTAGTATCATGAACAGTTAGCTTAGTTAGTATACAGTATAAATACCCATAAGCAGGTTGTTTCATGTAACACTTTGTAATATTTTCTCTATCAATTCACTTCACAATGTGTTCAACTATGTGTTTCTCTATTTCTCTATAATTTAAAAGTACTATTCTTAGGTGTATTGTGTACAACCAATCCGGATTCCGGAATACAAAAATGACAAGTGAAAATATATCTTTACATATTCGATAATTGAGTTAGTTTACAACTTCAACGTCTTACGTTTTACGGTATTTGAAAATAAAGTTTTCCCTTCAAGTTACATAAACAATAGAAAGTGTTGATTTATGTAAATTAAAGTTTAGCTACTATCCAGTGATACGTCTCGCAAGCACAATACGTGAAAGATAATACTAAGACTAACTAACTGTTCATTTAGAAAAATATATGCACGCTTTGCAAAATGATAGGATATTGGTACCCCAAAAACATATGTAATACCCCCTTGTTTATTTTCTTTATTATTTTTTTATTAAAATGTATTAAACTGACAAAAAAATATGGAAAATAAAAGGATGGTGAAAAGTGACGTGTTATTGATAGTAGCCCCCTCTGCATCAACTATTTTTTTACAAAAATGAGCTACTCGAAACATTGTAGCCTTGAAATTTATCATTTTAGTTAGGTAAAAGATTAGACTTGTCTTTTTTCTCAAAATACAAAATTTTAGAATGATTATCTTACCATTTTTCATATATTAGTGGTCAGACTTAATATAAACGAACTCAACTATAGACAATAAGGGCCCGTTATGGTTTGTTAACATGAATCATAATGGGTATAGGGTAGAATGACAATGAAAGTATTTCATTGTTTGGATTAGTCAATAAAGTTTGGGTATCATTATTTTTTCTATAGTAAATTTTGTTTTGGTGTGGTTAAATGATTACTCTATTAAAAAAATATATGTGGCCTCATTATTTTCATTATGTGGGCCTCAAACTAAAATGGTATCCTCAAACCTACATATATGATGAGGTATGCTCATACATTTGTTTTATAGGTTTTCTCATACCCATATCATCAAAGCAAACACAATGTATCATTCTCACACCCATACCACCATTCCATACCCACAAACCAAACTGGCCGGCCCTAATTTATTTTGTAATTTTAACAGAATTCAGGTGGCTTTCTTTAAGTGGGCTCGATAAAACCATGACCTTTTATTTCAAGATTAAGTGAACACTTAAAAATGGGCTTTCTAGTCAGTTGAAGCCCATCTGGAACTTATGAAGAAGATTAAACTTGTTAATAGACTTGACCTTATTTAAAGTCTAGACCCATTTAGAGATTGGCCCAGTTTATTGGTGTTTTTCATAATATCACATGTTTCATTGATTGATAGTTGTACCATTAAAGCACAGACCTTTATAACTTTTTGACTTTTTTTTATATAATGAGAATCCATCATGTCCTAAGGAAAGTTAGTGCCTTTAAGGCTAAAAGAAAACGATGGCAACGGTCGTCACATACCCTTTTAAAAGCGTGTTCATAAAGGACATAGATTTGACCCTTGTAGACCCTCCAAATCACAAGTTAAAACCCGAAAAGCTAAGCCCATGGTTTCGGATGCTAGGTTGTGTACAGTGTGCCAATACTTAAGCTTTTTTTTCCTAACAAAATACAGAAACATCGCCAGAAGTTGAGATGTATCCCTTTCTATACGTTGCTCAAAAGACGAAAATAATATATAGTTACAAGCAAACTCGAAATAATAAAACATGCACAACTAATACAGAAACGTATGATTTTAAGTTCGAATAAAATATGAGAATCGTATAAAACCAACCCGGAATTTCCTCAAGTGAAGTATGCATAAACCTTTCTAAACACTAATTGAGATACTTTAAATGACAAAAGTGCCATGATCTTGATTGCACAATGGACCAAACTGTACACACAATATTACACTTGTAAAAAGCATATAATATATGCCCATAACATGGCCATTGTACCCTTGGTTTAGAGCAAATATGCCCCTTTTGAGATTGTGCCCATTACATAAAGCTATATGAAATCACTTTTGTGATTTTGAATGAAAAAAGTTAATTAGAAAAGAAGTAGGTTCCCCAAGTAGGCTAAACATAGGTTCCTATATATGGTTAAGTCCAATATAGTTAGTTGGCCACTATGTTAGTGTCAAGTCTTCTATTATTGAGTCCTTTACTTGAGAAAGCAAAAGAAACAACTTTTTCCACAGTGATTGGAGAATAGACATTTCCACTTTTACCCCCCAACACACCATGATTTGATGCCACTCCGTTATTCTCATTTTTTTTTTTTTTTCTATAATCTTATTTTTATTTTCTTATATTGAAAACCTAAATTTACGTCTACTTATATTGTATATGTACAAAGATGAACCTTATTTTTTTTTAGCCAAAACAACTTGATTTATTTTTTTTAGCCAAAACAACTTGATCATGCTTTTTTGTTTGCAAAAATAATGATCATAACTAAGTTTGGCTAGTTAGTTCTCGTAGAGAACTGATTAAAATCTGTATCGTTAGAGTTTACACTCTTGATTGAGTATTTCCAATATATTGTTCAAGTGAGCTCGACTTGGATTGAAAGTTTAGAAATAAAATTATTGCACTAATAAGGACACCGCCCCCTCTAAACCCCAATAAATACTAACGAGTGCACTTTTTAGTGAAATGGTTAAGGATATGAAAGTTCACTTCGACATGACTGAGACAGAAAGTAGTTTTTGAGTGTCCACGGGCACCACATGCTGAGGATTTTCTATTAGCTATCCCCATAGACGGGCTCAACATATGTCATAGGTGGAATATCGTACTGTCCATAAGTATCGTCTCATAATTCCTTTATTTCTGGTTGATGAAATATGCCCATCTTGTCACATGGCATGTTTGGATTCTTTTGGGAAACATGCAGTTCATTGCAAAAAGATTATGGGCTTCAAGTACACACACGATATGGTTAGGGACGTGTTTTTGACGTATGTAGGAGTGTCGGGATCTCCAACAAGAAAGAAACACCTGTAAAAATTTTGACTAACCAATTGGATGAAAGATCAACACTCAGACTGGCAGACGTTTTGGTTTTTGGATGTGTTTGGAAGGAAACATGCGTGTTTGGATTTAACCGGGGTTTCTCCTCTCGTGGGTTTGAGTAGCCGGAGTTTTACAGTGGGACACACCGCTTTAAAAGCCCCCTCGTACAAAGTAACAAAACACGAGAAAACATGCATTGAAAATCAACATATTTTTATTCCTTTCGCGTTTGATATTTTTGGTTTCCTTGCACCTAAGGCAGTAGAGCCCTTCAACAGAGTTATTGCGAGTTATGCATAGTAATGTCATGACACCTAGATTTACAAATGTTGTTTTTAAAAGAATTAGTTTTGCAATTCTAAAAAACTAACAACGCAGCTTGTTGTCATTTGTCTTTTACCTATATTTAAATCCAAATTGTAAACAATGATAATGAATTATGATAAAATAAATTAACTATCATTTCTGACACACAAGAGAAAGTGTCACTAAATATATGAAAGTATAAATTAAAATTAAAAATAAATATCACTAATATTTTTAGGTGTTTCTCTTGCAATTAAAAGTGTAGATAAATGTGAAGCAAGTAGGGCGAGGAATCCTCGCCCAAGTAAATACAAGCCTATCATTATTAATAATACAAAGAAAGGGTAAGTATATATTTTTTGCTCGGGACACATATTTTACGCAAAAAGTGTCATTAAATTTAAAAATTATAACCTTTTCGCCACCCTTTTTTGTAAGAAAAATAGATTTAGTGACCTATTTATATGTCATTAGAAACTCTGTCACTAAAAAAATTTCTTGCAAATATAAAGAGAAAAGTAATTACACCTCCGGTGTTTAAATTAAATATTTTCAGATTTTCAGTTATCTTTACTAACATATAAAGCATCTGAGACTATTTCATAATTATCATGGCTTAAAAATTCAGACTCATAAATTTGCTTATTATGAAAAGATTTCAAAACGTAATCAATACTTGTAACCGTCATATTGATGATCAAATAAGTGGTAAAAAAATATGTAACTACCATATAAATACTTGTAACATATAAAACTGAAAAAAAAATTATTGATGTATATTAAAACGCCATTTATGAAATCTTAATATAAAAAGAACTCATTGTGGAAAACTAAAAGGGGTTGAATAGTTTTGCCGATTTTAATTTAGTTACAAAAACTTTAGATTCGATATTATGTGAAATCGTATGGATGGATAGAAAGTATAGATCTATAAGTAATGCAAGTAAAGAAAAGCAAGTAAAGTAAATGATAGAAATGACACAACCGATTTATAGTGGTTCGGCTACAAGGACACCTTCCTTGTCCTACTCCACTCCCCGAGTCACCTACTCGAGAGTTCATGCACTATGTCAACAAACTCCTTCAATTTGGCGGAGAAGCCTTCACAACGTCACATACACTTTTTCCAGTACAAAGCTAAATACCGAGTCCTTAACACGGAGGACCAAACCAGCACAACTATAACACAACAACTATGTGGAATATAAGATACAAGATCTAGCTACTGAATCTTGTGGAGGAACAAATCAATCAAGGACCCCTTGCTTGGATGACTTGTAGTATCTCGTGATCTCGCCTTTGGAAGGACCTATATGAGAATCACAACAAAAGAAAGAAGAACTACTAGAAAGATCAAGAGATCTGAGATTAGAGGATATAGAGAATATTGAGAGAGTTTGTAAGAAGAGGGGTGAGTTACAATGAAGAAATGACTCACTATTTATAGGAAAAAACTAGCTACTGTTGCACGGATCCCACGGATCCCTTGCTTGAGGGATCCGTTCAGTGTATTTCTGGGGATCCGTAGGACGCTCCCCCTAAATGGGTTATGAGTCATGGATCATGGGTCATGGGTCATGGATATGAGCCTTGAGTGGCCTCCAAGGTGCAATGTATCTAGACATTGGGTCATGGGTATGGGTATGATCCATGGGTTATGATTTTTACTCATCCTAATAAACTATTACACAAAATGAATTATTACAACAATTAATGTGAAATGATTATATATGTAAATGCTTTACAAAAATAACATTTATCCTTATAATTTTACTTATGATAACTTTATATTTGTTATCAACAAAATACAAAGAGATCGCTAAATATAAATAAATGTTTTTACGGTTTATTTGTATTAACAATCTCCCATTTTTTTTTGGATGAGAAAACATAAAGTTAAGATGAGTAAAACTTAAGATTAGATGTATGTTTTGAAAACATATAGTTTTACTTCTTCTCCCCCTTTTTGTCGAAACAAAAAGTCATCCTAACGAAGAAATAAAGTGTGGAGAAAAAATATTCCACGAAGCACTAACTCCCCCTTGACGGTAGCCCCCCTTAGATAGGGTCGTCAAGCGAGAAAAATATAGAATCCTACAAAGAGAACGTTAGTAATAACATATAATAAGGTCTTGTATTGGACGAGAAACAAGATGGAGAGCCAATGTATGTAAACAAATCCTTGTAATAAAAAGACAAAGTGTAATGGTATATAGGCCACATACAAATATGTAAACATAAGAACAAGGTTTGTTCTTTAAAATGACTAAAAAAATAGAAAAAATAGTAATATCATTCCTTCCATGCTTGCATAGGGTTATTTATGGAAGTTTTGGTGAGTGATGATGTTGATGCGATCAAGGATGTGGTTAAGTATAAATCGCATCTCGTCCCTAATTTCCATTGCAAGTTCCCTAGTGGATTGACAATGTTCACAATGTAAATGATGTGGGTAATGTGTGTGGATGGTTTCCGGTTTAGTTTGATTTGTGTGAGGCGAAAGATGTGGTGGAAAAGATAGAAAATATGGATCTAGTCCGGAATGTTTGGAAGTGGTAGTGGAAACGAACCTAGATGTTCTTGTAAGACAATGGGAGCTAAAGGTGGTGAAGTTAAAAGGTCTTTGTAAATTGTGTTTGGAGATGTGGGTAGTGTTAAAAAGACTAGTTCTTTTTGGTTGGTTTGTTGGAGTGTTTTCGGAGTCTTAAGGAGTTCCGATAGAGTGATCTTAGATGGAGACTTGATAGGTGATGATGGTGGTGTGCTTGTTTGTTGGAAATTCTGCAAAGTAGGAATTCTCACGAAAATAATGTCTTTGGAGGAATTACCGAGTACATGGATTCTCGGCAAGGAATCAATAAGTACATGGATTCTGCGAAGAAGAGTTTCTATGCAAGTAATATAAACGTAGTTTGTTTCTCATGAGATTTTATTCCGCGTATTTTATAGTTTGTTAGGATATGCATGAGCTATTTTAGGTAGTGATATGCATTTATTTTATATTATTGTCTATTTAGGGTTCCTTATGGATAAAAGGAACTGAGGACTTTTGTATTGAAAGTATACTGGAAAAAACATTCCAGGAAAAAGAATTAAAGAAAGTAATAGAGATCCATAGAGGATCATTGTTTCTTGTGAAAAACCTTGTTGGTAACTTTGATTGTGTCAATTATTATTCCGTTGTGCATATTCAATCATTGTTATTATTATACCCTAGTTGAGTCCGGATCTTGGATTCTACAATTGGTATCAGAGCCAGGTTGGCTCTAGATCTAGGGTTTATAAGGTTTTCTGTAATTAGGGTTTATAGCAGAAAAAGGCAGATTCTATTATGAGGTAATCGTTATTTTTATCTGGTCTGGTTGTTTGATTTTTATGTGGCGATAATCAAAAGATCACGTGAGCTTGCGTTTTTGATTCATTAAAACGCATAGGTGGGTCACAAGGGAATTATAATAGGTTGATCACGTGATGACTTGTTCTTGATATATAATAGTCGGTGTGTGTTTAAATTGCTGCTGATCGGTGGTTACAATTCGATTGGTTTATTTGGTCAAACGGATACAATGCACTTATTGGTGAATTGTTTTTGGACTTCATGTGCTGTTCGATATATGATTGGTCCATCATACGTAGGATTTGATTCAATGTGTTGCAGTGTATAATTGTTATGGTCTTCTCGTGTGATTGGTCGGATAAGGTGGGGTCACCATTCAATCTTGATGTACTTGTAATACCTGGCCTTCTATTATTGTTTGGTGATTTAATTGTTCCGTGATCATATTGGTACACAAAAGGGTACATTAGGTATATATTAATTCGAGAGTTACTATTGATTTTTATTAATTCCTCAATTTGAAGAGTTAATTGGCTAACGTGGTGTAAAGTGAGGTTACTGCTGATTTGGATAGGTCATCACGTGGGTTAACAAATGTGCTAAGTCATTTAATGGTTCACATGGTCTCATCGTTTTGATTGGCTTGGGCATGATTTATTGGACCTACGACACATATATTGTTTGTTACTACTGATAAATTGTTGCTGCTGATTTTCACACGCTGGTCCCCACTTGCTTTTGGTTTCATTTAGCTTGTCGTGTACTGCTTTATATGCACTGGTCCCATTGTTTTAAAGTGGTCTCATTTACATGTGAGGATAATTAATATTGGTTGTTCATTGATATCATTGGATGATAAGGTGTACTGGTGTGTTTTTGTTTCTCTACACATGAAGTGGTGGCCTACTGATTTTATTTCACAAAATTCATTCTGATCGGTGTATTCTTCGCAAAAGTGGTACAGTAAGATTCGATCAATTTACATCATTTAAAATGGCAGAATTTGATAATAATAGGGATGATGGTATGTTTCCTTATTTGATGGATGATGAGTACGAGGTCTGGGCTAAGAAGATGGAACACTGGATCATGAATAATGATATGAATATCTGGAAGGTGATCCAAAATGGCAATAGTTTGAAAAGGATTGGAAGCGATCAAGATGGAACACTCATTATTCTTCCTCCAACGACTGCAGATGAACACATTGCTGTACAAAGAGAGTCAAAGGCCATAACTACCTTGCTTAAATCTATTCCTGCTAATCATGTAGCAGATTTTCGTTATATGGATGATGCAAGTCTTATATGGAATGCACTCAAAGCAAGGTATGGTGGAAAGGTTGAATTCAAGAAGATGAGAAAGGAAGCTTATGCTAAAGGTGATGCTGAAGAATTTGCCAGTCACCGCATTTGCCTTAATGGGCATCTCTCGGTAAAACATAATTGTGTGTTTGGTTGTAGTGAAAAATATAATGAACTTAAGGAAGCCTATGATGAATTGAAACCTAAATATAATGCATGTTATGTCGATGTTGAGGCTTATAAACAGGCTTTAAAAACATTAGAAAGACAAAAAGTTTGGTTTCAAAAGAATCAATTGGCTTATGATGAGAAAATAAGGGTGTTAGAAAGTGATCTAGAATGTACTAAAATTGATTTAAAACGACATGGAGAAAGAAAAAAACTGATGTAGTTTCTGAAAACAAAGTGCTAAAAGAGAAACTAGATGAGGAAATAGTTAGGCATAAAGAATGGTTATTGAATGGAAACAAGTTAGCTAGTCACATCTATGCTAGTCAAAATCCTAATACTCCTATAGGTTTAGGCCTTAAGAAGTATGTAGGGATAGAAGATAGGGATGACACACGTAAATCTACACCAGCAGGTTTGGCTAATTATGTTAAGGAAGGAAAATTACATGCTGTCCCTAGACCTATTAGAGGTGAACATATGCCCACTGACCTATCCATAACTGTTGACTTTGATGGATCACACCATTTATATGGCAAAAAGTCAAGTGACTTGCTAGACCTTAATTGCAAACCTAATGACTCTGTCTCTTGTTCTAAAAGTGACAAGTCGCCGTTACCTAAAGTCCATTGACTATGCCTCATGTGATTCAAGTGACAAGTCTGACTCACCTATGCACACACCCATGACCACACCCAAGTCCAAAGTAGTCATTGTTGATGAGCCCAAAACAAAGCCAAGCAATTATTCTCAAACACAATTTTGCTTCTATTTCTGTTTCTGATAAGTTTATATGTAATAAACAAAGTTGTGTTAAGAATAAGTCTTTTAAGAAGAAATCTTGTTTTGTGTGTGGTAGTAAACTCCATCTTATTAAAGACTGTGATTATCATGAAAAAGGGGTGGGTGTTTCCTATGGCCATGAGCACCTTTAGACCCACATGGACTAATGTTGCTAGTATTCCTCCATTTGTTCCCAAAGTCGCGACATGTGAGAAAGGTAAACCAGCCCTACTAGTAAGCCAAAGGCGATGTATGCATCACTTTCCACGACAGTGCTTATTAGGCCTTTCCAGCCTCCGTGGAGGATATTCTTCACCGATTACCTACGTTGGTGGAACAAGAATGCTAGACTTATGCCCTATAGACCTACAAGTTCTTATTTTCAGCCATATACACCTTATGTATCTCATATGAATATGGCAATACGGTGGAGTTAGAGTGGCAATCTGCTAAGCCCTCAACAAAGTTATTCTTGGAAATCTCAAAGGAAAGGTTCATTATGGGTACCCAAGAACAATGGTCTTTGTCAGGTGCATTGATTGAGGGGAGGCTTGTTGTTGTATTTTTGTATTCTAACCATTTTTGCAGCTGTTGGATCCTCATAAGCCTAAAGGGAGGCTTAGTGTTTCTCACGACACTACAAATGTCTTTGGTTTCTGCTGCTGCTTGATGGTATATTTTCCATGTTTTGTTTATTTTTATTCTTTCTTTCTTTTATACTTTAAAAAAAAAAAATAATAATAATAATAAAAAATCGTATTATTTCTTTTGTTTAGTGATTAAAAAAAAAAAAAAACTCCTAACGCTCTATCTTCGGTTTCTACTCTTTCTTGCTTGCAGGTTTTGGTGTTGGTTCATTACCACACAACTAATGGTATTCATCTCGCCATGTCTTACTGACACAAGATTTGACTAGCCCACACGATTATGGCGTGTGATAAAGGCTCATGGAAATCTATAATTGGCAATCAACTCACCATGATGATGACGGCATTCCATCCAAGAGTTGGCTAGTCCAAAAGCAAACGGTTTTTGGTAAAGACATCTCAATTCGTTGATAGTCAGAATGGTTTTCTCAAAACCATAGGGTACTTAACTCACCGCATACTTCATTGTGAGAGTTAAAATGGTCATCAATTCACCATGGTTGCTGCTCTATTGGGTAACCAAAGGATTGGCTAGTCCCGCTAAACGCTCATATGTAAAGACATATCAAACTGCTTATATAGTTGCCGATTTGCTAATAAATTCGATGGTTATCTGGGTACCATAGTTTTCGAACTTAAACATTTGGCTACTCCAAAGAGTGAGGATATTGGTCAAAGAGACATCAAATCTATTATTTTCAATGATTCACCTCTCACGAGTTAACACACCGATGTGATGAGAATAGTATAAACTAATATGTTTTGATGTACATGTCATCATTTGTTGCCGCAAAGATCCGAGATTCAAAGGTTTTATCATCAAGATGTTACTGCTGGTTCTTTGTTGGATGTTCGAAGTACAATCCTCTGGGTTCAAGTGTTAAAGATCTATCAACAACCGTTTAATATGTCTCCTCACGCAAGAAAGCATGCCAACAAGCACTATGGATGAAACAAGCGCTAGTCGACTACCTACATTCATCTAAGCCGCATTATAGCCATCTTATGCGACAACAAAGGCTATTGATTTAAGTAAGAATCCTGTTACACTCTCGCCAAGCTATAGAGATCCGCCATCACTTCTTAAGAGACAATGTTCAAAAGGGAAAAATTTCTATTGAGAAGGTAGCTTCCGACGACAACATAGCCGACGTCCTCACCAAACCGTTGAAGCAGGAACAACTCAACTTGCTTCGTCTTGGTCTCCGTCTCATGGAACAATCGTCGTAATTAATATCTAAACTCTACAAGGTATGTAAATATTAGCCTACTTCTTTTCTGAGTCTAGGATCTCTATTTCACACACAACTTACAAACAATACGGGAATTTTCAAAACCTAAGGTAAATTTTATTTACAACATATAATTTCATATTTATTTTTCTTAATTAAAAGATAAACGTTTCCTTCAAACAAGAAATTTTTTCGAAATGATTTCTAAAAGATACTTCTTCCCGTATCATTTTCATAAAAGCTATTTCTCACGTCCAGGACAAACCTTTTTCATTATTAATATAAAGTAAAACCCGCTTTCATTGCATCCTGTCTTTTGAATGCAAGGAACACATAACTAATATGTGTTTTCTGTACATTCATTTAAACAAATGAATTTAGGAGCACTCGGTTATCTCACATAATAGTATGCTTTTTCAACTTCTAATTTTTCTTTTTCTTTTTTAGGAGTCGAGATAACCTAACTCCAAATTTTGCATATAGGCACACACTTGGCACAAATATTTCCAAAAGGAAAGAATTGAGCTCCTAAGTCACCAGCATCACATATCCCAACATTAACGCCGGGACTGCTCCCTCAAGGAAGGATCCGTGGGAACCGTGAGACAAGTTTCAATTTCTATTTTTCTCACTTTGGCTATAAACCTTCATATTTTCATCATTTTACCTCTTTAACTAATTAGTATATTACTTAATGCTTGTGTTTTCATGATCACATGCCTTAAATTCATATCTAATCATTAGATTTAAGTCTATATTTTGGGTCAAACGTTCATTACAATGCACTATTTTCTCTATAAATAAGTTTCCCAAAATGCTTGCATATCCATCACTCTCAACCTCACAAACAATCATCCTCATGTCATCCAAAAGATCTCCCAACATTGATGAATCACCTAGTACAAACAACCCTCTTCAAAAAATCCAAAACTTTAACCTACCACCTTCCGTAGTACTACCACCCAAATCTAGAAAAACCGCACGGATTAGCATCCGGCCTTGTTGTTTAGCCAAACCATTGTCAAGAAGTTCATCACCAACTACTCATTCACCGCCACATGATTCTATAGTAGCACCTCCCTCATTTCCAACAATGTAGAATCCAAGATCCGGACTCAACTAGGGTATAGTAATAACAATGATTGAATATGCACAGCGGAATAATAATTGACACAATCAAAGTTACCAACAAGGTTTTTCACAAGAAACAATGATCCTCTATGGATCTCTATTACTTTCTTTTAATTCTTTTTCCCGAATGTTTTTCCATTATACTTTTAATAATAAAGTCCCCGCCTTTTATCCATATGAACCCTAAATAGACAATAATATAAAATAAAATGCATATCACTACCTAAAATAGCTCATGCATATCCTAACAAACTATAAAATACGGTATAACAATCTCCGCAGAAACAAAACTACACGCTTATATTAACAGAACTCTTCAACAGAATCCATGTACTTCATAGATTCTTCCAGGATCCATGTAATTTCACTGAGATTTCAGAATCCATGTACTTCACATTCTTCAAAGATATTTGCCAGTAATTCCTACTTTGCTTAATTCCCAACAAAAGTTTTTTTCTTTGATCATCTGGAGAGTTGATCATGAGGTGTGTTTACTAAATTTTCGGTTTTATCATCTTTTGTAAGGCTTCAAAATCACTTCTTCAACAATGATGTACCAAAGATCAATATCTTTTGACTTCAATGACGCTTCAATCTATTTTTTCAATAAATAAAACCATTAGTTTCAGTGGAGGTCGCTGCATGATGTCTTCTTTATAACTCTTCGAACCCATTGTGATCAAAAGTATTTAAAATACTATTTACTTTAAAACTTTGTAAACTTAGCTTTTGATGCCAATTTGGAAAACTAGGGGTAGTTGAAGGTTACGATTTTAATTTAGTTTCAAAAATTTTAGATTCGATATTATGTGAAATCGTATGGATGGATAGAAAGTATAGATCTATAAGTAATGCAAGCAAAGAAAATCAAGTAAAGTAAAGGATAGAATTGACACAACCCATTTATAGTAGTTAGCTTAATACAAATACACCTCCTCGCCATTAAACGGATTCATATTTTTGATCTTTGCCTAAGTTTTGTTAACGACAAAAGTAAATTTAATTTATAAAAGCTTAAAGCTTGTCAAGTTTATTAGATATTAAAACAAGCTTTCTCAAACAATATATTCATCATTCAAGCATTTACATTTATGATTAGTAACATCTTGATATGACTCTAATCATTATGTATGATAGTAGTTTGTAGAATGTGTTAGGTTCTTAAAACCAAACACTACTTAATACTTGCATATTTCTATAAATAGTAATACAACATTGACATCATGTATGCATCATGGAAATCATTGACAGATTCCATTAGATATTTTGTGAAGATTTGTACTCTTCATATCTTGCACAATCTCACTTAGATAGAGTTGAATTTGGCAAGATTTGATATCTTGGCGCCGACTCGGCGGTATAAATGGTACACGCGGAACCCTTTTAAGGGTTCAGCGGACGCCCTCCTGCCCAATTTGGCTATAAATAGCAATGCCAAGCCAAGTAGTTTCTTATCCCTTTCTAACATACTCATACATATCTCTCTAACCTTTCTAACTCCGGGCCATATCATATTAGTGATCTCTTTTGTAGCAAAGAAGATCAAGTCATTCAAGCTTCAAACGAGAAGTTGGAAGTCTTGTTTGTTTAGTGTTGTATGATCTAGTGTTGATCCATACTTCATTGTTGTATCAAACCATCATAATCTTGTGAGTGTGAGTGGTTAGTATTTTAGTCCTCAAAATACATTGTAAAAGGGAGTAGTTGTACCCTTGGAAAGAACTCAACATCTAGCTTAGTGTCTAAATAGTGTGTTTAAGTGTAAAGGTTTTCCCACGGCGTGAAAGGAGCTTGTTGACTAGTGAAGTTAAACTCTCGAAAGTGTGAGACTGGGAGTGAGTAGGGCAAGGAAAAAGAGTCCTTGTAGAACCACTATAAACAACTTGTTGTGGTTTGATCATTTCTTTCCTTATTTACTCTATACATATTGCTTGCATATTTCATTAACATACTTAAGATCAATATCAATTGATCTTTCAATAAGTTTCAAAACAAAGATTTTAATTGGTAAACTATTCAACCCCCTTCTAGTTTTCTACAATTGGTACCGTGAGCCTCGCTGCTCAAGAATTTCTAAAATAACTTGTATTTTATAAACTTGAAACGATCCATGGATTCCTAAAACTTTAAAGAAGGGCAATCTATGCAAAGACCACCACTCTTTGAAACCAATGGATTTATCTATTGGAAAACCGCTTTTGAAACATGTGTAAAATCAAAAGATATAGATCTCTGGTTAATTATTGTTAAAGGAGATTTTAGTTCTACAACAAAGGATATTTCCGTTGATGAACAAAAGAAACTAGTTGCTAAAAATAATGAAGCTAAAATGATGCTTTATAATGCTTTACCTAGAAAAGAATATGAAAGAATTTTTATGTGTGAAACCGCCAAAGATATTTGGGAATATTTAATTGTTACACATCAAGGTAATTCACAAGTCAAGGATAACAAAATTGATCTTCTTGTTCAACAATATGAACAATTTGTTATCCCCAAAGATGAAACCATTGATTGTGGCTTTGCTCGCTTTAACACTATCATTACATCACTTAAAGCACTTGATGAATCTTTTCGTAGTAAGAACTTTGTCGGGAAATTTCTTAGAGCACTCCATCCCAAATGGAGAGCTAAAGTGACCGCTATTGAAGAATCAAAAGATTCTCAATAATGTCACTAGACAGCTAATTGGCAACCTCAAAGTTCACTTAAATGGTAATGGAGAAAGATTCGAGATCATCAAAAGGAAAGGAGAAAATCAAACCGCTGTTTTAAAGCAAAGGCGGAATCAAGCGATGATGGTGAATCTTGTTCCGATAGTGAAGATGAGGAGTACATGGCCGCTAGAGATTTCAAGAAGTTCTTTAGAAGAAGAGGAAAGTTTGTAAGACAACCTCGAGAAGAAAAGAAGCCATTCCAAAAGATCGGGATGATAAGAAGATTAAAAGTGAAAGAAAGTGTTTTAGATGTGGTGATGCAAGTCTCTCATAGAGAATGTCCAAACCACCTAAAACAAACTCAACGAGCTTTTGTAAGTGGTGCTTGGAGTGATAGTGAAGACGATGAAGAATCAAGGAAGAGATCGCCTAATGGCACATGAGTCAAATGAGGTACTTTCTCACTCTTCTTATTCTTCTTATATGATGACACCTTGCAAAAACAATATAATCAATTGTGTAAGCTAAGTCTAAAAATCATAACTAAAAATAAATTTCTAAAAACTAAAAAGGAGTTTTTGGAAAATGAGGTATATGAGTTAAAAAAAAAGCAAAACGACTTGAAAAGGAAAAGCAAATGACGATGAATGTAAATCATGTCAAGAGCTTAATCTTGAAATAGAAAAACTAAAGCTCACACAAGAGGTTTTAATAGAAAATATTCTAAGTTTGAAAGGTTTAACAAAACATCGCTCTTGCCGATGAAATAGTTAAAATCCATAAAACACCATGAGACATGAATGGGCTAGGTTTTAATGAAGTATTAATTCCAAAGAGTCAAAACAAAGTCGCGATCTAACATTCTCACAAAATTGTCGCACAGATAAAGACGACCGATCTAACCAAAATAAGGGTTCCGTCCGTTGTGCAAAATGGTGTCGGTACTTCAAAGAATGAATCGTTCACATACGGACCTGCATCAATTTGTTAAAGTAACAAAGAAAACCAATGATAATGTTAAATTAAAACCAATTTTATATCGTGAGAGGACTTGTCAAAATGAATTTAGATCAAAACTACTCAACAACTATATAAAACTTCTTTTGCCAAACGCACTTTCCTAAGAGCAACCACAACGTATTAACCTAACTACCAACACAACGGTTGGAATCAAAACTTCCTAGACCATATCAAACTCCGTTACATGCCATGGAACCCTTACCCATCATTTCCATACATGAATCAAATAAATGGTATGCTTAACCCAAACGGACCCATGAGATATTGGGGACCAAATGTTTGAGTTATTCGGGCTTCTAGGTATGCTTGAAAGTTGGATTGGAACCTGATGAATGGATAAAAGATAGTGGATGCTCAACGCACATGACGCGGCAACATAAATCTCTTTCTCATCATACCAAGAGATGACGAGGTAATGTCACCTTTGGTAGCAATCTCAAAAGAAAAATTATTGGCAAAGGTACGATTGCTCATAACTCTCTAACTATTGAAAATGTTGCTCATGTGGATAGGTTAGGATTTAATCTACTTAGTATTAGCCAACTATGCGATAAAAAGTATAAAGTACTATTTGATGAAAATGGCAGTAAAATACTAAAAGATGGTATCACCATAGCTAAAGGAGTTAGGAAAAATAACATATACGCCATGAAAATAGATAAAACATATAATGACAAACTTTGCCTAACAACATTAGACGATAGCTCATTTCTTTGGCATACTTAGGTCACGCCTAATATGAGACTTATAAAAAACCTATCTTCAAAAGAGTTGGTTAGAAATTTACCAAAACTAAAATATGATCAACACTTTTGCGACGCTTTGCAAAATTGGAAAAACAAACACATAGTAGTCAAAAATCTAAAATATGGTGTCCACATCTAAATGTCTGGGAATTATTACATATGGACTTATTTTGGTTCATCCGCTTATTTGCTAAGCTACGTGGAGGCAACTTATACACTTTGGTCATAGTAGATGATTACTCAAGGTTTACTTGACATTGTTTTTGAAAACCAAAAATGAAGCTTTTGATAAATTTGAAATTCTTAGCAAGAAAATTCAAAATCTTCTAGGTGTCAAATTGTGTCGATCCGAACGGATCATGGTCGTGAATTTGACAACTAAACTCAATTTGGAAACTTTTGTGATACAAATGGTATAACACATAACTTTTCCGCCCACCTAACACCTCAATCAAATGGAGTAGTAGAACGTAAAATAGAACAATTCAAGAAATGAGTAGAACAATGCTTAATGAACAAAACATTCCTCAAAAGTTTTAAAACGCTGACACTTCTACATACATCTTAAATAGAGTCTTAATACGTCCTTTCTTAAACAAAACACCATATGAACTTTATAAAGGTAAAAAGCCAACGTTAGGATATTTTAGAGTCTTTGGTTGTAAATGCTTTATTCTTAATACTAAGGATTATCTCACCAAGTTTGACCCAAAGTCTTATGAAGGTGTATTTCTTGGTTACTCTCAAACTAGTAAAGCTTACATTGTCCTAAATAAAGAAACAATGATAGTCGAGGAATCGTTGAACATAACATTTGACGAAGTCCACTCCCTCTAAGACATCAACTTTGGTAGATGATGACTTAGTTGAAAGTCAAATAATAGAAAGTCAAATTAAAGGAAGATGAACCATTAAATAAGGAGATTGTCAACATCAAAGAATCTAAAAGTCATCCTTAGAAAAGGTCATAGGACAACTTAATCAAAGAACCTTAAGATCACAAGCCCAAAATCAAAGTAATTATTTTTGTTTTGTATCCACCATTGAACCAAAACCCATAAATGAAGCAATAAAAGATGAATCATGGGTAATTGCCATGCAAGAAGAATTAAACCAATTTGTTAGAAATGATGTTTGGAAATTAGTTCCAAAACCCAAAGATCAAACTATAATTGGAACAAAATGGGTTTTTCAAATAAAATGGACTGAAAATGGTGTAGTAACTAGAAACAAAGCTAGGCTTGTTGCACAAGGTTATAATCAACAAGAAGGAATTGACTATGATGAAACTTATGCACCGTAGCTAGACTAGAATCTATTAGAATATTACTTGCTTATGCATGTGCCTATGACTTTAAATTATTTCAAATGGATGTTAAAAGTGCTTTCCTTAATGGGTTTATTAACTAAGAAGTGTATGTTGCTCAACCTCCG
Source organism: Chrysanthemum makinoi (assembly GCA_910596185.1). NCBI lineage: Eukaryota > Viridiplantae > Streptophyta > Magnoliopsida > Asterales > Asteraceae > Chrysanthemum > Chrysanthemum makinoi. The sequence continues at coordinate 250,783,124 of OU343218.1, forward strand.
GTTTTACCGACTTTGAGAAACCACATCATGTCTTCAAACTCAAGAAAGCATTATATGGCCTTAAACAAGCACCTAAAGCTTGGTACGACCGACTTAAGACTTTTCTTATTGATAACAAATATACTATGGGATTAGTAGATAATACTCTTTTACCAAGAAAAAGGAATCACATATTATCATTGTTCAAATATACGCTGATGACATTATATTCGGATCAACTTGTCAAGAACTTTGTGATGATTTCTCTAAAATCATGCATGACGAGTTTGAAATGAGTATGATGGGTGAGTTAAACTTTTTTCTAGGACTTCAAATTAAACAACTAGAAGATGGCATTTTCTTTAACCAATCTAAATATATAAAAGACATGCTTAAGAAATTTGGTCTTGAAGATTCCAAACCAACTAAAACACCCATGTCCTCGGACACTAAACTCACCAAGGACTAAGAAGGTGAATCCGTAGATAACACTAAATATAGAGGAATGATTGGTAGCCTACTCTATCTTACGCTAGTAGACCACATTATGTTTAGTGTTTGTCTATGTGCTCGCTTCAAGAAAACCCAAAGGCATCACACTTAGAAGCCTTAAAAAGGATTTTAGATACATTAAGGGAACAACGTGTTTAGGATTATGGTATCCCAAAGGAACGGGTATAGAAACCATAGTGTATGCCGATTCTGGATCATGCGGTGATTATGTCGATAGAAAAAGTACAAGTGGTATTTGCACTTTTGGTTGACATTGTCTCACCTCATGGTTTGCAAAGAAGCAAACGACTTTAGCCATCTCAACTATCAAGCCGAAAACGCCCAAACCGAAAAGCATGTCAACAAGCTCTTGGATGAAGCAAGCTCGTAGATTACTTGAATTCATCTCAACCACATTGTGATACTTTGCGACAACAAAGGAGCCATCGATCTCAAGAAGAATCCCATTCAACATGCTCGCATAAAGCATATTGAAATCCGCCATCACTTTCAGCGACAATGTTCAAAAGGAAACATTTCAATCGAAAGTATCCTCCTCAAGACAACATTGCCAACATATTAACTAAGCCTCTTAAATGAGAACCTTTTAATCTTCTTAGACTTGGTTTAGGGTTAATGGAACCAAACATGTAGGATAAACATAGCCAAAAACATTAGAATAGTCAAAACTAAAACAATTTTGTTTTGTACCAAGCATCAGAGCCAATGCACCAAACGACAACACGGACGGAACCAAAATTTGGTACCGTCCCGTCCGTGGTGTCTACGTAAGCAAAACCGCTATACAAAACATCCTCTTCCTCACAACCCACTTTACCAAAACGTGTAAAAATTAAACCAAGCTCATTATTGTCACCTTCCCACACTAATCAATGAAGATAACATCATTGTAAGTATCCTAACTACATTCATCTCTTTATTTCGAAGTCTAGGATTCTTATATATGCACAAAACTATCACAAATCATTACATGGGGTTTTATGTATGCTTTTATACCAAATATGAATTCAATTGGCAAAATGCATAACTAGTCATTGAAATTAGGTACTACATTATCATATTGCATAAACAAATCATGCTTCCCACTAATTGATAGATAATGAATATAAGGCCTTATTCAAACAACCAAACACCCCATGTCAAAAGTTTTGAAAAGCTTCTCACTTGTAGGAAAACAATTTTTTCATTGCTAATACAAATAGAAACGTTAAATTTTCATCACTTGCATGCTCTTGAATACTAAAGGTATTGCATAACTAATATGCATTCCCGGGTATATTCAAATGAAGCCACATTGAATTAGGAGCATTTGGGTTATCTCATGGTATTTGCCAAACACCCCACTAAAACCATTTTGTGCATAAAATGAGTCGAGATAACCGCAACTCCAAATTGTTTTCATATAGGCACACACTAGAACCAAAAACGCTAAAATTTATTCTCATTTTTAACATATTAATTCTTGTCCTTAGGAATAACCATGGTAGCCGCAAGATTCTATGATCACAAAGACACCCTTAACTACATTCCCAAACACCACAAAACCAAAGGACTTACCAAGGAACAAGTAGAAATATTTAGGGGTCTAGAATCAAGGTATTTCCATGAGGGTAGAACCATTCACTCATCCTTCCTTGAAAATACCAATCTTCGTGGAAGAACTAGCAGCCATTCAATTCGATTGTCTTCTTGACATCGATGAACCAATTTGTCCTAGGTTTGTGTTAGAATTCTATGCTAGTGTGACCGCTTTAGTGATGAAGACGATGATGAACTTTGTCTTAGGTTTAGAATCAATCAAAACGACTACACCATCACCTTAGCCAACTTTGCTCAAGTGCTAGGAATTCCCAACCGAGGAACTTGTGTCTACTCGGATAAATGGTCACTCACCGTTCTTGATGCAATCAATGACCGCTCTACTCCCTACCAAACCCGCTTGCCGATAAGGATGTTATCCGTGAACACCTATTTAACCCTAAAGGTGATACAACCCGAGGTACCCGAAAGGGAAAAGAGGTAAACCGAGATCCATATGGAATGGAGCTAAATGAACTTAAGCCCTAATTTAAGAAATGGGAGGAGTTACTTAGAGCCAACGTCATTAGTACCATAGGAAATAGGGATCACATCAAGCACGCTTTGCCACATATGCTCTACAACTTGTCCACCCTTCAACCATTCAATTTAGCTTACTACATCGCTAGGAGAATGATTGATATTCCAACTCAAGGATCGGTTGCTCTTCCATACTGATGCTCTCACCCGCCTCTATAGAAATTTTGCACCAATTCCACCAACACCAAAAGGGATGCACCTTCACTATGAGCTCATCCCTCACATCTTTGTACCTTTAAGTGATGAACGAGTTGCTAAGACAAAAGGCAAGAGAGCAAACCTCCAACCCATCATCATCATCATCAAATAGCTCAGGATGGTCTTCCAAGCTCTCGCCTTCCACCTCATGAGTATTATGCGCTCTTCCCGAGATAGAGAATGAATCATTGAATTCAAGCAAACTATGGGAATGTTCAAGTGCCTTGGTAGGATGATGAACAAGATTTACAAGAAGTTGGACAAATAAGGGTCCATTAAGGAGTGTTTGGAACAATACATTATCATTAATGTTTGATACAATTTAGTTGTTTTTATTATGTAGGATGATAATATAACTTAAAACAATGTTGTATGCTAACAATCTTATGCAAGGGGATAGCACAAGTATGCTATCAAATTTTACCCATTTTCACTATAATGTGAAAATCAAAAGCCTTGCTCAAAATACATGCTCCACTATGTTTATATATGTGTTATTTACTTTTCCTAACTAGAAATGTTTAGTATAACTAGTTTTGAGAAAATTTCGTGTTTCTAAAGTCCCCAACTCCAAAACGTGACTGGGCCCATTTCAAGACTTCACGATCATACGGCACCATAAATTTGGTACGGCCCATTATAAATTGGTACCGCTGCACTGTAAGGGACCAGACGCACCCTTTTAGGGTTCCGCCGTATGATTTTGGTGCCGTGGATCCTCCGTAATTCTCAATTTCGACTCTTCGTGATTCCAAATTACCATCCATCACTTATAAATCAATCTTAACTAGTTTATACTCTTATTAGAACTAGTATAATTTACTTAGGTATATAAGAAATCCATTTCCCACCAAAATTCAAAATTTTGAAAAATCCACCCAAGGAGCCCTTTTGCATAAAGGAAGGAACCAAATTTTGGTACCTTCAAACTGTGGGATCTCAATATTAGGAAATTCCACTCACTAAGAACACATTTATTGCAAACCTTTTCTTCTTCACTCCATCTCTCTTGTATGGATTGACTTGGGTGATATGACTAGCATTCAACCCACTTCCAAATCATTAGGAACCTCATCTCTTCAATGGTTTAACATCAAATCAAACACATTTCTACAATTTTTAAGAGGTTTTACCATGATCATCCTCACACCTTCTCTTCTACTTACTATCATCTAGCAAAGAAAAACCAAAGTCAAAATGACAAAATCATCTCCAAAACCTTGCAAGAAGACCGCTAGAATTAGTGTGAGGCCTTGTTGCCTCGTTAACCTTAGCTCCTCATCCGAAGTCTCCACTCACAATCTCATCTCCCATCCGAGATGATACAAGTCTTACCTTACACCCTACTCAATCACACATTGTGATCACCACTCCACCACCCAAAAAACACCAACTTCACTCCACCAAGACCCATCCAAACATCCAAAACACCCTCACCACCTTTTCACCAAGGTCCCCTATTCCATGGAGTTATTTTCCACACCACCAACTTCACCAAATCCTTTCTTAGAGGACTTGGATGACTTGCCTCCTAGGCCAAATCATCCACCACCATTGCCATCCACCACCACTCCAGCTGGTCATCTTTGACCCAAACGCCCCTTTAGGGCCAAAACCTCTTCTCTTCCACCCCATTTACAAAGACATTCATGGTCCTTTGTATGGGGATCATCCACTCCCAACATCAATGTCCCCTCATCTTGAGGACATTGAGGAGTGCATGTGGGATGCCAATCCCACTAGAGAGGAGATTCAAGCGAAACTCCACAACCTCCACCAATTCAAAGGCATGGTGGATTCTCACTTAAGTGAGACAATGCAAATGCAAAATGCTTTGCTTGCCTCCATCATGACCACCCCAAACATTCCCAACACCACCAACACATCTACCATACCACCACCACAACCTTCCCAAACATACTACCCCCCTAGGCATGGTTGCTCAACTTGTGAGCAAACGGCCCAAACCGCGGAAAGGACCCGGTTATGGTCCATGACTTCCAAGAAGAAATGAGGTTCATCCTCAATCATATCCTTGAGCTCAACGCTTTTCTCATCCACCATCTAACTAGGATGGTCATAGATTAGCATTCTAGCTCTTCTTTTCCTAGGATTTTATTTTCTTTTCTTTTATTGTACTAAAACACATCATTGTGTTCTCTTTTCATGATCTTTGTTCATGAAAATTTTAACTAATGAATGGTGTTTTTATTATAGTGTTGGTGTTTTTACATAGTGTTTGGAAATGCTTGTGAATGATCATTATTACTAACATTTTTTGTAGCTTTATTTTCACAATCCATGTATCTTCCCATTAAGCACCCAATTTAGGGGAGCTTTGATCAAGTGGGGAGATAATGCTCGCTCATTACATTCAAGATCGCTTCTTTTGTTGAGACAAAAGGGGAGAAAATATAGAACTTGATTATATTTGACTTTTCTAAAAAGTCAAACCGACATTGATTTTTGAAAAGTCAAATAGATACATCATTGATAATTCTTGACTTTTCTTAAAAAGTCAACTGCATACTTTGACTTTCTGAAAAAGTCAACATCATGCATCAACTAGTGAATACTTTGACTTCTAAAAAGTCAAACATCATACACTTGCATTATCATTTCAAGTTCTAAAACTAATATTTTTATAACTCTTGCACAAACTTTGTATCTTTTATAAAAATAAAATTTATATTTTGTCCTCAAAAAAAAGGGGGAGATTGTTAATACAAATATCGTCATTAAACGTTATTTATATTTTTGATCTTACCTAAGTTTTGTTAACGACAAAAGTAAATTTAATTTATAAAAGCTTAAAGCTTGTCAAGTTTATTAGATATTAAAACAAGCTTTTCAAACAATATATTCATCATTCAAGCATTTACATTTATGATTAGTAACATCTTGATATGACTCTAATCATTATGTATGATAGTAGTTTTTAGAATGTGTTAGGTTCTTAAAACCAAACACTACTTATATACTTGCATATTTCTAAAAATAGAAATACAACATATGACATCATGTGATGCATCATGGAAATCATTGAAGATTTCATTAGATATTTTGTGTGGATTTGTACTCTTCATATCTTGCACAATCTCACTTAGATAGAGTTGACTTTGGCAAGATTTGATATCTTGCGCCGTAATTCCGGTAACAAAATGGTACAACGCGAACCCTTTAAGGGTTCTCAGGGTCGTGGACGCCTTGTCCATTTTGGCTATAAATAGCAAATGCCAAGCCAAGTAGTTTCTCATCCCTTCTAATATACTCTCATACATATCTTCTCTCTAACCTTTCTAACTCATATCATATTAGTGATCTCTTTTGTAGCAAAGAAGATCAAGTCACATTCAAGCTTCAAACGAAGTTGGAAGTCTTTTTATTTAGTGTTGTATGATCTAGTGTTGATTCATACTTCATTGTTGTATTAAACCATCATAATCTTGTGAGTGTGAGTGGTTAGTATTTTAGTCCTCAAAATACATTGTGTGTGGGAGTAGTTGTACCCTTGGAAAGAACTCAACATCTAGCTTAGTGTCGGAAATAGTGTGCTTAAGTGTAAAGGTTTTCCACGGCTGAAAGGAGCTTGTTGACTAGTGAAGTTAAACTCTCGAAAGTGTGAGACCGGGAGTGGAGTAGGGCAAGGGAAAAGAGTCCTTGTAGACCTAACCACTATAAACAACTTGTTGTGGTTTGATCATTTCTTTCCTTATTTACTCTTTACATATTGCTTGCATATTTCATTAACATATCTAAGATCAATATCAATTGATCTTTCAATAAGTTTCAAAACAAAGTTTTTAATTGGTAAACTATTCAACCCCCCTTCTAGTTTTCTACAAAAAGGTATGAAAAAAATCGAAAAAAGAGTTAAGTAAAAAAATGATGAGTCAAACATACGGGCTACCATCCTACATTTATCTTTATGTTTTATGTTTTAAGTTTTATGTTTATGCTTTGTTTCGTTGTTATCTAGTGTTAGCTTAGTCGAAGTCTTGGCTTAGTAACGCCGCTGCTTACATGCATGTAACTTAGATTTTTGACTTGCCACCACTATAAATTCCCCATATCCAACAAAACCCCTTTTATCCCCACCAAGCCTACAACATTATAAATCCTATGTAAAGACCTCTTAGGATAGTTATTCCTAGGTGCTTACCAAAGTGGTGGAGGTTTGATCTATTCTAAGCCTATGGTAATCATTGTGTTAAGATTGTAGTGAGTAAGTCATCTTCATTTTCGTATTACAAGTATTTCATATAAAACCCTAGTGAGATGAGAGAATCCAAACACCACCCTTCAGGAGGTAAGCCGTAGTATAATTTCCGCTTGTTTTGACTATTGTGGCATTTGTACTTTGTTGTAGACTATTTTAAACCAATTTAAAATGACCCTAACCATAAATTGATTAGCCAGTGCTAATATTTGCTTGAGGACGCTAAATTCCAAAGTGTAGGGATATTTGATAAGGATTTAAAACATACGCTTTAGGGGTCAAGCAGTTTCTCCCAAATTGATAAATATTATATCCGCTTGCTTAAAATCGCTCCTTTTCATATTTTAGGCCTTTTGGAAGCAAATTGTCGGAATCAAACACTTTTGAAATCTAAAAGGAGCCAAAACATGAAGAAAATGACAAAGTCAAGAAACAAGGTGCTTTCACAAGCTTGACGGCGCCTCAACCTCAAGGGCTTAATGCCGCCACCACAAGGTTTCTAAAAAGCCCCGCTTACTCTGCCTTCAAGCCATATTTTGTCTTACTACCGACGGGCTGCCATGCCTTATTCAAGAAGGACGCCGCCTTTACTTCTTCACCGCACGAACAAGATCTTTCCCCACGACGCCCCGCGCCGTGACGGCGCCACTATTTCACCCGACGCCGCCCCAACGATGACTTGTCCTAAACGTAAAACCCTAATGAGCTGCATCAGACGCGTCACCATAAAGAAGACGCCATCCGCTAGAAACCGCCGTTTTATCACTCAAGCCCCGCCACTTGTGAATGGTCAATCGTAACAAACTTAAATTCCAAACCTTTAAGCAATCTAATGCAATGAAGATCGAGAGTATAGTGTTTCCCCAAATAAGTCCCAACGAAGTCAGTAAGGAGGAATAGTCAAACGTGAAAGGATCGAGGATTCAACGTGGAAAGGATAGTGTGATTGATCTATACCTAAAGAGAAAGCTCATAAAACTAGCTTAAAATGCAAATTAAAAGGAAACAAAAGAAAAGAATATTAAATAAACGCTTATCACTATTTTTAAAATTGATGAACGCTAAAACTTTATAACTTACGCTTAAATAAAATTACGTGAAACGCACAAAATAAAAAGTGAGATCTTAAGAGATAAAAGACCTAAAAAATATGAAAATGACATTTTTACAAACCTAATGATAAAATAAAATATTTAGAAAAATAAAATTATTTTTATAACTATTTAATTAATTATTATTAATTAAAACTAATTTTAACTATTAAGTATTAACCTAAAATACAAGAAAATATGAAACAAAGCTAGAAAAATAAAATTATGACTTAGAAAAAAAATCTAAAATGACAAACTAGAATTTTCAAAACTATTTTTGTATTTTTCTGATTATTTTTCTATTTTCTATGAATTAAAACTATTTAAAACTAATTAAATTACTTAAAAATACAAATTTAACTAAGAAAAAAAAATATGGAAAATATTTTTTTTGCTTTTATATTTATCTTAACTTAAGAAAAAATGAAAAATTATTTTTTTGAAGCTTTTCTTAATTAATTGTATTAAATGCAATTTAAAAATGCTTAAAAACTAATTTAAATTAAGAAAAATAGCAAACAAGCTAGGAAAAATATGAAAATTTCAGGAAAACTCTAAAATTATATTAGGAAGCTAGGAAAATGGAAAATAGATGGTTGTGTGAGGAAAATGAAACTGATAGGAATGCTTAAGAAATAAGCACTTGATAAGCTAAAGGGACAAAACAAGTAAATTTCACACCTATACAATAAGCTACTATAAGCTAAAATTGACCAAATACAACAATTTTTAACTAGCCTAAACTAATTGATTGCAATTACCATGATTTGATGAAATTGAGATAATAAGCTAAACAACATTTTGGTAGCTACTTTGAGCTTATGCAATGTCGCTGATAAGTCAAAACTAAAAAAAACCGTAACTTGGGATCTAAACTAGACCCTGGTTGGGACCTTGCAAACCAAAACAAAGCTTAGACAAGCTCTTGTGACCTCGTAGTCGCAAGATCTCAGACAAAACTCCGTAGTGCATCAAAGGATAGCTCCGCATTGTAAGTAATTTAAGCCCATAATGATAAGCTCAGCTTTGAGGCTTAAACCAAATTGGTAAAAATTAAAAAAAAATGCTAACATAAAAATATACCAAATTAAGTTTTAAAAGCCACAAGTTACTAAATTGGCCAAGAGATGAGCTATGAAAAATTCATCCTAGCTTGGCTAAACTCACTTTTTATGCAATTTGACTTTTAAGCAATACCGAAAGGTTGACTATTATTTTGAACTTTGATGATTTAAGGACTGAAATAGATGATAAGTGATAAAATAAGGCTACCGCAACCCAACTCTATGGATTTTAAACACAGGGATGAGCTTTTTGATATGGCAAAATAACAATACCAAGCTTATAAGGTAGGTTTAATAGGAATTTTGACTTTGAGTGTTTGTAGATGCAAATTTAAGACAACATTGGATATATAAGAGTTAAACAAACATGAAGCAACAATAATTCACCAATGTGACTAACCTAAATGATGTACCTAAATCAAGAATTCCAAACACCCTTATACCAACTGCTTGCAAGAAAAAAATGAGATAACCAAAAGATTTAGCTAAAGCAAACATTCAAACCGAAGTTTACTAAACCTAAGAACAACTTAATAAACAAGTTAGAACTACCAAAGATCACAGATACAAGTATAAGCATGAAATGCAAAATTGACTAAAAATTGAAAAGTTGAGAAAAAATTACTCACAACCGGCCCACTGGTTTGGTACTTTAAAACCAAAACCATACTACTCTAACCTAATCTATTTCAAACCCATTTCAACTAATTACAACAACCAAAGATCACCATTTTCCAATTTTAGCTCCCCCGTTGACTTTTGTTGACCCAAAATGTTTGTTTGAAGTCAAGTATCCAAGCTACTGAAAAATTATAATAAGCTTAAAATGAGCTATTTGATTTTAACATGAGCTTATTAGAAGCTTGACATCAACTTGAAACCTAAAATTTCCACAAAGAAACTTGAAATTTTGAAATATAACCAAAACCTTGAATTAAGCTTGAAAACAGATTAAGTTGATGAAATAACTTGGTTTGAAAAGTACAATAGAACAAAAAACTACATCTTAAAACATTAATTAAGCTAAATTACTAAAACCACATACAAGTTTTATTAAAAAGCTAACTACTCTCTCGTTTATCTTTCTTCTTCCTCTTTTATACTTCAAAAGTCTTGCCACGCAGCCTTCGAGTAATATCCCACCACACTTGAGAGCCAATGGGAGAGTAGAAGTCATTTTGGCCACTTTCCACCTTGGCTGAAAGGGGTTTTTGACCGTGGCTTCCGCTGAAGCAGCAACTAGGGGTGGATTTGTAGGGGTGAGAGGTGTTGGGATAAGTAGGTATTGAGAGAGAGTGGAAGGTGATAAGTTGCGTGGATTTGCGTGCAAGTTGGAGAGAAACCTTGGGAGAGGGAAACCGCTTGGGGTTTGATCGGGGTTCAAAAATAGAGAGGTCAAGGGTTAAGTGGGGGTCAAAATAGGTATTGGCAGTGGGTTCACCCGCTTTGACAAGGCATGGTTTAATATTATAGTGGACCACTTTGAATCTGCCAAAATTAGAGGGACCAAAACCGTTTCTCCAAAGTTTTAACAAGGGACCAATATTGACAAGTTCCAATAGTAAGGACTAGTTTTGACATTTTCTCAATTTTCCGTGGACCAAACTTGACATTTTTGAAAGTTCAGTGACCTAAGTTGTAAAATTTGTATTTTAAATCTCAAGGACTAATTTTAACAACTTAAGAACTCCTAAGGACTTAAAATGATATTTTTCTTTATTTGGTTTTACCGTGGACCTGCTTTTGACAACTTTTGAAACTTGGGGACTAAACCGCCAATTATGCAAACTTGATAATGCTTTTCACCGATTTTTTGATATTTTTTGCCTTTAAAACACATAAAACACTTATTTGTGATATTTTTATCATTTTGATGCATTTCTCGAAAGTGTTTCGATGTTTTGCAGCTTAAAATGGTACAAAATGATGAGTATTTAGACACTCAATAATCCCCCACACTAAGATATTGCTAGTCCTTAGCAATGTTTTGAGAAAAATTAATGGATTTCATCTCTTTACCAAAAGCCATTACTCTTGGAGTAGCCAAATGTTTCAGTTCAAGTAAGAACCTTGGTACACCGATAACCAAATGATTTTGAGCAAATCACCAAATAACGGATTTGATTTATCTACCTAAGCCGCTTGCTTTCGACTAGCCAACTCTTTAGATAAATTATCTCTTTGGTGAGTCATTACCAATTATGGTTTTCCAACTGCCTTTACCACAAGCCATAAACTTGCGGGCTAGCCAACTCTTTACTTTTAAGGATATGGTGAGTTGAATACCATACAATTTTGGGCAAATTGCAAGCCGCCAACGGGGTTTGAGATATCTTTACCAAGAGCCGCTTGCTCCTAGATTAGCCACCTATGTGGGTTAGACATGGTGGACCTGATACCATTTGTTGTGTTTAGTACATAGTACTTCAATCGAAAAATTTTAAAATTTTGCCATTTTGGGGGAAAAAGGGACTAAAAGGGTACATTTATGATCAAAAATTCGGCTGTATTCCCCACACTTAGAAATGAATATTTTCCTCAATATTCAAAGTACCGGCCGATTATGCCAAACTTTAAAACGTAAAAAAGATAAACATTACTAGCTAAGTGCGTAAAACACAACAATTATTCATTTTTTATACAAATATGTGGGCATCTCCCCACACTAGAGTGGTACACACGGGTGAAAACCCATGTGGTGTATGCTAATGTTTTTGATTCCCGAGTCACTAGCTTGACTCGACCCCAATTAATTTGTTCATGGGGAAGTAAGTGGAAGAGACAATCTCCATCGGATTTCATTCAGATGTTTGGATAAACATTGAAGTACGCGGAAAGTTCCACAATCGATGAGATAGAGACAAAATCTTCCTACAAATGGTACATGGAAATGCTCGGTCAAAGATAATGTCTTCTATCCTCAAGGAGTGAAGAACAGGAGAAGTCACAGGATATATGAAGAAAAGAAAGAAAATCATGATACAAATCATGACTAACTCTTCATCCTCACTAGGAGAATTCATAGTTTCATGAATCTCCTCGCTAAGCTCAATTTGATCAAGACATATTATGGGTGTGTCTAGATCAGTAGAAATTATCATACCCTACGAGATATGATATGAGTAAGTTCACAGAGAACCCCAAGGTAAATGAATCATATTCGTAATTGAAAATGGGTTCACCGTGAACTCATCCAATGTAAATGATTCATAATCGGGAGAGAATTATGAGAATGAAAAGTGGTACCACTAATCTTCTCCCATATTATCAAAACAGTAAGCTTCCATTCGAATAGAATCATCGGATAAAATGTCACTATCCTTTATGGGGATAGGAGATGAAATGGGTTTTTCTTTGAAAGCCTCGATTTTAGAAATGAGAAGACCTGACATTCAATGTTGCACTAAGTGCTTCATCTTTGATTTCCATGTCGCAAGAATTTCATATCATTCTCTCTTCTAAGCTAACAAGCCTGTAAGGTAATTTCTTCCATATAACATGTCTCCACAAGATAACGTAATCGCCACAATAGAATCGGAGCACATCTCAACATGATTACTTTAGAAGACAAGAGGAGGAGGGATATCACACACATGATCAAGATTCTCGTGACTCTTCTTAGGATTGGGACAAGGTTCTCAACACTAGACTTTATGAATTGGGTCCATTCCCTTTTCGTGAACAAAGGTCAAGAAGCTCATCCCCCATGTTCAGAGTGAGTGGGAGCCTGGTGTGATAGCGCCTGTTTGAGAATGAATCAACCGCCGGATTATCAACTCATGAATTTGATGAGTCTTCAAGTGTATCCTCATCATCACCGCCATCGAATAAACGAAATTGAGAGCTAGATCCGGCCGCTTTTTGTAAATTGATTCCCAAATGTATTTTCAAAGGCAATTTGGGATTTAATTTTAGCGTTCCGCCTTCAGCCTAGCAATTCTTCCATGATTTCATGTGAATTTTAATGACGGACATTGCGGGAGTGGAGATTTGTCAAACCTAAGGTTGACATTGATAATCACTGCGAGGACCCCCCAATATACACACAAGAAAACCGGGAACATTATGAAATGCGCCTATTGAACTCCTCACCTCTTTTCAAGAACTCCGTAATTCCAGATAAGTGTCTTGTTGGGTTTGTTGAGGAGTTTGAGTTATTTGGCACGCTGGAGGTTGGTCGTGATATGGACTCGCTTGACAATCGAAATTTAAATGGGGACCTCCATGTTTCTCACAACAAAATGATTGTTGTGGCAGGTCATGTGAATAATATGGAATTTGGTCATTTCCAAAGTCCTCGAAAGTGTTACCGTAAAACCGCTCATAAGACAAACGTGTTTCCGGATTGACACTCAAATCCTGGTGAGGACCTCCACCAAATTCACATAGCTATGTTGATTATATGAGGATGAGTCTGGCCGTGGTGGGTAATTGAAAGTAAAGCTCAGGGTCGTTACATGAGTTCGGATTAGATCATAATCATGAATTCCTCGAACCACAAAACAAAACAACCCCGTCTGAATATCATTACCACACCGTATTAACACGCATACCAACGCATTGTGAACCAAAAGAGGCTCACCACAACCGACTACAAGGAATAAAACGATTGCATTTGAGAGTTATGAGAAGGAATCTGCTTATTCAAAGAATCAACAAAACCAACATGGTGATCAGAATGACTATCAAGTCTCAAGAACATTTTGAAAACCGAGATGGGACAAGTGGTGTGCTCGAGAGCTAGCAATTTCCACCACTCAAGCAGGTCTCCTGCCTCGTTCTTGAGAAACGCGGAAGATTAGGCAAGTCATTCTGCTAGTCAACCGTCTACATTCGCATGTTTGCTTTAACCGAAATCGGAAAGTTTAGGGATCAATTCTAGACGTTTAGGAGCAATTGAGGGATTAGATCTGATAACCGTAGGTTGGACGTGATTTAGCACTCCCTTTATTAGAGGGAAGTACCGGTCCTTTGTCATTCCGGGTTTCTCTTCCATTTCCCTAATGCTGTAATTAATGGATCATTACTTAACAACACTAATTTTGACATTTGTGATAAAGTTCAAGCTTTTCAGCTTCGTCCCTGCACTAATTCTGCCGCAAATGAGATTCCATGAGAATAGTTTAGAATCAAAATGGATAGAGGTAAAGAGAGATAAAGAATCAAAAAGGGTAAAGAGGGTAAAGATGAATATTTGGTTTGATAAACATTTTGAAAACAAAGAATGAAAATCTTTTGCCTTTGATTTTTTTTATAAGAAGATATATAGATATAGATAGAGATAGATGGTAATGAACAAGGAGTGATACTCAAATCACTAATCATAAACGTAAACTATTAGGACCGTCACCGCAATGGGCTTAAAATTTGTTCCGTGCAAGAAACCGGGCTAAGTTTTATCACTCAAGCCCCAATTTGTGAATGGCAATAATCAATCGTGAACAAACTTAAAACAGCTTAAGCACTAATGCAATGAAGATCGAGAGTATAGTGTTTCCCCGTGTCGTTATGCCAACGAAGTCAGTAAGGAGAATAGTCAAAACGAAAGTGATCCAGATGATTGAAACGCGGAAAGGATAGTGATTGATCTATACCTAAAGAGAAAGCCCATAAACTACTGTGGGCTTAAAATGCAAATTAAAGAGAATTAAAAAGATAAAAATATTAAATAAACGCTATCACTATTTTTAAAATTGATGAACGCTTAAAACTTTTATAACTACGCTTAAATAAAATTACTTAAACGCATAAAAATAAAAAGTGAGATCTAAGAGAGATAAAAGACCCAAAAATATGAAAATGACATTTTTACAAACCTAATGATAAAAGAAAATATTTAGAAAAATAAAATTATTTTTTAACTATTTAATTAATTATTATTAATTAAAACTAATTTTTAACTATTAAGTATTAACCTAAAAACAAGAAAATAGAAACAAAGCTAGAAAAATAAAATTATGACTTAGAAAAAATCTAAAATGACAAAAATAATTTTCAAAACTATTTTATATTTTTCTGATTATTTTTCTATTTTCTATGAATTAAAATCTATTAAAAACTAATTAAATTACTTAAAAATACAAATTTAACTAAGAAAAATATGGAAATATTGGCTTTTATATTTATCTTAACTTAAGAAAATGAAAAATTATTTTTTAGCTTTCTTAATTAATTGTATTAAAATGCAATTTAAAAATGCTTAAAAACTAATTTAAATTAAGAAAATAGCAAAAAGTTTAGAAAAATATGAAAATTTCAGGAAAACTCTAAAATTATATTAGGAAACTAGGAAAAATGGAAAACAGATGGTTGTGTGAGGAAAATGAATCGATGTGGAATGTGCTTATGAAATAAGACTTGATGTTTAAAGGGACAAAACAAGTAAACCACTAATCGATACAAGAAGCTACTATAAGCTAAAATTGACCAAATACAACAATTTTAACTAGCCTAAACCACTGATTGTATTACAAATTGATTTGATGAAATTGAGATAATGCTAAAAAATGATTTTGTGAAGCATTTTGAGCTTATGCACAAGTCGCTGATAAGTTAAACCGAAAAACCGTAACTTGGGATCTAAACTAGACCTGCTGGGACCTTGTAAAACCAAAACTAAGCTCTTAGACCTCGGTGGTAGGATTGCAAGATCCCACAAAACTCAGGTGATCAAGCACTGCAAGTACCTTAAGCCCATAATGATAAGCCAGCTTCGAGGCTTAAACCAGAAAATTAAAAAAAAAAATGCTAATCATAAAATATACCAAATGAAGTTTTAAAAGCCACAAGTTATCTGAATTTACCAAGAGATGAGCTCATGAAAATTCATCCTAGCTTGGCTAAACCGACTTTTTATGCAATTTGACTTCTTACAAATAATCGAAAGGTTGACTATTTTGAACTTTGATCATGATTTAAGGACTGAAATAGATGATAAGTGATAAAATAAGGCTAACATGCAACCTAACTCTATGGATTTTAAACACAGTGATGAGCTTTTGATATGGCAAAATAACAACAAAATAAGCTTATAAGGTAGGTTTAATAGAATTTTGACTTTGAGTGTTTTGTAGATGCAAATTTAAGACAGATTGATATAATAAGAGTTAAACAAACATGAAGCAACAATAATTCACCATCAAAGACTAACCTAAATGACAAAATGCGTAAATCAAAGAATTCCAAACACCCCTTTATACCAACTGTTTGCAAGAAAAAAATGAGATAACCAAAGATTTAGCTAAAGCAAACATTCAAACTGAAGTTTCAAACCTAAGAACAACTTAATAAAACAAAGAACTACCAAAGGATCACAGATACAAGTATAAGCATGAAATGCAAAATTGACTAAAAATCGAAAAGTGAGAAAATTACTCATTAACCTGCCCAAATGGTTTGCAAAATTAAAACCAAAACCAATACTACTCTAACCTAATCTATTTCCAACCCATTTCAACCACGAACAACCAAAGATCACCATTTTTCCACTTAGCTCCTCAAGACTTTTGTTGACCCAAAATGAAATTTGCTTGAAGTCAGTATCCAAGCTTACTAAAAATTATAATAAGCTTAAATGAGCTTATTTGATTTTAACATGAGCTATTAAAGCTTGGACATCAACTTGAAATCAAAATTTCCAACAAGAAACTTGAAATTTTGAAATATAATCAAACCTTGAATTGCTTTGAAAACATTAAGTTGATGAAATAACTTGGTTTGAAAGTACTAGAACAGAAAACTACATCTTAAAACATTAATTAAGCTAAATTACTAAAAAACGACATACAAGTTTTATTAAAAAGCTAACTACTGCTTCATCTTTTCTTTCTTCCTCTTTTATACTTCAAAAGTCTTGCCACGTGTTTTCTCGAAAGCACATCCCACCACACTTGAGAGCCAATGGGAGAGTAGAAGTCATTTTGGCCACTTTTCCAATTTCATGGAAAAGGTTTTGACCTCTCGTACTCGAGCTAGCAACTGGTGGATTTGTAGGGGAGAGTGTTGGGATAAGCGAGGTGGGATGGGAGAGAGTGGAAGGTGATAAGTTGCGTGGATTTGTAAAAGTGTTTGAGAGAAACCCAGCTTGGGAGGGAAACCGCTTGGGGGTTTGATTGGGGTTCAAAAATAGAGGTCAAGGGTTAAGGCAGGGGGTCAAAATAGTATCATGTGGGTTCAATCTTTGACAAGGCATGGTTTAATATTATAGTGGACCAATTTAAATCGCCAAATTAGAGGGACCAAAACTGTAATTTCTCCAAAGTTGTTACAAGGGACCAATATTGACAAGTTCCAATAGTACAAGGACTAGTTTTGACATTTTCAATTTTCCGGACCAAACTCTGACATTTTGAAAGTTCGTGGACCTAAGTTGTAAATTTGTAATTTTAAATCTCAAGGACTAATTTAACCTAAGAATCCCTAAGGACTTAAAATATTTTTCTTTATTTGGTTTTACCTGGGACCTGCTTTTGACAACTTTTTGAAACTCGGGGACTAAACGCCAATTATGCAAACTTGATAATGCTTTTCACCGATTTTGATATTTTTGCATTTAAAACACATAAAACACTAATTTGTGATATTTTAATCATTTTGATGCATTTCAGTGTTTTCGGATGTTTTTGCAGCTTTAAATGGTACAAAAATGATGAGTATTTAGACACTCATCGACGCCATCAATGAAAGTGTAAATCTATATATAGACTTCAAATTTTCTATATTTTGTGTGCATTATTTTGGAGAGCAAACCCTAGTTCATTAAGATTCCGACTTGGGAAGTATTTTAGGTTCCAAACCCTCTTTTCACTTAAATATAAATTTGTTTATCGATGATATAAGACTCCCTAATGACTCCCCCTCAGACAATCAATCATGAACATTTCATATGATAGATAAAGTTTGGATTCCATGTATTCTTGATTAATTTCAATGCTTTCCATTAAGAGATGAACATGTTCCCACATATCCTTTGTTGTTTTCTCGAAAGCATCAACACTTCAAGCAAAAGAATGGGATTAGGTATGCCTAAGAATATACCCACTGCAAGCTCACGGTTTGATCTTGAAGTATTTGTTCTACAGCTTAGTTGACTCTCAATGATAGTGAGATGGTTTCAATTCTTGTAAATAGTTGTTGGATCTTCTGACTCGTAAATGTTGGCATTTGAAAAGGACCTTCAAGGATGACATTCTTCAAATATATTTGCCATGAGGGCTCTTTGAGTTCATGAACCTAAAGAATCGACTCTACCAAATTTGAACATAATTTCCTGAGTGAGCATCGAGGTCTAATAAGGATCCAGCCTTCATGGATAGATTGTTGATCACCGATAGCTTCTCCCACACATTTGTGCAAAACCAATGAGGTTCCTTTGTGGAACTTTTTAGTAAATAATTGCATTGCATATAATGGTGGAAAGTATGATTGTTGTTGAGGGTATGGTTGTTGTTGAGGAAATTGTTGTTGTTGAATGAATTGTTGTTGTAGACCATTTGTGGTTGTAGAAATGAGTGCTGTTACGGGCTTGTTGAGGTATTGTTGTTGATGATAATCGCTATCGAGGATACCTACTGAGAAGTAGTTGGGAAATAAGGTGGCTTGAGACATTATACCAAAGTGTTGGATGGATCTTAGTAGATGATTGAAACGCAGTTGATGTTGAAAGATGGTTGATAAGTTCGCTTAGTACATATATTTTCCGAAGAAATACAAAGGAATGTATCCTCCCGAAAGGATAAATGAAGTTTTAAACTCACGTCAGAATTGATTTGAATGGGTAAAAGGATTTTGAGTGATTTTTAAACTACGGGCAAGTAAATAATAAGGGAAAGCAATTAAATCTACTAAATCTATGATGAAAACAAGAAATTACAACTAAGTATGCAAATTTAAACTAAAACGCAAATTAAGATAATTATAAAACGTAATTAAAATGCAATCTACATTATTTAAACCTCTAAAAATGAACTAATATTTTCTACAGCTAAAAAAAATGTTATTTTAAAATTATTTTAAATTTAAAACTAATTTTTTGGTTTTTCTTGATTTTATTTGAATTAAAAACTATTTTTGGACTTTTAAAATAGATTTAAAATGCTAAAAATTATGAAAGCTTACAAGAAAATTACAAAACTATTTTTCAAAAATCTAAATTAACTAAAAATAATTTTAAAAACTGAAATTATATTTTTCCTGACTTTTTCTATTTTTTATGAATTTTAAAATAATTAAAACTAATTAAATGGCTAGAAAATACTATTTAATTTAAGAAAAATCTGGAAAATACTTTTTCAATTTTGATTTTTCTAAACCAAAAAAATTGAGATTATATTTTGTGAACATTTATTTATTTCAATTAAAAGCTATTTAATAATACTAAAAGCTATTTTAATTGCGTGTTAGTGTAAAATAGGAAAATTATGAAAAATTACGGAAAGTAAAAGTTCTAAAATGCAATTATGAATCTAGGAAAATTATGAAAAACAACTTTTGAATGCAGATTATGCTATTTAGCTACTAACTGATATGAAAAGCTAAATGAAAATAAGGTATAGAACACCAATAAGCTACCAAAAGCTACATTAAGCTAAGATAAACTAAAACCAATTAAAAGCAATCAAATGCAAATCAGTAAAGATCAAATCAAGACAAGTTATCAAAGAAATTAGTACACCTGGATATGAGCTAGCCTAAGGAGCATGAAAGGGCAACTTGTAGGCTAAAATAAGCTAAATAGATAAGCTCTAATAGGATCGTAAAGGCAACGATTGGAACTTGATAGTATATTTACCATGGAACAAAAATCAAGTAGAAGCTAAGTGGTTAAGTAGATAAGCAGATGGATAAGCCTACTAGCTAAAATGGACTCATGACAACAAAGGAGCATATGGGTATTAGCACCAAGGGCACTTGAGGCTAAACATCTATACAAATTAAGCAATAAATACCTAAAGAAGGGTAAACCGATTAAGCTAAAAACCTAAGGCTACTAGGGGAACCAAAAGCAAGAACTAAAATAAATTAAATAATCGCCGGTTACAAAGAGTGCTAAGCATGGGATGTATGGCGCGCTCATGTGCGGAATCTGGACAGATGGGAGATAGTTGCGTGCTAAGATAAGTAATCTAAAAAGCTTCTTAAGGTCATAATTAAGGAAAGACTTATTAAAACTACACTATTTACTACCTAAACAAACAAAAATCATGCATTTTAAAACACCGTAATAAACCCTGTAAATCATTAGCAAGTGAAATAAGCTATATGACGTATAGAAGAGAACCGCAGACAACAAATATAGCTAAAACTAGGGCTTTTAGATAAAAAAAAAAAATAAGCTAACTAAATGCTTCTACATGGTAAATGGAATCAAGATAAATGAATTTAGATTCATTAACAACCATAAGAACTAACCTCAAACAAGATTTAAACATGATTGAGACCTACAAGATCGTGGAGATAAGTCAGAGGACAAAGCATTGAATTTGATGTAAAAAGTTATGTAATTGAAAACTCAAAATGGCACTTGAAAACCTGAAACTACGAACAAAGTAAGTTTTAAAATCGATAATAAAACTCAACCTTATCAAGACTGAGTCATAAAACATGACTAAATCTCCATAAAAGTAGTTAATCCAAACACTCCACCAAATAACTAAATTGCAAAATTAACTTGAAAACTTAATGAAAACTCCATTTAACCTCGATTGAAATGAACAAATTACCACTAAAACTAACTATTTGAAAACCTAAAATCATAAATTACCATGAACCCCAGTATTGACTTTAGAACTTGACTAAGTTTAACTTAACTTTGACTTCTATTGACTTTTGCAATAAAATGAAATTCGTAAAGGTGAACTATGACCTCACATAAGCTCATAAAAGCTTATGTGAGCTCACATTAATGAATCAAACCTATAAACTAAGATAAAGCTCGCTCTCAATTTAAAGTGACAAAGAGTTTAATTTGAAAATGTAAAATTGCATTAATTCAAAATGAAATTACAACATTAAAACCGAAATACATCTTAAACAACTACTTAAAACAATTAAACAAGTGAAACATAACTCATCAAAATTCCTCTAAATACATGAGAAATTGGATATCTAATCGAGGGTGATCGGCTGGTCTTTATATAGCCAAGCAAGGATGCATCTAGGGTAATCGAAGCTTCCAGATGTTAATCACACTCATCTATTCCTTCATCTCATCACCACTTTAATTCTCGACCTTTGGATCAAATCCATGAGGTGGCTCCTCCAATAGGATGTCGGGATTCGCCGACTTATGCATCCCGGAGGGTGTCTTGCCTCCTTCCGACACGTTGTCGATGCTTCCCGTAAGCATTTTAGTGGGTAAAACTTGGGTGAATCAAGGTAAAATGGGAATGGAGGAGATAAACGAATTTCCCTTTTCATGCTGCTTTTATGATTTGGTTTTTTAAAGTTTGACTTGGAGTATTATTTCTTTGACCGGTCATGGGTGTGGACTCGGGCAGGATAGTGGATTGGGCTTATGGGGTACTTGGGTAGGATTATTATTTGGACTTGGTCTTGAAATGTAGTATCAATTTATTTATAAAGGCCATTCATGAAATATTTTGCAATTTAGAGGACCAATGGTGTAAATTAGGAAATATTTGGGTGTAAGGTGAAATTTCATGGAAATGAAAGGTTTTGATGTAAAACTCCCAACAATGATCTCGTAACCCGTAATTTGATTTTTTAGCATCCAAATCCCATAGCATCCCGGCATCGGCTTTTGCACTCTTCTCATTCTCGCTCGGTTTTCTTTCTTTTGGTTTTGGCTTTTGTCTCTGCTTTGTCTTATCCGCACTCGCGCATGTATAAAACTCTCGAAACCAACAAATATTAACACATAAATGGCTCTTTCTTGGTTATTTTGGGTCTATTTTGGTAAAGAAATGATATGTGTTTTAGCACATACCAAAATACCCCTGCACTAGAAGATTGTCGTGTGTCCTCACACAATGTCATCAACTCACGCTTCTAAAACCAAGGATTCCAACCTCTTTCTACTAAACCTTATGAAAAGTAGCAAAGATTCCTCAAAAGAATTTAAGAAGCCCTCAATTCTAAAAACGCCTCGTTTACCTTTTATTTCACATATAGATATAACGATTAAGCACTTATTATGTGTGACGGTTTGTTGAACTTTCATGTCATCAATAACCCAAACATTTTTCAAAAGACATTTTTAGGATCACGAGTAGGAAACACAACTCACGAAGTGACCATATCGGATAGAATACATCGCCCCTCATTTTTCACAAGTTCCCAAACTAAGCTTAAAATCGAAATCATTGCTAAATATGACTTTAGATGCTAACACTACCCATGGAAGTTACTTGTGTAATTACCTCTTGCTCCCATTTTCCTATTTCCTCCATTTATTTTTATTTTGGTGAGAAATGAATTTCTTCATGTTTCTCGCTTCATAATATTTATTCCGATAAAGATATGAAGCTAAGACGCCATTAGTTTTCCCCTTCCTCAAAACCGTTGCACACAAGAATGAGGTCCACATCGAGGTCCTAATTTAACACGCATTTAGGAGATATCCTTTTATGGCTTATTGAAACAACTCATCTAATGAGTCCGGAGACGTAAGCTTTATTTAGACATCTCCCGATTCAAAGTTTGCTAAACATTATTTCAAAGACATTTTATTTGCAATTTAAGCCCTCGGTCTTTTCAACCACTAATTCAACGGATTACTGCTTTTATCGTGAAATCTTATTATGACTTTGGAATTTTCCTCAACCTTTTGAAGTCCATGACAACGGTACCGGCCGCACATAGAAAACTTTTATAGCTTTGGATTTTCACTTTAATACATTTGGGCTTTATTTCATGTTAATTTTTGCCAAACCCTAATCCCACTGGCTTTATAACAATAATAGAAACAATAGCAAAGAAACTATCAAGAATCGCTTGTCTATTACAATCTAAATAATCGATACAAGATCTTTGATGTAAACTCATAAGCAAGGATTCTCTAATGAAGACAAAGAACTAACTTTCGCCAAAACCTAACATCTTTAAATATTATTAGACATATATGGGGTGAAACAATTTTGTGGGAGCAAAAAGCCACAAGTACCTTCGATGAGCTCTAAAGAGAACCATCTACTCCACGCTTAGCATCTAAACTCATAAGTAACTCTATCATTCCTCGATCTCAGCAAATTTAAAATCTCAAATAATGAGATCCACGGATGCTTAGCCGATAATTAAATTATCTATGGTTAAGGGAACAAGCTAGGGGCTCAACACACCGGTCAAGTCAATTCTATTCCTACCTCATCACTGAAAGTCAACAAGGTATCAAAACATATATTAACTTAGCAAATGCTTCGTCAAATAATCTCAAGTCTCGAATTTTTAAAGTCACTCATTAGAACTAGTAAATCTTTTCAAAGCTTCACATATTTAAAATCACTTAGGGAAGCTTGCAAATTCTTGGCCTTGTGAGCTAGAATCGCATTTTATAGCCTCTTGTCTAAGCAATTAGTAAAGACTTTTTCAAGAAAACGCATATTTAAAGTAACTTCTAAGAGACTAGCAAAGACTTTTCAATCATAAAACTAGCAAAAGCTTACAAAATTTTTTAAATTTTTTGCATTTTGCACACATTTTTTCATTCTCTCAAGGAAAACGGGTTACGAGTACACGAAAAAACAAGCGGTGCGGTCAGTCAAATCAAATCAAGATTACCCACCCAGACTAAAACGAAACATTGTCCTCAATGTTTAAAGGCAAGGGTATCAACGAAAATCTAAAAACCGTTTATTAAGTATGCTTAAAGATAAACGTTAGTCGATAAGATTAGGATATCGATTTCCACCATCATCGATCATGAAACTCGAGTGGAGAAAAAAGACAAACTTCGAGCACGTAGAGTCTTCATATCGAAGAAATCCTAGACAAAACATCACAAACAACCAAACACGAAATCGAAGAGGCTAACCCTTTACGCCACTTATTAGAAGAAAATAGAAAGAAGATAGAGATAAGCATGGGGTGCCTCCCATGAAGCGCCATGCTTTTTGTTCCTCACCGAGTCGCTAGCCCCACTCATCCCCAATTCATTTGTCCTTGGGGAAGAAAATGGTAAAAATATCACGGTAAAAAATGGTGTGCTCATTCCCAAGGAATGAGACTCCTGCGGGTTGGGTGGAGAAGAAAATGTCGAAAGCATCACATTACAAGGGATAACTCCCCAAACTAATCTTGGTCATATTGAAAGAACGCATCCATCATCCGTGGTTTAGTGGGAGGACAAAGGGATGATGGATAGAAATGAGAAGACTCCAAAGAAGACGGGAGTTCATAGTTAGGCATCATACTTAAAAGCTCGAGTAAGGCATCCATCGGAGGATCCTTATCTCTACAACTTTGTAACATGAAGCTCATCTATGATGAATATCCGGGGTTGAAAAATATTGTCTTCACATGTGGGCTCAACGGATAAGTGAGGGTAAACTTAATGTAAGAAAGAGAATCATCATTAAGCGTTTCAAGAAAACGGATATCTTGTTCGTGAGTCGAACCTGCCACTCTCAATACCCCGTATTGGATCATCAAGAAATAAGTTGATTTCTTCGATATTAGAATTACTTGACGGATTATCGAGAATATCGCCTTCAATCACTTTTAGTCAATTTATCCATTTCGGTCTTCATCTCCAAATCAATCTCCATGATATCCTTAGTGTCGGATTCATCACTTTCTTCATTATGCATTAACATCAACCTACCTGAGAGAAAGGTCGGAATACGTAGATGGGACAAGTAGTGTACTCGTGAGTAGTAATTTCCACCACTCAAGGCGGACTCGCTTCCGACCTAAAAATCTTTGTCAAAAAGAGGATAAATTTCACAAAAGGTATAGTCATCATTGAATTCGAAAAGTGGATTTGAGAAAATCCCGAAAGTAACCTCGGAAATGTCAAGAGAATCATACAAAAGCGTAATCACAATCACCTGCCGCATACATCCCCTGACTCACTCGATTGGGTCAAGGCTCAACACTAGACGACTCCGCTTCCGAATGGTGCTAA
>OU343218.1:250808486-250846123 GCA_910596185.1 Chrysanthemum makinoi
GAAGAGATAGGGATGTGATGGAAGTAGGAGGGGAAGGAGAATGGCTGTTGTATACAGACGACGCGTCCAATAGCAAAGGATCTGGCGCAGGACTAGTTCTCATCAGTCCGGAGAAGGAAGAACTTACTTATGCCCTACGACTCAACTTCCCCAAAGACCAACAATGAGGTCGAGTATGAAGCTCGCCGGACTCCGGATCGCAAAAAATCTCAAGATCAGGAGTCTAGATGTACGAGTTGACTCCAAACTAGTGGCTAGCCAGATCAACGGAGAGTTCACAGCTACCAAAGAAAGCATGCAAAAATACTTGGCTCAGGCGAAGGAGCACATAGCGGGATTCCAAGGATTCAAAATTTGCAATATTCCAAGGGCTCAAAACCAAAAGGCAGATATATTGAGCAAATTAGCATCGGTAGCTTTTGACCACCTCACTAAAAAGGTATTAGCAGAAGTCCTGGAAAAACCTTCGGGGGAGGAACGGAGGATTAATACCGTGGTGGAAGAAGAGGCGCATAACTGGATGACGCCGATCATTAGATGTTTGGAAGAAGGGGTTTGGCCGGAAGATCCCAACGAGGCCAGGAGTCTATGGATGAAAATTCTGCAATACCGTATGGAAGAAGGTGTTCTGTTTAAAAAGGGGTACCTAGTGCCAATGTTGAGGTGTGTAGGTCCGTTGCAAGCAAATTACATAATACGGGAGGTGCACGAGGGATGCTGTGGGATGCATTCCGGACCAAGAACCGTAGTGGCAAAGCTTATGAGGCAAGGGTATTATTGGCCCACTATGCACCGAGACGCACGAGAAGAAATTAGGAAGTGTGACTCTTGTCAGATACATGCTCCGGTACCCAAACTCCCTAAAACATTTCTGACTTCCATTATGGCTCCATGGCCTTTCTACTAGTGGGGAATGGATGTGTTAGGCCCCTCCTGGAGGCACCGTGCCGCTACAAACATGTGATCGTGGCAATCGACTACTTTACAAAATGGATAGAGGCTAAGCCCGGTAAAACCACGGGAAAAGACGTTATAAAGTTTGTCTATGAAAATATTATATGCAGGTATGGCCTGCCGGGGATCATAGTCACCGATAATGGGACTAACTTTGTCAACGACCCGTTTAAAAAATGGTGTGAGGGCTTGAAAGTCAAACAGATAAATACGGCCGTTGCACATCCGCAAGCCAATGGGTTGGTGGAACGAGCCAACAAAAGTTTGATGGAAGGAATAAAGACAAGATTAGGACGAGAAAGAACCGGATGGGTGAACGAGCTGCCTGACATTTTATGGGCGCATCGAACCACACTCAAAACAAGCAATGGTGAGACCCCGTTCAGTTTAACGTACGGAAGTGAGGCCGTGATACCGGCGGAAATAGGGATGCCTACACACCGAACGATGATGTTCCGAGAAGATCAAAACGAAGAGGAACAACGTTTGAACTTGGACCTACTACAAGAAAGAAGGAAAAACGCCGCCATACGAGAAGCTAAGTACAAACGCAGTCGAAAGCAAGATTATAACAGGAGGGTCAAACCCATGAACTTCAAGGTAGGAGATTTTATGTACCGGAGGAATGAAGCTAGTAGGGTGGAGAACCAAGGAAAGCTGAGACCCATTAGGAAGGGCCCTACCGGGTGATAGGAGCAAATCAGAATGGCTCTTATAAGTTACAAACAATGGAGGAGAAGGAGGTCCCTGACCGCATGCCATAAACCTCGTAAACCTGCTTTCTTATAATTGTTATTGTGATAAGAATCCTATGATCACTGTATAACCCAACTTATTTATGTATATTAGCTCAATGATGAAAGTTTTCCTACGGTAAGGAAAACAATTTTTCGTGACAAACAATGTGTTGCATAGCTCGTCCGGCGGCTGGCCCCCGTCGAGTACGATTGCTAGATAATCACCCGGGTAATACTACCGGATGCCCGAAAACCTTGCTCGGAAGCCCAAATAATGGATGCCCAAAACTAAAAAATAATACTATGGACGCCTGGTGGAATGCCCACTCAGATGCCCGAGCATCCTTGCCGGATGCCCGAATAATGGATGCCCTAAAAATATGTAAGGTTGCCCGACACGGATGCCCTACTACTGGCCGGATGCCCTTTAGAAAACCTAAAGGAGGCTGGTCGATATAAAACAAAAAAAAAGTAAAGAACCACAACAACGTGCATATACACAACATATACAAAATTTTGTCTAAGTAAAAATGCTTGGTTCTACCTCAAAAGATGACGAACATAAGTCACAAAAGGTAAATTGTTAAGTTATTACAATCATAGTTATTTGAATCATTGTTCACAAACATACAGCACAAGCCTAGCTTCAAATGTTGGCCGCTGGATTTTCTGTGGCCGGGGTGCTTACCAGAGTCGTAAGGACTGGAGGCTGGGAAGAAGGGACGGCAGGGTCCTTGCTAGGAGGGGCGTCGGGCTCCATGTTCAGCAGATCCCCAAGGGGTAGCCGGTAAGAATCCGATAGCTTCTTTATGAATGGGTACTCGGCCGCGAAAAGTTTATTGTATTCGGCCTTCCATAGCTTCGGAGCATCCCTGTTGACTTTGGCAATACCCTTTAGAGCCTCGTCAATCTCCTCCTCTGTCCTACCCACACTTGCCCCAGTCACGAACCCAGCTTGGTATGACAGGCTATAAACTTTAGCCATCACCTTTTTATATTCCACACTGTTGAGCAGCCGGCGAACAGCGCTGGGCAGAAGGGTACGGACGACATTTTGCTTTACTGCCTCCGCTTGAGCCACCTCGGCCGCCAAGTTTCCCTTTTCCACCTGCAATGACTCTAAGGATTGGTTTTTAACACTTAGCTCATTTTCAAGTTTCCTGATCCTTTCGGCTTGGGCGGCGGAGGTTTCTCTCCACTCCTCTCTCTCCCGGGTCACCCTGTCCACCTCATCCTCCAGGTTCTTCCCTTTATCCAGGCTAGCTTGATGCTCGGTTTCCAGTTTCTTCAGCTCCTCGGACAACCTCTCATTCTCGCCCTCGGCGGCAGTCAATCTATCGGTCAACTCCATACAACCCTTGTGGTTTTGGCTTAGCTCCCAGTATGCGGACGAGATATCCCTAAACCTCTTCAACAACTCACCCTGAGCTATCACACTTTTGCCAAACTCTTCATAGGCCCGGCGAGTAAGCTCAATATTATTCATCTGTTCTAGGGCTTCTTTTTATGCAGGGGTTGGAAGATTGTCAATAAGCTCCCTGCAGGACCGGTAGGAGTTTATCCGGACGTCATCCCGAAGGGCCCAGTTAGGGATAAAAACGTTCGTGGCTTCATCTGCATAACGAGTAAAGAGATTTAGGAAAAGCATCGACATATAAAAAGCAAAATGACAAGTCGAAGGCTAGAATATACCCGAATCAAGGTTGATCTTATCAACCCGTTGAAAGCCATGAGAATGGTGAGCCGAAAAACCTGAAAGACATGACATAATAATATAATGAGTAAGGAAAAGATTGTAAAAATTAACTACCAAGCGATCTATACGTACCTTCGGAGCCAGGATGAGGAGAGTTAATTGGTGGTATTTGGCCACCTTCGTTGACTGCGTCTGTTGCAAATGTCCTTCCCCGCCGGCAGCATTATCTCCCATTCCTTCATCAGCGGCATTACCCACTCCGACCTCGGCCGCAATATTCGGGACCCCCTACTCAAAGATTAGCGTTCACGTCTGTCTCTTGGACATCCTCCGGATGGATCTGGTTCAAGGGGTCCGGGTTGTCAATAGGCTCTCCAGAAGAAATATGCTCAACGTACTGACGACGGTGCTTTTTTTTTCTTGCCCTGCGCCTTTGAGGTGCCCTCTCCAGCGGCTCTTTTCTTTTCCTGATGAGCAAGAGCTTCCCTCTCCTTCTTTTCCCTAAGTGCAACGACTTCGGGATCCGCTTCTTCGGCCTTCTTTGCTAGGGCATCTTTGGGGGGAATAGCCCCTCCCACAGGCAAAGGGTCGGTGGTCCTCTTCGGCTTTTCCCTATTTTGGTCAACACGGTTCCTTGCTCACATCGTCCCCTTCCCAATCCGGAAGCTCGAGATATTCAGACATATTAACAACTGAAAGAAAGAAAAAACAACAGCAAACACGAATTGATTAGAAACTTTAAAGGGGAAATCCGGGGAGACAAACATCAATCCGAAGATAACAAGCGGAACAAGTAATTACCATGACCCCGGGCATCTTTTAGAATGGCCTCGAACTCAGGATTCTTGAAAACCGAGGAGAGATGGCACATCCATAAAAGGCTCATTGTCGGACTGCGTAACTTAATTATATTCTGGCTAAGCCTCGCGACATCCTCTTGGGAAAAGCCGGTAGGAAAAGTATCTGTGATTTTCGAGTCCTTGTGCCTCCACGCCATGGCATAAGGGATGGCCCGCCTATCGATCAAGAAAAACTTCTCCTTCCAATGTTTTAGACCAGACAGGACCTCCTTAAAACACTTATATGAGCCCTTCCCCGTCCGGTTCTCAAATGAAAACCAATGTCCTTGCTTACACAGCCGGTAGAACGCCCGAAAAAGTGAAACCCTGGGCTGAATGTTGAGGCTATAACATCTAATCTCAAAAAGAATCACCCGGTTCAATCCTAGTGGAACTAGCTGAGAAATGTGCACCCTAAAGTGTCTAATCACATTCAGCAAAAAAGTGGAGAAAGGAATTCTAACCCCCTATCTCTAACTGTTTAGGGTAAATGCCTATCTTATCCTCCCAGACTGATCCATAGTCATATCGTCCGGTGGTAATACCGGACGTAGATCCTGGGGGATACCATACTCGACAACTATATCGTCTAACTCAGATTGTTTTAATTTAGAAGTGTATATGTGCATGTCAAACTTAGGAACTACAGGTTGAACGATCTCCTCGTTGGTTTCTTCCGTCTGATGGACGGACGCGTTTTCTCTAACTGGAATATTCCCCTCGGTTCCAATCTTGGCCATTTCTAAAAGATGCCGAAGACAATTTACAGATATTAACAGAAAGAGGGCAAGACAAACCTTAAGAGAAAAGAAGAGAACGTCCGGAGATAGAAAGCAATCTATGTGTGTGTGAAATGTAAAAACCAAATGAGGTAAAAAGGGGCATATATATACTGGGAGAGAAACCCTAGATGACTGTGAAAACGTCCCATCAGTCAGTAATAGGGATGACGTGGGCTTATCTGAGCCGTCCACGACAGAAGATGAGACGACAGTAGGCGCGGGAAAGCCCAAAAGACTACCAGGCCCATATAACCAGCCCATTCTCATAACCGGCCCATTCCCCTTTTGACAGGCCGAATAATATTAAGTGTTGCATCACCGACTTTCAGCCAATAATACAACACTGGGGGGACATGTTGACGTATGTGTTCGGATGGACCAACATCCGGACAAACACATCCGCCGGACGTTCATCCTGACGTCCGGCCAAGGAGTGACAACTACCGACCATGTCAGCAGATTTCAGGGGATTCCCTACCACGTGGCCTACCAGGTAGAGTGCCCATAGCTCCATGGAATAAGAATGAACAAGTAATAGAATAGTAACATGAATAGGAAGTTGGGGTAGTATAAATACCCCAACACATTTAATACTTTGCATTCAAGTTTTTACACCTACATTCTTACTACACTTATCACTGCATTTATTACCCTTTACTCATCCTCACGCCGGAGCCTGGTCTCGGGATAACACCCGAGGCGAGACTAACGCGTCTGTACATTGTGCAGGAAATCTCCAACCCTTCAGCTGGACGCTGGAACTAGCCGGACAAGAACTTACTTCAACAAAATGATAATTTAAGAGCACGTGTTTAATTTGAATAAAGATTTGATATTTGTGAATGTGTCAAAGGAAATCATTTGTCAATAATAATGTTTAAACTTAACCACTCTGTGTTTTGTTTGGCTATAGATCAATTTTTTTGGCAATAGATCATATAAGCCACGTGATAAGCTATTCTTTATTTAACTGTAGTTTTGCCGGCCTGAAATGTAAGGACAAAAGTGAACTTCCAACTTTGTAAAAGCTTTTTGTAACATCGTGGTAAATATATTAAACCAAAAGTTAGAATGTCGACTTGACATTTGTGACTTTAGAAAAATCCCATGGGCCTCTTTTGATCAACAACACAAAAGTTTTAAATTTGAAATCGATTAGGGTCGGAATTTGAGTTAGGGATCAATGTGTTCGAGTGCAAATGATATGTTCTATTAGAGCACAGTTGGTGCCGTGAGTGGTGCCATGAAAAAAGTAATGCCACCTTAGCAATTTTTTCTCATGACACCAAAACCTCCTCTTTAGCAAAAAAATGGTGTCGTAGAGTTAAATGATGCCATAGGGAAAAAATAAATAAATAAATTCCCCACCGCGTGAGCTGATGGCCACGGTGCCAGCCAGCCACTGATGTAGTCCTCGCCATCGGGGTCGATGACGGCTTGAGCCATCAACCACTACACCCTAAGCTATTATGAGCCAAACTTGAGTATTTGCTCACATAGGGCTTGGTTACGTATTTGGTGTATATTGAATTGATGTGCGTGTAGAAGGTCATATTTGGCCATACAGTATTGTCACGGTGATGCTCGATGCGAAACATTAAAAAACGTAAAAGTGTACTTAATCATTCTAGTTAGATGGACAATTCTAATTCTCTCTTGTATACTTAGATTTCCATATAAGTTCACATTATTTCGATCATCAACAGACCCAAATTCAAGTCTCATTCTTGCATTTGCTTCATATAGATACCCACCTCCGCAAAAACCTATGGGCACGTTGGAGAGACTTTGTGGAATAAGAGCTCAGGGGTCCGAGTCTTGGCTCATGCTCACTCCAGTTGGTGCCCCACTAGGCCAGGAGAGTTGCCGGAGCTATTACATGTGGGTGGACAATGGCTGGTGCCAGGTCAAGGTGTTCCCGTCAATCTACACCTTTTGTGGAATTTCGATCATCAACAACTCCTTAAATTTAAGTGATTGTTTTTGTAGAGAATTGATTCGTACGCATTTACTTTTTGTCGAGACACTCTATGTCATGTTTTAGGCAATTGTACAAAACACACACCTTTTTTTTATCTGCTTATACTGTGAAGTTTGCAAATAAATAAATCAAGTGTTCAAATTATTTCTTTTTTGTAAACCTGATAATTTCAAACTAACATAGAAAACACAACAAATATTTCAGGACTTTAAGTTTATGGAATACGGGCCTGTAAGCCCATAATTATATGAGGCCGATACAACTCCTTTCTTAACCCAATATTGGCATGAATCTAAAATAAGTGGCTTTACTATAAAAAGTATGGATGTACTAAATTTATATTAGAGTTAATTGCATTTTTGGTCTATGTGGTATGGCCAAATTGCAGATTTGGTTCCTAAAACTTTGAAAGTGCACAGGAGGTTATCATTTTCAAGTTTTCGTTGCATGTTTAGTCCATGATCAACATCAAATGACTAAAATACCCTTGTCTTCTTCTTTCCTATTTTTTTCACCCATCTTTTCAGCTTACATATATGGTCCTTGTGTCGCTATGTTTCGATTTAGTCCAATTTTTGTTTATTATTTATTTAACTATTAATATTAGTATTATATTTTTATAAGTTTTTACTATTTTTATATGCCCTTTTTCTTACTTTTTGTCCGCTTTCATCCTTATTATCCGCTATGCTTCACCGCGTTATATAACGCTTTTGTCTCATTACGGTTTCTTCCGCTTTTATAACGCTTTTTCTTACGCTACAATGGTTTATCCCGTTTCATTACGCTGCTTGTTTTATCCAATACATTTTCGTTATATACGCAATTTTTTATCGCTACGCGATTATACGTTATCATACATTTTATTCGCTTTTTAATACGCTCTAGTTCGTTTTATATGTTTTCATCCGCTTTTATACATTTTCAATCATTATACCACCGCTTTTATAATGTATATAACAAAGCTTTGCCAAAACGATAAAAACGGATGAAGCGGTATAAAACTGTTTTATTTGTTTTAAATCGCTTTAATTGTTCTATATGTTTTCATCTTTATATCGCCGTTATATATCGCCACCGCTTTTATACGTATATAAACAGTTGAAAACGTATAAAAACGGATGACAAGGGTATAAGAACGAACTAAAACGTATTAAAACGAATAAAAACGTATGATAACGTAAGGAAAACTAATAAAAACTTATAAAAATCGACGAAAACGTATATAAACAGACGAAAATGTATTAAAACGGATGAAAACGGATAAAAATAAATGAAAACGGACAAAAACGTATATAAACGGCCGAAAACGTATAAAAACGGCCGAAAACGTATAAAAATGGACGAAAACGTATAAATAAGGATGAAAACGGACAAAAATGTAAGAAAAAACGGACGTATAAAAATAGGCAAAAACTTATAAAAAATATAATGCTAATATTAATAGTTAAATAAATAATAAACAAAAAGTTATACTAAATCTGTAAAACATGACAAGACACAAGGACCATATATGTTAAAGAGTGGACCGAAAAATAGAAAGAAGAAGATAAGGGTATTTTAGTCATTTGATGTTGATCAGGGACTAAACATGCAATAAAAACTTGAAAATGGAGACCTCCTGTGCACTTTCAAAGTTTTAAGGACCAAATCTGCAATTTGGCCATACCACAAGGACCAAAAATGCAATTAACTCTTTATATTATCAGTTTAATTAAATTATGTAAAAAACCTTTTTTACCATGTGATGGTTAGACAATATGTGAAAAAGATATTTAAACTTTTTTTTCCCCATTTGAGTGAGCTTTTTAGGTGACCGAAATTATGTTTAAATAAGTCGGTTCAAATGGACTAAAACCCAAACGATAGAACTAACATAGGACGTTGATATAGAAGACTGAAAAACCATAAGTAAAACCAAAACACAAAAAATGTAGGAAACTAATCCATCACGATCTCATAATATGAGACTTGCAATTCTAAATAGTGACTGGAACCATAATAAAAGTTGATTGTAGTTTAAATGAAAACTAAACAAGAACAGAAACTCAATTTCTTTAGATTAAATGCATTTAAAAAAAATCGAGGTTTTTACAAATGTTAACATTAAAATGCAAAAATTCATCCATGACCCATGCTCGTTTCGTCACTGATTATATTCCCTTCTTTTTTTGCATGTCGTTGCACCAGTGATCTCCCTGTTTGTTATCTTTCTGTATTTTTGTCGTTAAATCCAAAGATACAATAAAATTAGGTGTAAAACGTTGCAATTTGGTGATAATGCTGGTTTTTGTTGGTAATATTTTTATTTAGACATTTTATTAAACAATACTTAAATTAAAAGTACTGTTTTAATGAATTTAGGTTAGGAGTAAATATTTTATCAACAAATTCAAAAGTTTTATTGTACGAGAAAGTTAATTAATAATTAAAAGAAAGGAAAAAGAAATTAGAATTCTATTGTAGGAGAAAGTTAATAGTTAAAAGAAAGGAAGAAAAAAAAATAGAGTTCACAGAAAATTGAGATCCATGTAAACCATTTCATATGTAACCAATGAACCAATCATACTTCCATTTTTATCCAAATTAATAAAAATTATTTTTTTTTTTTTAAAACAACATATTCAAAGTAAATCTTCTCAAATTAAAAAATATCCATCTTGACGAATTAAATTATCTTTCTATAGATATTTGTTATATATATTTTCGAAGCTTTTTAATTTCGGCAAAAAATCACACGTGATTTGTAAAATCACATGTGATTATGTGATTTACAAATCACACATTTTTCCGGCGTAAATTAAAAAAAAAACTTGGTCTAAAATATATAAATCAATCATATCTATGAAAGATAATTTAATTCTCGTCCGTGATTTTTTTGACGAATCACAACGGTTTGTGAGATATTTAATTTAAAAAAAAAAGGTGAATATATTTTAATAAAAGAAATGAGTGGTTGATTGGTTCTATGACAAATATGAATTCTATATTGAACTTTTCTCCAGAGTTCATACATATTCTCGAACATGATATTTATATCCACTAGTTGCTATAATTTAGCGAATAGAATAACAATGCTTGAGGACATAATATTAATCTAGAAATATTAGAATTGAATACAAAAGGGTACATAAGCTACCTGCATTTTCTTTCTTTAATCTATGTGGGATTCAATGGAGTGTTTTTCTTTGCTCTTCAAATAACTTACACCACTATAGATGAACACATATTCGTATCTATTTTGTGGTTATATATGGTAAGATATTTTATATATGACGTAAGGTCGCAACTCGCAAGCACCAGTTTCGATCATATTATAGGATAAAAGACTCGTCTAGTGTGTCGTTTAATGGTGATCGCTGATCTCTAGTTCACTCTACACAATTTGATAGGATCAACTACATTAGTGGCTATAATCATACAACATCAGTCACACGTGATAATGCGAAACCATTAAGCCGGTTTTTGTTGGTAAAATTTCATTTAGGAATTGTATTAAACAGTACTTTTAGTGGATTTAGGTTACCAGAAAGGACGGATCTAGCAGAAGAGAGGGCAAGCAAGCCAGTCTTGGCTACAAATTGAAAAAGTGAAGATTTTAGTTTTTACCTTTTTTCGAAAGTGCCCCTCATCCAAAACTCAAATTGCCCCCACCCACGTACGAAAACCCAACATTCAACACTCTAAAGGTTTATAAATCCATCATTTCAAAGTAAAAATACTCGATTTATCATTACGATCCTAGTTTTTTCTTCCGCATTTTATTGTTGTTGTCAAAAAGAAAATTTGCCTCCACATCCTCATTTCCTGGTTCCGCCAGTGGGTGTAAATATTTTATAACCATTTTCATGTAAAAACGGAATTATATTGCATGAGAAAGTTAATTGTTAAAAGAGAGGGAAAAAATTAAAGTTAATACATATTCTCGAACATGATATGTGTATCCACTAATTGCTTTAATTAAGCGGACACTTAAATAATGATCGAGAACCTAATATGTGTATCCATTTTCATGTAAAAACGGAATTATATTGCATGAGAAAATTAATTGTTAAAAGAGAGGAAAAAAAATTAGAGTTAATACATATTCTCGAACATTATATGTGTATCCACTAATTGCTTTAATTAAGCGGACACTTACATAGTGATCGAGAACATAATATTAGTCTAGAGATACTTGAATTGAATACACAAGGGTATATAAACTACCGTCATTTTCTTTCTTCAATCTATGTGGGATTCAATGTGAAAATGGTTTTTATCAAAAAGACAAAAAAAATTCTTTTATTATCTACCTATATTATAAAAGAGAAGCGTCATATTACTGTAGCACATCTTTAAAAATGCCACGTACGCACATAAATGGATGACACGTGTTACCATCATGAAACACTAAAGAAAATGTTTCGTGAAAATCGGTTTCTTTTACCGACTTTCTTCCTCCCATTTTTCAAATGCCATAATTACTTTACGTCCATCACTACAAGCAAGCAACTTTTCAACACATAAAGGACATACCCATGCTTTTCATTATTAACTTATTTCAACCCAAAAGATCATTGTAGGGAGTACATCCTTTACAAAATTTCACATATATGTTACTCATTATACCGGCTGATATTACTTCTCTACATAACTACATTATCGGGTCTAATGAAGAATGAGAGGTGTTTAAGCTACATCTTTCTTCTCGAATCTGTTTGTGTTATTTGTATATGTCTTCACTTGTGTTTGTTTATGTTTCTAGGTTTGCATGGGTCTTTTAAAACCTATTGTGTTGCATGGATTCAGACATGCGGAAGCGTATAGGAAATATTAACGAATAATTAATTAACATAAACAAGAATATGCATACCTTTCTTGATTCTAGCCGAACAAGAATCAAATCCACAAACTAGCAATTAGGATGAACCCTAATTAGGGTTTATAGGATTATGTGAATTACCCCTTACCGCTTTGTAATTCAATCCAAGATACAATCAATAGTGTGATTGTACCACGTACGTTCTTGTACACACGCATCATTAACTAATTAAAGTAAATGCTAGTTTAATTAAACAAAATAACTTTGTTTTGGAAAAGAAGTGGATCGACACCCTAGAGGGGTTGTACGATCGGATTATGCAAAAAACACACACAAAACTATTTAGGTTTTAGCATAATAAGTACAAGAGATAATTTACAAACACCCTAGGTTTTGTATATATACTCAAGCAAACTTGGTGAACAAGTTTGAGTTGTAATTGGGTTGGGTTGGGGTTCCCTTGGCCGATCGGTTCTATGTATCCCAAGGGGATTCCGGAACATTCCCGTTATTTACAACTTGGTCATTTTCCAAATACATTTAACGCCCGTTAGTCCATTACAACTAATTACTTAACGTCCGTTATAATTATTTCGTTTAATTAATAAATAAATATAATATTTAGAGGAAAGTTATTTTACATATCAAACTTTTCTCACATACCAAGGGACTCATCTCCACCATCCATTTAAAAAAAAAAAAAAATCAATTACCGGTATTAAAACATTTTATTATTTCACCTATTTTTATAATTTAAATATCTCTTAAACCGTTAATCGTTAAGTGAAAATATTTATCGCTGACGAGTTATTTAATTATCTTCTATAGAAGGCACTTTGATATACCTTCAAAAAGAAAAACTCATTTTTTCACGTTTTTTCGTTTTTTCCTTTTTTTACATTACTTGAAATTTACATTAAAAATATATATGATAAAACACTAAATTGAATATCACATGTGATATTAGTGTTAAATCATATATGATATGTAATATCACATGTGATATTATATGTAATATCATATGTGATATTTCACTAATATCACATGTGATATTACATATCATATATGATATTACACTAATATCACATGTGATATTCAAATTAGTGTTTTATCATATATGATTTTTCAATGCAAATTTCAGTAACGTTAAAAAACGAAAAAACTTTAAAAAAAAACGTGAAAAATACGAAAATAAAATTTTTGTCGAAAGTATATCAAAGTGCCTATTTATAGAAAGATAATTAAATGCTCATCGCAATGATATATTTTTTTTGGCTTAACGATTAACGGTTTGAAAGATATTAATATTTGAAAAAAAAGTGATGAAAGTGGGTTTTTTAAATTGTTGGGATTAATCTCATCCATTAGATCAAATAAAAATGGAGGGTGGAGATTGATCCCTTGATATGTAAATAATCTTTTGTCCTCAAATGATCTTAAATCTAATATTTATTTATTAACTTTAATTCTCATACGTAAAGTGTGCAATCCCGTGGTCTCGAGTTCGATCCTAACACACGTCTATTAATTTATTGTCCATTAAACCAACAGTTCCCACTTGGACATATCTTAATAGAGTGATCACATCGGTTAGCGTCTAGCAACACTTCGATGCCTCTAGTACAACTCGAGCAAGGATCCTGGAAAACCTTTTAATGATTTCTCATTATTATTATCCTTTTGTTTCTAATACCATGTTAAATAAAGATATGGAATTAAGTCATTCTTTATTCAACCATTATGTTTCTCGTTATAAGTGATTGAGCAAGATTACCAAATCTTCTGAACATATTCAGGGGAGATCTTTGGGTGTGGCCATGCAAACATCTTGTCAACCCTACGAGGGGCCCAATAGTATTAAACTCCAAATAAATTTGAAGGAACAAATTCTATCTTGACTACAAGACTAACCCACAAACTTTGCAACACTTCTGGAAACAACCCTTATGACTACCAGCATACGTGATAGCGTTAAGTTGTTCCACGTAAGTGCACTACATTCATGACACTTATCTTGTATCTCAAGTCTGAGGATAACTATTTATGATTTACTTAATAACAATATCCATAAAGTAAAATCATGTAGTTGGGATAAGTCCTATATTCAATTCATTGAATATCATCTGAAATTGGTATGCAATCTCATCAATATACTTTCAAGTATATTCTACCATATCTCTCAGATTTGTCTTAGTTTAATGATACTCCCATATCATTAATTGACAACGGAAGATTTAGAATAAATAAATTTATTCACGGATTAAACATGCAAATATAGGATACAATATATTATAAAATCAATCATACCAAGTATTTGATTTATTATAATAATTGTTTAACATCCCTTATCCAAATACCAAATAGATCAATGCATGAAAATTCCAGTTGATGAATTATGCCTCAAGTAATGACAATTATACTTGTTGACAATGCATAAATCAACCAACTTGATCTATCGTAATTTTGAGAATACTTATTTCAAGAATTCAATTAATGAAGTTCTTGTATGTGTGCATTCACCAATCCACATAATAATTCATACAGTGTGTGACATCCTCTTTCACCAATTTATGACAATTTAAACTTTCAAACATTTTAAAGTTTAAAGTATTCTTATTCTTTTAATGTATAATGTAACTGTGCTCTTAATAGCACAACTAGTTCGCATGGCTATTAACAAGGATGAAATCCTACCATGACTAGTATTGAGTGTCATCTCAATTAAACCAAATCATTGTATACAAACAACAATATGCTCATTAATACTCCGTAAACTTTAATATCTTATTGTGTAATGTTTGATGCTTTCCAAACTTTCAAGTTTTAAGCTTATGACAATTTGCACAACATTTGACATATTGTTCATCCATAGAATCTAGGAGCAATTCCAGGCTGAGGATGTAATTCTATTAGAATGTTCATTACACAAGTTATCTACTAACTTTTAGTTAGATATCAATGTTGTCAAATCACTTCTTATTCAAGAATGATACAACAATTTTAATACACAACATGATGTACATGATAAATCTACAGGTCAAACTTAGATCTCATCCACGTTCTATCTTGTCAAAAGATATTTATCCATTTCCCAAATGATACATCATGTTTTTATTAGAATCATTTATTTTACTGCACATGTTTATTGATAATAAACATATATTCCAAGGTTGTATGTTTTAATTCTTAAATCTTACAAGTGAAGTTTTATTCCAATCTAAGACTTAACATTTAGCTTACAAGGAATGTTACTTCCTATATGTTATACAACATATAAGATTTAAAACCTTAAAATAATACTCCCACTAGCTTCAGGAATACTTAAAATTTATCTTATTTCAATTATAAATCAAAACTAGGATTTAATAATTAAACATAAGAATAATTTCATAGATGCATGCATTTATCCATTCATGAATTATTGCACTTCGTACACTTCCAAAGATTATATGAATTCAAAAAACCTTTCGATTACTTACCGTACTTGCTCAAGTAATTTCTCAAGAAAGAGTTTTGATATTCCATTGTCATATTTCATATTAATGAAAACAAGTATGACAATTATTATCTTTGTATATTTAATGTGTCTAGGAAAGAATATTCAATCATATTTAATTGCTTAAGTATGATTAATAATCTTGTCATAAAACATGCATTAAATACGTGTACAATTTTGTCCATATGATTTCTACACAGAGATTTAAACCACTAGAGTTTTCCATCTCTTTGAAGAAACTCATCTTCATTCTCCAGTCTAACTATTAAGATAAATCAAATTTCCAAAATTGATTATCTTTATGGACAGCATCTTTAACATTCATAGTAGGAGTAATTTACCCAATTCAATATTTGGTAATCAATCATAATGGTTATCAGGTTTACTATAATCATGTAACTCATATTTCTCAGCATATAAGTCAAATATCTGGGATATCCTTGTAGATCTATGAATGAAAATTCCATCATCATGAGGTCTATCATTTACATGTCTAACCTCATCATGATATTTACTAGTGTGTTTTAGAAGATTATGTATGTTGTAATTTTATCTTTCAAGATAAAAAAAACTCCCACTTGCCTTTTGTAATATATAGACTATCTATATATACTTAACAATTAGAGAAAAACTACATTGTTCTCTTTTTGGGACATTACAAATACACATTGATAATTTCTGACTTTTGTTTGTTAATAACCTATTCATAAGTAGTTTAACAAATTCAGAATCTTTAATTTAAAAAGTTAATGTGATTCATCACATTCCATAATAAAATGATGTTTTATTAATCTTCTAGGTTGGAGTCATATTGAGTATATTCAATCCATACTCAATTTTCTAACCTTGTTACTTTTTAAGAAAGAAGTTATGGTTATCTTGAATCAAACAAATCAAATAGAGTTTGATTCTCCTAACTGAACATACCATCAACTTGTGGTATTCATTAGAATTAATATTGTAAGGTAACCTAACAATATATAAGATAAACATATTCCTTTTGGCTTACCTATTTACCAACTAATTCAACTTAATGGTATAATATACTTTTCAAGCCAATTACATGCTTTATAACACAAGTACTTTTTAATCAAGTCACTTCATATCCATGTCTCATCAAGAAAACATAAACTGTTATAATTCCATTATACGTTATAAATCATTGATCAACTCAATGACTTCTTGTATGTGTCTTAATTAAAAAACCATAACAAGTTAACGTCTTACTTTATTATAAGTCTTAAAAGACTTTATGTTTATGTCTTTACAATGAATCATAAACATGTTTATCTAAAGTAATTATGAACACAACTCTTGGTTTCAATAGTAATTTCAAGTTAATTTATTTACTTCACAATAATGTAGGACTACATTATTTATTCATTTATTTATGTCATTCCAAATATTCATAAATATACAAATTAAAGTAGTATTAGATTACTTCATTTATTTACGTCATTCTAATAATACATAAATATTTAATTTGAAGT
Organism: Chrysanthemum makinoi; assembly: GCA_910596185.1. Lineage (NCBI taxonomy): Eukaryota > Viridiplantae > Streptophyta > Magnoliopsida > Asterales > Asteraceae > Chrysanthemum > Chrysanthemum makinoi. The sequence continues at coordinate 250,825,266 of OU343218.1, forward strand.
AGTCTTATATATCATTTTGACACATGTTCTAAATACTTGTCTAATTTAGAAACTGCAAATATGTCCATACAAGGTCTGACTTCACATAGAGATTTACTTTGTTGTTGCAATTTCGCCAAGTTCTCACATAACGTAAATTGCAACACCAAATGTTTCTTGAATTAGATATGTTCAAGTTATATTAGAACGTTAGTCTCTTACCTTGCAGTCAAGAGAATCCATTAAATCATATACTTATATGTTGTACCTTGCACACAATATAGATTTCTCCCACTTGTGCATGGAACAACGTCATGTAGCAGATAAACAACACGACATATGTTTGTTTATGTGACTAATATGATTGTGTCATTGGTATTAGCATAACTAGTAGATGTAGAACCACTTCATTGTCTAATAAGGAAACGTACATGACTATCCTTGAAAACATAAGTGTCTACAAGTGGAAAGTAATTATCTTAAGACATTCTAGAGATAATATGGGTTACTACCAAGATGACAAAGCTTGTAACTCCCACTGAATTAGAGATCATTACATTAATTCCTTATTCAGTAATAAGAACATAATACTCCCACTGGATTTGACAACATTGAAAGTGTTTCATTAACCAGTGAAAGAAAATAGTGTTCTATTTACTTCCCTACACCTTTGAGAAAGTCCATACATAACAATTACTTATGTAATAAAAGAGTGTATTCTACTATGTAGATGATGAATTTATCCATTATTGCTATTAACTTGAAAAATTGGGCATGCAATTTCTTTCTTAATAGTTCTACTATTCCAACAATTGTAAGTAGTACTTTTAAATGGTCAAAGCACAACAACTAGATAAAATATGCTAGTTTGTCTTTTACCAATTATACAGTAATTAGTCTAGCTTCTAATTTAATAACTCAAAAATATGCAATTTTCTTAACTATTAAAATTTGCTTAGGAGTTATGTATTTAGAATTTAGACAATTCTAATTATCATATCATACCTTTCTTCATTCATGAAAAGGAATATGATTGAATCTCACTCTTTCTTATGAAAAGAGGACTAGGTTTATTCTTTTAATAAAGTTGACTCTACCAAAAACCCTTACAGGTGTAGATCAATTTACCAATACAGGAATAACCTTCGTTTACGGTTTAATGTTGCATTAATACATTTAAAGAATTTCCAAAATTCAATTTCAGTATTTTCGATAATTAAACTTTTCAAGAAAATAAAATACCCAAGGTAATATTCATAAAACCATAGAATTTTCTCGAAAACTAGGATCTAAATTATCATAGTTCCATTACATCAGGTTGATCTCGCTAGTAACGAAAGCACATAATTAGGGTAATCTGTCGAACAATAATTGGCAAACAATTTCCAATTCCTAGATCATTATGGGATTTATATTTTCCAACGCTATTGCAAATATAAACATGTTTCATCCCATCTTATGCCTTGAGTCCAGGTCTCACTTCCTACTCAACTTAAGTGTCTAACTTAAAGAACTGCAAATATGTCCATGTAAAGTCCGACTTTACATAGAGATTTACCTATCCATCACAATCTCGCCAAGTACTGTCATGACGTAAATTGCAACTTCAAGTGTTCCTTTTAATTAGATGGCACATAACTTAATTTATAAGGGTACTAGTTTTGATTTTATGTGGTCAAATCAAATATGTACAAAGATGTCATGCATTCATCTTGTAGCATAAATTTAATAAAAAACTTTTTATTACCAATTCATAAAGATCAAATTATCAAAGTTTTGATTGAGGTATTGGGTTCACCAATCAAGGAATTTAGCGTCAATTATCGCCCATTATACCGTACTTTTGAATAAGTGTAAACACTTAGTGTTTCGGGTAATTACCACCGAAGTGGCGCATGGAATTAAAACTAACTCGCCCTTAAGATGAGTTTGTACATTTATGGCTTACTAAGTAGCTCCAATCGAACTTACAGGGCAGAGGACCGTAAGCAAAGCATAACCTTAGACATCCTTTCTTGTGGATGTGCGCACTTCTTAATTAACCACTTTATAGTTCATTCTAGTGGGTGAGCCGTTCACACCATTTGTACCAAAATCACAATCAATTAAACTATTGAAAACTTAACTCTTCCAAAACAAATCAAATTTCGCCATTGTTTAGTCCGTATTATTTTTCTATTCAAAATTACCATTTGCTTAAAACTGTCTAACATAATAAACAAACAAGTAACAAATAAAAAATAAACTACTAAAAAACAATGCGCACATAATAAACAATTTATACGTGTAAACAAGTAGCCACATGCAACTTATTCGATAAAACCCTATTAATAATCAATGTCTAGGTTAAATTAATGTATATATTAATTAGGGCTTTCACTCCAACGATAGAAAGTGAGCCACATACATCGATAAATCGATTGCGTAAACCCATAATTAAAATATACCAATTAGCACATAATTGATTCATTAATGTATATAATTGGAGTCTTCCCCAATTCAAGATTTATCATAAATAAACATGTGATAAATATATCTTAACAATTAAACAAATATTTAAGCAACTATCCATAACAAACATGCATGTATCATCATGGATATATCATAACAATTATACAAATAGTCACAAGATCGCATATAATAATTCCATGTCACATAACAATTATTCACGAATTAATTCACGTAATATATATCATGCAATCATAGGGTTTCTATTTCAATTAAAAAAAAAACTTAAAAAAATATTTTTTTTTCCTCGGATGAACAGTAAAGCCCGATGAACAGTACAGTCCGATGAACAGTGTCGCAGTCGCGGTGAACAGTACCCAATGAACAGTAACATCGATTTTTTTTATTTTTTATTTTTTTAAATCCGAATTAGGGCAAATCGGCCCAAAAAAAATAGGGTCTCAAAACCCTAAACCCTAGGTCGACATATATAATTAAACACATAACAATTATTCGTTTTTTACGCGTTTAGTAATTAATTACTCATTAAACCAAGCTCGTGATGCTACTGTTGAAATTATATAACATGACTAAGTATAAATATAAACAATAAACATCAAGTACACATGCGGAAGCGTATAGGAAATATTAACGAATAATTAATTAACATAAACAAGAATATGCATACCTTTCTTGATTCTAGCCGAACAAGAATCAAATCCACAAACTAGCAATTAGGATGAACCCTAATTAGGGTTTATAGGATTATGTGAATTACCCCTTACCGTTTTGTAATTCAATCCAAGATACAATCAATAGTGTGATTGTACCACGTTCTTGTACACACGTACTATTAACGAATTAAAGTAAATGCTAGTTTAATTAAACAAAATAACGTTGTTTTGGAAAAGAAGTGGATCGACACCCTAGAGGGGTTGTACGATCGGATTATGCAAAAAACACACACAAAAATATTTAGGTTTTAGCATAATGAGTACAAGAGATAATTTACAAAAACCCTAGGTTTTGTATATATACTCAAGCAAACTTGGTGAACAAGTTTGAGTTGTAATTGGGTTGGGTTGGGGTTCCCTTGGCCGATCGGTTCTATGTATCCCAAGGGGATTCCGGAACATTCCCGTTATTTACAACTTGGTCCTTTTCCAAATACATTTAACGTCCGTTAGTCCATTACAACTAATTACTTAACGTCCGTTATAATTATTTCGTTTAATTAATAAATAAATATAATATTTATTTATTAACTTTAATTCTCATACGTAAAGTGTGCAATCTCGTGGTCTCAAGTTCGATCCTAACACACGTCTATTAATTTATTGTCCATTAAACCAACAATGATTGCATGCGGTATGTTCTTTTTTGAAGTTTTGTTGGTAATAGAAGACTACATAAAGTTGGATTATTTCACTTTTTAGTATGAAAACATAAGTAATATTTATATAAGATATATAGCACAAGCCTCACTCAAACCATTATATTTTATTCACTTATATTTAAATGATAATATATGTTGGCCCGTTTTCTTAGCCTGTTTCTCATGGGCTTTGGTTTCTGGCTTTGCGTTTAGTGTATGAACACGTTATGTACACGTGTTTCTTCCTCCTCCGCTAATATCTCATTCTCTCACTACCTCTCTAAAACGGATCTCACCCACCAGTTTTTGTTCGCTCGCTTCTATCTTGAATTAATAATAAGTTGGTCGCTTAACTAACTTCAAATCTAATGGGCTTCAATTTTATCGTGGTGGTGGTGGTCTAGGTGTTAGGGCTCTATCTGTCAATGGGTGATTGAATGGGTATTTGGTTCCGGGTGTTGTTGCTGACTATTTTGTGGTTAAAATAAAGTTTGGATAAAGGAAGTTTTTTTCCTGAGTTGATGATTTTGGGGGCTAACTGAATTTTTGTTATAGTTCTTTGCGACAATCATTACAGATGCGATAGAGGTATAAATTTTTTTGTTAACCAGTTTAATTTTAAGTTATGCATATAAAGTGTTTGATAAATTGTTGATTTTTTTTTAATAATGGGGAGTTTACAACTATCTTATAGCTGAATTAAAAGTTTAGTTGTCGACTTTTTTTGAGATACGTTGGAACTGATAAGTTGTTAAAAGTGTAGCGTATAGGCTTTGCAAGTTTAAATAAGTCTATAAGGCGTGAAAATAAGATTATCCAAACGCCTCTGAATATATTTGGAGCCTAGAACTTTTGAAACTGATGTTTAGGTGTTTCAAATGAATATATAATTTTTTTTTTACTTGAAGTGCGTGATGATTAGTAAGGCAGATATAGATTCCAATTAACTAAATCATTTGTCTAAATATGTTTTACACAATTCAACTATCTTTTGAAACAAATGGATTGTATTACTAATTCCTATATAAGCTTATTCTTTTTCTACGTTCTGTGACTCCCATGCAGGTTTCAAAGTCAATGTATTAAGCGCTAGAGGATCTCGGTTTGAATAGCTATATTTGAAATTTTGTAATTTAAAACTTTTTGACATGTTAGTCACCGATTCGCTATATCTTGATTGCAGCCACGCTAGATCGGATCGTCATATAAATCAAGGCAGGTGAACTATTTAGTTTTCTATTAAGCTAAACCACCATACATGATATAAATGACGGTCTTAGCTATGCTTATCCTTACAAATCTGTTCCTGTTATAGGCACTCTACTTCAAAACATGTTGGGAAAAAGCAGTGACGAAGCCAGGATTCTTCGCTCGGGTGGGCCGATACAAAAATAGAAGTGAAAGAAAATAAATACATTAATCGTGAAACCTTATTACTAACATGTATTAATATCTAAGAGTATAATAACCATTGTTTTTTTATAAATTACGCTTCTTAGTCAATATACCTTTATCGTAATCTTAATAATTATTGTTAACAATAGTATAAACTAAAGTAGTACACCTTAACCAACCATAACTTTCAATACACAAGTAAAAAATAGTGATATAATGTTATACAATCTTACATACTTGATATCCATAAATAAAATAAATGATGCGTATGAATAATTAGCAATATTTAAATACTTAAGTCTGCCAATGTCAAGTTGAATGGGTCCAAAATAGCTTAGATGAGGTATTTTTTTATCTTTGGATGGGCCAAAAGTAAATAAATGAGACTAAATACGCTACAAATATCGGTTTCTATGCATGATATTAATAACCAAAGTCCTTTTTGGGGTGGGCCTTGGCCAACCCAAAACATAACCGTCCCTGGCCCACGGAAAAAGGAAACCACGCCGTAATCTTGAAACTGTTCACTGAGACCTGAGCCGTTGTGCTATAAGGCAATGCTTACAATCATCTGCTTTTTTGCTGTCTAGGAACAGTTACTCGATACTGCGGTATCTCGGCGGGGAGCCTAACTGAAGTTGTAGGTGCAGCCTATGTCCGGTATTTGGTTTAGCCATTATGCCCGCATTTTTCTATTCTTGGGCCATAGGCTAGCCAAACATGGGCCGGGTAAAAGCGAGATTGTATAGAACTTGGCTTGGCGACTATTTGGTTTGCGACCATGCCGATATATCCCTCTTTTTCGGGTTTTCTTCCCTATCTCCGGCCCCATATTTTTGCCATTAGTTCAATTGCTGTTGTTGTTGGGTGGTTGATGAGCAATACTTTCGCGGACGTTGTTTACTTATAAGGTTAATGCCATCGATGATAATAATGATGAGTTTTTCATGGGCTATAGAAAAGCGAGATCGTAATGAAACCCGGCAGCGCAGCAACCTATTTGGTTTGCGACCACGCCGCATGTATCCTTTTTTTCCATGTAAGTTCCCTATCTGAGCATGATATAGGATATTATAGATGGGAGCATGTTGAAACCATTGGCTTTTATTCACTCATTAAAAAGTAATATCTATTGGCCCATTTTTTAAGCCCTTTTTTTCGTGGGCCTGTGGTTTTACCTTTGCATTTGTAGAGCGCTTTGCTTGATTTCTCCGAATGAGCCTTTTTTCTTCGGGGTTGGTGAGACCTGGCTCACCTCGTATTTTTTGGGTGTGCATTTTTGCTAGATTACAAATTGTTGCACAAAACAATGGTTTGAACTTTGAACATGTTCCCATCTATAATATCCTATATAAATATGAGGCTCAGACATGCATTATTGGTGGTTGTGGTTTCGGTGTTACGATGCTATCTGTGAAAGGGTTGTGATGTAATAATATCAAGCAGAGTTGCTTCTTTTCCTACAATTTTGCCTGGCCTACACCGTCATGGTATAAGGCAATGATTATAATCATCTCATTTTTTGGTCTATCAAACAGTTACCGATACCAGCATCTTGGACAGGAAGCCTAATCTGAGGTGTGGTTGCAGCCATGTCTGGTATTTGGTTTACCCATTGTGCCCGCGCTTTTTTATTTTTGGGACATAAGCTAACAAAACATGGGTGAGGTAAAAGCCGAGATTGTCCCGTACTTGGCGCTGGCACCATTTGGTGTGCTGACCATGCAGGACTATCCTCTTTTCGGTTAATTCCCTATCTGAGGCAGTTGATAAGCTTACATGGAGTACGAAAAAGGTGAGATTGTCCGAACATGGCGTGGCATGTACCATTTGGTTTGCAACCATGCCATGCCGTGTATCCTCTTTTTTTAAGTTACTTCCTTATCCCATCGAGCCTCATATTTTGAGCCATTATATTTTCTTCACTCACATTTAAAAAAAATTATATTTTGGCCCGTTTTCTTAGCCTGTTTCTCTATGGGCTTTGGTTTCGCCTTCGCGTTTAGTGTATGAGCCGCCGTTTATGTGCACGTGAGCTTCTCCTCGCCTCACCAACATCACATGCCATGAATATTAATAAGGCGTTGATGAGTTTACATAGGCTATGTAAAAGTTGAGATATAAATGGTGGTGGCAGCGTGTTCAAACCATTATATTTCATATTGTCAATAATAGGCTTATGATGATTTTCTGCATTTACATTTTTTGAACTATCGTTACTAACGCCCGTACCTTGGCGGGCATCCACATTCGAAGTGGCTGCAGCCATGGCGGTGTTTCGTGGACGATCCCTTAATTGCATATCCGGAGCCTCATATTTTGCAGATTGAATAATGCAATTAGTTGTCTAAAGTTTTTGCCAAAAGACATACAAAAAGTAAACGTTTGATCTTTGTAATAAGTTTGTCGTGTAATAAGCTTTTAGCATGGCCATGAGTGCAGAGTCCATATATGAAAACATGTCCGAGAATACAAGCAGCTAATATATCTTTTAGTATACATGTCTTCTGTTAAGTGTTAAACGTTAAATATCATTCATGTTATTGCTACACTAAAAGCAAGCATTTGCCTCATATATTCAGATTTAGGTCAATTGATGTGGGCGGAAAAGAAAGTGACCACAGGTGCATAAGAATAGAACATATTTGAAGTGCAATGCAGGTAAAACGGCTCTTAAATTTTTGGTTGTTTCATATGTTTTTTACGTTGTCGAAAAAATCGTTGGTTAAACAGATGGAGCTCATTATATCAAAAGATATATTTGCAGATGGAACGCATGGTAATTTTATATCAAAAGATATACTGTTGATATAATAGACTAGCAACTGATGATGAACTTAACAAAATTGCATGTTATCACACATTAATTAACCATTTTTGGTTGTTTCATTGCGCCATGTGGTTAAACCGATGGCGATTTATCAAAATTTACTGATATTGTTATCTCAACAAGATAATTCATGATCGTACATTCCGCTGCAGCCTTTGAGTATATGAAATTAACTTACGGTCTGATTAAGGGGGTGTTTGATAGAAGTTACGAAACCATATATCAGGATGGCCGGATGCGTGTACTTGGTGCTGAGATAGGTATACCTTTTGCGCAATTTATTACTACGCATATGTCGTCTAATAGCGATAGTTTTTTCCATATTTGATTTAAATGATGACATATGTTGCGTTGTCATGGTAGGTTCTTTGATTATGTTGTTTCATAGTTTAGACATGACGACAAACGGAAAGGGCCAGGAAAGGTGGTTTGTCTGTTAGAGGTACTCTTCTAGCCATGTGACTTTTTAAAAGGATCCCCATTATTTAAGGAATACATACGATCATCGGATATTTTCGCTGACCAAATTTTATTTTTCATACATTTGCCATATTTGTCTAATTGAAGGATTTCCATTTGGAGTTGTATGTGTTGAACTCGGTAGCGGTGGAGGATCCACTGAAGATTTTGCATTTGAAACCAAGATTGACAGATGATTGGAATAGCTTAAATTCCAAATCGAACCAACCAATGCTGAAGTATCCTGAAATTCATAAAGCCCATGCGTTATAATATTACACACACTTATAGTGCATTCTAAGGTGTCAAAGTTACTCTTATTAATTCATAATCTGTTAGCTTTTTCTATTATACAAGTATTAAGTATTTGTCCTCACGTTGGAACAGGTGGTTAAGTAGTGAGTTCTACTAAATTGAATGAGGATGTTATGAGGCACTTGCTTAAAGATAAAGATGGAAGAAGAGCAAGCAATACTCAAAGAACTCTTAAGCTTTGTAGTCATATAAATGTTGTGTACTAGAATAATTAACACAGCCTTTTCAATTATGTATGTCTTTACACTAAAATTGTTTCTAGGCATTCCACATCGACTTAAAATACCCCGCCGCGATGCGGCGGGTTCATAATACTTGTTTTATATATGACTCGAGTTGTTTTCACTTTTTAATGTGCAAGTATAAGTAACTTTTGTGGGTGATAGGGTAGGCAGGAGCAAATCCACAAGTGCATAGATGTGTCTTATACTACGTCCATAATTTCTTACTTTGGAGGTTAATTCCATCCGGTTGCCAACGCGTCTCACCTATTGGTGTTCGTAGTCATATTTTCTGCTTTTATGTTTCTTTTAGTTATCTCCATGACGTTCTTGGAGGTGAAGACGGTGAATAACGGTTAAAAAGGTGGTGTTTTGAAGCAGAGTTAGAAAAGAAGATGGTGGTGGAACATGGTACAAAAATAAAAGTTATAATAATTCTTGTAGTATAGTATTCATGATAATTATGGCATGTTTAGTTTGAAGAGTGGTATCAAGTTATTTTCATTTCGTGTATCAATTTTTCTTGCACTTTGTATAATGAAATTTTTAGTTCAAGAACACACATTATAGTTATATCATATTTTTTTCTGTTGTATTAATGTTTGTACAATGTATCTGTGATAAATTTATATTGAGGTATCTCTGTTAATTTAATTTTCTAATTTTAGAAAGGCCAATACATTATTGTAAAGAAATAAATACAACACACAAAAAATAAAGTATACAGAATGAAGCAACCAAACATTGCAGGGACCTATATATTGAAATTGAAACAAATAACACAAGTCACATATTGAGTAAAACATTATTGTGACGTAATATAGTAATTGAATAAGAACTTTGAAACAAGATTACATTCCTATACTGTATTTCTTTTGAGTATAACTTTTAGTTTGATATCTTATGCCATTTGGCTCAATTCTCTCGAAGCTTATTAACAACAACTATACAAATTTGAATTCACGGCAACGTGGGAGCCGTTCTTTACTCGTTATATAAACATTTAAAAGGAAATTATTAAACTTGAAAAGAAGTAATTATGCACATACATTTAAGGGTGTGTTTGGTTCAAATTTATGAAAAGTAAAGGCAAAGATAATGATTATAGTGAGGAAAGGCAAAGGTAAATAAAACTATTCCCTCTAATTTATTATGCAATGACTCCACCAAGCATCATTATTCATTATACTCCACCAAACATCATTATTCATTACCTTTCTCATTTCTTACCTCATATAACCCTTTACCAAGCCCTAATATTTGTGATCTCTAAAACTTTTCAATAATGAGATGAGGTCAACCACTTTGTGGTTGTATTCGGTAAAGATATTTCATTCACGACGTAACGTCGCAACTCGCAAGCACCTGTTTCGATTATATTCTTTTTCATAAATGAAGAAAGGTATGATAGGACAATTAGAATTGTCTAAATTCTAAATACATAACTCATAAGCAAATTTTAATAAGTTAAGAAAATTGCATATTTTCTGAGTTGTTAAATTAGAAGCTAGACTAATTACTGTATAATTAGCAAAAGACAAACTAACATATTTTATCTAGTTGTTTTGTTTTGACCATTTAAAAAGTACTACTTACAATTGTTGGAATAGTAGAACTATTAAGAAAGAAATTGCATGCCCAATTTTTCAAGTTAATAGCATTGATGGATAGTTCATCATCTGTATAGTAGAATACACTCTTTTAGTACATAAGTAATTGTTATGTATGGACTTTCTCAAAAGTGTAGGGAAGTAAATAGAACACTATTTTCTTTCACTGGTAAATGAAACACTTTCAATGTTGTCAAATCCAGTGGGAGTATTATGTTCTTATTACTGAATAAGGAATTAATGTAATGATCTCTAATTCAATGGGAGTTACAAGCTTTGTCATCTTGGTAGTAACCCATATTATCTCTAGAATGTCTTAAGATAATTACTTTCCACTTGTAGACACTTATGTTTTCAAGGATAGTCATGTACGTTTCCTTATTAGACAATGAAGTGGTTCTACATCTACTAGTTATGCTAATATCAATGACACAATCATATTAGTCACATAAACAAACATATGTTGTGTTGTTTATCTGCTACATGACGTTGTTCCATGCACAAGTGGGAGAAATCTATATTGTGTGCATGGTACAACATATAAGTATATGATTTAACGGATTCTCTTGACTGCAAGGTAAGAGACTAACGTTCTAATATGACTTGTACATATCTAATTCAAGAAACACTTGGTGTTGCAATTTACGTCATGTCAGAACTTGGCGAGATTGCAACAACAAAGTAAATCTCCATGTGAAGTCAGACCTTGCATGGACATATTTGCAGTTTCTAAATTAGACAAGTATTTAGAACATGTGTCAAAATGATATATATATATAAGACTACTTTAAATTAGATATTTATGTATTATTAGAATGACAAAAATGAAGTAATCTAATACTACTTCAATTTGTTTATTTATGTATTTTAGAATGACATAAATGGAAAATAATGTAGTCCTACATTATTGTGAAGTAAATAAATTAACTTGAAATTACTATTGAAACCAAGAGTTGTGTTCATAATTACTTTATTTAAACATGTTTATGATTCATTGTAGAGACATAAACATAAAGTCTTTTAAGACTTATAATAAAGTAAGACGTTAACTTGTTATGTTTTTTAATTAAGACATATACAAGGAGTCATTGAGTTGATCAATGATTTATAACATATAATGGGATTATAACAGTTTATGTTTTCTTGATGAGACATGGATATGAAGTGACTTGGTTAAAAATTACTTGTGTTATAAAGCATGCAATTGGCTTGGAAAGTCTATTATACCATTAAGTTTACTTAGTTGGTAAATAGGTAAGCCAAAAGGAATATGTTTATCTTATATATTGTTAGATTGTCTTACAATATTAATTCTAATGAATACCACAAGTTGATGGTATGTTCAGTTAGGAGAATCAAACTCTATTGGATTTGTTTGTTTCAAGATAACCATAACTTCTTTCTTAAAAAGTAACAAGGTTAGAAAATTGAGTATGGATTGAATATACTCAATATGACTCCAACCTAGAAGATTAATAAAACACCATTTTATTATGGAATGTGATGAATCAAATTAAGTTTTAAAATTGAAGATTCTGAATTTGTTAAACTACTTATGAATAGGTTATTAACAAACTTAAGTCAGGAATTATCAATATGTATTTGTAATGTCCCAAAAAGAGAACAATGTAGTTTTGCTATAATTGCTAAGTATATATAGATAGTCTATATATTACAAAAGGCAAGTGGGAGTTTTTTTTTTTTTTTATCTTGAAAGTTAAAATTACAAGATACATAATCTTCTAAAACACACTAGTAAATATCATGATGAGGTTAGACATGTAAATGATAGACCTCATGATGATGGAATTTTCATTCATAAATCTACAAGGATATCTCAGATATTTGATTTATATATGCGAGAATGAGTTACAGGATTATAGTAAACCTGATAATCATTATGATGGGTTACCAAATATTGAATTCGGTAAATTACCCATACTATGAATGTTAAAGATGTTGTCCATAAAGATAATCAATTTTGGAAATTTGGTTTATCTTAATAGTTAGACTAAAGAATGGAAATGAGTTTCTTCAAAGAGATGAAAAACCCTAGTGGTTTGAATTTCTATGTAGAAATCATATGGACAATATTGTACACATATTTAATTCATGTCTTATGACAAGATTATTAATCATACTTAAGCAATTAATTATGATTGAATATTCTTTCCTAGACACATTAAATATATAAAGATGATAATTGTCATACTTGTTTTCATTAATATGACATATGACAATGGAATATCAAAACTCTTTCTTGAAAAATTACTTGAGCGATGACGGTAAGTAATTGAAATGTTTTTTGAATTCATATAATCTTTGGAAGTGTACGAAGTGCAATAATTCATGAATGGATAAATACATGCATCTATGAAATTATTCTTAGGTTTAATTATTAAATCCTAGTTTCGATTTATAATTGAAGTAAGATAAATTTTAAGTATTCCTAAAAGCTAGTGGGAGTATTATGTTAAGGTTTTAAATCTTATATGTTGTATATCATATATAAAGTAACATACCTTGTAAGCTAAATGTTAAGTCTTAGATTAGAATGAAACTTCACTTATAAGATTTAAGAATTAAAACATACAACCTTGAAATATATGGTTATTATTAATAAACATGTGCAGTAAAATAAATGATTCTAATAAAACATGATATATTATTTGGGAAATAGATAAATATCTTTTGACAAGATAGAACATGAATGAATTCTAAGTTTGACATGTAGATTCATCATGTACATCATGTTGTGTATATTAAAAGGGTTTTTCTAACATGTGCCCCTGGGGCACATGTTAAGCACACCAAAAGGACGGCCAGACATACGAAAAAAGACGTCCGGACCCATATATTTTATTTGAAAAGTGTATTTTTGTGGGTCCGGATGTCCTTTTTCGTGGGTCCCGCCGTCCTTTTGGTGTGCTTAACATGTGCCCCAAGGGCACATGTTAGAAAAACCCATATTAAAATTGTTGTATCATTCTTGAATAAGAAGTGATTTGACAACATTGATATCTAACTAAAAGTTATTAGATAATTTGTGTAATGATTATTCTAATAGAATTACATCCTCAGCCTGAAATTGCTCCTAAATTCTATGGATAAACAATATGTCAATTGTTGTGCAAATTGTCATCAGCTTCAAACTTGAAAGTTTGGAAGACATCAAACATTACAATAAGATATTAAAGTTTACGGAGTTTTAATGAGCATATTGTTGTTTGTATACAATGATGCTGGTTTAATTGAGATGACACTCAATACTAGTCATGGTAGGATTTCATCCTTGTTAATGGCCATGTGAACTAGTTGTGCTACTAAGATAGCAATTGCATTATACATTAAAAGAATAAGAATACTTTAAACTTTAAAATGTTTGAAAGTTTAAATTGTCATAAAAATGGTGATAGAGGATGTCACACACTTTATGAATTATTATGTGGATTGGTGAATGCACACATACAAGAACTTCACTAATTGAATTCTTGAAATAAGTATTCTCAAAATTACGATAGATCAAGTTGGTTGATTTATGCCTTGTCAACAAGTATGATTGTCATTATTTAAGGCATAATTCATCAACTGGAATTTTCATGCATTGATCTATTTAGTATTTGGATAAGGGATGTTAAACGATTGTTATAATAAATCAAATACTTGGTATGTTTGATTTTATAATATATTGTATCCTATATTTGCATGTTTAATCCGCGAATAAATTTATTTATTCTAAATCGTCCGTTGTCAATTAATGATATGGGAGTATCATTAAACTAAGACAAATCTGGGAGATATGGTAGAATATACTTAAACGTATATTGATGAGAAAGCATACCAATTTCAGATGATATTCAATGAAATGAATATAGGATTTATCCCAACTACATGATTTTACTTTATGGATATTGTTATTAAGTAAATCATGAAGAGTTATCCTCAGACTTGAGATACCAGATAAGTGTCATGAATGTAGTGCACTTCTGTGGAACAACTTAACGCTATACGTAACCGGTAGTCATAAGGGTTGTTTCCAGAAGTGTTGCAAAGTTTGTGGGTTAGTCTTGTAGTCAAGATAGAATTTGTTCCTTCAAATTTATTTGAGTTTAATACTATTGGTCCCCTCGGAGGTTTTACAAGATGTTTGCATGGCCACACCCAAAGATCTCCCCTGAATATGTTCAGAAGATTTGGTAATCTTGCTCAATCACTTATAACGAGAAACATAATGGTTGAATAAAGAATGACTTAATTCCATATATTTATTTAACATGGTATTAGAAACAAAATGATAATAATAATGAGAAATCATTAAAAGGTTTTCCAGGAGCTTTGCTCGAGTTGTACTAGAGGCATCGAAGTGTTGCTAGACGCTAACCGAATGTGATCACTCTATTAAATATGTCCAATGGGAGTTGTTGGTTTAATGGACAATAAATTAATAGACGTGTGTTAGATCGAACTCGAGCTACGGGATTGCACACTTTGCGTATGAGAATTAAAGTTAATAATTAAATATAAATGTTATATTTATTTATTAATTAAACGAAATAACATAACGGACGTTAAGTAATTAGTTGTAATGGACTAACGGTTGTTAAATGTAATTGGAAAAGGACTAAGTTGTAAATATTGGGAAGGTTCCGGAATCCCTTGTATGATGCCAACCTGATCGGAGACACAAGGACCCAAACCCAACCCATCTACAACTCAAACTTGTTCACCTAGTTAGTTTGGGTATAAATACAAAACCAGGGTGTTTGTAATTTATCTCTTGTACTCATTAAGCTAAAACCTAAAACTTGTTTGTGTGTGTTTTTGCTTAATTCGTCGACAAACACCTTGTGGGTGTCGATCCATAGCTTTTCCAAATCAAAGTTATTTTGTTTAATTAAACTAGCATTCCTTTAATTCGGTATAGTACGTGTGTACAAGAAAGTGGTACTACACATTATTGTTAGTATTCTTGGATTGAATTACAAAACGGTAAGGGTAATTCATATAATCCTCATAAACCCTAATTAGGGTTCATCAAAGTGCTAGTTTTTTGGATTTGATTCTGTTTCGCTAGATCAAGAAAAGGTACGCATATTCTTGTTTATGTTAATTAATTATTCGTTAATCTTTCCTTTACACTTCCGCATGTGTACTTGATGTTTATTGTTTATATTTATGATTAGTCATGTTATATAATTCCAACAGGAAATCTATCACATAACCTCTGATTATCGACCCACCTATCTACCCAAAACCTAATATCCCTCCCGTCCCCCAACACCCCTCGATAAGATGAACAAAACTCAATCCCCATTGCATCAATTTCCCCACCAATCCGCACAATATCATTCCAAACCCCACCCCCCGAGCCCCCCTACCCAAAGCCCTAACCTCACCCAACCCCCCACTATTACCATGGATGCTTTTAATCACCTTAACCCATAAGCTCCCGCCCTCCCTCTTAAACCTCCACCACCACTTTCCCAATAAAGTCAAATTTTTCGCCCTTAAAGACCCAATATTAAGCCCCCCCTCCCCATATGATGTAAGAACCGAATCCCATTTAACCCATGAAAGTTTTTTACCCTCCCCAACCCCACCCCAAATGAAATTTTTTCTAATTCTCTCAAGATTTTTTATCACACTCAAAGGCACGCGAAACATCGAAAAATAATACAATGGCAAGCTACCGAGGACCGATTTTACCAATGTTAGACGACCCCCGAAAGACATCGATTTAGCTTTCCAATCCGCTAGCCTATTTTTGAACTTCTCCACCGCGGGCCCCCAAGCATTCACTCGCCTCATGTTCTCCCCAATTGGTAACCCTTAATAGGTAAACGGGAATTCCCCGATGCCACATCCCATCCATCTCGCCATATCCATCATATCCTCCTCGTTGACTCCATTACCATAAATTTTGCTTTTGTTATAATTTACAGTATAGTATAAATATTGTAATTTTAACTTGCGTGAAGAATATATAAGAGAAAAAAGCTTTATGGGAGATTGACCAATTGGTACTCTTATCTTTTTTTATGTTTTTAGCTAGTTCGATTATGGAAGCTAAAGTGTTTAGTGTAGCAGCTTTACGATAGTCTCGAAAGATCTAGATTCCGTATGCCGATCTTCATGTTTGTTATCGAGTTTCCAATAAATCCAACGTTTATTTATATTCCCCACGATCAATACACTTACAAATATGACAGACCACAATCCATATTTCGATATACAAGCTGAAATCATGTAAAGGCTTCCTGTCAAATCATTGATTCGGTTCAAGTCAGTTTCGAAATCATTTAAGTCTCTTATCGACAACTCGAAATTCATAACTAACTACCACATCAATCACACACAGCCTCAACATCTTGTACAATACGAGCTAGGTGATGACCAAAAATACATCTCAAGTATATATACCTTCCCGAACCAAAAATATTTCCTAACTGTCCCCCGTCTCCTAATTAGCCTTCTAAGAAAAGCTTTAGCACTCAGTTGTGTTGACGGATTGTTTTGTTTCTATGGTGTACGTCGGGATGTAGCAGGACAAACTAGGATGGCTGTTCTTTGGAATCCTTCTGCTAGAAAATCGGTTGGTATTCATATCCCTAATGCGTTGATTTCATCGAAAGGACGTACTTATATTGGTTTTGGGGTTTGTCCTAATACTAGTGACCCTAAGCTTGTTAGAATCAATACCATTGGTTATAAGGCGGTTGATGTTGAGGTTTATACGTTAAGTGCGCGTGTTTGGAAAAGTGTTTCTAACATTCCATCTCTTATTAAATCCTGCAATTTGAAGGATGGTCAGGTTTATGCTTGAGGTTTTATTTATTTTTGTGCATTTGATGATATTAGATTGCTTGGTAGAAATAGGTCTAATTTGATTATTTCTTTTGATTTGAAGAGTGACGAGTTTGGTGAAGTGTGTCTTCCGGATAGGTTAGTGCACACGTATAACTTAGGGGTTACGAAGGTCTATGAGACACTTGGTGTATGGGTAATGAAGGAGGGTGTTTCTAAGACGTTTACTAAAATGTTCAGCATCAAGACACCATATAATTGCTTCGGTTATACAGTACTAGAGTTAAGAAAAAATGGTGATGCTATATTAATAAATAATGATGATTTAGACCGTGTACTTACTGAACCATGCTCAGTACAACAAATTGGTATAGGGATTAATGGAGAATTTGATTCATTCTCAGTGAAGTCATACATGGAAACACTACTCCTGCTTGATCACTCAAATTCTATCATTCATTGACGACAATGCAAAGGTATATATAGTATTCCGGATCGAATTACACATTCAACTATTCAAGTCTTCCTTATGCGTAAGTTAGGTTATAGAACATATGATGCCTTTTTGTTGTACAGATTTCAATCACACACAAACGTATATAAGATTCACTCTTTTGATCAAGAACAAAATGTATACAATCTATTATTGAATTTTATCTATTCTATAAATGTTTACATGCACTTGTTTATATAGAGGTTCCAGCGAACCATTGTGACTTTTCACTAACAAACATAACCGCCTGTAACTACTTCTAACCGAATAACGGTTATTAACTTTCTAACTAACAAGTTTAGCCCCCAGGCTTTTTCTTTTGTTACATGTATACCGAGCAATGAGAGGGATTAAGTCCACATTCTCCCCCTTAATCTCGATCGTTGCTCTTCCTAGATCTTCCGACTTCATCACCTGTCTTTACATCATGCTTGATTCAAGTCTTCTCTGTTGGAAATGTATATATTTACAAATACGTAAATGTCCGGATTCGAACTCGTGACCACGGGATTGCACACATTAGCGAATGAGAATTAAAGTTAAATAATTAATGTTAATGTTTACGATTAATTATTGCACATAAAGTCCATTTAACTACCGTTAAGTATTTAACGGAAAATAACTAACGACCGTTAACTGTAAAGAGAAGGACTTGTAGTGTAAAATCTTAAAATGGAAAAGATATGGGAATCCTTTTGGGGGCTTTACATGGCCGGCCATAGGGGGGCTTCTCCAAGCCCAAACCCTAACTTGTTCCTAAAGATTTGTAAACACTATATATACAGAGGCTGGGGTTTAGGGTTTTCTCATTATTTTGTGCATTGAATTAACCCTAGATCTCTCCCTCTTCCTCTCTTGCTCTTGTTCGGCCGAACCCTCCTCTAAGGGGTGTTTTGGTTTTGTTTTTCATAAAACAAGGACTTGTGTTAGATCTAGCAATCGCTTGATTCGTTGGTTAATTCGTGTGTACAAAACTGTGGTTGTAAGACACTATTCTTACACCAATTGGTTTGAGTTGTAAAACGGTAAGGGACAACTCTTTAAACCACTTCATCATATTCATTGAAGAGATCTAGCCAATTGCAAGAGGTACGTTACGCATTACTTCAGTTAATTAATTATTGTTATGATCTTTAGTCTTCCGCTGTGTACTCTGTGGTGTCTACATGTTTTATTGTATGTCATATATCTTAAACTCAACAGTGACATCACGAGCCTTGTATAACAAGTAATTAATTACTGAAACACATAAATAAAATAAACATGATTGTGTTATTATTTGTATGCGTAGATCTAGGGTTTGCAAAACCTAAACCCTAATTTTTTTTTGGGGGGGGGGCGTTTTTTGGTGCCCTAATTAGGGTTTTGTAAACTTGAGTTTTAATTGGATTAGAAACCCTAGGTTGCATTCAATTTTATGTGTATTGCGTAACTCTGTTTAATTGCATTAATTGTTAAGTGTGATTTATATCCATGATAATTACATGCATGTTTTATGATGGATCTATTTTTATTGTATGTTCTACTTGGTTAAGTGATATACACTAAATATTATGATAGATCTAAAATTGGGGAAAACCTCAATATTATTATTTAATCAATTATGTGCTATGTGGTATATGTTTAATTTTGACTTACGCAATCGATGAATCGATGCATGTGGCTCACCTTGTACATAGCTGAAAACGGGTGAAAGTCTTAATTAAATATATACATATTGATAGATCTAGAATTGATTATTAATAGGATTTATCAAAAGGTTTGCATGTGGCTATTTGATATGCATGACTTATTATTATGTTATGCATTCATTGTTTATTTGTTTATTTTTTTAAATACTTGCTTGTTTGTTATGTGTAACAAGGGTATTTTTATAAGAAAAATAAACTGACCTAAACAATATAGTAATCATAATCGTTTAATTGATTGATTTTTTTGCACAAAATAGTTAGAACGGCTCACCCATTAATGACAAACTGTGTGATGGGTATAAGGTTGGTACGCATTAAATTGTGACCTTAAAGATGAGGGTATGTAATATGCTTCGCGCTGACCTAATTCTCCACTCGTTTGTGCGTCTTAATGGAGCTACCAAGTATTCCTATGAATGTGCATAAAATCTTAAGGGTGAATTGACCTTAAATTCTACGCGCCACTTTTGTGGTAATTATCCGAATAACTTGGGTCTTATGACTCATGCAGCAGTAGGATATAGTGGTAATTAAAGGTAATTCTTTAATTGGTGTAACCAATACCTCGATTAAAGTTTGATGATGAAAAGCTTAAATATTAAAACAAGGATGTGACTGTTTTAATAAAAACTTATGCTACGAAGATGAATGCATGACATCTTTGTACATATTTGATTTGAAACCAAAATCAAATTTATTACCCTTAATTTAAGTTATATGCCATCCAATGAAACGGAAACACATGAGATTATCTTTTTATTGCGTGTGAACTTGATTTAGATCGTAATCAAAGGGTAAATATCCCGTGACGTGAGAACGGGCATGGATGATTTTGCAGTTTCTTAAGTTGGATAACTTAATTGAGCTTTGTAGTGAGAACTGACAACTCAAGGCTAAGATGGGTGATAAAACATGTTTTACATGGCAATTGAAATTGACTAGATGTAAATCCTATAAATCTAGGAATTGCAATTTGAAAATTGGCAATTGAGGTTCGACTCATACCACTTGATACTTTCATTAATCTACTAAGCAGACAAGATCAACTGATGTGATGAAACTATGGCATTTGGATCCTGTTTTCAGTGAAATTAATGTTATTCTTTTATGAACCATGGGTTAATTTAATTTTCTTTGAAAATGTTATTATTTGAAAATACTAAATTGACTTTGTAATTTCTTTTGATGTATTAACGCAACATTTAACGTACACGAGGTTTGGTCTTTATTACTAAATT
>OU343218.1:250846223-250981185 GCA_910596185.1 Chrysanthemum makinoi
AATATACAATTGGTTTGCTCTTCAAATAACTTACACCACTATAGATAAACACATATTCGTCTCCACTTTGTGGTTGTATTCGGTAAAGATATTTCATTCACGACGTAACGTCGCAACTCGCAAGCACCTGTTTCGATTATATTCTTTTTCATAAATGAAGAAAGGTATGATAGGACAATTAGAATTGTCTAAATTCTAAATACATAACTCATAAGCAAATTTTAATAAGTTAAGAAAATTGCATATTTTCTGAGTTGTTAAATTAGAAGCTAGACTAATTATCGATAATTAAGCAGAACAAACTAACATATTTTATCTAGTTGTTTTGTTTTGACAATTTAAAAGTACTACTTACAATTGTTGGAATAGTAGAACTATTAAGAAAGAAATTGCATGCCCAATTTTTCAAGTTAATAGCGTTGATGGATAGTTCATCATCTACATAGTAGAATACACTCTTTTAGTACATAAGTAATTGTTATGTATGGACTTTCTCAAAAGTGTAGGGAAGTAAATAAAATACTATTTTCTTTCATCTGTTAATGAAACACTTTCAATGTTGTCAAATCCAAAGGGGAGTATTATGTTTTTTATTACTCAATAAGGAATTAATGTAATGATCTCTAATTCAGTGGGAGTTACAAGCTTTGTCATCTTGGGTAACCTATTATCTCTAGAATGTCTTAAGATAATTACTTTCCACTTGTAGACACTTATGTGTTCAAGGATAGTCATGTATGCTTCCATATTAGACAATGAAGTGGTTCTACATCTACTAGTTATGCTAATATCAATGACACAATCATATTAGTCACATTAACAAACATATGTCGTTGTTTATCGCTACATGACGTTGTTCCATGCACAAGTGGGAGAAATCTATATTGTGTGCATGGTACAACATATAAGTATATGATTTAACGGATTCTTTGACGCAAGGTTAATTCAACGACTGTATATATCTAATTCAAGAAAAATGGTGTTGCAATTTACGTCATGTCAGAACTTGGCGAGATTGCAACAACAAAGTAAATCTCCATGAAGTCGACTGCATGGACATATTTGCAGTTTCTAAATTAGACAAGTATTTAGAACATGTGTCAAAATGATATATATATAAGACTACTTTAAATTAGATATTTATGTATTATTAGAATGACATAAATGAAGTAATCTAATACTACTTCAATTTGTTTATTTATGTATTTTAGAATGACATAAATGGAAAATAATGTAGTCCTACATTATTGTGAAGTAAATAAATTAACTTGAAATTACTATTGAAACCAAGAGTTGTGTTCATAATTACTTTAGTTAAACATGTTTATGATTCATTGTAGAGACATAAACATAAAGTCTTTTAAGACTTATAATAAAGTAAGACGTTAACTTGTTATGTTTTTAATTAAGACATATACAAGAAGTCATTGAGTTGATCAATGATTTATAACGTATAATGGGATTATAACAGTTTATGTTTCTTGATGAGACATGGATATGAAGTGACTTGGTTAAAAGTACTTGTGTTATAAAGCATGCAATTGGCTTGGAAAGTCTATTATACCATTAAGTTTACTTAGTTGGTAAATAGGTAAGCCAAAAGGAATATGTTTATCTTATATATTGTTAGATTGTCTTACAATATTAATTCTAATGAATACCACAAGTTGATGGTATGTTCGGAGAATCAAACTCTATTTGATTTGTTTGATTCAAGATAACCATAACTTTTCTTAAAAGTAACAAGGTTAGAAAATTGAGTATGGATTGAATATACTAAATATGACTCCAACCTAGAAGATTAATAAAACACCATTTTATTATGGAATGTGATGAATCACAATAAGTTTTAAAATTGAAGATTCCGAATTTGTTAAACTACTTATAAATAGTCTATTAACAAACTTAAGTCAGAATTATCAATATGTATTTGTAATGTCCCAAAAAGAGAACAATGTAGTTTTGCTATAATTGCTAAGTATATATAGATAGTCTATATATTACAAAAGGCAAATGGGAGTTTTTTTTATCTTGAAAGATAAAATTACAAGATACATAATCTTCTAAAACACACTAGTAAATATCATGATGAGGTTAGACATGTAAATGATAGACCTCATGATTATGGAATTTTCATTCATTCATATCTACAAGGATATCTCAGATATTTGATTTATATGCTGAGAAATATGAGTTACAGGATTATAGTAAACCTGATAATCATTATGATGGGTTACCAAATATTGAATTCGGTAAATTACCCATACTATGAATGTTAAAGATGTTGTCCATAAAGATAATCAATTTTGGAAATTTGGTTTATCTTAATAGTTAGACTAGAGAATGGAAATGAGTTTCTTCAAAAAGATGAAAAACCGTTGTGGTTTGAATTTCTATGTAGAAATCATATGGACAATATTGTACACATATTTAATTCATGTCTTATGACAAGATTATTAATCATACTTAAGCAATTAATTATTATTGAATATTATTTCCTAGACACATTAAATATATAAAGATGATAATTGTCATACTTGTTTTCATTAATATGAAATATGACAATGGAATATCAAAACTCTTTCTTGGAAAATTACTTGAGCGATGACTAAGTAATTGTTTTTTAATTCATATAATCTTGGTTGTAATGGTGCAATAATTCATGAATGGATAAATGCATGCATCTATGAAATTATTCTTAGGTTTAATTATTAAATCCTAGTTTCGATTTATAATTGAAGTAAGATAAATTTTAAGTATTCCTAAAAGCTAGTGGGAGTATTATGTTAAGGTTTTAAATCTTATATGTTGTATATCATATATAAAGTAACATTCCTTGTAAGCTAAATGTTAAGTCTTAGATTAGAATGAAACTTCACTTATAAGATTTAAGAATTAAAACATACAACCTTGGAATATATGTTTGTTATTAATAAACATGTTGCATAAAATAAATGATTCTAATAAAACATGATATATTATTTGGGAAATGGATAAATATCTTTTAACAAGATAGAACATGAATGAATTCTAAGTTTGACATGTAGATTCATCATGTACATCATGTTGTGTATATTTGTGTTTTTCTAACATGTGCCCCTAAAGTTAGCTTAAAAGGACGGTTGACATATGAAAAAGACGCCGGACCCACATATTTTATTTGAAAAGTGTATTTTTGTGGTCGGATGTCCCTTTCGTGCCTTGGTCTAACAAAAAGACGTCCAACCCACATATTTTATTAAAAGTGATTTTTGTGTCCGGATGTCCTTGTCCCGGCCTTGGTAGATGTAACATGTGCCCTGGGCACATGTTAGAAAACCCATATTAAAATTGTTGTATCATTCTTGAATAAGAAGTGATTTGACAACATTGATATCTAACTAAAAGTTATTAGATAATTTGTGTAATGATTATTCTAATAGAATTACATCCTCATTGCTCCTAAATTCTATGGATGAACAATATGTCAATTGTTGTGCAATTGTCACGCTTCAAACTTGAAAGTTTGGAAGACATCAAACATTACACAATAAGATATTAAAGTTTACGGAGTTTTAATGAGCATATTGTTGTTTGTATACAATGATGCTGGTTTAATTGAGATGACACTCAATACTAGTCATGGTAGGATTTCATCCTTGTTAATGGCCATGTGAACTCGTTGTGCTACTAAGATAGCAATTGCATTATACATTAAAAGAATAAGAATACTTTAAACTTTAAAATGTTTGAAAGTTTAAATTGTCATAAAAATGGTGATAGAGGATGTCACACACTTTATGAATTATTATGTGGATTGGTGAATGCACACATACAAGAACTTCACTAATTGAATTCCTGAAATAAGTATTCTCAAAATTACGATAGATCAAGTTGGTTGATTTATGCCTTGTCAACAAGTATGATTGTCATTATTTAAGGCATAATTCATCAACTGAATTTTCATGCATTGATCTATTTAGTATTTGGATAAGGGATGTTAAACGATTGTTATAATAAATCAAATACTTGGTATGTTTGATTTTATAATATATTGTATCCTATATTTGCATGTTTAATCCGCGAATAAATTTATTTATTCTAAATCGTCTGTTGTCAATTAATGATATGGGAGTATCATTAAACTAAGACAAATCTGGGAGATATGGTAGAATATACTTAAACGTATATTGATGAGAAAGCATACCAATTTCAGATGATATTCAATGAATTGAATATAGGATTTATCCTAACTACATGATTTTACTTTATGGATATTGTTATTAAGTAAATCATGAAGAGTTATCCTCAGACTTGAGATACCAGATAAGTGTCATGAATGTAGTGCACTTCTGTGGAACAACTTAACGCTATACTTAACCGGTAGTCATAAGGGTTGTTTCCAGAAGTGTTGCAAAGTTTGTGGATATAGTCAAGATAGAATTTTTTCCTTCAAATTTATTTGGAGTTTAATACTATGGGTCCCTTCGGGGTTGACAAGATGTTTGCATGGCTACGCTGAATCTCCCCTGAATATGTTCCAAGATTTGGTAATCTTGCTCAATCACTTATAACGAGAAACATAATGGTTGAATAAAAAATGACTTAATTCCATATCTTTATTTAACATGGTATTAGAAACAAAAGGATAATAATAATGAGAAATCATTAAAGGTTTTTCAGAGCCTTGCTCGAGTTGTACTAGAGGCATCGAAGTGTTGCTAGACGCTAACTGATGTGATCACTCTATTAAGATATGTCCAAGTGGGAGTTGTTGGTTTAATGGACAATAAATTAATAGACGTGTGTTAGGATCGAACTCGAGACCACGGGATTGCACACTTTGTGTATGAGAATTAAAGTTAATAATTAAATATAAATGTTATATTTATTTATTAATTAAACGAAATAACATAACGGACGTTAAGTAATTATTTGTAATGGACTAACTGGGCGTAAATGTAATTGGAAAAGGACTAAGTTGTAAATATTGGGAAGGTTCCGGAATCCCTTGTAGGATGCCAAACTGATCGGCCACAAGGACCCAAACCCAACCCATCTACAACTCAAACTTGTTCACCAAGTTAGTTTGAGTATAAATACAAAACCAAGGGTGTTTGTAATTTATCTCTTGTACTCATTAAGCTAAAACCCAAAACTTGTTGTGTGTGTTTTGCTTAATTCGATCGACAAACACCTTGTGGGTGTCGATCCATAGCTTTTTCAAATCAAAGTTATTTTGTTTAATTAAAACTAGCATTCCTTTAATTCGGTATAGTACGTGTGTACAAGAAAGTGGTACTAACACATTATTGTTGGTATTCTTGGATTGAATTACAAAACGGTAAGGGGTAATTCATATAATCCTATAAACCCTAATTAGGGTTCATCCAAATTGCTAGTTTTGTGGATTTGATTCTTGTTCGGCTAGAATCAAGAAAGGTGCGCATATTCTTGTTTATGTTAATTAATTATTCGTTAATCTTTCCTTTACGCTTCCGCATGTGTACTTGATGTTTATTGTTTATATTTATGATTAGTCATGTTATATAATTCCAATAGGAAATCTATCACATAACCATTGATTATCAACCCACCAAACTACCCAAAACCTAATATCCTTCCCGTCCCCCAACACCCCTCGATAAGATGAAGAAAACTCAATCCCCATTGCATCAATTTCCCCACCAATCCGCACAATATCATTCCAAACCCCAACCCCCGAGCCCCCTACCCAAAGCCCTAACCTCACCCAACCCCGCTATACCATGGATGCTTTTAATCACCTTAACCATGCTCCCGCCTCCCTCTAAACCTCCACCACCACTTTCCCAATAATGCCAAAATTTTCGCCCTTAAAGACCCAATATTAAGCCCCCTCCCCCATATGATAAGAACCAATCCCATTTAACCCATGAAAGTTTTTTACCCTCCCCAACCCCACCCCAAAAGAAATTTTTTCTAATTCTCTCAAGATTTTTTTATCACACTCAAAGGCACGCGAAACATCGAAAAATAAATACAATGGCAAGCTACCGAGGACCGATTTTACCAATGTTAGACGACCCCCGAAAGACATCGATTTAGCTTTCCAATCCGCTAGCCTATTTTTGAACTCTCCACCAAGGGCCCCCAAGCATTCACCTCATGTTCTCCCCAATTGGTAACCCTTAATAGGTAAACGGACCCCGATGCCACATCCCATCCATCTCGCCATATCCATCATATCCTCCTCGTTGACTCCATTACCATAAATTTTGCTTTTGTTATAATTTACAGTATAGTATAAATATTGTAATTTTAACTTGCGTGAAGAATATATAAGAGAAAAAAGCTTTATGGGAGATTGACCAATTGGTACTCTTATCTTTTTTTATGTTTTTAGCTAGTTCGATTATGGAAGCTAAAGTGTTTAGTGTAGCAGCTTTACGATAGTCTCGAAAGATCTAGATTCCGTATGCCGATCTTCATGTTTGTTATCGAGTTTCCAATAAATCCAACGTTTATTTATATTCCCCACGATCAATACACTTACAAATATGACAGACCACAATCCATATTTCGATATACAAGCTGAAATCATGTAAAGGCTTCCTGTCAAATCATTGATTCGGTTCAAGTCAGTTTCGAAATCATTTAAGTCTCTTATCGACAACTCGAAATTCATAACTAACTACCACATCAATCACAAATGACCTCAACATCTTGTACAATACGAGCTAGGTGATGACCAAAAATACATCTCAAGTATATATACCTTCCCAACCAAAATATTTCCTAACTGCCCCTCTCTCCATTAGCCTTCTAAGAAAAGCTTTAGCACTCATTGGTTGACTGTTTTGTTTCTATGGTGTACGCCGGGATGTAGCAGACAAACTAGGATGGTGTTCTTGGAATCCTTCGCTAGAAAATCGGTTATATCATATCCCTATGCGTTGATTTCATCGAAAGGACGTACTTATATTGGTTTTGGGGTTTGTCCTAATACTAGTGACCCTAAGCTTGTTAGAATCAATACCTATTGGTAAGGCTGTTGATGTGGAGGTTTATACGTTAAGTTGGCGTGTTTGGAAAAGTGTTTCTAACATTCCATCTCTTATTAAACTCTCGCATTGAAGGATGGTCGTTTATGCTTGAGGTTTTATTTATTTTTGTGCATTTGATGATATTAGATTGCTTGGTAGAAATAGGTCTAATTTGATTATTTCTTTTGATTTGAAGAGTGACGAGTTTGGTGAAGTGTGTCTTCCGGATAGGTTAGTGCACACGAGTAACTTAGGGGTTACTTAAGGTCTATGAGACACTTGGTGTATGGGTAATGAAGGAGGGTGTTTCTAAGACGTTTACTAAAATGTTCAAAGATCAAGACACCATATAATTGCTTCCTAACAGTACAAAGACTAGAGAAAAAATGGTGATGCTATATTAATAAATAATGATGATTTAGACCGTGTACTTACTGAACCATGCTCAGTACAACAAATTGGTATAGGGATTAATGGAGAATTTGATTCATTCCCCTGAAGTCATACATGGAACACTACCTTGATCACTCAAATTCTATCATTCATTGACGACAAATGCAAAGGTATATATAGTATCTCGGATCGAATTACACATTCAACTATTCAAGTCTTCCTTATGTAAGTTAGTTATAGAACATATGATGCCTTTTTGTTGCATGATTTCAATCACACACAAACGTATATAAGATTCAGTCTTTTGATCAAGAACAAAATGTATACAATCATAGTAATATTGAATTTATCTATTCTATAAATGTTTACATGCACTTGTTTATATAGAGGTTCCAGCGAACCATTGTGACACTAACAAACATAACAGCCTGAACTACTAACCAATAACGGTTATTAACTTTCTAACTAACAAGTTTAGCCCCAGGCTTTTCTTTTGTTACATGTATACCGGAGCAATGAGAGGGATTAAGTCCACATTCTCCCCTTAATCTCATCGTTGCTCTTCCTAGATCTTCCGACTTCATCACCCGTCTTTACCATGCTTGATTCAAGTCTTCTCTGTTGGAAATGTATATATTTACAAATACGTAAATGTCCGGATTCGAACTCGTGACCACGGGATTGCACACATTAGCTAATGAGAATTAAAGTTAAATAATTAATGTTAATGTTTACGATTAATTATTGCACATAAAGTCCATTTAACTACCGTTAAGTATTTAACGGAAAAAATAACTACCATCGCTAACTGTAAAGAGAAGGACTTGTAGTGTAAAATCTTAAAATGGAAAAGATATGGGAATCCTTGGGGCTTTTTTATGGCCGGCCATGGGGGGCTTCCAAGCCCAAACCCTAACTTGTTCCTAAAGATTTGTAAACACTATATATACAGAGGCTTCTGGTTTTGGTTTTCTCATTATTTTGTGCATTGAATTAACCCTAGATCTCTCCCTCTTCCTCTCTTGCTCTTGTTTCGGCCAACCTCCTCTAAGGGGTGTTTTGGTTTTGTTTTTCATAAAACAAGGACTTGTGTTAGATCTAGCAATCTCTTGATTCGTTGGTTAATTGTGTACAAACCGTGGGTTGTAAGACACTATTCTTACACCAATTGGTTTGAGTTGTAAAACGGTAAGGGACAACTCTTTAAACCACTTCATCATATTCATTGAAGAGATCTAGCCAATTGCAAGAGGTACGTTATGCATTACTTCAGTTAATTAATTATTGTTATGATCTTTAGTCTTCGCATGTACTCGTGGTGTCTACATGTTTTATTGTATGTCATATATCTTAAACTCAACAAGGATATCACGAGCCTTGTATAACAAGTAATAATCATCAAAACACATAAATAAAATAAACATGATTGTATTATTATTTGTATGCGTAGATCTAGGGTTTGCAAAACCTAAACCCTAATTTTTTAGGGGGGCGTTTTTGGTGCCCTAATTAGGGTTTTGTAAACTTGAGTTTTAATTGGATTAGAAACCCTATGTTGCATGCAATTTTATGTGTATCAAGGTAATCGTTTAATTGCATTAATTGTTAAGTGTGATTTATATCCATGATAATTACATGCATGTTTTATCATGGATTTTATTGTATGTTCTACTTGGTTAAGTGATATACACTAAATATTATGATAGATCTAAAATTGGGAAGACCTCAATAATTATTAATTAATCAATTATGTGCTATGTGGTATATGTTTAATTTTGACTTACGAATCATGAATCGATGCATGTAGCTCACCTTGTACATAGATGAAAACGGGTGAAAGTCTTAATTAAATATATACATATTGATAGATCTAGAATTGATTATTAATAGGATTTATCAAAAGGTTTGCATGTGGTTATTTGATATGCATGACTTATTATTATGTTATGCATTCATTGTTTATTTGTTTATTTTTTTAAATACTTGCTTGTTTATTATGTGTAACAAGGGTATTTTTATAAGAAAAATAAACTGACCTAAACAATATAGTAATCATAATCGGTTAATTGATTGATTTTTTGCACAAAATAGTTAGAACGGCTCACCCATTAATGACAAACTGTGTGATGGGTATAAGGTTGGTACGCATTAAATTGTGACCTTAAAGAAGATGGTATGTAATATGCTCTCATAACACCTAATTCTCCGCTGTTTGAAGGTCTTAATGGAGCTACCAAGTATTCCTATGAATGTGCATAAATCTTAGGGGTGAATTGACCTTAAATTCTACGCACCACTTTTGTGGTAATTATCCGAATAACTTGGGTCTTATGACTCATGCAAAGAAGAGGGATATAGTGGTAATTAAAGGTAATTTTTAATTGGTGTAACCAATAATCGATTAAAGTTTGATGATGAAAAGCTTAAATATTAAAACAAGGATGTGACTGTTTAAAAAAAACTTATGCTACGAAGGTGAATGCATGACATCTTTG
The DNA here is from genome assembly GCA_910596185.1 of Chrysanthemum makinoi. Lineage (NCBI taxonomy): Eukaryota > Viridiplantae > Streptophyta > Magnoliopsida > Asterales > Asteraceae > Chrysanthemum > Chrysanthemum makinoi. The sequence continues at coordinate 250,856,116 of OU343218.1, forward strand.
TACATATTTGATTTGAAACCAAAATCAAATTTATTACCCTTAATTTAAGTTATATGCCATCCAATGAAACGGAAACACCTGAGATTACCTTATTTTGCGGAGAACGTGATTTAGATCGTAATCAAAGGGTAAAATATCCACGTGACGTGAGAACGGGCATGGATGATTTTGCAGTTTCTTAAGTTGGATAACTTAATTGAGCTTTGTAGTGAGAACTGACAACTCAAGGCATAAGATGGGGATAAAACATGTTTACATGGAAATTGAAATTGACTATATGTAAATCCCATAAATCTAGGAATTGCAATTTGAAAATTGGCAATTGAGGTTCGATTCGTACCATCTTGAATAATTTCATTACTAGCATCAAATGATTGATGAAACTATGTCAATTTGGATCCTAGTTTCTCTGAAAATTAAATGGTTATATGTTTATGAACCATGGGTATTTAATTTTCTTGAAAAAGTTAATTATCGAAAATACTAAAATTGAATTTTGTAATTCTTTTGAATGTATTAACGCAACATTTAACCGTAAACGTGATTTGGTCTTTTATTAATAAATTGATCGATTCTGCTTTCAAACAAATGTTTGATCGAGAATAATTTACCGAAAATACAAACGAAGTCTCTTTCCATGAGAATCATGAGACTCAATCCTACTCTTCTAATGAGAAAGGTATAATAGGAACATTTGAATTGTTCCAAATTCTAATGTAACTCATAAGAATTAATCAAGACATCTTATTTTCCATAAAGATTTTATACCTTCATTTGGTGAATGAATCTTTTGCACAAAACATGAATGTTGGTTAAGTGGAAAACATGTATGTGAGTTACTAAATTAGAAGCTAGACTAATTAATACTACTCAAAAATTGGTAAAAGGCAAACTAGCATATTTTATCTTAGTTGTTTTGCTTTTTAGCCTTTAAAGGTACTACATACCAAGATGGGATGTAGGTCATAAGAAATTGCATACCCAATTTTCTCGAAAGTTAATAACATTGATGGATAACCCATCATTCTATAGAGTAGAATACATACACCTTTTAGTACCTAGTAATGATTACGTATGGTTCTTCAAAGGTATTGGGAATTATGTGAAGGCAATTTAATTATGTCAAGATTATGCCGAATGGATTCTACTAAGTGTATGGATTCCCGGCCAAGACATAAATGTAAGATATAACTTTTCACATACACATCAAACCATAACACAAAGTAATATATAGATGGAATTCTAGAGAGAGAAAGTTAGAGGTTTAGGGAACTTAGTGAGAGAAAGTGAAAGATATTATTATGAGCTCCAACTCTCTACCTTGGGAGGTAGAGAGTATTTATAGTCTTACATAATCGCCACACAACGGTACGTGGATCGTGCATACATGGGTAAAGACCCGTCCGTCCTCCACGGTGTTACTTAACTAAATACTACTTAACTAAAATAACTACGACTACGAGCTTTCTAACGATTACATATACTTGAGGTGACCGACTCTTTAATACCCGGAATTTCTAATTCCTAACAATCTCCCCTAAGGGAGGTCACCTCAACCATATACTAAAATGACATTGAATACAATCCGATATTACATTAACAATTGATCTTGCATTCTTGATGTAGTACTTTGCTCGAAGCTCGTAGTCATTGATTCCACTCATTGCATGTTTGGTTAATCCAAGTGGAGGTCTTTTCGCGATCCACGTGATAATAATGTTGAGCCGCCTTTTGAGATCATCGCTAATAGAAAATCTCTGATACATCCATTGTGGTGTTGGTATTATGTGATGTTGTGACATTCGGACCGACATGCTCACATTCTGGATCATGATATATTCTCATCAGAGTAGCGGAAGCATTCGTTGATTCATGATATTGGCGCAGCCAAAGGTAAGCATGGAGTGAAAATATCCGAGTCATTGATGCACTAATCATGATTTCTTTTGAGATGAATGTGTTAGGTGAGCATGCGGCTATGGATTTGACCGCTTCATTCTCACACACCAGAACGCCGGGTGTACCTCGCATAAGACAGTTAGCAATAAAGCGCACAAAAGTGTCTTTGATCACTTTCGATGAATTGAGGTACATGGCCCACGGTTCCTCGCTGATCAAGATACAAGTACGCCTGCGGATCGTATAATTCAAGAATTTCCTTGACGAGGTTTTCGTACCGCTGCTCTAGCTGTTCTCAACCCGGAACGTCTCAAAGAAGACAACACGGAGTGAGTGAACCAAATAATTTACGCCCACCGATTGATGAAAAGAGATTTGAAAACAATCGTGTATTGCTCAATAGAAATTGTTTTTGCAATATAACGAAGGTTTTAATGAAAATCAATTATCAATCATAAAACACCTTTTGATTTGAAAATTAGTACACGGTCGACGTGCTAATGAAAAGAGTTTTAAAGCACAAAGACCGGTTTTTCAAAGGTATCCGCCAATCCATAACCTGAACCATGATTGATTCAAAAGATTGAATCGCCCCATTGTTCTTTCGCTCAGCTTGTCACATGGTTGATCTATATAATAGATCTCACATGCCACCTACCAGTAGCTTGTTAGATGTTGGCTCCAGAAGGCTTTCCATCTTCACAAAGTGAATATAAACACATCACTCATGTTCCGCAATACCACAAGGATAATGCGTAGGACTCATAAGATATAATCTTTCTTTCCACATTGTGTGAAAGAGAGTCTTCATTGAAAGTGTCCTAATGAGATTTATTGATGATCTCGTGGCTCTAGACTCAATTATGTGCATATTTGGATCTATATCTTTGAGACTAGGGAGAGGGTCTCCTTCTTCAATATCAACAATCTCTAAGAGAAAGTCGATAGATAATGTCGGTTCCCGTGAGAATGAAACAAGTCCTTTTAAGAGGAACTTGAGTGGTTTGGAAAGTTGAAGTGCAGTGCGTCACCGGGTCCATGACGTCTTGTCTTCAATACCGATGTTACCATCATGGAGCATATGAATTGAACCCGGCCGCCTCTAAGGTTGAATAAATGGAGGGCTATTTGTTTTCACCCTTTTCTCATTCAATTCTTTTAATTCTTCAACCCCTTCAGTGCTTACCGAGACTTCATAGCTAGAACCTAGTTGGGTTTATTCCACTAGCTCGCCTTAGTCCGCACTCTTCCCATATCTCATTTTTCTCCTTTTATCATCATACCTAAGAACTCTACACTAACTAGTGGATAGTCCCTGGGTAGATCCCTCCGGTTCGGGCGGATCATGGGAACCAATACCTAACCTTATCATCCTTATATCACCATACATAAAGTAAAGTTGGTCGGTCTATTTGGTATTGTTCATCCGCCATTGGAACCAATTGAAAACCATTTGAAAATCAATTCGATACTTGTGATATTATCAAAGCATTTTGTACCTGAATTGTTTTTGATATTTTTAGAATGAAAACTCCCCCTCAACATGTGCATCAAGTATTTGAAAATGTTTTGCACACGGAGGCAAGAGAAAGAATTAACTTCTTTGATTACCATTTTCTAAAGATATCAACATCACTTCCCAAATCGAATCAAGTAGATAAAGCATTTTGGGAAGGATGAGGTTTTCATGATTTTGCTCCCCCTCAATATGTGCTCTAGGTTTGAAAGAGTTTTGCACATACTAGAGGGAATCTGCACATTGAGATAAATGATCACGTTTCAAATCATAGGTTTAAGATAGATGCTCCTCCTCAACATGTGCATTGAAAATTTGAAATCGCTTTGTCACATGGGAGGACAGCATGTACATTCTTATAAAACCATTTACGAATTATCGGTTTAAATCCAATTTAAATCACACATTCTCCCCGATCACAATTATCAAATCATTTGAGATTTGTGATCTCTTATAGATTTAAATTGATTTTGAAAGCTTTTAAGGAGAATTGTGACTTGATTATGAAAGCGCTTTAACCGATAATGGATCGAATTTAAGACTTTAAACTCCATTGATAAAACATGCATGTACATCTTTTGAAAACAATTTAATGCCAAATAACTTTTAATTTAATTGAAATCATTCTCCCCTCAATCAATGACATAGGTTGTTGATTGAGAGATAGAGATTTTGACAAATAAGTCCTGATGATTATCAAAAATAGAGTGAGTTATTTTTCAAAGCATTTAGTTTTCGCAGATAAATGTTTATAGAATCGAGCATGGAATTTGAAAACATGGTAAAACATGGCTCGTTCTTTCTTTTAAAACCGGTTATTGCAACTAAAATGACAATAAACCATGTTTCTCTTTCTCCCAAAAATAATTTTTGATTTTTGATTTTTTAAGAATTCAACAACATCTAAAGTCCCGTGTCATTCTTTGAATGACAGCACAAAGACCGTAGATATTATCGAACCGAAAAAAAACATGACAAAATGACAACATTATATATATATATATATATATATATTTTTTGAAGATTTTTCAATTTTTTATTTTTATGGATTTTGAAGGTTTTATAATTTTGTATTTTGATTTTTGAATAGATATATACAAGAGATATATGAAGATAGACCTTTACCTCGCCTTCCTCCCTCAAGACGCGTTTGAGAGTATTCGGTTGAAGGCTTTTCAAGCCAAGACGTGGAAGAATAAACTCAAAACGCTCTCTTGGAAGAGCTTTGGTGAAGATGTCTCGCTAACCGATATTCGACCTCACAAAATATAGTTCCACCACACCTTTTTCCACTTGTTTCCCGATGAAATGATGTCGAATGTCGATATGCTTTGCTCTTGAGTGTTGAACGTTGTTGCATGAGAGAGCAATATCACTTTTATTATCACAAGACAGAGGATTTTGTTGAATTCAAAGCCATAGTCCGATAATTGAGATCTCATCCATAAGATTTGAGCACAACAAGATGACATGGCTATGTATTCAGCCTCTGTAGAGGAAATAGAAGTACTCATTTGCTTCTTTGAAGACCAGCACAAGCTTATCACCCAAAACCGAGCACCTCCGGATGTACTTCGACGCAGTATCTTGACAACCGCATGATCAAGATTTGCATAGGCCGTTAGTGACATACCGGTGTCCTTCGCGTACCATAGTCCCATATTGATGGTTCCTTGGAGATACCGAAAGACCCGTTTAACCGCTTCAAGGTGCTTTTAGTAGGCTTAGCCTGGTATCTAGCACACATGCAAACAAATAACAAGATGTCCGGTCTACTAGTTGTGAGGTACATCATGGATCCAATCATACTACGATATTTCGTTTGGTCAATCATGATCCCCGAGTGGTCCTCATCTAGTTTGGTTCGATCAATCATGGGGTGTCAACAGGGTCACTTGAATCAAATCCAAATTTCTTTAAAATCAAGTTGCATATTTAGATTGATTAATGAAAATGCCTCCGGACTTTGTGAAATTTGTAATCCCAAGAAAAATGACATTTGTCCCATCATTGACATTTGAAACTTTGAACTCATTTCATTATAAAAACGATCACATTCCATTGGGTCTCCGAGGCAAAAATAATATCATCAACATAAATTTGAACATGAGTTAAATGTTTGCCCGACTTCCTGGTGAACAATGTAGGATCAACTGCCTTTGTCAATCCCGTTGATAGAAGAAACTTTGACAGTGTATCATACCATGCCCTTGGAGCTTGCTTTAAACCGTAAAGAGCCTTCTTCAGACGATAAAGGTGAGTAGGATGCTCTTGATTCACAAATCCTTCAGTTGCCGACGTAGACGACTTCTTTAAGATCTCCGTTCGTAAATGCCGCCTTCACATCCATCCGATATACTACCATGTTCTTACTAGCAAAGATTAGCCGAAAAGATCTCGATTGCCTCGATTCAGCAACCATGGAGCAAAAGATTCTTCAAAGTCTATACCCTCCTCTTGACGATATCCTTTAGCAACTAATCGAGCCTTGTTTTTCAACACATCACCATGCTCATCAAGTTTCACTTTGAAGATCCACTTTAAAGCAATAATCATAGCTTACGAGGAGGTGTACTAACTCCCATACATCAAGTCGATCAAACTCATGAATTTCATCTTGCATGGCATTGAACGGTATTTATTGCCTTCATTCATGGCGGTTTTAACATCTTTTGGTTCGATCTTAGATAGTACGGAGTTGAAGAAACACCATAAGGCATCGATTGCAAGTTGTTTCCTGTTGATACGGACGAGAGGGATTTCCAATGATGTTGTCTAATGGATGATCGTGAGTCCATTTTCTAAGGTGTTCATGTGGCAGTTGTTGAGGAACCGAGGTAGCTGAGTCGATGTCTCCTCAAGAAGATGGTTCTGATGATGATTCAAGAGCAAATATGTTTTCAAATGGAGCATCTTCGGGAGTAGCAAAGGGATTAACTTCATCATTGATGCCCGAAACATTTCCATGATGTACATTTGAAGAATGATGATTTGTTGATGAGATCAAGGATCGCCAGCAGGTGCTTCTTGACTTAAAGATATTGAGACCGGAAGGATTGACTTCATTCACGAGGAATATGAGCATCTTCATGTAGGGATCAACACCTCATTAGTAATTGAATCATACAGTTCATCAAACATAGGATCAAACAATTTCTTTAAATCATCTTCCGATGGAGGTACATATGGAGTTTCTTGAGAAGAGTTTGGAACAAGAGATGAACCAATGAGACTGTTTTGAAGTGGTCCCGAACCGATTGTCCAGGAGCCATTTGACCGGTCTACCATCAAACGTAACGTGAATTGTTTCCATGATATTTCGGGTTCTTTTGTTATAGATTCGGTATCCCTTTTGTTTGGTGCATATCCTACAAATACTCCAATGTCCGCTTTAGCCCTAAGTTTCCCTAAGTCTTGACCCTCATTAGTTGGATAACACAATGCACCAAACACACGAAGGAAAGAGAGATTAGGTTTTCTCTTGTGGACAAGTTCATATGGTGTCTTTCCATGAACAGTGTGAATCAGGAACGATTTTGTGTGTAGCATGCAAGGGCAATAGCTTCACCCCGTAGAAACATTGGAACTTTGAGTAAATCAAGATTGTTCTAGCGGCTTCTACAAGAGTTCGATTTCGTCTTTCAACTACACCGCTCTGTTGAGGAGTTCGTGGAACACTTCTTTGATGTCTGATTCCAATGCTTTCATAGAATTCACTAAGTTGTTTGTTAACAAACTCGCCCATTGTCTCCGTCGGATAATTCGACGGCGTTTTGTTAAGTCGAACTCGGTACTGCTTGATGAGTTTGATGATGATATCGAGTTTCATCCTTTGTCCTTAAGAACTTGACCCAGGTGAATCTAGAGTAATCATCAACTATAACTAACACATATTTCTTCCCAAAGATATTCTGCACCCTCATTGGTCCACATAAATCCATATGAATTGTATGAAGAACTTCTGTGATAGAGTTAGTAGGTTTGGGTTTATGGGCATACTTTTGCTTTTTCCCAATTGACATGCTGAACAAAGATGATCCTTTTCATACTTTAGTCGAGGTAAACCTACAACTAAGTCCTTTCTCGAGAGATCATTGATGGTGCCGAAGTTCAAGTGATTGAGACGTCGATGCCATAACCATGACTTTGTTTTAGAAGCCTTTGACAACAAGCAAATTGGAGAAGACTTCATCATATCATCTATAGAGATGGTGTAAAGATTTGAACCACGAGTTCCTTTTAACAGTTCCTTACCATTAAGATCTCTAACAAAGCGAAGTATGTTTCTCAAGGCTACTTCTAGATCGAATCACGAATTGACCAACAGAGAACAGATTATGACCCAAACCTTCCACATAGTATACTCTAGAGATAACACTATCACCAACAACATAATCACCATAACCCATAATTGCACAAAAATGATCATTACCAATCTAACAGTCCGATGAATTTGCTCACGAAGTTCATGAGCCGACCGCCTCCCGGCCATATGCTTGCTGAGTCCAGTACCACGTAATCGATTTGAACGATCTGCAGCTTGAACACGCATACAAGAATGGATAATCGATAATTGGGATCCCCATGCAAGAATGGGTTCCACTTGGTTAGTAACAATGATTGGAACACCCACATCGTAAAATGAAACATCCATATCGGAAGTAGAAGCAATGGAATCATTGGGAATAGATGCAATGCTGGTGTCCGTATTTGACCTATTCAAAGTATGTTTACTTCTTAAGGGAATAGTTCTACCAGGAGGCATCCATTTTCTAGTGGGCATAATCTTAGCAGTTTGAGAACAAAACTGATTATTCTTATGGCCAAAAGGTATCCAATAATAACCTATCTTTATAAAAGTTCTTCCTGTGGGTTTCCACAATTTTCTAACAATCTTCGCTTTTCGTTTTGCCTTTTTGCCTTATTTGCACGATTATTAGCATTAACAATTTTAATCGGGCATTTGACAAAGATTAGACAAAGCATTCACACCACATTCATGATTAGCAACGTAATTCAAGCAGATGCATCATTACAAGGTTTTGCAAATAGTATCGAATTAATTAATTACAAGACCTAAGGCTAATACTAGAATCAACACGATTCGCTTTATTCAACTCAAGCTTAAAGTTCCTAGATTGGTCTTCTACTCTCTTCCAATGCACATTCTTAGCTTGCAAGGTCCTATCATTCCTTGTATTGTCTTGAGACTTTGACATGCTCGCTTTAAAGTCACTGATTACTCCTGTAGAGGAATGGGAACATTAGTTGGTTGATCTAATTTTGCATTCCTAAACTTGATGTTCAAGGATCTGAAGTACTAGAAGGCACATTAGTGTATACTTTAAGACTGTGATTTGAGCTTTTGCGTGCACACTAAAGTTCACTTTCTTAGCACTAACATATCCGAATTCAACTACTTGAAGGCACATTAGTGTTTCCTTTCTTAAGATCGGGCATAGAACGGATTTCACGCTTGGCACTAGGCATAGAACAAGGCATCACAGCTTTGCCTTTTGCACCTAAGGTTAAGGATTTGGGACATGTGGCAATTACACATTCTAGCAACTCTTGAGATCGTTTGGCCTCGAGGCAAGCAAACCTAATTTCACTATCAAGAGGTTTGTTAATGAAATCCTCTTCGACAATCTCACGGAGACATTCTAGACTATCCTTAAGGTGAGCACAGGATTCATGAAAAGCATGTTCATTATTCCTAAGATGAGGAGGAATATATTTAAGTCATCCGCAAGTGTATTTGCGTCTAAGGGTGACTTTGAGACAACATTCTTATTGAAAACAAGTGGCGCTTTCCCATTTCCCCGACTTCTCGATTCTCAATTTCCTTTGTAGACGTTATTTTTCGTTGTTTTGGTCACGCGTGACTTTTATTGAATCATATAACTCTTTAAAATGTCGTTTAACTTTTTCATTTTCTTCTAGAAAACTCTCGCTTTCCTTTTGTAAGGCATCAACTAAGTTTTGAAGATGAAAAGTTTGAGAATTCTGAGATTCTAAAGGAGGAGGATTTGGGACTGTCATATTGTTCGTTTGACCCTTTAATTGAGAGATTTGGGCTTTCAACTTTTCTCGATCGTGTTGCACCGAGCTTGAATCGTTCATCACGCGTTTGTTAATTTGAAAATCGATCAAACTCTGGAGCATCTGACGATGTCTTGATATTTGAAGTTTTAACATTTTCTTTAAGATGTTGATATTTTAGTTGTAAATTAAAATGCTCAACTTCCCGTTTAGAAAAATGTTTAACCAAATTGTCGTGATCATCCAGTTCAATTTTCTCGCTTAGTTTAGAATTAGTTTTTTCAAGCTCAATGACACGATCATGGGAGACTTTCAAGGCCACAGATAGTTCATGAAATTTGGAAGCATTAATAGAGCAATTTGAAGCAAAGGAAAAAGATATCTTGAGCAACACATTCAGTAATAAGAGTCTCATTTAATGTATGCAAGTTCTTCCTCTCAATCTCATTATATTTTAGTGCACGCTCATAATCACTAACTTCAACTACCATAGCATCAAATTCCTTTCCATTCCTTAATATCGGTTCTATCCCCTTTTAAGACTCTCAAAGTGATCCTTTAGAAGTTTAAAGAAAGGCATGACCTCAGTTAAATAACATTCTTTCATTTGCTCAAAACCCCTTCTCCTTCGTTATACCAATTGGGTGTGATCCTTTTCTTGCAAGTTTTCTCAAAATCAACAAATAGTTGAAATATAACATATTGGCTAATTAAGGTCTTGCTTTTAGTGGCAATTTTTCTAGGAACAAGATGCATTGGTGGATTAGGAGGATACACACGCTTCTAGGCATTTTCCATAGGAGGGTTTGTTTCAACAATATTTTCACCGCTTATCTAAATCCTTTTCCGTAAAACTTGTTCGGAGTCAACAATGTCCGAGGCTTAAACATGTTCAAGGAAATCCACTTTTCCTTTTTGTAGTCATGGGGAGTGATAATTATTTTTTTCTCTTTGCATTTAGGATCATCTAATTTTTTGTTCATCCTTTTCCTAGTGACTTCATCCGATTTCTTATCTTCCTCAGTGCACTCAACGCAACTAGGTTACTGTCTAGGTTTAAGAATCTCATTGCCATCATAGATCACACTTTGTACAGCGCTTTTGCTATCTTTCCGTACTCAGGGTTGGGTTTATCTATAATGGGAACACTATGCTTATCGCTGAGGACTCTATGTTTAGTGACCATGTGAGCAACGTCGAATGGTGTTTCCTTGTATGTACAACTTGTTTTCAAGTTTGTTTTTCAAAGTTTTTAGATTAGAAAAATCTCTCAAGAGTTTTGATTCCTTTGCATTAAATTCTTGCTTAAGCATTTTCACATTTTCTTGAAGTTCTTGTTTTTGCTTAGCTGTTTTAGAAAGTTTTCTTGCAAGGAATTTAATTCTTGTTTCAATACTTCTTCTCTAAAATTACTTTTTCTAATGATTGTACACACTTGGTCATCCATTTCCTGCTCACGAGTGGTCAACTCAAATTTAGCACGTTGTTCGTAAATAGCAACACGTTCTTTATAGGCATTTAGTTCGTAAATTACAATCATCAAGGGCACATGCAGTGTATTCATCAAAAACATAGTCATTGTTGACTTCAGAAGATGCATCACTTGATACAATTTCACTTTCACTTTGTTTCACATATTGATCATATGGGATAATATTGATATTACCCATATTTTCAACATTTGATTCAATAGTTTCAGTTGAATGTACGTTGTCATGCATCTTTGCACATCAAGATCATCATATAGTTTTAATACCTCTAAGATGAGTTTGTCTGGATGGGCCTAGTGGTGAAGAAGAGACCTTGGGAGAAACCATTGGAGAAATGCTAGCCATAAAATTGTGTGTGCCGTAGGTCCATCATCCACATCAGAGTCGTATGCATCACAATCACGACTTGAAAGGCATTCTCGATGATTGTGACCTATCTCCGAATAGGTGCTCATCCACATCTGCATCATAGGTCTTGGCATTGCCTCACTAGAAAAACAGAATTCCTCTTCATCCAAAAGCACCATTGTCCCGAGCTTGTAAAGAAAGATCTTATCTCAAGTAATCGGATTCTCGTGGGACGCTTTGGAGATGTACATTTCCTTGCAATGTGTCCCTCACCACCACAGTTATAACATTTGATTGGCTTAGCTTGACCTTGGTTACCATTCCTTCCTCGACTCTGGTTGCCAACATAACCTCTAAGTCCACCTCTTCCCCGATCATACCGTCTTTCCTGAATGGTTGCACCACGATCCTTCCATCTTTATAAGTGGCTTGATTGTGTGGGTTAGATGTCACGAGGTTGTTGTTGGTTTGTGGGAGAGAATTCATGTTTTGACTAATCAGAAGAGCTAGTTGATTTATGAAGTTACCCACGCAAGTGGATCAAGCATCAAGACTTGTTTGAACATAGGATCCGGAATGAGTTTGTGATTACCATTACCCAAGGGTATGACTTGTGATGCTTTGGTTGTGATTCCGATGTTTGAGTAGAAGACAGTTGAGTCATTAGACGAGCTTGTCTCTCCCGTGGTTGGTTTTGAACTGATTGAGAATCAATTTTTCAAACATAGCATGTCTCTCATTCTCAAGGAGGAAGGCATAGAGTTGCTCATAGTTTGTATTCTTCAATCCTTTAGTGAGCTTCACAAAGGTGACAAACTTGTGCCATTCGGGATTCATGTTGTTCACAAATTTTGAGTTCAAATGAATGTTAGGCATAGTCATTCCGATGTTCCTCATGTCATTCACTAACTTATGAAATCTCACATAGTACTCATAGACACTCTCACCTGGTTTCATCTTGAAGTGTTCAAATTCGTCATAGAGTTGGGATTCTCTGCCTTCCATAGTTAATTCTGAACCTGAGAGAAGCATCTTAACATTATCCCATAACGCCTTTGCATCGTTATGATTGATCAGCTTGTAGATGTCTTTAGGAAGACCTTGAAGAACAATGTTTGAAGCCCTGATATCTGCATCGAATCTCTTTTTCTCCTCATCCTCAAGCTCATCATACATTTTAGGTCTGTCCATTCCGTAAACAGGAGTACCATCTTCATTAGTATCAAGTATGTCTCTAGTCGCCTCAACTCGATATGGTCCTTCATCAATGGATTTGAGAATGTTGACACCATTTTCCTTCCAAGCGCATAACAATCTGATTCGCTGAGCCCAAGAATCGTGAGGTCGGGCTCACAAGCATGGGTGGACGAGTATCTGAGCCACCTGCTTGAACATCCTCGCAATGGAGATGACAGTAGGAACGCGGTAGACATGTTTACGCTTATACGGGATTTTATAACTCTATGATTAAACCGGAAATAGATTCTTTCACGGGATTTTACTAAATCAAGAGAAAACCAGTAAACAATCACTAAGTCGCTAGAAGATAATGCACTAAGTCGCTAGAAGATAATGCACTAAGTCGCTAGAAGATAATGCACTAAGTCGCTAACGCTTAATTCGCTACACCACTAAGTCGCTAGAGTCCCAAGTCGCTAGACAAATGCAAGTCGCTAAGTCGTAACTCGCTAACCTCAATTAGCTAGCAAAATTTTGGCAAAGCAATTCGCTACTCAAGTCGCTAGAAATACAAGTCGCTAAAGAGCAACTGATGCACCAAGTCGCTACCACTGTCAAGCAACCCGTGTGGAGAGTCCACTACTTGTATCGTAAATCAGCTAGGTAAGTCGCTAGCTCCAAACCCTCGTAACTCGCTACAAAAATGTGAAGCAAGTCGCTACGAAGAAACTTTCCCGTGGCTCAAGTCGCTAGCATGAAAAACACATAAACACCACTTTTCAATCCAAAAACAACCCAACCAAGATGATTCAAACCTTCTAGATCAAAACCTAAACACTTGTGATGATTCTAAACACAAAAGTACAACCAAAATCCAAACTTTAACACTAGAAATCAATCAAATGATGCAAAAACCACTAAACTTTTTCAAACTCAAAACCACCTAAAACCACTAGAAATCCAAAGATGTGCAAGATATGATCTAACCATGGCTCTTGATACCAATTGTTGGATATAACTTTTCACAAACACATCAAACATAACACAAAGTAACATATAGATGGAATTCTAGAGAGAGAAAGTTAGAGGTTTAGGAACTTAGTGAGAGAAAGTGAAAGATATTATTATGAGCTCCAACTCTCTACCTTGGGAGGTAGAGAGTATTTATAGTCTTACATAAATCGCCACACAACGGGCCGTGGATCGTGCATACAGGGTAAAGACTGTCCGTCCTCCACGGTGTTACTTAACTAAATACTACTTAATTTAAAATAACTACGACTACGAGCTTTCTAATGATTACATATACTTGAGGTGACCGACTCTTTAATACCCGGAATTTCTAATTCCTAACACATAGTTCTACTGAAGTTATATATTTATTAGTTTGTTTCTCATGGGATATAGTTATTTCGTATTTTCTATAGTTAGTTAGGATATGCATGAGCTTTATTAGGAAGTGATTGTGTATATCTTATTGAGTTTTACGTTTCTTAGAGAAGAAGTTAGGGTTCCTTGTCTATAAAAGGAACACGATAGAATGAATTATGTATTAGACATTTACAAATTATTAATATAACGATCCATAGAGGATCAAAGAGTTCTTAGTTATCTGTGTTTTATACTTGTGTTTATATTCCGCTAAAGAATACAAGTTGTAGAGATTTTCTTTTAGTTTGTTTGTGATTACACAAGCAATACTAACGATCTACGAAGCTCAAGATCTATCAAGGTCCGCTAGTTTTCAACAAGTGGTATCAGAGCTTCGTGAGAGTCTCTACGATACTAAGGACATGTTTTTCTAAACACCCATACAACCAAAACAAAACTCACCATGCCTGGATCAGACGTTGATGTTGAAATCACCAACAACCAAAACTCCACCCATCTTCAACATCTAAGTCTCTCGAATAGCAATGCTAAGTTTCCTTAATTAAAAAGGGAGGAGTATGATCTTTGGGCGATGAAGATGCGGAACTGGATTTCCAACATTGATTGGAATCTATGGGAGATAGTAAATGAAGGGAAAATTTGAAGAAAACTACTGTAGATGCCGGGTAAGATGACTTATGTCCCTCCCAAAGCAAGAATTACATCAAGGTTCGAGAGAAACCAAGGTTAAAACCATTCTTCTTCAAGCTATTCCCGAGGATCACTTGAGTGATTTTCACTTCATGCAAGATGCTAAGGACATATGGTTAGCAATTAAGGCAAAGTTCGGTGGGAATGAGGAGTCTAGGAGAATGAGAAAGTCCATGTTGAGACAACAGTTTCAAGACTTTCAAATCTCTGAAGAGGAAGGAATTCACAAGGGCTATAACAAGTTTCACAAGATTTTAAGTCAGTTAAATCACCGCAAGAAAAGCCGATAATGATGATTGTAATTCTAAGTTCTTGAGGTCATTACCTCCATCCTGGCTACAAGTAAGCATTGCTTTAAAAGTTAAAGGTGGTTTGGATATGCTTACTTTTGATGAGCTGTATAACAAAATTAAAGCTCTTGAACATGATGTAAAGAGTCCTTTTAGATCATCATCTACCTGCAAGTCATACAAAGATTTGGAGCCTCTACCCCTAAGATGAGTTATGGTCCAAGTCCAACTTACTCATCATCATCTTACACTACCACTCCCAAGTTCTCAATCACGGAGGTATAATGGAAGATGTGCTTGATCCTTCTTTTTGCTGATTATGATCCTCAGGAACTGCCTATGAGGATTTCGATCGGTGGATCCATTGGAGATGGAAGAGATGAAGTGAAGGGCGGTGGCTATGCTTTCCATGGATATCAAGAGGTTTGAGCGCAAAGTTGGCAGAAGGTTTGGCTTCCAAGGAAGAGATCCAGCCAGGTTTGACAAAAGGAAGGTCAAGTGCTTCACATGTCAACAGATGGGTCACTTCTCCAGAGAGTTCAAAGATAGGAAAGCGGTGATGACGAGATACTCTACTTATCGTGAGAATCAGAGGGAGGTTGGAACTTCAAAGGGATCACAGCTTTGGTCACTCTTGACATAATGTGGATGGAAGCAACATGAGCGGGAAAATGATGGTCTGTATTGATAATGTTGGTTTGATTGCAAAGTCATTTGTATCGAGGATAGGCATGATCAGATTGCCTTGATGGGCATCTCTGGTACAAACCGCTGTTTGTTTGGTTGTAGTGAGCGTTATAATGAACTCAAAGAAGCTATGATATTTTGAAACCTAAATATAATGAATGCTTTGTAGAAGTTGAAGCTTATAAACAGGCTTTAAAAACACTAGAAAGACAAAAGGTTTGGTTTCTGAAGAATCAAATAGCTTATGATGAGAAAATAAGTGTGTTAGAAAGGGATCTTGAATGTTCTAAGAATGAGTTAAAAGATCTCAGAAGTTAAGAGGGATGTAGTGTCGAAAAATCTAGAGCTAAAAGAGAAACTAGATGAAGAAATTGCTAGGCATAAAGAATGGTTGTTAAATGGAAATAAGTTAGCTAGTCACATCTATGCTAGTCAAACTCCAAATACTTCTATAGGATTAGGCTTTAAGAAGTATGTAGGGTTAGAAGCTAGGCATGACACACGCAAATCTACACACATTGTGCCTAGCTAATTTTGTGAAAGAAGGTACCCTACATGTTGTACATGGACCTATTAGAGGTGAGCACATGCCCATTGACCTCTGAAGACTTGCTTTTTAATTCTTTGCATAATAATACTGTTAAAAACAATTCTTTTCATTGTTTTGGTTTGAATACTTGCTTGTAATAGAACATCTTTTGGTTTGAATAAATCTTCTAAACAGAAGACATGTTTTGTGTGTGGAAGTAAATTTCATTTAATTAAGGATTGTGATTATCATGAGCAAAGGATGGGTAGGTGTGGTGATTCTAGGACATCTAGACCAATGTGGACTAATGTTAATGCTATACCACCTTATGTTCCACAAGCAACTAATACTAATACTCCGTTTCCTTGGAGAAGACCAGTTGTAAGACCATATGTAAACCAACAAGTTCATATTTTAAGAATGGTCATTGGCCTGGATATGTTGACTCTATGACTGATGGGAAAGGGTACTGGGATACTGCTGTCAAGTCCTCCGCAGGTTGTTCTTGGAATAAAAAGGGACCTAAATTTCAATGGAAACCCAAGAACAATAGTGGATCTTATACATCCGCATGGCATACCTCATATGATCCACAAGGCGTGTTCAAGTCAAGAATGACTTGAGCCTCCATAGTGTACTAATATTTTGTATATTGTTTTGTTGTTGTAGAATCATCCTCTTAAGCATAAAGATGTTGGCATTGTTGATAGTGGTTATTCAAGAAGTATGTCGTGAAACAGGATATGATGCATAACTTTGTATCAATTGAAGGAGGAGGCAATGTAACCTTTGGAGGAAGTGATGGAAGAATTATTGGGAAAGGGACCATCAAAACACCTCAACTGGACTTTGAGAATGTATACTATGTCAAGGAACTCCAACACTTCAATTTGTTCTCGGTCTCACAAATCTGTGACACCAAGAACAAAGTACTCTTCACAGAGGATGAATGTCTTGTGCTATCTAAAGACTTCAAACTCCCATAAGAAACTTCAATTCTGCTGAAAGTTCCTCGAAATCACAATCTTTATACATTCAACTTAACTGATGTTAAACCAGAAGGTGACTTAACTTGTTTGGTGGCTAAAGCATCTTTGGATGAGTCTACCAAATGGCATAGGAGGATGGCCCATGTCAACTTCAAGACCATAAACAAGCTCTCTAAACTGGGACTTGTTGAAGGTCTTCCTTCCAAAGTCTTCACAAATGATCATAACCTGTTGCCTCGCAACAAGGGAAAGCAACATAGAGCCTCATACAAAGTTGTTACTGCTGTGAGCATTATTTCTCGAACCTCTTCACTGCTTCATATGGATCTGTTTGGTCCAACTAAAGTGAGAAGCATTGATCATAAGTATTTTTGTCTGCGGTTATCATGATGGTTATAGCAGATTTTGTTGGGTATTCTTTCTAAGGACCAAAGATGAAACATCTCCAAGTCTGAAAGACTTCATTACCCTTATTGAGAATCAGTTGAACAAAAAGGTTAAAGGAATTCGGTGTGATAATGGGACCGAGTTCAAGAATGCTATACTTATAGAACTCTGTAGGTCTAAAGGAATCAAAAGGGACTATAGTACTCCAAGAACCCCACAACAAAATGGGGTGGCTGAAAGGAAGAATAGGACCTTGAAAGAGGCTGCAAGATCAATCTGGGGACTCGAAATTACCCACCATGTTTGGACTGAAGTCAAGTTAATGTACCTTGTTATGTATCTGAATAGGTATCCATTACTAGACCACACTTCAAAACACCATATGAACTTCTATGGGAAAGTTCCTGCTATTCATTACCTTAAACCTTTTGGATGTCAAGTGACCATTCTGAATACAAGTGATCCATTGGGCAAATTTGATGAAAAAGCTGATGATGGTTATATTGTGGGATATTCAAACTCATAGTAAAAGCGTATTGAGTTTACAATTTATCTCTAAGAAGATTGAGGAGACTTTGAACTCAGCGATTTCTAGAAGACAAGCCAAATGTTCAAGGACAAGGTCATGTTTGGTCTTTTGACCTTGATTACTTAACTGATTATTTGGGTTATTCTAGACATATGGCTAATCAACATGCAAATACTCAAGAGTCTCCAACTAACAATGCATACTATGGATGCTGATTCGACAAAGTGAGTTTGAAGATGATGAACAACCCATTGTAGTGCCTTCTTTCTCCCCTAACAATTTTACAGGTGACACTTCCAAAGTTACTTCTGATGAGAGTGATGACGAGTCCAATTATGCGAGGACCTTGCTAGGCTAAAGAAGCAGGAGTATGCGCTAATCTAGAAGCTGATAGGAATGTCTGAGGAGAATGAAAGAGAAGCAATCAAAGTGAAAATAAACATTCCAACTGAATGTGATCCTGTTTCTCCTATCATCACCAATTCTGCGAAGGCTATGCTGTCGCTTCTACTCCCATTTCTACTAGAGTGTCCACAGACTTTGGAGATCCTTATACTCGTTTTCCAAGACCCTCAGATCTTGGTGATCATCAACCCAAAGTCGTAGTCTTCACCTCACCTTCCTATGATATTGATTTTGAACCAACTGTTACTAATCTTGATACCACCATTGATGTAAACACCACTTCTACGAAAAGGATTCACAATACTCATCCACAATCAAATATTATTGGTGATCCTAACGCACCTGTTAGAACAAGGGTACGCGTGGCAAGTTCTAAATATGGTCACGTGGCTTTTATCTCTTATGTCTCAAATCAACAAAGAGACAATCACACAGACTATGAACATTGTCTTTTTGCTTGTTTCTCTCACAAGTGGAACCAACCAGGTGTTACTGGCTCTTGAAGACTCAAGTTGGCTTGAGGCAATGCAAGAAGAGATGCAACAATTTCAAAATCAGCAAGTTTGGATATTGGTACCACTACCTGATGGCAAGTATGCAATTGGGACTAAATGGATTATGAAGAATAAGAGAGATGCAAGAGGTGTTGTCATTAAAAACAAAGCAAGATTAGTTGCTCAGGGTTATAGACAAGAGGAGGGATTGATATGATGAAGAATAAGAGATGCAAGGTGTTGCTAAAACAAAGCAAGATTAGTTGCTCATGGTTATAGACAAGAGGAGGGGATTGATTATGATGAAGTGTTTGCACCTATGGCAAGAGTTGAGGCCATACGAATATTCTTGGCTTATGCATCTTACATGGGATTTATGGTGTATCAAATAGATGTTAAAGGTGCTTTCTCAGTATGGTGAAATAGAAGAGGAGGTTTATGTCACTCAACCTAAAGGATTTGAAGACCCAGATCATCCTACTCATGTTTACAAGGTTGTCAAAGCTCTCTATGGACTACATCAAGCACCACGAGCTTGGTATGCTAGGCTTTCATCATTTCTGCTGAAGCATGGATATCGAAGAGGTGCCATTGATAAAACACTTTTCCTGAAGAAGAATTCCACAGACATTATTCTTGTGCAAGTGTATGTGGATGACATTATTTTTGGATACACAAAGGAAGCTTGTGCAGGAGTTTGAGGAGCTAATGAAGGAGAGTTTCAGATGAGTGATATGGGAGTTGACTTTCTTTTGGGTCTCCAAGTTCAGCAGAAACCTGATGGTATCTTTATCACTCAGGACAAATATGTGAGGGACATCTTGAAGAAGTTTGGTATGGAGAGTGTCAGAACTGCCACTACACCTTATGAAGATCCAAAAACAAAGACCAACACTGAAGTAGATCCACAAGTGAATGTTCATTTATACAGATCTATGATTGGTTCTTTGATGTATTTAATGCAGACTTCAAGGCCCTGATATTACTTTTTTGCTGTGAGTGTTTGTTCTCGACATCAAGTTACTCCACTTACTTCCCATCTCAATGTCTGTAAGAAGATCTTTAAGTACCTCAAAGGCCAACCTCATTTAGGCCTTTGGTACCCAAAAGAATCTCCATTTAAGCTGGAAGCATATAGTGATAGTGACTATGCTGGTGCAACTCTGGATAGGAGGTCCACCACTGAGGTTGCCAATTCCTTGAAAGAGATTGATTTCTTGGCAATGCAAGAAAGACTATTGTGGCTACCTCATCTATCTGAAGCGAGTAATGCTGTCGCAAATTGCTGTGGACAAGTTCTTTGGATTCAAAATCAATTGTTGGATTATGGGTATAACTTCATGAACACAACAATTTTTATTGATAATCAAAGTACCATATATATTGTTAAAAATCCAGCCACGAACAAAACATATTGAAATCAGGCACCACTTTATAAGAGATGCATATGACAAACATTTGATAAAAGTGGTTAAAATTCACACTGATGATAATGTGGCAGATTTGTTAACAAAAGCTTTTGATGGACCAAGGTTTCAACACCTAGTGGTCCATATTGGTATGCTTAACCCTTAACTGCAAAGTTTAAGGGGAGGCATAGGCCTCAGAGGAGGCATATGCCTCAGGGGAGGATTTGTGTACACTTTGCATGTTCACTTTGTTTTTATGTAATTTTGTTTAATTTAGTATGTATACCTTTGCTTGATTTTGTTTTCTAACACTAACCATCTTATGTAAGTTTAGTATGTTTGTTCTTGTTTGGTTTGTGTGGTTCTCTCTCAGGTTCTGCTTTTGCAGCTTTGTCTATATAGTAGGAGTTTATGATGCTTGGAGATGGATATGTAAGCTTGAAAGTTTGTTTCTATTGAATGCATAAGTACTTGAATAGAGCACATATTAAAGATCTAAGAAATCGAAGACAAGTTCGCTAGTTAAAGATGCTCATTCATTCAAATTACAAACTTACACTTACCATGTTACAATCAACTTCAAAAGGAAATACAAGGACTACTAAACCTATGCTGCACACATTAACTAAGCTCATATCATCTATTCCTATAGTTGTTGGATATGCATGATCGCTCATATCTTCCACACTAGCTGCTGGATATGCATTTGTGAGGACTTGCATAACCACCCATTTCTTCTATCTTGATGGTGGATATGCATGACTGTATAAACGAAGAAGCTAAGGATCAAAATGGGAAGGATGGATTGATGAAAACGATGATGATGAAGATGACCACATATGTCCTTTGTGCTTCATCTGCTGATTTCACCAAAAAGCAATCCTTCCACCTTCCTTAACTCCTTCCTTTATATGATATGTGATGATGCACCAAAACATGGCGCAAGAAGAGCTAGCACCACCTCGAAGTTGGCACAAGGCCTTTGTTGAGGTTGAGGTGCTGGAGGTTGGGAGTAAGATGTTTCCTTCTTAGTGGACCCATCGAGAATCATCAGAGACTCACTTGGATTCACTACACTATCATCATCTGAAGAACTGAGAAATGGGGATTTTAATGGTCGTGGGTCATATGGATATGGAAAGAACTGGAGGAAATCACTGGATGATGATGATGATGATGGAGAAGAGGTTGGATTAATAACCTCTGGTTTATTACTCATGGTTAATTTTGGGGCATTGATGAATTTAGGGTTTATGATGGAAATTGGGGTAATTGATGAGAGTTAAGAGTGCATTGGGGTTTGTTTTATAGACGGGTTCAAGGCTTAATGGTATTTAATGCGAGTTAGGTGAAACATAGAAAAGATATTTAAAGCTTCTTGAATACGTGAATTGCTTCTGATTGTATCACTTCAAAGAAATTGACTATTGTTTTGCCGGTTGGAATTTGAATTGGGTAAAGATTGCATTCCACGCCGCCTGGTCAACAACTTAATATATTTGACCACAATTTGGGAAACTTCTACTTATAATCTATTCGCATATCTTCGCCTAATTATAACTCGATTCTCTTTATTCGATTCAAACACACCTTCGTTGATTGAATCTTCATCCATTATCTAAAGTTCTCATGGCACTTCAATTCAAGCACGATCATAATAAAGTTGCTTTTCTGGGAACGGCTAAGGGTGATGAGTTGTACAAACCCATGGTGGAATTCTTAAAGAGGTCCAAGATTCATTATGCTTTAACGCATTCTTCGGAAGTGATTTATGAATCGTTGGTTGAAACAATTTTGAAAGCTGAAAAGAGGAATGATACAGAGATTGTAGCTATGGTTAACGGACGAGTATGTTGTGACAAAGGAGTTGATCAGAAGTCGACTTCGATTGAATGATGAGAATGAGGTTTATCATTCAATGCTGCAGTGGTACTTGATGGGCTAAGAGCGATTGGATATCAAGGTACAAGGACGGACATGTGGTTAAAGAATCAGCTTTGTCCTATGTGGAGGTTTTTGGTTCATACATTGCTTCACTGTTTAAGCAATAAATCAGGAGGATGGGACCAATTTTCTACTCAATTGGGATGTGATATTATATGTCTATCTCGGTGGTTTAACTTATAATTTTTCTAAGTTTATTTTTGATAATATGGTTGAGAATATAACTAGGAAAAAGAACAAGTTTTTAATGTACCCTAGGTTTTTGCAAATAATATTAGACATTACTACCCAAACCCAAGCCTTTTATCCCATAGGAGCTTTATCTGCTAAACTATTTGCTTCAATGAGAACTAAGTATGAGGGGGCACATCATCCTTTGCTAGCGGCTATGTTGCCTCAAGGAAATGAATCTGCTGATGAGGGGAATGTTGTTGGTTCTCCACCTTCTACTACTATTGCTGCTGATGGGAATCCATCAGTGACAATAGATGAAGGCCCTTCTATCTTCAAGCACATCTTGTTACTCCTGAACAACCTTTATCCACTCCTTCACCTAGATCTAGTCCACCACCTATACAGGTTCCTCATGATGAGGTTGAGACTGAGTTTAATAGGCTGCCTACTCCTAGTCCTGTTAGAGATTCAGTTGATGATCATGTTCCATTCTTTGAGCATGTTGATATTTCTTCTGATAGGCCCGATGATGCTCCCATTACCACAGAGCAATCTGGCGGTGGAGGAGGACCCTATTACACTTACATCTTTGTATGCTCAAGTGAACAAGTATGTAGATGAGGTTACTGATCTCAAGAAGGAGCTTGCAGAGACTAAATCTAAGCTTGGTGGTGAGATTGTAGAATTGCAAAGAAAGGTTAATGATTTGGAAGTACAACTGGGTCAGAGAAGAAAAAGGAGATTGAATGTTTCTTCGATGAGGAGGATGGATGCTCAGTTTAAGTCACTTGATATGTTGGCTAATGTGGCTCAAGAATCTAATGTTTCTACTTCAAAGGTTGGTACATCTCCATGACAAAAGGAGCCAATTTTGTTTACTAGACGGAGGAGAAAACAATCTGTGCATAAGGATACATTGCAAAGTGAAAATATTTCAACTACTGAAGAACATGTTGTTGCTGATACTCCTTTGATGGACATTGCTGGTGCAAGTGGTCAAGCTTCAAATGTGCTATCTCAACCTGCTTCTATACCTTTCACTGATATTTCAAGTTTTTCTTTGGAAGGAATTTTAATTTGAATCCGAAGTAGATGTATTTTCAACACTGTTGAAGATTTATCTCAACATGTTTCTTCAAGCACATCACGATGAATCTTCAAGTACCTTTAGTGATACTCCTTGGTGATGTTGTTGTTGGATCTCTGATAAAGAGACAGAGGATGATTGACACTGAGCTTGGTCAGACCGTCGGTGGAGTGAACGGAAGGTTAGCACAAGAGAGGATGTTAGATGAATGTGCAAATTTGAAGAAAAGTGCTGAATTGGCTCAACAGATTGAAGATGAGTCTATTTCTAAATTGCCACCTGAGAGACGAAAAGAATTGGATGCAATGGCTACTCGATGCCCTGCGAACACGGATGTCTATAATCGCAAGCTATTTCTAATCCTTCACTTGCTCAGAGTATTTTAGGGGCAGATTTTGATAGTGAACAATTTGTAGCTCAAATGGTGGCTCGTTGACAACAAAGAAAGGCGAGAAGAAAGCTGCTAAAAAGAAAGCTATAATTCTCGAAGAACAAGGCTAAGAGAGAGAGACCACTAAGCTGAAGCTCAGAAGAAAGCAAAATGAGAATGGTAGTGAAAAATCAGAGTTCTTCAGGTGTTTAACCTCGGGTTTAACAATGAAGCAAGTCATGGCTTTGCCTGATCCTGTTCTGATTCGCAAATATCATTATATCATGAAGTTTTCTTCATCTTCTTCAAAACATTCTTCAAATTTGAAAAGGATTGCTGGAACTATAGATGCTCCACAGGCCAAAAGACCTAAATTTGTTGAGATTGTGGATAATTTTGATGATATTCCATCAAAGGTGATGTCTCCAGTGGTTCCTTCTGAAGCCACTACTGAAGCTATTCCTTCACCTTCCAGGGTTTCTTCTGCTGAACCTTCTATTTTTGCTGCAGTAACTACAAGTTCCTAGTTCAAGCGACAAAGTTTATTCGCTAAAGCTTCTTTGAACCTTCTGTGGTTTTACTGCTGAAACACCTAATGCCGTTTCAACTTCATTTGTGAAGTCTGTTGATACTGAAGGAGATAATCCAGTTAACGGCTGAAACAACTATTGTCAAATCTACACAGGCAAGAAAGGTGCTGAATGAATGAAATACGTGGTAATGTTTCGATGCAAATAAGCGAATCGAAGATATTCCATCTTGGACATATATCTTCCTGGTAGGAGGAAGAAGAGGATGGCTAAACGAAAGTTCTCTTCTTTAAGGAAATCATGAGATCGGATTCAGTCATCTCGTAAGCATATTAAGGTTGAGACATCTCACAAGGATAATAATGTGGATTTAAAGGCGGTGAGTCATCTTTATCCAAGAAGGATCTGCATCTTGATTTTCTGAGGGTCTTATGATGTTTTGGTTAATTGGTCATTGTCAGATGATGAGCTTAATATCATTCACCGTTTGGATCAAACCACCATGCAATTTAACTTTTTGAAGGAGATCTTGCATCTGGTGGACAGGGCAGATTTGGTTACGTTGTATAACCTTGTCAATAAGTATTATCAATCTAATGCACCAAAGGGTTCTGGGTTATATTTATTGGGTGATCTTCATGTTTTGTTTGATTCAATATCTCCCAATGGTAAAGGATACTTTATTTGGCAGAACTCCCACTTGTGGCAGGTTACGTCTTGGAGATTTTATCCTCTGCCTCGTGTGCATGTAGTTGAGACAAAGGGTGGTATTATTGTCTGTATGTTTGCTGAGAGAACTTATCCATTATCCATGAAGCTTATGGAAAGCATGCTTATCCGAGTTGGAAGTTCCTCGAACTCCTGTTGGCAATGATAATTTGTATGCTGAACAATGTGTTGGTGTTATTAAGAATCAGCTTATGGCACATAGAGGTTCATCTTGATTATGGTACTTTGTATGGTTTGTAATTTTTGTTTATTTGTTTATTTCTTAGTTAAAAAAAATAAAAATAAAATAAAATAAAATAAAACTATATTTTTTGTTTAACTAACTTTTATTGCAGGTTTGTTGTATAGTATTGCTGGTTATTAACTCACCAGATATCCCTTGTGTATATCAAAGAGTTGGCTAGTCCAAAGGGTACAGCTTTGGTAAAGACACATCAAATCTGTTGATAGCTGTAATGGTTTGCTCAAAATCATAGGGTTTGCAACCACCCATGCTTAATTGCTGAGTGTTGTATGGTCATCAATTCACCATGGTTTATTCCTTTTGGAATCCAAGAATTGACTAGCCCACATGTATATGGCTTGTGGTAAAGGAAGTGGAATACCATATTTGGTAATCAGTTCACCAATTTTAAGAATTGACTAGCCCTGAGCAAACGGCTACAGGTAAAGACATTTCAAATCCGTTCATGGTTGTTGATTTGCTAATAAATCAGATGGTTATCAGTGTACCATGGTTTTTGAACTTAAACATTTTACTCCAGAGAGTGATGGCTATTGGTAAAGAGACATCAAATCCATTATTTTCAATGATTCACCTCTCACAGGAGTTAACACACCGGATGTGATGAGAATAGTATGAAACTAATATGTTTTGATGTACATTTTGTCATTTGTTCCTTTGCAAAGATGGAGTTTCAGAGTTTCTTCATCAAAGAGATGATTTTGTTTTGATTCTTTGCTGGTGATGTTTGACTACAATCCTCTAGTGCTGCAAGGTTAAAGATCTATCAAGAAACTGGAACTTAACCAAGTCAAATTCCAGTTTAAGGGAGGATTGTTGAGAATTATGTGAAGTAATTTATTCTGCTTCTAAGATTATCTTTGAATGGATTCTCCAAGACATAGTTCTACCTGAAGTTATATATTTATTAGTTTGTTTCTGCGGATATAGTTATTCCGTATTTTCTATAGTTAGTTAGGATATGCATGAGCTTTATTAGGAAGTGATTGTGTATATCTTATTGAGTTTTACGTTTCTTAGAGAAGAAGTTAGGGTTCCTTGTCTATAAAAGGAACACGATAGAATGAATTATGTATTAGACGTTTACAAATTATTAATATAACGATCCATAGAGGATCAAAGAGTTCTTAGTTATCTGTGTTTTATACTTGTGTTTATATTCCGCTAAAGAATACAAGTTGTAGAGATTTTCTTTTAGTTTGTTTGTGATTACACAAGCAATACTAACGATCTACGAAGCTCAAGATCTATCAAGGTCTGCTAGTTTTCAACAAAAGGTGTAGGAAAGTAAAAAGCAAGCAAGTAGTTTTCACTGGTTATGAAACATTTAAAATGTTGTCAAATTCAGTGGGAGCATTGTGTTGTATTACTGAATAAGAAGTTGTTGAAACAATTTCTAATTCAGTGAGAGCTACAAGCCTTATTTGCTATGTAGTAATCCAAATTATCTCTTGAATATCATGTAGATAATTACTTTCCAATTGTAGGCACTTATGTTTTTTTAAGGATTGTCATGTGCTTTTCCTTATTAATCAATATAGTCCTATATCTACTAGTTATATCTATGACACAAATCATATTAATCAAATAAACGAACGTGTATCGTGTTGTTTATATGCTACATGATGTTGTTCCATGCACAAGTGGGAGAAATCTTTATTGTGTGCAAGGTACAACACATATTAGTATGATTTAAATGGATTCTCTTGACTGTAAAGTAAGAGAATAACGTTCTAATAGGAAGTATACATTTAAATATGTATGATTGCCCTATTAAGAACATGTGTCAAGATGATAACAAAGACTACTTTATTTTAAATATTTATGTCATTCAAATAGTTAAGAAACACTTGTAGTTACAATTTATGTTACGTGAGAACGTGAACTAGATTATAGCCTAAGGTAAAATATCCACGTGTCGTGAGAACGAGCATGGATGATTTTGCAGTTTCTTACCTTGAACATTTCATGGAATGACATAATTAAATGAAGTAATCTAATACTACTTTGAATTTAAGTATTCGTTGAATGACTTAAATATATGTAGTAAATATTAACTTGAAATATTAATTGAAACCCAAGGTGGTGTTCATAATTACTTTAATTATAAATGTTTATGATTTTGTAAAGTCTCAAACATGAAGTCTGTTAATACAAGACTTACAATATAAAGTAAGACGTTAACTTGCTATGTTTTAAGACATATGCATGAAGTCAATGAGTTGATCAATGACTTATAACGTATAGTGGGATTATAATTGTTGTGTCTTTTGACTTGGTCAAGAATACTTGTGTTATAATACATGCAATTGACTTGGTAATTCTATTGTACCATTAAGTTTTACTTTGTTGGTAAATACGTAAGCCAAAGAGTAGATGGTTATCTTAAAATATTGTTAGATTATCCTACAATATTAATTCTAAGGAAATACCATAGTTTTATGGTATGTTCAGTTAGAAAAATCAAAATCTATTGGCATGTTTGATTCAAGATAACTATAGTTTCTTTCACATGTTATCAAGGTTAGAAGATTGAGTATAGATTAAATATACTCAATAAGACTCCAACCTAGAAGATTGATAAAACACCATTTGTTTACGGAATGTGATGAATCACATTAAGTCTTATAATGAAGTTCTGAATTTGTTAAACTACTTGTAAAGTGGGTTGTAACAAACTAACGTCACGAACTGTCAGTGTTTTTTTTTTTTTTTTTTTTTTGTAATATCCAAAAAGAGAACAATGTATTGTTGCTCTACTTGATAAACTATTTAAAGGTAATCTTTAAATTGTTTAAGGCAAGTGGGAGTTTTGTTTAGATCTTGAAAGATTAAATTACAAAATACATAATCTTCTAAAATACACTAGCAAAGATCATGGTGAGGCTAAACATGTAAATGATAGACCTCAAGATGATGGAATTGTAATTCGTAGATCCGTAAGGATATCTCAGATATTTAATATGTTGAGGAATATGAGTTACAGGATCATGGTAAGTCTGTTAATCATAATGATGAATTTACCAAATGTTGAATTGTGGTAAATCAATCATACTATGAATGTTGAGATGCTATCCATAAAGATAATCAACTTTAGAAACTTGGTTTATCTTAATGAAGATGATTTTCTTCAAAGGATGAAAACTCTAGTGGTTTAAATCTTTGTGTAGAAATTATATGGACAATATTGTACACGTATTTAATATATGTCTAGTGATAATAATATTAATCATACTTAAGCAGTTAACTATGATTGAATATTCTTTCCTAGATACATTAAATAGAAGTATAAAGATTATAATTGTCATACTTAGTTTCATTGATATGAAATTTTGACAATGAATATCAAAACTCTTTGTTTTGGAATTACTTTTGAGGCGATAAGTATCTATGCAAATGAGTTTTTATGAATTCAAATAATCTTTGAATATGTACAAACTGCATGAATCCATGAATGGATATATGCATGCATCTAGGAGATGATTCTTATGTTTAATATTAAATCCATATTTGATTTAATAAATTAAAATAAGATAGCTCATAAGAATTCCTGAAAGCTAGTGGGAGTATTATTTTTTAAATCTTATATGTTGTATGGGCAACTACATTCCACCTAAATTAAGTTTTAGTTGGAATGAACTTCATTTGTAAGATTTGGAAATAAGATATATATCCTTGGAATATATGTTTATTATTTTAAACATATGCGGTAAATAAATGAGTCTAATAGAACATGATGGATATATAATGAGATCTTAAAGTCTAACTTGAAGATTCATCATGTACATCATGTTGTAAGATTGTTGTGTCATGCTTGATTACAAGATGATTTGACAACATTGAAAGTTGTTAGTGTAATAAATATTTTAAAAGAAATATGTTTGGATGTAGAATCACATTCCACAGTCTGGAGATGCTCTTAGATTCTATGGATGAAAATATGGCAATTGTTTCATAATTGTCATTGCCAACAAACTTGAGTTTTGGTAGGCACCAACATTACACTATAACTGTTCATAGTTTACGGATGTTTAAAGAGCATATTGTTGTACACCATGATGCTAATATAATTGAGATGACACTCAATTCTAGTCATGGTATCCTTGATGATGACCATGCTGACTAGTTATGCTCAACTAAGAGCATAGTTGCATTATACATTAAAGAATAAGAATACTTTAAACTTTAAAGTTTTGGAAGATGATTGTCATAAAAGGGTGGTTCAAGTTATCACGCACCTTATGGAATGATATGACAATATCAAGATATGTGTAAACACATACAAGAAATTCACTTATTGAATTCTTGAAATAAGTATTCTCAAAATTCCTATAGATCAAAGTGAATTGAAATTATGCCTTGTCAACAAGTATGATTCTCATGACTTGTGGCAAAAATTCATTAACTAGTATTATCATGCATTGATCTATTTAGTATTTGGATAAAGGATGATAAACAATTATTATTTATAATGAATTAAAGTACGGTATACGTTTAATTTCATTTATAATATTGTGTCATGTATTTGCATGTTTAAATCCTTGAATAACTTAAGTTATTCTAAATAGTCCGTTGTCGATCAATAACATGGGAATGATATTGAATTAAGACAAATCTGAGTATTAGTTAGAATATACTTGAAAGTATATTGATGCGTAGCATGACTAATTTTAGATGATATTCGATGAATTGAGTATAGGATTTATCCCACCCACATGATGATACTTTATGGATCTTAGTCATTAAGTATATCATGAATATTTATCCTCTGACTTGAGATACCAGAGATATGTCATGGATGTAGTGCATTTTTTGAAGCAATCTAACGCTATACATGAATGGTAGTTATAAGGGTTGTTTTCAGAAGTGTTGCGAAATCTATGAATCCTGCTTGTAGTCGAAATAGGATTTGTTTCCTTCAAATTTATTTTGAAGTATAATACTGTTGGGGCCCTCGTAGGGTTGTTAAGATGTTTGCATGGCCATGCCCAAGGTCTTCTGGAATATGTTCAGAAGAATTGGTAATTTTGATCAATCACATAAGCGAGAAACGAATAGTTAATTAAGAAATGAGTGAGATCCATATTCTTATTAACATGGTATTAGAAACAAAAGGATGAATATGATGATGAATCATCGAAACTTGGTTTTTCTCCAGAAAACCATACACGAGTTGTACCGGGGGCATTGGCGTGTTGCTAGACGCTAACCAATGTCATTTCACGTTTTGTAAACATATCCAAGTGGGAGCTGTTGAAAATGTATATATTTACAAATACGTAAATGTCCGGATTCGAACTCGTGACCACGGGATTGCACACATTAGCGAATGAGAATTAAAGTTAAATAATTAATGTTAATGTTTACGATTAATTATTGCACATAAAGTCCATTTAACGACCGTTAAGTATTTAACGGAAAATAACTAACGACCGTTAACTGTAAAGAGAAGGACTTGTAGTGTAAAATCTTAAAATGGAAAAGATATGGGAATCCCTTTGGGGGCTTTACATGGCCGGCCATAGGGGGGCTTCTCCAAGCCCAAACCCTAACTTGTTCCCAAAGATTTGTGAACATTATATATACAGAGGCTAGGGTTTAGGGTTTTCTCATTACTTTGTGCATTGAATTAACCCTAGATCTCTCCCTCTTCCTCTCTTGCTCTTGTTCGGCTGAACCCTCCTCTAAGGGGTGTTTTGTGTTAGATCTAGCAATCGCTTGATTCGTTTGTTAATTCGTGTGTACAAAACTGTGGTTGTAAGACACTATTCTTACACCAAATGGTTTGAGTTATAAAACGGTAAGGGACAACTCTTTAAACCACTTCATCATATTCATTTAAGAGATCTAGCCAATTGCAAGAGGTACGTTACGCATTACTTCAGTTAATTAATTATTGTTATGATCTTTAGTCTTCCGCTGTGTACTCTGTGGTGTCTACATATTTTATTGTATGTCATATATCTTAAACTCAACATTCTCAACTTGTTGCACAAAATTTGTCTTGAATAAATCTTTGATGACTTCACACCATCTTCATTCTTTCGGTTCACTTGTTCCTCACGAACTTACTTCACATAAACTTGCTTTTGTAGTTTCTCACTACTTTGTATCACACAGCTTTCCTTCTTCCTTTTCAACCTTCACGGTTTGTTTTCTTTAAACAAGCCAACGCCCATTTTTTGGTCTTCATCTTTTGCATCACACCGTCTTCAATTTGATCAAACACTAATCTGTTCTTCACGAATCATTCTTTACAGCTAACTTGGTTATTTCACATAACCTCTCTTCTGTATCAATTCGTATCACGCGACTTTGCTTTGATCGTATCACACGACCAAGCCTTCTATCTTTCTAATTTTCATCAATTAGGCACATTAAAAGTGCTGGTTCATCATCATTCTCTACTAAAAGTGCCTCAACTTCCTCCTTTTTCTTGCTTGGACATTCATAAGCATAGTGCCAAAGTTTTCCACACTTGTAACAATTTATTTGCGACTTATCACCATTCCTTCGCGGTTTGTTGTCGGTTCCATCTAACTCATCTAATGTGTATTTTTCACTTCTATACTTCCCTCTTCCTCGTGTCTGATTACCACTTCCTTGTCTACCATTTCTATAGTCGCGTTTATAATTTCTGTTATTCCTTTGACGTGTGAGTAACAAATTCTCACTATTATCTTCCTGACTTCATTTTCTAAACTTAATCCTTTCTTCATAAGTATTAAGTTTCCTAATAATCTCCTCCAACTTCACGATTTTAAAATTAACAATCATCTCAATGGTCGCTACTACGGGCACAAACTTATCTGGTACTCCATTAAGTACTTTCCTTACTTTCGTTTGCTCATCAAACATTAATCCACATGTAGCAGCCTTTGTAATAATACTCATCAACTTCCCAGCGAATGAATCTATTGATTCATCTTCTTCCATCACAAGTCTCTCAAATTCTGATTTAAGTTGTTGCTAGTGCGCCTGTTGTTAATCTTCTGTCCCAATAAATCTGGACTTTAGAGAGTCCCAAATTTCTTTCGCTGTTTCACATCCCGCAACTTGCATTTGCAAATCTTCTGGTAACCCTTGAAATAGGTATGTTGACGTAGAACTATCCCTTTTTACATCAATCTCTTTTGATGTACGTGTTCCTTCTACTAAATCCCATACTCCATTCGCCGTTAGTATCTTCTTCATTCTTAATGCCCATAATGTATAGTTCATATTATTTAGAACTGGGCATTGGTATGATGGTAACGATGTGGCGAAAACAACTTTGTTTTCATTTTTATCTCCCGTCATATCTTTCGATTTGATTTTCTTTTGTTAATTTTCCCTTGGGCCTCTAGAATTCTTGTGGGCTTTATAAAGTATCGTTCTTTTATTCCCAAATGATAAACTGCGCTCCTTTCTATTCCCAAATAAAACACGCTTCTGCTTCCTTCCTTCTTTCTTCTACGCACAATTAGGGCGCCAAGTAACGACCCTTGTCCCTCTTCTGGTTTTTTCTTTCTAATCAAATGGTGGTGGTTAATCAGTGTTTCGCTTTTCTTCTCTGGTAACGATGGTCGCTCTTGTCTGTTCTCTTCTCCGGCAAGTACACGGCGGCGGATTCTATTTCGCACAACCGGGTATGTTTATTTCTTTCTTGTTTGATTCCTCTGAATCAAAACTCTTTCCCTCTGGTTCGAACCTTCGGCTCTGATGCCACTGTTGTACAGGTTTCAATCACACACAAACGTATATAAGATTCACTCTTTTGATCAAGAACAAAATGTATACAATCACTATATTATGCAATTTTATCTATTCTATAAATGTTTACATGCACTTGTTTATATAGAGGTTCCAGCGAACCATTGTGACACTAACAAACATAACCGCCTGTAACTACTTCTAATGAATAACGGTTATTAACTTTCTAACTAACAAGTTTAGCCCTTAGGCTTTTTCTTTTGTTACATGTATACCGAGCAATGAGAGGGATTAAGTCCACATTTTTTACCCCGTTTTCATATTTTCTATCAGGTGAGTGACAACTAGCTAGCCCTCTAGTGGTTATGCATTTTGTTGGGTTTGGATGGCGGGAGCTTCCTCTTTCAAGTGTTTTTTATTTTCACACTTGTAAGTCTACCGCTGTTTTAATTTTAGGTTTGTTATACTTGGAGTTTTCATTTCACTGTCGCTGCAATAATTCTCATCTTGATAGTTTTATTATTAACATAATTGTCTTAATGCATTATATCTAATTTAATTTTCGTGACTTTGGTAATGCTTATTTCTACTTTTTTTACTCCAGCACCAACTTGTTTTAATGTTCAAGTTGTGATACTCTTGATACAATTAATCTGCATTAATTCTTGGTATGTTTCTCTTTGAATTGGTAATATTTCGGTGTCTGTTGGAATCACTCATAAACTAGATTACAAATGTTAGTAATTAATATGTAATAGTTAGCTTAATTAGGCTTTTATGTTTGTTATTATGCTTAGGCTTATGTAGAAGGCCCATAAGCCTAGACCCAAGCCTAATAAGGAAATGAAGGGACTAGGAGTGTTGCCCTAGCTCCCTCTCCTATAAATAGTCTTGTAAACTCTCATTTGAGAGTTGGTTGTTCACTCTTACTCATTTCCTACGCATAAACCTTTCTTCATATTATTCGTGTTTTATGTTTCGGTGTTCATCCGATCTATCTCCTATCTATACTTCTTATATTGATGTTTGTGTTACATAAATGGGAACCTAACAGTGGTATCATTCGCCAAATAGTTGGGTTAAACGATTTTGTTTTGAAGTTTTTTAGAATATACGCGTAAGTCTCATTCTATAACATTCATACGCTTAAAAACTTATTTTTTTCACTTTAAAATCCAAGATTCTTGTACTTTAAAGGTTATTTGGTGTTAAAGTTTAAGTTTTTGGAAAAAAGTTTGAAACTTTACGTGTATTTCATTGTTTTAAAGCTTGGTTTTAGTAGTGTGTTCATTTCTACGCGTAAGGTGAATACGTGTTTTGGATCATCAAGTTTCACACTTTTGTGTTATTTTGGTGATATTGAAGCTGTTTCATCATAAAAATCTGGTTTAGAAACACTTTTGGGCAGAAATCTCAGTTTTGGCAAAATTTGGTTATTCTTACGCCTAAGTAAAACCCTAGTT
This sequence comes from Chrysanthemum makinoi, assembly GCA_910596185.1. Taxonomy (NCBI): domain Eukaryota; kingdom Viridiplantae; phylum Streptophyta; class Magnoliopsida; order Asterales; family Asteraceae; genus Chrysanthemum; species Chrysanthemum makinoi. The sequence goes on from OU343218.1 coordinate 250,890,624, forward strand.
TTACGCGTAAGAATTCAAATCGCGTAAGCTTCTTCAAGGTCTGATCTTCAAGTGCTATTGGTTTACTCAGTGTTTTCTTGCTTGGATAAGCCTGAAAACACTTCGACTTTGGATATCTCTTACACTGGATAAGTGTAAAGGATTTTTTGGTTAAAACCCTAGTTTTATGCATAAGCATAAAAGCTTACGAGTAAACATCTTACGCATAAGCATTTTCTACGCATAAGCTTGTCTTACGCATAAGGAAATCTTACGCATAAGGTTCTTATTGTTAAGCATTTGGTTTACGCCTAAGCTAAGCTTTTATCTCAAGCCTACGCGTAAGCTTCTTTCTACGCGTAAGCTTCTTTCTACGCGTAAGCTTCTCTCTACGCGTAAGCTTCTTTCTACGCGTAAGGTTTCCTCTACGCATAAGCTGGTTTTCTACGCCTAAGCACTTCTTCAACAAACAACAAGTTTCATTCGACTACAAAGATCCATCATCAACACAAGTAGAGATTAAAAAAATAATAATAATAAAAAATAAAAATAAATAAAAAAAATTAATTTGAGTAAAATTTAATTTTTGGGTGAGACTAAACGTTCAATTTTTTTTGGGCCCAAATTCGAATTTTTGGGGTTAAATTTTGCGTCAAAATTGTCAAAACTCAAATTTTTCTTACAACCTTAAAATTGGATTTTATAGTGAATTTCAAACTTTGGGAGTGAAAATTTTTTCAAAATTATTTTTGGAGGGAAATTAGATATTTACTATATCGGCCTTCTGTGTGCTATATCGACTTCGCACATTTTCTCTTTGATTCTTCTGCAGGGGAGAGAGAGTATTTAAATTAATGGATTCTGAAGATGATAAGGCATTTGTGGAATTGAAAGAAGGATGGATGGTTCTGTCTAAGATGTTGAACTCAATGATTAACAATTCCAAGCGTCAGACATCATCAAATTCCCGAAATCCTGCAGTCGTGCAAGGTGAAAGAGTTGATGTACATGGAAGGGATGTTGAGAATGTTGTGATTACTGCATCGTGAAGTCGCGGACAATGAGGTTGTAGCATTGGAAAAACAGATGACAACAGCAGATCCGAGAAGATATCATACTTAACTATGACACCGAGCCCAACTTTGACGAAGAACAAATGGTTGAGGAAGATATCTTAGCCATCTATGACACGAGCCGAACCGACAAAGAACAAATGGTTGAGGTACTATCTCTTGTTGATCGATTCATTGAAATGCGACACAACATACTGATCAACCTGAATTCAGTAATGAATGAGAGGTTGACCAGTGTGTTGCACAATGTCCAGACAACTATCTCATGTCTGAGCCCTTACTTGTTAACAATTCAACTGAAACGTCAAATCAAACTCTTGAATCTGAAAACACTCTTCTCAAAAAGACCATTGTTCAGTTTCAAAAATATTTTTCAAAACTTGAGGCTCATTGCATCTCTCTTGAACTTAAAATACAAAACAAATTTTTAAACTCAGAGCCAAATAGTAAATCTTTGAATGAACAAAGTAATCGTGTGGATACATTAGTAAAAGAAAATGAGCATTTAAAGGCTCAAATTCAAGCAAAGGGGCTCGCACATGTTGCTTTACAAAACAAACTGAGAAGATTAACTGGCAAGAGTGTGGATACTAATTTTGCAAAACCAACAATCTTGGGAAAATCGTCTTTACAACCAATCAGGAGTTAGACAACCAACTGCTTTTAAATCTGTACGATCAAAATCTTCAAAACCACGGTTTGCCTCCCAAGTTGTTGAGAAAAATCATTTGACAAAACCAGTCAATCCACATTCATGGCCTAAGAAAAATGCTTCTGCTTCTGTTTCTGTTATACATGTTTCTGTTAAACCTCAACAAGTAGTTGCACCTGGCCAATCTAGGATTAGTTTGAAAACAATTTCAAAACAGAGCATCAAAATTCAAAATTCATGTGATACAAAGGACTTGCACAAGAACTATGATCTAGAAAAGGCTAGGAAAAGGGCACTACTCCAAAAGAATGGAGTCTTAGGTTCACGACCTGGTGTATTACCTTCTAGTGTATTACTAAACACTGTTTGTAGTAGCAAACCAAAACCTAAGTGTACTCAACAGACAGTTAGAAATAAACCCGTTGATCTAAATGAAAAATTTCAGAAACCTAATAGGTGGATCAATATAGGACGCAGACTCTTCCCAAAAGAAGTTTCAATATCCCCTAGATCTAACCTTAGATGGATACCAACGGGTAGAGTTTTCAAAACTGTTGGTCTTAGGTGGATTCCTACAGGCAAGATACTAAGTAGTTGCACCAAAACAAGTATGATACCCACAACATCCATCCCTGAGGTAGGAAAGGAAATCATCAAAATAGCATGTTCAGGTATCAAGAAGATTATTCACACAACATCTTTATGCTTCTAACATTTGGAACCCAGTTACACTTGGGGATCCATGTCTTTTCTATCTTGCCCCCTCCTATTTTCTTTACAGGTACAACATCTATGGCTTCTAAGTAACACAACTTAGGACCCGTTTCTCACCGTCTAAAATATAATGATCCATCAGCTGCTCCACCATTGTACTAAATCGTCAAGAATTGGAAACATTGCTTGCTCATCTGGTTAAAGATTCTGTCAAAAGTCGTGCTTCAGATGTATCGAATGTTTCCGCTGCACAACCTGACTATACTCTAATTTCATATACACCTGAATCTACCACAACAACCGTTGTTGTAGCTGCACCTCCAATCGAATCTCTGACAACAGAAGAACAAAATGCTTCCTACAACAATGACACAGCTGATAATCAACATAATGAATAGAGAAGTTATATTAGCAGTTAATTCTCTCGTGATATTTATGGTACTTCACACTTGCTCGATTAATCGGACATACATGGTTTCGCTGTCTCCTTATACATGGTTTCGCTGTCTCCAATTCATCATCAACATACGTGATGTATGATTCTGATTCAATGAAAACATCGGGGGAAGATAGTGTAGGTGTTCATTGTTTCCTTGATGTCGTTTGCGAAAACCCTATCTCTTCTTGGATTTCTTCAATTAGGGGGAAGAAATGAGACGATCTGTGGTTCAAACGTCTCACTTTGGTGTTATCATCTCACTTTCTCAGGGTTATTGTGTGTGAAGTTACCTAAATATGATGATATGATGCCTCACACTCGGTCATTTTATCGAGAAATTTCATACTCACAGGTCATTATTATTCCGATAGACTGTAACATTCAGGGGGAAGTCGTTTCATTTCGTCTTTCATGGTTTGTTTGGTGTGAAGCATCTACATTCGTTAGAAGATTTTGTTGATTTCTTGTATGTTACCCACGAACGGATTTTCCGCAATATGTCAGATTTACATTGTGTTGTTTACTGCTCATCTACAAATTACGATGCGTACTGAAAACTTCAAAAGTTAGAGGAAATGTCGACTTCATCAAAGTTTCAAATTTGGTAAAGACAGTTGTTAGTTTGGGGGGAAGCTGATTCAGAAACTTCGTCAATGAGGGGGAAGCTGATTCAGAAACTTCGTCAATGAGGGGGAAGCTAATCATTTTCATACTTATTACATCATTTCTCTGTTTATATTCACAATTGCTTCTGAGCAAAACAGCTTGGAACCCGGTCATAATTGTCTAACTTTCCCCAAACCCCATCATCAGCTGAACCAAGCCTTCAGCTTACCCGACGTCAAATGGAACAGATATTTGATCCTCTGTTTAGTGATGATATTGATCAACGTGCTCCAGATGTATCTACTATTTCCGCTGCTCAACCTGATAACACTCCTATACCTGATATACCTGAAACCACAACTTCTGTTGCTGAAGCACCTCCAATTGACTCTACAACAACAGTCGAACAAACCGCATCCAATGACGCTGAATCAGCTGATGATCTTCTGAACCAAGAGGTACCCACACCTGCAGATTATGATCCAAATGCATTCTTTAACCAATTTGCAAATGATTCTTCAACTTCTGATGTTGCGGAATCATCTACAAACCATTTGAACCCTCCTAATCTGCACAATGTATATCAGCACCAACCCTCCACACATCGTTGGACTAAAGACCATCCTTTTGTGAACATTATTGGAAACCCGAATCAACCAGTCGTAACTAGACAACGCCTTCAGACTGACAGAGAACATTGCATCTATGCATTAACAGTGTGTCAATCTGAACCCAAAAACATTAAAGAAGAAATGACTTACGACAACTGGATTGAATCCATGCAAGAAGAATTGAATCAGTTTAAACGTCTTGAAGTATGGGAATTGGTTGAAAGACCAACAGGGGTCTACATCATTGGTCTGAAATGGATTTGGAAAAACAAGTTAGATGTTGAGGGTACGGTTATCAGAAATAAGTCACGTCTGGTGGCTAAGGGTTATCGTCAAGAAGAGGTTATTGATTACGAGGAATCATTCGCGCCGGTTGCTAGACTTGAGGTTGTACAGATTTTTCTAGCATTTGCGGCTCATCTGAACATCACGGTATATCAAATGGATGTCAAAACCGCCTTTCTGAATGGTAAACTGAAGGAAACGGAATACGTTAGCCAGCCGGAAGGATTCGTTGATCCAGAGTTCCCTAATCACGTCTACAAACTGAACAAGGCTCTCTACGGTCTCAAACAAGCTCCCTGCGTGGTATGATAAGTTATCTTCCTTTCTCATTGAAACTAATTTCATCAAAGGATCCGTCGACCCAACACTTTTCATACAATATCACGGGGCACACATTTTAATCGTTCAAATTTATGTGGATGACATCATTTTTGGGTCAACACATTTAAAATACTCAAACGCTTTTTCAAAACTTATGAAAAAACATTTTGAAATGTCCATGATGGGTGAACTTACGTTCTTTCTAGGACTACAAGTTCATCAATCACCCCGTTGTATTACATGGGATGACAAGTTGTGATACCTATGCCACTCCAATGGCACACACCAACAAACTGGATGCTGATTTACATGGGAAACTGGTTGACGCTACCAAATACCGAAGTATCATTGGGTCCCTCATGTATCTAACAGCCCACGATGAGACCGACATTGTATTTTCATTATATCTTTGCTCCGTTATCAGTCAAGACCAACTGAGAAACACCTCTCTGAGGCTAAAAGAATCCTCCGATACATCAAGGGAACCATTAACTTGGAGATCGGCATCCGAAGGATTCCTGGTTTTGAACTAATCGCTTTTTCAGACCGATCACGCAGGTTTCTTAGATTCTCGAAAAAAGTACTTCGTGTGCTTTACAATTTCTTGGTGATAAACTGGTGTCATGGCAATTGAAGAAGCAGGATTGTACATCTGTCCTCAACGAAGTAATATGTAGCCATGTCGGCGTGTTGTGCTCAAGTCATTTGGATGAGAACACAACTCAAAGACTATGGTTATGTATTTGACAAAATCCCGATGTACTGCGACAATCGAAGTGCTATTGCAATATCCTGCAACTCTCTTCAACATTCGAAGTCCAAGCACATCGATCTTCGATATCATTTCATCAAGGAGCATGTGGAAAAGTGAAGTACCGTTGTTGAATTATATTTCTTGGTGGATGCAATACCAGCTGGTACCCTTCTCACCAAAGCCTTAGCCTCTCTCGCTAGGTTTAATGAGTTGGTCCACCGGATTGGTATGCGATGTTTGACTCCAGAGGAACTGGACGAACTTTTAAAACAATCTTAAAACCAGTCAAACACCAAAACCTCTTTTGTAAATATTTTTCAAAAAACAAAATACAAAAATATAAAATTTTCAAAATTCAAAAGTATTCTCCTATCTAAATTTCTTTCAAACATCGCAAGTATAAATCTTCCGTCAACACTGTGTTCTATCAAACTTTTCACAATTTTCCCTAACAAGTGTTGATAAGGGGAGAAAGTAAATATTTTTCGGTTTCATAAAACCTTGTACTTGCATGTTTCCATTAATATGTTGTTTCTTCTAAAATGGTGGATACGTTTCTTGTCAAATACTCTCCTCGGACTCAAATGTCTTTCAAAATTCATTATTTGAAAAGTCGAAGGGGGGTATCGTTAAGTTTCTTGCCTTACAAGTGTTTTGTCTAACCTAAACGGAAGTTAAAGGATCTTGGTTGGAACCTATTTGAGATTGAGGGACTGAATGTGTCAACTTGGCAAATTAATTTTAACAAAATCATTCACCTAAACCACCAATATCAAACGGCCCAAATCAAATCTTCAAAATCCGTTCAAGCTGTTCATAATCTGTAAGTTCTAAATTGTTTTGATCAAGATTCTAAACAAGGATTTCAAAAATCTTTCAAATCCAACGGTTAAAACTCTTTAAACTGATTTTGAAAATTTGTTCACTCGAACGAATTGGGTGTTTATGCATAAAAATGTTTGGATTGAAATGAGTTATGTTAAAACCTTTCTTGGTGTCTATTAAACTTGTTTCAATCGTCCAAAATCATCCAGAATCTTAAATTTCATTAATTTGAATTCTAGGGTCCTTGCGCTCATTTAGGGTTTTTCTATTATGTGATATGTTATTAGGTGGTCAAGAAAGTGTTAGAATAAGTATATATGCATGTTTTTGAACCTTTAAATTAGCGAAACATCTAAACCTGTAGAATTTAAGTTTTAGGTTTTTAAGGGTTCATCTCGAATCTTCTAATTCGTGGTGGAAATGTTAAAATCTTATTCCATTGCACTCATATGACATCTAGGACACTCCAGAAACATTCTTGGTTGATTTGTGTGGCTATATCTCTTACGCATAGATTAAGGGTTTAGGGTTTATGAAATTTTACGCCTAAGTCTTTGTGTGTGTATCATGATGTTCTTGTGCTTGTTTTGTGATCTATAAGATGTTTTGAATAAACTGTAATCAAGTTTTCATGTTTATGTTTAACCGCTTACGCATAAGAGGTCTACAATGGATTACGCGTATCTTGGAAAGATATTCGTAAACAAGGCTTGTTACGCATAAGCTTTACTCTTACGAGTAAACTTTTCGCATAACATTCAGCTTATTCCTACGAGTAAGCCTAAAGCCTTTGAACTTGTCTTACGCGTGAAAACTCTTACGCAAGCTTGGTCTTACGCTTTTTACTCTCTACATAAGCTCCTTTCTTACGCATAAGGATCCTTGTTACACATAACCCACTGTTCACTACATTTTGGCCCGTTACGCATGTGTTACTTGTTAAATGTTACGCATAAGTCACAAATACCTGATGTCTCATATAAGCTTACAAAAGTTAATATGTTGTGTGTTAAGTGAAAAATTGGTCTTTGAAATTTCAAAATTAACATGTTCACGTAACTTATCACATCAACTTTAAACAATTGGACAAATGTGACTTAGGACTTGTAACTAACATAAACATGTTACCATCAAACAAGTAATTAGATAATAAATCAGACTAATACAAACACCATGTGTTTCCATATGTCTGTCTCTTTTTCTAATGACTTTCAGATCACAAAATGGTACAAAATCAAAACATCAATGCCCCAGCTGAGCTCTCAATGGCAAACACATTCCCAGCTGGATATGACAAAACAATTGGCAAGAACAATCTCCGTGTCATCTTCAACAACTTCATATGCTCATAATCATCTTACAGAATTGTTGTGGTCATCCTTCTGCAATATCCATTCAATTACATGCTCACAAAGTCATCTCAATCTATGACTTCTTTCTGATGATGAGTATGATTCAATGGATGAGGAAATACAATTTCGTAAGACATTAAAGCAGAAAAGGATGGAATTCCATGCTTCAACCTTTTTTGGTTAATCAACCCGGTGGGGTAGGAGGGTCAAGCAGTAGCCCTCCACTTATGGAAGATCCATTGCAAACAACTCTTACCCCATCCGATCCGGTTAATCAACCGGTAGGATCGGGGTGTCCTTTGTCACTACAACCGTTGAAATGAAGCAACCACAACAATAACTATAAACAACGCAAGAAGAATAACATGATGAAGATGAGGAAACTTATGACAAAGGAGATTACAATCATGTTAAGGATGAAAGAGTCACTGATGATGATAATTTGGCGGGTGAAGAGGAAATGATGCGAAAAGAGGATGAAGGAGCTGAAGATGAAAAGTTAAAGAAGGATTCAGACAACTACTTAGTTGAAAATCCAATACACAAATCTCAACAGTCTTCTGAACCACCTCTTGACACTTCCACCAAAACAATCATCATCTCAATGATCACCTCCATCATCAAAAACAACTACGTCAACAACAAAATCATTAGAAGGAAACTCCATCCAGTGATTCGACAAATGGTTAAGCAGGTTATCACCACTACACAACAAACTTCACAACCACCACCATTTGATCAACCAAGGGTTTGAAACCACACCACCAATGGAGAAAACCAAGTCACTCATACACGGGTGGTGAGGATCTTAACTCACCTGAGCCCCAACCTGAACCTCAACCTAAATTCAGATCAAGCACATTACTGCACTCCTTGTTTTCATACGCATCAAATCAAAGAGTGTGTTGAAGATCTCCACCTCGGGGTCGAATCTTACCAAAATTCTACTCTTCAATGGAATCAATCAAGAACCTCAGTACAAAATCGTTCATAATCCAAAGTTTGGGTTTGTCTACCAAAGTGAAAATCATCATACTTGCTTCATGGCTTTCGATGAAATTCACAAAGTTTTATGACACCACCCTGAAGATGGTTCGAGATGAATTGGCATATCGTTTGAAGGACATTGAGTTGGGTATAATTTAGACGAAGAGATAGAATTCAAAGGATCGCAAGGATGCTCGTTGATTTATCACTAGGATTGATGAAAGGTTGATTCATCGGGATCAGATGCAACGGTTGGAGAGCTATGTGGGAGGAAGACCAAACTTTCTGATTCTGACTTACCAACGTCTTCAGAAAGTAGCTGATCGTCTGTAATCATTGGGTACTCTCTTAACTCTCTTCATTGTGATTTTGTTTGTTTAACTTATTCACAATGGCTTGTGCACACACAACAGTGTACAACCCGTACTTGTAATGAAAGGACCCTGTGGTACGCTTCAGTGCCACAATCCTATAAAAGGAGCGAAAGCTTCTTACTTTTGAGTAAAACTTATCAAAACTTTCTCTTTTCAAAGTTTTGCTCAAAAGAACAAGTACTTCCCCTTATGATTTTCAAAACCTCAAAAGTCAGTATCACTTGTTGAGGGGGAGTATTTGACTAACAAATCTTTGTTCACAAAATTTTTCTTCGTGGTAATCTTCCCACAAAACTCAAAATGGACATATTCGATATCAAAATTTCGTCAAAAATAACATTTATATGCCATTTTTGAGGGGGAGAAAAATTATGTGATAAGAAATATGTTGAGAATTGCTAATGAATCGTTGTGCTAAAGACTTAACCAATGAATTGAGAATCTTAAATGTTAGTAACTCGAAAAGACTTGTCGGATGGTAATAATTTCAAGCTAGTTCGCTAGTGATGTAAATGTGTCTCCAAGGACTTGTCCTAGTAGAATGTACCTATTCGAGAAGCTCTTGATAGACATGAACTTTGATGGGTTTGACAACCTTCGAGGCTTTACACCTTCAAGATAGTTATTAGAGCTAGTTGTCACCTAAAAGCTGACAATGTAACTCTTCAACTATGCCACGTAACCGTGTCTCGTGAGAATTGTCTATCTTGAGTCGATCAATTCAAAAGTCGCGCGCTCTTCTCTCATGTGCAAATTTGTCAAAATAATTAAGCACGTGTGGAGGGGGAGTATTTATGCAAAACCTTAAACTCTCACAGTGGTACAAAATGCTTTTAATCATAACCACTTTGAGAGATTTTTCATGAAATTGGTTTTATGGAAACATAGGTTAGTCATGGAGTTATAAGGTGACTAAGGTTAGGAATAACCGTCCTATGATCCGCCAGAGCCGGAGGGATCTACCCAAGGACACCACCAATAGTTAGAACTTAGAAGTCCTTAGGTATGATTATAAAAAGGAGAAAATGAGAATTGGAGAAAGAAGGAGTTGAAGAATTAAAAAGAAAAGCAAAAGAAAAGGGTGAAAAGAAATAGCCCTCCATATTATTCAACTTAGGGAACACCGGGTTCAATTCATATGCTACCGTTTGTCACTAGATGACATCGGTATTGAAGATCAAAGTCGCTCATGGACCCAGGTGGCGCATACACTAAACCTTCTTAGCCACTCAAGTTTCTCCCAACAGAAGCTTGTTTCATTCTCACAGGGAACCCTACATAAACTATCGGCTTTCTCTTAGAGATTCTTTGGTATTGAAGAAGGAGACCTCTCTCTAGTCTCCGAGGAAAACCAAAGCGCACTATTGAGTCTAGAGCCACGAGATTCATCAAAAGATCTCTTAGGTACAATTGATATTTCATCACTTGTCGTTCAACAATAAGAACGCAAGTGATACAATTCTAGAGTCCTACACGGATCTTAGCAACTGTCGAGAACATTTATGAAGTCACACCGTCTCGGTGATTGAATGGAAACTCCTGAGGTCAATATCAAATAGCCCTGACAGCAGGTCACTTCGCTTTCCTTGTGGGTTACGCAGTGTATCTCAAACGGTCTACAGCCGTGGGGTGATGCTTCAGTGTACCTCAGCGACTCACCTGAACTGTAGATGTACTTCGGTACATCACGTTATCTCACTTGTGGGACTCCAGTTCAAGAACAACCTTTGTGAGAATTAGAGATGTGTTTTCACACTATGCTGTTAATACGCTTGAAGTTCAAACTTGTAAGTGCTGGATTATTTCTAACCCATGTTTTATGTTTCCTTCTTATAGATGCTTGCGGGTGGAAAAGATCGTGTTGATTCTCCACATGCTCATACCAACCACATCATACATAAAGTTCTCTCAAAATCAAAGGCAACACAAAAGTCAAAATGATTCTTCATCAACTTAAGAATCTACAAAGTTTAAAGACTTAGAGAACTTCATCAACATTGAAATCTAACGTTAAAGAGTGTGTTAGCATGTTGGAGAAAGACGTGGAGACAACTGAGCAGCGAAGGACTTTGATGCGGATAACCACACTATCACTACCACCACAAAGAACAAGATCAAAGAACAAAGATATTGATCACGTCAATTTGAAAACTTCAAAGTAAACAAGATCCCTACACTTTGGGAGATTGTTGGAATCAAAGACACTTCTTCTCACGAAAGAAGAATGTCAGAGAAGGCAAAGCTACTATTACATCAGCATCTACAACGTTATCACTCAAATCATTAATCACCAACACTTAGGGGGAGATTGTTGGAATCACTCCTAAAATAGATTACAAGTGTTAGTAATTAATATGTAATAGTTAGCTTAATTAGACTTTTATGTTTGTTATTATGCTTAGGCTTATGTAGAAGGCCCATAAGCCTAGGTCCAAGCCTAATAAGGAAAGGAAGGGACTAGGAGTGTTGCCCTAGCTCCATCTCCTATAAATAGTCTTGTAAACTCTCATTTGAGAGTTAGTTGTTCACTCTTACTCATTTCCTACGCATAAACCTTTCTTCATATTATTTGTGTTTTGTGTTTGGGTGTTCATCCGATCTATCTCCTATCTATACTTCTTATATTGATGCTTGTGTTACATAAATGGGAACTTAACAGTGTCTATTTCGTGTCCCCTGTGTAATATATCTTCATAAAAATGTGGATGCATGCGAATCTATTTGATGAAACTTTAATTACTTGTCTTCAAGCCAAATCATGTCCACATCTGATCTAGCTGAGGCCCTCAGATCATCCATAAAAACACAAGGGAATATGGCAAAACAGTATGGTGTTGCGTGACTTTGGGAGCTAGGAGGTGATCATTTGTTGTGAGCAAATAGGCGATAACCAAAGCTATTGAGGCTTGTGAGTGTTGGTTCAATATGTGTATATTATCTCGTAACCTTTTTGATGATACACTTGATTAATTGTTGGAACTTTTGTGTTTTGTTTGATTTATTGAGTAAATTTGGCTGGAAGACAGTGACACTTAGTTATTACCGCGTGAACTTACATTTATAATCTAATATATCAAATGCACGGCCCCCATTATTATTGAATTTGTCTATCTAACGAGTGCCCTTAAGGCACCTCAACCATGTGCTTACTAGAAAAGCCGAGAAGATGCTCTGAAAGACGCATAAAAGGAATGTACTTGACAACTAAATTCACACATTTGTACTTTGTAGTAAATTCAAGATTATTTGTAAAACTCAGCTAAGCTGATAATGTTCACTTGTGATTGTGTTTCTACTTTCTATAATGTTTAGTGTTAGTATTGTTTGTATTGGGCCAAGCCGGTTTGATCATTTAGCATTCTTTATATTGTACTCAAAATTGCACAAATTTACTTGTTAGTGGACTAGTATTTAGTGTTAGTATTGTTTGTATTGGGCCAAGCCCGTTTCAACATTTAGCATTATTTATGTTGGGCTAAGCCCGTTTGATCACTTAGCATTATTTATATTGTAATGCATCGTGTTGGGTGGATGCTAAATCTTTATTTTAGAAAACTCTCGACAGCCGCGAGTACTATACTACAAATGAGAACTTTAATTATCCCACATTTACATTGATTCCAATACACATATGCTCATTTGACAGAAGAAAAACGTACAGATTATAGTGGATCAGCATCACATAGCAAGTTGCAAAACTAAACCAATGATAATGAGAAGTTAAAGTGAAACAAGCCTAAAGTCACGTAAAGTGTATCAAAATGCTTATAGCTCTTAAATAGTTTTAGTTCACAAAAGTTTTTTTTTTTTAGTTGATATTCAAAAAGCATATGATACTGTTGATTGAGGATTTTTAAACGCGATTTTAGTGGGCTTTGGATTTCACACTAGAATGATTTCTTGGATTATGGAGTGTGTTACCACGACTTCATTTTCTTTGAATATTAATGGTGCGTTGTATGGTCTTTTCAAAGGAAATAGGGGTCTTCGCCAAGGTGACCCGCTATCTCCATACTTATTTACTCTTGTTATGGAGATTCTAACTCTTATTTTGAAGCGCAAGGTTACAGTACGGAGGAATTTGTTTACCATCACCAATGCTTGAATCTTAATATTATTAATTTATGCTTTGTGGATAACTTATTTCTTTTTGCTAATGGTGAGGTGAATTCAACGCGTGTGATTATGGAAGCCCTTAATGAGTTTAAGAATGCTTCGGGGTTTAGTTTCTAGTCTCTCAAAGAGTGATTTACTTCTGCAATGTGCTTAATCATACAAAGCTTGCTATTCTTAATATTCTTCCATTTGAAGAAGGTAAGCTCCTCGTGAAATACCTTGGTGTTCCTTTAGTTTCCACGAGACTTGTTTATAGAGATTGTAAGGAGCTTGTGGAAAAGGTTCAAAATAGAATTGGTGATTGGAAGAACAAGTTTCTTTCTTTTGCGGGGCGTTTACAACTTGTTCAATCGGTTCTATCATCCATGCATATTAATTGGTCATCGATGTTCATTCTCCCTTATCGCATAATTATGGATATTGAGCAGCTGATGGGAGGCTTTCTTTGGTGCCAGGGAGAAATGCGGCGTGGTAACGCTAAAGTCTACTGGGATTCGGTTTGCTCGCCAAATACTGAGGGAGGGTTAGGCACTCGTAGACTAGAGCTTTTTAATATGGCTCTTGTGACGTCTCATATATGGAGTATCCTTGCATGAAAGTCTCTTTGAGTCAAATGGATTCATACGCATAAGCTTCGTGGACGAAGCTTTTGGGATATTCCTTTTAGGGGAAATATGAGTTGGGAGTGGCGGAAATTACTTCAAGTCAGACCTTTGATGCATAAATTTATTTGGTCTAGAATTGGTAATAGTTCCTCTACTTCGGTTTGGTTCGATAACTGGTGCCCACAAAGCCCTCTAAGGGATATTCTAACTGTTCGAGAATACCGAGAGTTGGTCTTCACTTATCAAGTACTTTGTCAGATGTAATTTCAGATTGTAACTGAGTCTGGCCAACTGAATGGGCTACTAGATTCCCATCTATATATAACATTAGTGTATGTATGTCATGCATTTTATCAAGAGATGTGCATATAAGATCAGTAGCCTCACTATCTATTATCCAAATATCTAAAAAACCATATGAAAATGATGGAATGAATGAGAATGTACATGCCATGTGTGGGAGAGTGCTAGCAGTGAACTCCTTTGGATTATTCTAAAGCATTAAGAGGACTTGGTCGAGTTAATTTTGAAGTTGGTCCATTCTTGAATGCACAAATGGATCAGTTGAAGTGGATGGTGTGGTGATAGGATCAGAAAGGTTTGGTAGTGCCTCATTGGTGTTGTCTAAACCAGCCATTGTGTTGAATACATTTACCTTTGAACCTGAGTTGTTTTTCTGAGAAGGAGGTGTATATTTGCTATGAAGGGGATGTCCTGGTGAATATCCAACAAGTTTATAGCATTCACCCCCATAGTGACCTTCTTTGTTGCAATTAGTGCAGTAGACTCCATTCCTTAATGGACTCCTTCTGTATGTGGTGTTGTGACTAGTTGAATTGTTCCTATTGATTGTGTGTTGGGGCTTGTGATTGGTGGTTGTGTTCAAGGTTGTTGGGATGGTCATGGTTGGTTTAGGTGCATCTCTTTGAATCTCTTCTTGCCTTAGCATGCTGTAGGCTTTAGACACCAGTGGCAATGGTTGAATTAAGAGAATTTGACCTCTCAAATTTGTGTAGCTTTCATCCAATCCCATCATAAATTGCTTTAACCTCTTCCTTTGATCTTTTTCCCCATTTGATCTCCTATTTGCACAGTCACATGGACAAACACAGGAAGGCGCTTCTAATGCATCCAATTCATCCCATAATCCCTTCAGCTTGTGATAATAAAGCTCAATGGTAGTGTTTCCTTGTTTCAAATTTGCAATATCATTTGATACTTGATAGATTCTATATGCATCAAGTTGTGAATAATGCTCATGCAGTTTATTCCACAATGCAGTTGCTGAATTAACAAAACTCAAATTGTTCCCAATCGGTTCAGAAATTGTGTTTAGGATCCAAGAAATTGCCATATCATTTGCTATCTCAGTGATCTGATGGATGAATTGATTGCAGATTCTTCAAATTCTCCATTGATGAGTTTCAATTTGTTTCTATCATTCAATGCAATCAACATAGATCTTTTCTATAAACTGTAATTTTCTAATCCAGTGAGTCTTTTTTCGATAAGTAAAAGTCCAGGGTGATCATTTTGGTGAAAGTATAGTGGATGATGAATTGAGTTGATATCATCACTGTTTGTTTTGTTTTGTGTTGAGTTTGATAAATTATTACTAGTGGAAGGACTAGTCATGGTGTTTAAAGGTATGAAAGTTTGATTGAAGATTTGGCGGGAAAATCTGTTATAGATGAATTTGAGTGATTCTTGTGATATTAGATGAATTCTGATGTAAGAGTTGTGATTGTGGTGGTGATTTGATGATTTATGATGAATTTTGATGAGTTTAGCATATTTATGGTGGTTTTTATGGTGGTTTATGATGGTCAAAGTTTGTTAGAGTGGTGGTCAATGTTTGTTATGGTGGTCTGAATAACTATGATGGTCGGAGTTTGTTAGGATGAGCGGTTTGCTCTGATACCACGTTGAGAATAATAGAGAGAATATTGGTGTAAAATTCACTAAAATGAAATAAGAGCATTACATTGGTATTTATACAGACTGCATACTACTTAGAAGACTTGCTACACTACTTAACTAGTCTAACTATACAAAGCTAATACATTTACAAACCTGTACACTACATACTATTACATTGAATTAAACATTTATTAAGTAGCAGCTTCATCTTTGGAGGTGTTGCAGCTCTTTGTAGACTTTGGACTTGTGTTGTGTTAAGACTGCTTGAACTTGTAGGAGTGTTTGGCACTGCTGCATTGGTTGTAGGAGTGTTTGGCACTTCTGCATTAGTTGTGCTCTCTTTAAGATGTTTGTTTAAGCCTATTTGTAGGGCTTATTAGCTTATGTAACAAAAAGAGTAGTGATAATTAGGCCTAACAAGAAAACTCAACTAGGGGTGTCCCAAAACCCCAAATAACAAAAGAATCTGAAGTTGTACTTACTAGGAACCAAAATGAATATTATAACCATGGTTTGGTTCTCGGTTCTTAGAATTTCAAATTTTCGGTTTTTGGGATGGTTCGGGTCGGAATCGTCCGGTTCCGGTACTTTCCAAAAAAGAACTGACTCTTTTAAAAATATGGAGTTTTAAGGGGTTGTTTTGGACTTTAAAGTTTTAAGCGATAAGCATGTACCGATAATGAAAGGCCTTTAGATTATACAAAGTCATTACACACGTGTGTAATATGTTTTTTTTTTTTTTATTAATAATACATGCAACACGATCAACAAACCTTTTCCACATATTTCTTTTTGCCTGTTAAATTTGTAGGAAACTCTAGAGCACTAAGTATCTATAGTGTTATCTGATAGTGTTATAACAAAAAGTATTGCTACTTCAACTTTTTCTTCTATAACTCAAAAACTTTACTAAAAAACACTTCTCTCCAAGTTATAGGACATTATTGGGCCCCACACTTAACCCAATCAAACATAAATAAATAAACTAAAAAAATATACTATATATATCTAAAAAAATAAAGGACCCTTTGACTTGGCTCATAAATTTGGTGTCATACTATAGTTTCGTGTCATAAGGTCGCGTTATAAGGCTATAACTTGGATAGCGAGTACTCTTACTATCATGAGTGTTTTGAATCTATAATATAAGAAGTAGTAATATCATGAGCAATTCATCAAGTTTTTAAAGACTTGATGCATTTAAAAACTTGATGCATCAAAAGACAAAGCTTTTAACAAATACTTGATATTTATCAAGCCTTTGTAAAAAAAACTTTTTAAAATTTTAAACTTTTCAAATTTTTTTTGATGCAATGTAAAAAAACCTTTTCACAGATTTTATAAAAGACCCAAATTGATTTTGCAATTGTAACCGATTCCTGCTAGTAATAACAATCCAATTAATTTATAGATATGATTTGTAACAAAAGCCCAATAAAAGCCCATTAAAAAACCCACCCAGCCAGTAACTCATCCACCCACCGCCTCATATATATGATCTCCCTGACCTATATATACCCCCTCCTCAAAGCCTCCAGATCCCTCATATATAAACCATCATTCTTCAAATTCCATTCCGCCAATCCTTTCAATTCAATCCTCTCAATTCAATCAGACCGTTATTAAATCAACTGTAGATCCAATCTCAATCTTAATTTTATAAAAACCCCAAAAAAAATATAAAAATTCAAACCCTAATTTTATTTTTTATAAAATTGAGAAAGTTTATTAATTTATTATCATACTAGTGGGTGAAAATGATGATGGGCGAAGGGAGTAGTAGAATGGTGATGGGTGAAGGAAGTGAACCTGTTGATCATGCTAGGCATCCTTCTGGAATTGTCCCTACTCTTCAGTAAGTTTATTGTTTTTACGCGATTACGCGTGTTTCAGGAGTGTTTGGATATGGGTTTTCAAAAGGGGTGTTTGGTATTGTGGCTTAGAAAGTGATTATGCTGTATGCATTGATAGGAATTGTATGCTGTGAGATGGGAAGGGGGTGTTTGGCATTGTAGTTTAGGCAGTAAGTTTACGCGATTATGGTGTAAGAGGGTGTTTCTCATTGTGGTTTGTAATTGATTATGCTGTATAGGAATTGTATGATTAGGTGTTGTTGTGAGATGGGTTGTAGTTGATTATGATAAAGTTGTTAGCTTTCTGAAAGGGGGTGTTTGGCCTTATGGTTTAGAAATTGGATTAAGTAACTAGTTTTGATATGGTAAGGATTGGTTTTTTGAAAGGTGGTGTTTGGAATTGTGGTTTTGAAAGTGATTATATGATGATATGGGGTGATTGGAAATTGGGTTTTGGTTGTTGATGATAAAGTTATCATCTTTTTTGTGATGACGATCAATTTATTAGCTTTTTTATGTTGTGAGTCTATATATAGGCTTTTTGTAGTTGTGAAAATCAAAATGTAAGCGTTTTGTAGTTGCGGTTATTGGTTAATCACCTTTTTGTAGCTGTGATGATTTGTCGTGATTATGGTGTTTGATGTGGTGGTGGGGGTTTAGGAGTGTTTGGTATTGGTTTTTGAAAAGGGGTGTTTGGAATTGTAGTTTAGAAAGTGATTATATGACATTGGTTGAATAATTGTTGTTGTGAAATGGGTTTTGGTTGTTAATGATAAAGTTATCGTCTTTTTGTACTTGTGATGATGATCAATTTATTAGCTTTTCTATGTTGTGATAGTCAAATTGTATGTTATTTGATGTTGTGATGTTCAAAATATGATTTTTGTACTTCTGATAGTAAAATTCTATCGGCTTTTTGATTTGTAAGTGATTGTATGATATGTAACTATTGAAAATTGGGTGATTAACTATTGTTATGAAATGGTTGTGATTGATAATGATAAAGTTATCGTCTTTTTGATGTTGTGATGATTATGATATATGTTTTGTGATGATTTTGTTAATCAATTCATTAGTCTTTTGATGTTGTGATGGTCAAAATATTAGCTTTTTGTAATTTATGAGATTTCTGATGTTGTCACCGAAGTTTTGATTCAGCTTTATGATGTTTTGATTGTCAGTTGATTTCCTTTTTGATGTTGGCGTGATAAAAGTATATGCCTCTTTGTAGGTGTGATTTAAGTTTTGTATCATTGTCATTATCAATCTATATCAGCTTTTTGATCTCGTTATAATCGGTTTAGATTATGTTAAGTTATTACTTGTGAATGGCTTCTAACTAATGAGATAATGATTGTTAGAACCAATCATTGAAAGAACTAGATAATGAGATTGTTTTTTTATTATACTTAAAACACTAGAAAGTAGAAACTGGTTACTTGCAAGTGCAAACATGTTCTAAAGATAGTAATCACTTCTAAAGCAACGCGTTATGAAGATAGCAATCAATTTAAAAGCGCAAAGCCAAACACCCCCTAAAGAAGTGGCTGCATTTTGGTTTTGAAATAACGTTGCTTACGGAAGTTGTATGGTTTCCAGGGTAGGTCAATGTGTCATCTCATATAGTTCAAAAAAAAAAGAAAGTGTCATCTCATCTCATTACAGAGCAAATTGCCAAATAGAATTACAATAGTGTAATGTTATATAACCATAGATCTTTGAATCTTGAAATCTACGCATAATGTAGTTTAACCACTTATTATGTTTTGTCGTCTGATATCTGTAATTGTAGCCTTGTGTTTGTTGCGCTTGTGATATCTGTATTCTAGACAAATAGTGTTTTGGAGTTTAAGTATGTTCTGATCATATGTGCAATTCTTTTCCACTTGCAGAAATATAGTGTCCACTGTCAATCTGGAATGCAAATTGGATTTGAAGGCCATCGCATTACAGGCTCGAAATGCAGAATACAACCCAAAGGTATGCTGGTCTATATATCAAATGTATTCATCATGTGAAATGTTAATGATATCCATATATATGATTGTTCTTTTTGTGTGCTGCATCGTTTTGCTGCTGTTATTATGAGGATAAGAGACCCAAAAACGACAGCATTGATTTTTGCTTCTGGGAAGATGGTGAGTTTTTCAGTTTTTTACGCAATATTGTTTAAAAATTGTCATCTGAATGTTAAAACTATAGAACTATTCTAGTGTTGAACTTATGCAAGTCACTTTATAAATCACATCCATCATCTTTTTTATTCTATCTTGTTTCTTCAGGTCTGCACAGGTGCAAAAAGTGAACAATCATCAAAATTGGCAGCAAGAAAGGTACACAAACATTGTACAAAAAATTATTAATCAAATGCAGAACCCTCACAAATACCATAGTTATAAAACAAGCACAAAATACTAATATTACCGTGCTTAAAAACTTTGTTTCTTTTGTCAGTATGCTCGAATTATACAGAAACTTGGTTTCCCAGCAAGATTTAAGGTAAGACACTCCCACTTAGGTTTTCTTTGCTTCTATAAAGTTCTTCTATCATACATGGTATCTTGTTACTTAGTCCTTTTGTTTTTGGTATACGCCTATAGGATTTCAAGATCCAGAACATAGTCGCGTGGTGTGATGTAAAATTTCCCATCAGACTCGAAGGACTTGCATTCTCTCATGGTGCTTTCTCAAGTGTAAGTTCACCTTTGAGTTTGTATGATTCGCTAAACAAACTCAACTCAATTGTTTGTGGGTCTGTAAATTTTCTTTTGCTAATAATTTGATGCGGTGGATTGGTGGTATAGTATGAGCCTGAACTATTCCCTGGATTGATTTACCGGATGAAGCAACCAAAAATCGTGTTGCTCATTTTTGTTTCCGGGAAAATCGTGCTTACCGGTGCTAAGGTGAGTTGACTCAATCTTGGTCATTATTGATTATTAACGTATAGCGCTGTATTTTTATTTACTTAACTTTACTCCTTTTGGTTGTGCTTACAGGTCAGAGATGAGACGTACACTGCCTTTGAGAATATATATCCCGTGTTGTCTGAGTTCAGAAAAGTTCAACAATTGTATGTCATTTTTCATGGAAACTTGGATTATGCATTCTCATTTTTCCCTTGGCTTGTGTTAAGACTCGAGCACGCTCTGATATGTACATTTAAATGTTATGCAGATTTCATAGTTGGGATGATAATAAAAAACATCCCATTTCCAGAAATGTCTTAGATTCGGCACCTGAAATACCGATCACAGACAAAGTCTGGAAGGAAAGATACATAAACTGTTTAAGTTATGTCCATTGAAAAAATATCCACACGAAAAAATTGTGTAATTGAGAACTGGCATCTTTTTGCTATTCAATGTTTTGGTAGAAAGTAAGTTTTTCCATTGGTTAAAATGTTTTTTAGACGATTTTTGGGTATCTTCCTTTTCTTTCAAGAGCTTGAATAAAATGGACTCTTATGTTTGTCAATCATGTTCGTTATCAAGTTGGACAAAACTGCAATTTAATAGTCATGCCCAGTTGATGTTTTTAACCTTGGAACAACTCTCTTTCCTTTACCGACCAGAATTATTAATGTTACCAATTTGTAAGCGTCAACGCAAGTGGTTCATATTGTCTGGTTTGTTGAATTGTGGGCATAACTTGTATACCACAGTTGATTTCGCCAGAAACTTTCATTATGAAATTCCTCTTATCTTTTTTTTTTTTTAAACGACGGCTTTTATAAAGGCTAGCAAAAGCTAGAAAAGAAGCTTACAAAGTAGTCAAAACTAAAGGGTTTTTTAACCAATCTATCCAACTAAACATAAGCTTTTTTAGAAGAAATCCATAAAAAGATTGAGAAATAATAGCGTCCCATATCATCGCTTCTTAGGAGGAGAACTAGAGAAAAGAAGCAAGCTCCAAATATACCACAAAGCGTTCCAAGCCTTCAAGAAACAAAGCCCTATTAGGGATATGCAAAGAATCAAGCCAATCATTACCACTCTATAATGTTTATCGAATATCCAACTCCCACCATTTTGCCAATAGAGCCCACAAATCTCTTGCCATCTCACAATTGAAGAAGATGTTATTAACCGTTTCGACGTCACCATGACATATAGGGCAGAGAACGGAACAAATGTCTATACCTTTTCTGTCTAGGTTAACTCTAGACGGAAGGTTGATTCAATCTCCACAAAAACACGTTAACTTTTATAGGAATGCACTTAATTAGCAACAACATCCACTTGCAATCATCAACCATGGTGCGAGCCGAAGCAACAGTAAACTCACGACAGCCATTATGCAACCAATGCCAAGAGTCTCCTTGATCCGAGAGAGATACATTCCCTATAGCAGCAAGCAAGTGATCGAATTGAGTTTGCTCAGCTCCTCCTCTCGGGTTACGCCTAAGAGCACCACTCCAATCGCTAAGATGAAATCGATTCGCTACAAAACAATTTTTTTCCTCTCGGGTTACGTCTTAATATGGAGGGTTGTGAAATTCCTCTTATCTTATTTCCTACCATTGAGTTGATTGTAAATTATATTTTGTTTTTCACTTCTTGTTTCGAATTGAAAGAGGAAGAAGTAAATGAAAATCCAAAGAGGTTCGTGGCCAAAAGCTATGAAAATTAGACCACATGAATCGAATTTTGATTTTTCATACTTACAACTTCTTACTAGTCAGAGTTGTGACTTTCTTATTGTTAGCTAGCATGTTAGTGACCATATAAGTCAAGTTGGCAAGTTCACAGTTTTGTCTGTTAGAGATGCGACGTAAAGCAAAGACTACATTCACTTCGAAAAAAGTTTGTTAAAACAAAGATCATGTCAAATTCGCAGTAGCACAGGAGACTCGTTACACCATCAACCACAGGTAGAAACAACTCTCACAGTACAAACAACGAAAACATAACCCTTACAAGACGATCTAAAATTTACAAGGCAGGATTACACCGCTTTACTCGTTAAAGGAAGAAAAAGAAACAACATAGATCATAGATATAGAAAGGCACAAAAACAAGAAACAAGAGACAACAAAAATGACAATATTGTTCTTTTTGATAAAATCCATTTCCACATTTAATTCCCACATAGATTCAAGAAAGGAAATGTTTGTAGCATATATACCCTAGTGTTTTTCCTTTACGTATCTTAAGATTAATATTATGTTCTCATACATCTCATATGTATGCTCCTCTATTACATACTCTCTACTTGGTGGAGTTACATATATTATGTATGGAAGTATTGTATGAACTCTTAACTTTTTTCCTTTTCTTTAAAACTTAATTTTCTCGTATATTTTTACAAAAAATTACTCCAAATACGATACCGAATCCATTAATTTTGTTGTCACGCATCATATTCATCAGTTATGGAATTATTGTATGAACTCTTGGTTTTCCAGTTTTGTTACATAATTTAAAGCACTTAATTCTTTGATAAGATGTTTTACAATGAAATATTACTCCAAACGATACGAATCCATTAATTTTGTTGTCACGCATCATATTCATCAGTTACTAGCTGATAAAATGCCGTTTTGGTAGTTCAGAGTACTTTGTTACATAATTCTCAACTTTAACGCATCGACTCTTATTAGCTAAGTATGACTTGGTTTACCCATCTGACGACCTAATGAACATACAAGTTGAGTAAGGAAGTTTACAAAAGACAGAGATCCAAATTGACATCAATCGTGAATGTTAACCATTAGCCAAAAAAACAACATAAAATTTTCTCGGTTAAACATGCGACGTAAAGCAAAATTTACATTCACTTCAAAAAAAATTTGTTAAAACAAAATTAACTTAAAATTTGTAGCAGCATGGGAGCCTCATTCCATGATCAACCACAAGTCAATACATGAAGTAAAACAAAACCATGCTTATTCTAAAACTTGAAAAGAAACTTGTATTGCAAAATGCAAATAGGATATTAACGGCCCGAGCTTTTAACGAGCTGCTCGAGCTTGAGCCCATTTAACTCAAGTCGAGCTTGAAAGTTATCACGCTTGAGTCAAGTTCAAACAAAAATTAGTGCTCGATAAGTTTCACTAGCCGAGCTTATAAAATCTAATACTCGGCTTGGCTCGTTTAAAAGCTCGTTTAGTTACTCGAGTCAAATGAGCTAGTCGAGCTTAATGAGTCAAACGAGATTAACGAGCTAGACGAGCCAGATAGCTAATTTTTATAAAAATATATTTAGATGTTAAATATTAAATAACTGTTTTCAATTTCAAATCATAACTATAAATATATCAAACTTTACTAGCATCAAATCATAACTCTAAAACGCGACTCGGTTTGGATTGTTAACACTCAGGTTGCAAATTCCTTATTCCCGCCGTGCTTTTCTAGATCAATTGTCATAGTACAAACAACAAAAACATAACCCCTACAAGACTATCTAAATTTACAGGGCATGATTACATCGCTTTACCCCTTGACGGAAGAAAAATAACCAGAATAGAACATAGACTTGGAAAGGCACAAAAACAAGGGAAAATAAAATTGATAATATTAAGAAATAAGGGGGTGTTTGGGAGTGCTTATTGAAAATAGATTATGCGTTTTGAAAATGAATAATCAGATAATCAGCTGTTACAAAACGTGATTTTAAAACATAGTGTTTGGATGTGATTATGTTGTTTGATATCGCAATAATCAGATAATTAGTTTTTGAAGTGTTTGGCAAACCAAATTATTTAACAACTTAATTATTAAAATTACCAAAAAGGACATTTCTATAACTATTATACTTAAGTATTCTTGTTGAATTTAATTGTCACAATTATTTAATATCACCAATAGATGTAACATGCATGATTCAGTGATAATATTCTTATCATCGTCGAATTTGAAATGCCCAGTAAAGCTAGTATTAGTAATTTTTACAACAATAATAAATTAAAGAAATATAAAAAGAAAATTAAAACAAAAAGGTATAGAATGAATGGATACAAAAAAGACTGAGCAACCGCACAAACAAAACCCATTTGCAAGGGTGATTTGGTAATTAATACGAAAAGAGTAAAATCACGTTATCAAAAAGTAGGGGTGGACCAGCAGTACCAAACCGGCGTTTTGGAGGCTGTAAAACGCAGATAATCCATTCTTACATTTTCTTTGCCAAACACCTAAAACGGATTATTCACGATTTCAAAACTCAATAATCAGATAATCCATATTGAAACGCAATCCCAAACACCCTCTAAGAAACGCTAACACAGAAAAGGATTGCAAACGAGAAACACTGTTAGAAAGGTGCACGGGTCAATAGTAAATCTATATCTATACTACTTTATAATGCATTTAAGTCTTCTAAAATTAGAAGGCTTAAAATTCAGATTTTTAAAGTTACTTATTATAGAAAGATATATGTGTATTACATAAGTAGCTTAAAATCGTTTTCTACACATAAAAACACACACTCCCTCTCTCTTCTCTCTACCCTCGCCGGCCACCCTCTTCTCCGGCAACCACCGCCGTCGTCCGGCCACCACCAGTGCCGGCAAAATTTTCGGCGAAATCTTTTTCTTGTAGATTCGATAGATCGGTTAACCTACATCATTTACGGAGATTTTGAGCCCTCGGCTCCCACCAGGCCACCAACACGCCACCAGCCATTTGTCACCACCATCTCATCACATCACCACCTCAAAGCGATAAATCGACCCTCGTGGTCATTTCTATGCAATGCACGTGAGAACCCCTCGCGTGTGGTACATCTTGAATATAAAGATTGGTGCAGTTGTTTGAGGTGAATGTATCATTACGGCCACCACCGTCGTCTTCCCCCTTCTCTTATTTTTTTCCATCTCGTTGTGGTAAGTGGTCGCGTGAAATAAGTGAAAGATGTTGTGATGGTGGCTGATGAAAAAAATGTGTGTTAGGGTTGTGAAATAAGTAATGTGAATATGGGATTAAGATGTATTATTGGGCAGTAGAGTGTTTATCCGGTTTATGAGGGTTGGGCTTGCTAATTTGCTAATGGGCTGGCTCATTTATTTGAGTGCGCTACAATTGGTATATAAACATTCGGCTGGTTATTCTTTAGTAGTCGGGAAGAAGCGGAGTTGAAAAGAGAGAAACTTGGACGTAAAAATGAAAAACATTTGTACGCTACTGAAAAGTAATGTCGAATGCCGTCACATTCTTGCGGGTACCCTTCTAGTAACTAAATATTGTTCTTTTCGATAAAAAACCATTTCCCTCATTGAATCCCACATCGGTTAAAGTAAGGAATGTTGGTAGCTTATATATCATACCCTAACGTATTCCAATCAAATGTCGTATGTGATTTCCACCACCACTAAAGGAGTTATCATATTATGTTATAACCTAAGCTTTTACTTTCTTGTGAATACCCGAATCCATTAGTGCTCCACCACCTTAACTAAAAGAGTTGACTCTTTGTCTAACTCTAAACTTTCTTTTGAATTCCAATTTTACATGAAAATGATGTTACGCATGTGGCATGTACTAACTCTAAGCTTTTTACTTTCTTGTAGAATACCCCGAATCCATTATTTTTGTTTCAGTACTTTTTACAAAATTCTCAAATTTTAAACATTGATTGTTTGATAAGATGTCTAAATGAAATATTACCAATAAAATGCTTAATTGTTTCATTTTAACGTGTGTGACTGACGATGTTTGATTATGGACACTCTTTGTACTAACTCTAAGCTTTTTACTTTCTTATAGAATAGAATTCCAATTTTACATGAAAATGATGTTACGCATGTGGCTAATGCCATAAGGCTATCATATTAGGATAACTATTGTAACGTTTAGGATATGTGTTTGTGTCTTAATAGGAATGTCTTCATTATCGACTTGTGTTACAAGTTAGGGTTATTTAGATGTTTATACCCATTATTTATCATTAAAGTAATGAATTGTTAAGTAAATCTCTCTTCTTCTTTCGTCTTTAATTCTTAGGGAGCAAACATCCACTAAAAGTGATGCCAACTATCGATACTACCTATCTCGGGTTGTATCAATTGGTGCTTTTAATGAGAGTCCTCGTTGAGAGGGCTACCAAATTAGGGTTCCAATTAAATTAAATTAAATTAAAAAAATAAATAAATAAAAAAATAACTGTTCATCTATCACTATTAACGAGTACTGTTTACCGGAGTATTGTTCATCGCCGAAATTTAATGTTCATCCCGGAGTTACTGTTCACGAGGTACTGTTCATGGCATCAGGTAACAACGATCGGGACGCGCTATCTAAGCTCTTGCAAATGGGTATGGTCGATCTCTGAAAACTTACTTAAATCGTTATATATTTTTGGCCTTAAACCAGCTCTACAATGTGCATATTAAGGTCAAACCCCACAACTTTAGGCGAAGCTTTTCCATTAGCCCGTACAACAGAAGCATGTTTTGAGGATCAACGGTCGTCGTCTTTCACCAACAAAACAAGTAGTAACAACAGCGGATTGCAAAACCAAAACTTGACAACGTCACGTTTTACTGTGCCGCGTCAGAAATCTATTGACGAGATTATATTTGTGAAGGTGTTAATGGATGGTAAACAAGATGACGCGCAAGTGGTGAAAGGGGTAGGTGTGGCCGATGAGCAAAACAGTGACAGCCAAACGTGTTGGAAGGTAAAGGGGTTATAGGTATTGGGGTAAATGAAAATAACAAAGGGGTTGATAAAGAAGTCGAGTACTATGTTTATACCCTATATGTTCTTATTTCGCTCTTGAAGCGTCTTAATGATAAGTACTTAAAGAAGAAGATGGATGCTGCAATTTAAAGAAGATTATGGGATCCCGGAATTAAGTGCTTTCAAGACAACACCTTAAGGGCAAGGTAGTTTTGAAGGAATGGGGAGTGTTACGCCTCTGGTTAATGGCACAAGGCTATCATATTAGGATAACTATTGTAATGTTTAGGATATGTGTTTGTGTCGTATTAGGAATATCTTCATTATCGACTTGTGTTACAAGTTAGGGTTATTTAAGTATTTATATCCCATTATTTATCATTGAAAGTAATGAATTGTTAAGTAAATCTCTCTTCTTCTGCGTCTTTAATTCTTAGGGAGCAAGCACTCGCTAAAAGTGGGCACCACTTCAAGCGGGCGCGAGCTCCTTAAAAATATTTAGAGGAGAGAAGAGAATTATTTATTTGACAACTGTGCTTTCATTCATTATAATGGCTCGGTATTTATAACTATTTAACCTAACAATGACAATGACAATAGGCTTAGCCCACGACAAACACGACCTAACAATTAAGATAAATAAAGATAACTTAGACATAATCATTATATCATACGGGACTAAACACGACCCAAGCGGTCGTAACCAGTGTTGCAAAAATCGGCCTAGGCGGCCGATTAATCGGCGATTAATCGCTAGGCGGGGATTAACCGCCACGATTTTCACTAATCGGCCTTATTAATCGGTTTGGTCAAAAATCGGTCAACATACTGATTAATCGGTCAAATCGGGCATAAATCGGACAAAAATCGGATAAATCGGCCAACTCGGTTATAGATAGAAATCGGCCAAATCAAGGATAAATCGGTCAAATCGGACATAAATCGGCAAAATCGGAGGAAATCGGCCAAATCAGGCATATAGTTTCAAAACTTTTTAACTTTATATATAAAACATCCAATCCGATTAATCCCCGCCTTACTGATTAATCGCTAGGCGATACCGGCCGCCACGCTACCGCCTTGCGATTTTTGCAACCTTGGTCGTAACACACTCATGTATATGATCCTATCTAGACATCACCAATTCACATTAAACAACACACTATATGTGTCTTTCATCTTAAGTACAAGTTCACGTCCATCTTTGAGTAAAGTTAAAAGTTCCAATTTATAATCATGACGAGGCGAAGGAGCTGTTATACAACATGAGTTAAAAGACTGCACTACCCCAGTACCCCTTTCTTTGTGGTAGTTATGGAGGTGGTTTTGGTCGTTATATGTTGCGGTGTTGTGGAGGCCGTGTAGCAGAGGAACGTTGGTAGAGGGTGTTTGAGGTCGGCTGGATGTGTTTGTTCGCCAAGGGTCGTGTGGCAAGAGTCTTGGTTGAGGGTCGAGACTGGTGGTTAGTGATCATGTAGCATGGGCGGGTATGTGGAGGATGGTTGTCGTCGTTTTCAAGGTCAGGTTTATGTTTTTTTGGCCAAGAGTTATAGTGTCCTAGTTCATTTTGGTAGTGTCATGATTCAGATTTGGTGCATTTGTAATGTCGTGGTACAGTTGAGTAGTGTCGTGATTGAAATCTGTACGAAAGTATAGGCAACACAAGATGAACAATAAAACCTTTATTCAGATCTAAGCTGCAATAGTCAGCTTAGATTAAGTTTACAATAGTATCCAAATATTACAAGATTAGATTAATGTCAATGAGACAATAATCATGTAAATTGTAAAGACAAGACAAGATCGATTGAAATGATCGAAAGAAGAGAGGAGAGTGATACAAAAGGCGCACACTCAAGTGTGTGTAACCCTAGATTAAGGGACTTATTAAATAGGAGATTAAGTTTCACTAAGACCCTTCTAACGGCTATAATTGACTCATCAGTGAGAAAAGATGAAAGCTTGTTGAACATCTTGGAACTTTAAATCTTTTATCCTTTGTCCAAGTTTAACCCCTGTAATTAATTCTGCAATGAACCATAACTAGAAAGCCATTAGCAATTGATAGAATAATATGTTTGCCACAGATTATCACCCCAAAATTTAACATTCCCCCTTAATCTGATGAGCAAACATATCAAACAATATCAATTTTTCACACAAAAATTTATGTTGATAGACAGGGAGGTTCTTTGTGAGTATGTCTGCAGTTTGGTTTGAAGAGCCAATCTTTTTAGCATTTATAACACCTCTAGCAATTTTTTCCCTGATGAAATGAACATCAATTTCAAAGTGTTTTGATCTTTCATGGAAAACAGGGTTGACAGCAAGTTGTAAAGCATATTTGTTGTCACAGAAGAGATTGACAGGAAGATTGATATCAACTTTTAGATCTTTTAGGATTTTTTTAATCCAAATGATTTCACAGCGGCAGATAGACATAGATCTATACTGCTTACGTGGAAGATTTTGAAAAGAGTGTTTTGTTTTTACTTTTCCATGAGATTAAACAATCATTGAAGAAAACACAATAACACGTGATGATTTTCGGTTTTCTTGCATTTGGCCCAATCAGCATCACTATATCCTTCGGATGATTTTCGAGTTGCTAAAATTGTACCTTAGACCTTTTCCTGGAGCTCCTTTTAGATATCTCAGAATATTGAGGGCACATTCGGATGAGATTTTAAGGAGAATGCATATATTGTGCCAGACAATGAACTGAGTATGAGATGTCAGGTCTTGTATGGGTGAGATAAATAAGTTTCCCAAGTAACCCGATAACCAATGATGTTGACTAGCAAGGGGTCATCAGCAGTGGGAATGTATGGAAGCACAGAGTTGGGTTCCATAGGAGTGGACACAGGTTTGCACCCAAGAAGACCAAATTCTTTGAGGAGTTCAAGACAGTATTTTCTTTGAGAAAGACAAATGTCATTCCCCGTTTTTAAAACCTCAATGCCAAGGAAATATTTTAGATTTCCCAAGTCTTTGATATGAAATTCGGATTTTAGAAACTCTTTTAAAAGATTTATCTCATCAATACAGTTTCCAGTAAGAACAATATCATCCACATAAACAAGCAGAGCAATAAACTTGTTATTCTCTGTTTTGGTGAACAAGGAGTGATCATTAACAGATTGAACAAAATTATTTTCTTTTAAAACAACGACAAGTTTTTCATTCCATTTCCTGAGAGCTTGTTTTAGGCCATATAGAGACTTGACAAGTTTACAAACTTTATTTTTATTGTTCTCATTACAGAACCCCTTGGGGATGGTCATATAGATATCATCATCAAGATCTCCATACAAGAAAGCATTGTTAACATCAAGTTGAAAAAGAGGCCATTTGTTTTTTACGGCTAAGGCAATAAGACATCTAACAGAGACATTTTCACAACAGGGAAAAAGTTTCATCATAGTCTATTCCTTCCCTTTGGTTATAGCCTTTAACAACTAATCTAGCCTTGTATCTATCAACTTCACCATTGGCTTTATATTTGATTTTAAAGATCCATTTGTACCCAATAGGAGTTCTATTAGGAGGTAGATCAGTTATATCCCAAGCATGGTTTTCATTTAAGGCCTCAATTTCAGAATTCATAGCATCAACCCAATTACTATCATGGATAGCTTCTTCATACAATGGTAGGTTCAATACTTTTATTAAGGCTAGATGCAAAGCAGTAATTATCTTTGTTAAGATTAGAGTAATTAACAACCTTTTCAACACCATATTTGACTTTTCCTTCTACAATAAAGTCGTTAAGATTATTGGGCAACTTAGAGACTCTGGTTGACCTTCTAGCGATAGTGGTGGCAAGCCTCTTTCTTGTTCAGCAGAAATAGGTGTAGTATCAGCAGAATCAGAAAATGCATTAGCAGGATGTGATTCATGTGATATGGTGCCCTCAGGGTGTGTATTATCATCTATAGATGTTGCAACTGGTTCGTCAATCCTAGTAGGATGACTTACCACTGTGCCATCATCATAGGATGTCACTATCCCTTCATCATTGGGACTTATTTGTGAGTCAAAGAAATTTTTGTGATTTAAATCTTTTGGTACAAAAGTTTCAACAAAAGGTTTTGACAAAGTATTTTTCATTTTGAAGGGAAAAACAGTTTCATAAAATTTGACATCTCTGGAGTAAAAAATATTTTTTGTTTCTAGGCTCAAGAGTTTATAGCCTTTTTTTTTTCATTTGAGTAACCAATAAGGACACTTTTTTCGGACCTACTACCAAATTTATCCGAGATGTTGAGAATGGTGGCATAGCATAAGCAGCCAAAGACTCTAAGGAGAGAGAGTGAAGGGTCATGCCCATAAACAAGGAAGAAGGGGACTTGCAGCAATGAAGAGGGTAACCTTGTTTATGACATAGGCAGTTAGAACACATTGGACCAAAGATTTAGAGGTAATTCCCACGAAACATAAGGGATCTAGCTACATTAAGGAGATGACTATGTTTCCTTTCTGCAATACCATTTTGTTGTGGTGTATAAACACAAGAAGTTTGATGTAAAATTCCTTTTTCATGGAAAAAATGTTGAAGTTTATTATTGACAAATTATGTCCCATTATCACTTCTAAAAATCTTGACATTGTGTTCAAATTGATTTGATAGCATATGAGTAAAGTTAACAATGGAAACATAAACATCATCCTTTCCCTTAAGCATATAAACCCACACTGCCCTGGAATAGTCATCAACAACTGTTAAAAATATTTGTAACCATCTCTGCTAGTGACTTTATATGGTCCCCATACATCAAGATGGACAAGTTGACCAATTTTAGTTGATTTATGTTCACTTAGAGGAAATGGTTCCCTGGTTTGTTTAGCTTTATTACAAGTATCACGAGAGATGATCAGTTTGGATGTACTATCAAATTTAAGAGTGGGTTTAAGTATGTGTAGGACTTGGTCAGAGGGATGACCAAGTCTTTGATGCCAAAGATTTTTAGAAACATGACAAACAGATATGCAGTTATTAGAAATAATCTTACATGTAGAATCAATATCAAACAAATATAACCCATTGTATTGTTTACCAATCCCCACAATCCTTTTTTGATGTAAATCATGTATATAGCAATTAGATTCATTAAACCCAACAAACATCTTATTGTCTCTAGCAATTTTATGAACAGACAGCAGACTAACATTGTACTCGGGAACAACAAGTACATCAAAAAGAGTTAGGTCGTTATTGACCTTTAAATCACTAATTTTAGTAATTAAGGCACAGTACCGTTGGGATGTCCAACAGTTAAGCCAAGATTTGAGATGTTAATAACATTGATTAAAAAATTTCGAACAGTCATGTCTTGATTTGCACCGAATCAACAATCCAACCAAGACCGATGTTTCCGGATAGAGTTTTTGTGTTGTTGTTAAAAATTTATTAAAGTTTACATTAAACTTGACACGCCATTAAAGAAGGTTCACGAAAAATTTTTACCGCCAAGTTGGCATTAGCGAGATGACACATTGTTGTCATTGAGAAGACTCATAAGTGGAGATCTTCATTAGACAAGGAAACGGAGAGTTGCTAGCACTATTATCGGTGACATGATTAGTTTCAGCAGTGAAACATTGTTACTCTTGAAAGGTTTACCATTAAAATTCCTTTTAACATATCCAGCAGGATAACCAACAAGATCATAGCATCTATCAACAAGTGTGACCGGGTTTTTGCAATTAGTACATTTGAGATTCATGTTTGGTCCTCTGATATTTGAGTTGTTACCATTATTAAAACCAGAACCTTTGTTGTTAAAGCCTTTTTTGTTATCAAAAATTTTCCACCATCGAGGCGTTTTTGCGGCAAAGAAAGGTCGTAGCATTGGGTTTAGCGAGCTATTCCCGGATGAAACATTTCGTGAGATTCTTCTCCGAGACAATAGAAAAGCAGTTTTGACATTAGGTAAAGGATCTCTGGTTAAAATATTGCTTCTGATGGGGACATAGGAGTCATCAAGACCCATAAGAAATTGCATTAACTTGATTAGTTGATTTTGTTTTTCAAAATGTTTTGCGACCTCACAAGTGAGGGAGGCAAGCGATCATACAATCAAATTGTTTCCATAAAGAGTTAAGGTTGTTGTAATAATCAGCAAGAGAGGACCCACTTTGACTAAGAGAGTTTATATTTTTATGCAAATTAAAGATAGTTGAACCATCAACCTTATCATAGGTCTCTTTAAGATCATTCCACATTTCATAAGCAGTATTAGCATATATAGCACCAAAGAAATAGTTCAGGTTGAGAGAATTAAGAATCCAAGTAACCACAACAGAGTTACAAGTATCCCATTGATTAGCAAGACTAGGTTTGAATCATCTCTTATGCAAGTACCATCAATAAACCCTAACTTATTATGGTTTCTTAAAGCAAAAGTCATGGCCATATTCCATATTTTATAATTTTCGGTTCAGTGAGTTTAATAGAAATAATGGGAGTACCATTGGTATTGTTGGGGTGTAAATACAAAGCATCACCAAAGGATAAGCTTTTCTCATTGGAAGAACCACCACCACCAATATTATCATCACCAATAGCCATAATGCAAACAATAAAATAGACAGATATAATAAGACAGACAAGGAATCACAGACAGAGATAATAATAAGAGCAAATAGATAAATAAATGAGACTTTGAAACAACAAGCACCAAGCACGTGGACTAGGGTAAACCAGGCGGTATTCGTACCACTTAAAGGTGGCGAATCAAGATGTTAGTCTACCCGTTTGCACCCACAAAGACTTAAGTCTTGTATGTTTGAAGAAGGGATAAGACTTAGACTTACAGAGAAATATGCAGCGGAAGAACAAGTCACAATTACCCTAGATTCACTCAGTCTAGGGCTAATTGTAGCGAAGATAACCGATGATTACGCCGGTGGCAATAACCCCAAACCACCAATTTGTTGCCGAAGAGAATCAATAAGCAAGCTCGATACCATGTACGAAAGTATAGGCAACACAAGATGAACAATAAAACCTTTATTGGATCTAAGCGCAATAGTCACTTAGATTAAGTTTACAATAGTATCCAAATATTACAAGATTAGATTAATGTCAATGAGACAATAATCATGTAAATTGTAAAGACAAGACAAGATCGTGAAATGATCGAGAAAGAAGAGAGGAGAGTGATACAAAAGGCGCACACTCAAGTGTGTGTAACCCTAGATTAAGGAACTTATTAAATAGGAGATTAAGTTTCACTAAGACCCCTCTAACGGCTATAATTGACTCATCGAAGCGATGAAAGCTTCAGCAGAACTGAACATCTTGGAACTTTAAATCTTTTATCCTTTGTCCAAGTTTAACCCCTGTAATTAATTCTGCAATGAACCATAACTAGAAAGCCATTAGCAATTGATAGAATGATATGTTTGCCACAGATTATCACCCCAAAATTTAACAAAATCAATGGTGTTGTAGTTCAGATTGGTCGTGATTTAGAAAAGTTGGTCGGGTTATTGTGGTGACGGTTTTGAGGTTCAGGCCGTTAGAATGGTAAAAAGGTTAATGTTAGTGTTCTTTGGATGGCTATGGTGGTGTTTGGTACTTTTTGAGGCGTTGCAAATGTCATTTTGATCTTGGGGTCATTTTGCAAGGTCACAAGGACGCCAAGTGTTATCTGCATTTTTGTTTAGCAAGGGCCATGGGTGTGTTGTACGGTGGTCTTTTGCAATGGTCATGGTTGTGTCGAGGGGTGGATCATTTGGAGTTGTTTCGCAAGGGTATGGGGTTATTTTGTAAAGGCCGGGGATTATGGTCGTTTAAACTTCTGGTGGTATTAGGCACTTAGGGAGTTGCTTGGTCAATCGTACTTACATCTTGCTCTTTCCTCCTTTCGGTTATATTGTATGATCGGAACTCGTTGGTTTGAAGTTTTGGTGAGGTTTCGTTTTGAGGGTCATGTTCGATTTTCCACCCGTTCTCACGGGAGATTGCCCTTATGTGGCTATGCATTTGTTGAGAATGGATGATTGGGGTTTTTTTGTTTGTTCGTAAGATTGTCCGAGTTATAATTTCTAAAATAGTTGTAGTTTTTGGGCTGAGATGGTCGAATGTATTTTTCATCGATATAATTTTTAGCACCTTTCTAGTGTTACTACCCTTAAAAAACTACTAAGAAAGCTAACATTGCACGAGTCAATAGCAAATATTGTTCTTTACCATAATAACCATTTCCCTCATTGAGTCCCACATAGGTTGAAGAAAGAAAATGCTCGCAGGTTATGTACTCTAATGTATGCCAATCAAATATCTCTAGATTAATATTATATTATTTTTTTTTGGGTAAAGAGTTTATACCCGGTGAAATATATATATATAAAAAAAACGAAAAAAAAACAAAAAAAAAAACATATAAGAGTTACGTACATGCAAGAGTGGTGATGAAACCACTCTTGAAACGAGAAAAGAACAAAATACTCATACTTGAAAAACCTCAAGAATGAACAGCCAAAGCAAAAACAAAACAAATAGCACTTAGACTATATCAAAATAAACTTATGCTCCATGCATGTCAAGCAATCTTCCAAGTCATCTTCATGCGATCCACTCTAACCTTCTTTTTGAATTTGATAGAAGCTAGCTTAGAACGAACCATCTCGATAATAACTTTAGCCACTTGATCTTCATCCCTACTCGGTTTCGCGTGAACTCGATTGTTGCGCTCTTGCCAAATGAAGTAGGTTGAAGCAGCCACTATCAGACGCCCTACAATGCTTGCCACATTGTCTTTTAAAGACAAAGGCAAAATCCGGTGAACTATATCGTCCCAAATAGGTGAGATGCTCGGTAATTCAGCAACATTTAGAACAGTACTCCAAACTCTAGACGAAAACGGACATTCAAAAAATAAATGGTCATGAGAGTCGGGTTGAGACTTACAAAGAGAGCACCTAAGCAGGTTTAAGTTGACATCATTGCCAACATCCCATTGCTTTAGTATATCTTGTGTTTTGAGTCTCCTTTGCATAATTAGCCAAAGGTGAATGGAATGTCTAGGAATGCCATACTTCGACCACACTAACCTGTACCAATCAACTTCATTATTTCTTGTACGAATGGAATGCCACGCATCACTAACCGAAAAGTCTTTTAGCGATGGGAACAATAAAACTACTAAGGGATGGGAACCTTACAAACCAATTGTGAGGCCATTTCCAAGTTGTTTCATGCACCATATCAGCTACACAATCTTGAGATGTGAAACCCGCGTTAATAATGGCACGGTTGGTAATATGGGGCATAAGTGGACCGTTTGTGTCCCATGTATCAAACCATGCATATGCCTTACACCCATTTCCATGTTTATACCATATAAATGGTCGAATGGTACTTCGAATGGACAAAAGTTTTCTCCACCCCCTGCTTACATTCGAACACAAACTAACATCCCAAAAACTTCGATTTTTCAACTTGTACGTATGTATCCATTTAACCCACAAAGTTTCTTTATGAGTTAGGATCTTCCAAATGTGAGCAGACATGAGAGCAATATTGAATTCATCAAGCTTCCGAATTCCTAAACCGCCTTCGTATTTTGGCAAACAAACATCATCCCATGACACTTTCGCCTTGCCCCTTTTCATTTCCACTTGGCACCAAAGAAAATCACACATTAATTGTTCAATATCGTGAATTGTTCCGGCCGGAAGTATGAAAACTGAAGCCCAAAACAAATACATTGAAGAAAAAACGGATAGAACAAGTTTTTGTCGACCGGCGAAAGACAGCCATTTGTTTTTCCAGTCTCCAAGTCTTTTTTTAACTCTTTCAACCAAAATTTTACAATCTTTGTGAAGAAGTCGAGAAGAAATAAGAGGAACTCCAAGGTATTTAATTGGAAGAATACCTTCTTCGAAAGGCATAACTTGGAGAATAGATGTCTTGATATGGTCGGGTACATTATCAAATTTGTGTAAGTGTTCTCCTAAATTATTACTTAATATGGGATTACTTGTGTCATATTTGATAATGTATATGAACTCTAAATTTTTTTCTTTCCTTTCGAATTTTTTTTTTCTTTCCTTTCGAAAATTAACTTTCTCGTTAAACAAAATTTCATTTTCATGTAGATAATTATTTTTCTTGTTGATTTTGACAATTAACTTTCTGGTTGAACAGAATTCATTTTTTACATGAATAAGTCGATAAAAAATCAACACCAAAAACGATGGCCGAATCAGTTAATTGTGACAAATGATGATAAGAAAATTTACTCCAAAGAAGATACTCGAATCCACTAATTGTGTTGTCACATCATCATATTCATGATGTTATTTGCTCGTAAAATGTTGTTTCGGTAGTTCTCAGTTCATGTTACAAAATTCTCAAATTTTACACATTGACTGTTTGTTAAGATGTCTAAATGAAAATTGCTTTTGTTAACTTGTGTGACTGATGTTTGATTATGGACACTTGTGTATCTAGACATCACCAATTCACATTAAACGACACACTAGATGTGTCTTTTAAGTATAAGTTCACGTCCATCTTCGAGAAAAGTTAAACTTAAAAGTTCTAAATTATAACCTGGAGGTGCTGTTATACAACATGATTTAAAAGACTGCACTACCTCTGTACCTCTTTCTTTGGCCGTTCCATCATCTTTTTGTTGTATCTTGGTTCTACATATTTGTACGGGTGCCAAGAGTGAACAACCATCAAAATTGGCAGCAAGAAAGGTACATCAATATTGCAAAAAATTCATTATCAGTAAAATGCAGAATCCTTGCAAACACCCTAGCGTAAAGCAAGCACATAATGCTACTATAAGTGTGCTTAAAAACTTGATTTATGTTCTCAGTATGCTCGGATTATACAGGAACTCGGTTTCCCATCAAAATTTAAGGTAAATACATGTGATGTAAAAACTTCCCAATGTTTTCAATTTGGAAGCGGAAACGCAAGTGGTTCATAGAGTCTGGTTTGTTGAATTGTGGGGCATAACTTGTATATCACAGTTGATTTCGCCAGAAAGTCTTTCATAATGAAATCCCTCTATTTCCTAAATTAAGTTGATTGTAAATTTTATTTTGTTTTCCATTTGCTGTTTCGAATTGAAAGGGGAAGAAGTAAATGAAATCCAAAGACAGAAAAGATATGAAACGAAAAAACTGTTTCGAGTCAATAGTATAAATATTGTTCTGTTTGATAAAAAACATTTTCCACATTCAATCCCACATAGGTTGAAGAATTGGAAATGTTTGTAGGTTATATACCCTAGTGTATTCCATTTAAGCAAATTGAGACTAATATTATGTTCTGATATGTCTTTGTGTGACTCTGATTTGAGTAGAGTCACACACATTATGTATCGAAATACTGTATGAACTCTTAACTTTTTCCATTTTTCTTTAACAATTAACTTTCTCGTTGAATAGAATTCCATTTTTTACAAAAAATTACTTCAAATACGATACCTGAATCCATTAATATTTTTTTCTTTAACAATTAACTTTCTCGTCGAATAGAATTCTATTTTTTACAAAAATTTACTTCAAATACGATACCCGAATCAATTAATTTTGTTGTCACGTCATCATATTAATCATGTTACTAGCTAATAATTTTTTTTTAGAACGTCAAATTTTACAACTTATAGAACCTATCTCACAAATTTTATCTCAAATGTCTCAAATGAGACTTGAACCCACAACCTCTAGGTTGATGGGTCACTCACATACCATTGGGCCGTATTCAGAAATTTTACACATTGACTTTTTGATAAGATGTCTAAACGAAATATTACCAACAAAACTGCTTTTTTCTGACGGCGTTTGTTTTACACCCTATACTGTTGGTGATTTTGCATCACCGATATTATTTAAGTGTAATGGATTAATTTAGGTAACCAATGTGTAATCATGATAAATGTTCAACAAGTCGGGGTTGTGCGGAGTGCACACTTGTATGACGTTATTATGATTGCTATTCGAAGGGAAGCCGAATGACGGGTCCTGGCCCCGTAGCAATCGGTCCATACAGCCGGGTCGAGCTAGAAAATAAAATTTTATTTGGTATAAAGTGCTATGTTAAAAACGCACTAGAAAATAAAATTTCCAGTATTTTGTCCCATATTTTAACCGCTTTTCGGTTATTAAGTAAATCGCTATAGCAGTTACAACCGTTATGCGATTTTTGGTTATACAATTAGCTTTCTTGGTTACGGTTCATAATGACAAAACATATTCTCAAGTTGAAATCGAGTTTTATCCGATTAGAGATTTCGGTAGAACCAGAAATACTTCAATCGATAGTGTTTACACGACTCGACATGTGATCATAATTTCTAACAAAGATTGAAGTATTCTGTGATCATGACGAACGGAGAATCTGTGAAGGACATGACGAGCAAGTTCGATAAGTTGGCAAAGTTTGAAGGGCAGGACTTTCGTGGCAAAGAAGATGCATTTTCTTCTTACCACCTTGAAAGTTGTGTATGTTCGGTACACGGTCGAATGGGATGAGAATGAAGCTTTGGAGACGACCGGAAGAGGATGAAGTGGGAAAAGCGACGACTACATATGTGGTCACATTCGAAGCGGTATGTGACTCTTATTTGATATCCATCAAAACGCTGAATCTGCTAAGGCACTGTGGGAGTCCCTAGAATCCAAATACATGGCGAAGATGCTTCGCAAAGAAGTTTCTTGTGAGTAATTTTATGAATTACAAGATGGTTGATACCTGTCATGGAACAATATCATGAGATGTTAAGGATTCGGGACATTATACCCAACATAATTTGATGATGGATGAAGCCATCTCGGTTTGATTATCATTGATAAAGCGCCTCCTTCTGGAGAGATTTCAAACATGATTTGAAACATAAAAAGGAAGAGTTAAATTTGGTTCAACTTCGGTTCTCATCTACAATTGAGGAAGGATTACGTATCGGAACTTGATAATAATCCTAAAGGAAAGAACCAAATTGGATCTTCTTCTGTTAACATGGTTGAAGGAGATGGAGTCAAAAATTCTAAAAACAATTTTAACAACAACAAGAACAAAAGAAAGTTCAAAGGTGGTGATGATAAATTTGCCAACAAAATGGGTACTTTGACTTGTTGGAAATGTAACAAACTGGTCATATGAAGAAGGATTGTCGCTCTAAAAAGGGCAATAATGGCGCTGGTCCAAGTGGGTCTAAGGATCTTGATAAGCAACAAGGTTATAATTACGATTTTGTGCAATTTTGATAATGTTTTACATTATGTTTTACGTAATTTCGATGCATTTTATATTCAGGATGATCAAGTTGCTTGGTGGGTTGATTCGGGTGCGACATGTCATGTTTGCAATGATCTTCGTTGGTTTCAAGTATGTAATCCAATTGAAGATGGCTCATATGTAAAGATGGGAAACGTTGCAACCGAACCAATCAAAGGAATAGGGCGTGTTATGTTAACTTTTACTTCTGGAAAAACTTTATGTTTAGATAATGTATTGTATGTACCCGGGATTCGCAAGAATCTTGTTTCTGAAATTGTGTTGAATAAGTTTGGCTACAAACAAGTGTTGGAAAGTGACAAGTATATCTTGTCAAGACATGGTTCCTTTGTTGGATTTGGTTATGTATGTAATGGAATGATTAGATTAAATTTGAATTACCCTTTGTTTAATGATTACGCTTGTATGGTTACTTCTAGTCATAGTAATGGTTTAAGTAAATCTGAATTATGGCATGCTAGACTAGGACATGTTCATTACAAGAGAATGAAAGATATGTCTAGAATGAGTCTAATACCTGCTTTTGATATGACACATGAAAGTTGCAAAACTTGTATGTTAACAAAGATCACTAGACATCCATTTAAGAGTGTTAACAGGGAAAGCAAAGTATTAGATCTCATACATAGTGATTTATGTGATTTTCATGCCAATCCTTCACTAGGACATAATAAGTATGTCATTACTTTTATTGATGATGCATCTAGATATTGTTATGTCTATCTACTACATGCTAAACATGAAGCTCTAGATAAATTTAAAATTTATAAACAAGAAGTAGAACTTCAAAGACAAGATTTAATAAAAGTATTTCGTACTGATAGAGGTGGTGAGTATTATGATCCAGTTTATTTTCAATCGACTGGAATAATCAATCAAACCACGGCTCCTTACGCCATACAACGAATGGTGTGGTATGAAAAGGAAGAATAGGACTTTAAAGGAAATGGTGAATTCCATGTTATCCTATTCTAAGTGAAGGGTTTTGGGGTGAGGCTATGTTGATGACTGTTATATTCTGAATAGAACTCCAAACAAAAGCGACAAACAAACACCTTATGAAATTTGGACCAAGAAGGTACCAAATTTGACTTATTTGAGGGTTTGGGGCTGTAGAGCAATTGTAAGATTGACTGAACCCAAAATGAAAAATCTGGGTGAGAAAGGTATAGATTGTATCTTCATTGGGTATGCTGAGCATTCCAAGTGTTATAGGTTTTATGTTATAGAACCTAATGATTATGTGTCGGTGAACTCTATAATAGAGTCAAGAGATGCAATATTTGATGAAGAACGGTTTACGTCTATACCAAGACCAAGAGGTATGATTCAACCATCTTCTAGTAAGATAGTTGAAGATGATGTTGAAGGTACTGATGATGTACCTGGTCCATCTGTTCCTAGGAAAAGCACTAGGACAAGAAAAGCTAAGTCTTTTGGGTGTGATTTTCAACTTTATTTAGTTGAAGGAACAAGAGATACGACTTTATCTCAACGTGAATATTGCCTCATTATTGAGGAGGATCCAAGGACTTTGAGTGAAGCAATGGCTTATAGGGATGTTGCTTTACGGAAAGAAGCAATTCAAAGTGAGATTGATTCTATCATGCAGAATGATACTTGGGAAGTCACTGATTTGCCTCCTGGA
Organism: Chrysanthemum makinoi; assembly: GCA_910596185.1. NCBI lineage: Eukaryota > Viridiplantae > Streptophyta > Magnoliopsida > Asterales > Asteraceae > Chrysanthemum > Chrysanthemum makinoi. The sequence goes on from OU343218.1 coordinate 250,932,625, forward strand.
TGCAAAGCATTAGGAAGTAAATGGATCCTTAAAAGGAAGATGAAAGTGGATGGAAGCATAGATAAATATAAAGCCAGATTGGTTATCCAAGGTTTTAGACAAAAGGAGGGCATTGACTTCTTTGATACTTATGCTCCTGTTGCTAGGATTTCCACTATTAGATTATTGTTAGCTCTTGCAGCTATACATGATCTAGTTATTCACCAAATGGATGTAAAAACTGCATTCTTAAATGGTGATTTGGATGAGGAAATTTATATGAAACAACATGAAGGGTTTGTGATGCCTGGACATGAAAACAAGGTATGTAAATTGAAGAAATCATTGTATGGTCTGAAACAAGCACCAAAACAATGGCATCAAAAGTTTGATGATGTGGTCTTGTCTAATGGTTTTCTTTAAACCAAGCCGACAAGTGTGTGTATAGCAAATTTGATGCTTCTGGTAAAGGAGTGATAATTTGCTTATATGTGGATGAAATGTTGATCTTTGGTGTGACCAAGATCAAGTTGATAAGACAAAGGATTTCTTGTCATCTAATTTTGATATGAAAGATCTGGGAGAAGCTAAGGTGATTCTTGGTATTAGAATCAAACGAGGAAACAAGGGTATCTCTATTTCTCAATCACACTATATTGAGAAGATACTGACAAAGTTTAACTTTGTTAATTGTTCTCCTGTTTATACTCCTGTAGATCCTACTGTGAAGTTTCGACCTAATAAAGGAAATCCAGTGTCTCAACTGGAATACTCTAGAGCTATTGGATGTCTTATGTATGCTATGATTAGCACTAGACCGATATAGCTTTTCTTTGTGGGAAAGCTTAGTAGATACACTAGCAATCCGGTGCTCTACATTGGCAAGCTCAGGGTCGAGTATTTCATTATTTGAAAGGAACCATGGATTATGGTTTAACTTATAGTGGCTATCCATCGTTTTAGAAGGTTATTCGATGCCGTTGGATAAATAACATAGAGGATCACTCTTCTACGAGTGGTTGGGTATTCCTTCTTGGAGGAGGAGCTATTTCTTGGGCTTCAAAGAAACAGACTTGTATTACAAACTCAACTATGAATTTGTTGCTTTAGGCTGCTACGGTAATGAAGTGAGTGGCTGAGGAATTTGGTTTATGAAATTCCTTTATGGCCTAAACTGATATCTACCATTTCTATCGATGTGATAGTCTGCTACCTTGGCTAGGCTTATAGTCAAGTGTATAATGGCAAGTCTAGACACTTAGGTGTTAGACATAGCATGATTCGTGAGCTTATCATGAATGGTGTGATATCTGTGGAGTTTGTAAGAACTCAACTGAATTTAGCCGACCATTTAACCAAAGGGTTAGCAAGAGATCTCGTACGCAAGGCGGCTATTGGGATGGGTTTAAAGTCCACCTAATTAAATCCTTGTATCAAGATACCCAATTCCCATCTAACGTAATGTTAAATGTTGAATTCAATGAGGAAAGCTTGATATCTTTGGATTGGAACACATAATTACATAATCCCACGGTATGTGTTCGAGCGCAAGATAAAGGAGGTTGAAATTATATTTCTTAATGGTTTTTTGACAAATTGCATGTGCAAGTGCAAGAGTAAAGAACCACCTATATAAGCATGAAGTTTAGCTGCTTCAAGAAGCTTGGGACTTGGCTTTGATATGCTTATTGAAGGATAGGACACAAGCTAGTAAAACATAGTGTCAAGTGGAACATGTGAATGTGTAAATTGTTGTGTATATTATCTTCATGTATTCACTATGAATGAAGGAGTTCAATTTAGTGACACTCTTATATTCGAATATTTGGAATGCTAATGTACTAATGTGAAATTCAATCGTCTCGACATTTCATTTATGCATCAGTTTGTTGTTTGTTATGAGTTTGTTTTAAGTTAATCAAGATTACAGTTAAATGGGGAGGATTGTTGGTGATTTTGCATCACCGATATTATTTAAGTGTAATGGATTAATTTAGGTAACCAATGTGTAATCATGATAAATGTTCAACAAGTCGGGGTTGTGCGAGTGCACACTTGTATGACGTTATTATGATTGCTATTCGGGGCGAAGCCCAATGACGGGTCCGCGCCCGTAAATGGTCCAAAGGCGGCCACCGGGTCGAGCTAGAAAATAAAATTTTATTTGGTATAAAGTGCTATGTTAAAAACGCACTAGAAAATAAAATTTCGGTATTGTCCCATATTTTAACCTTTCGGTTATTAAGTAACTGCTATAGCAGTTACAACCGTTATGCAGTTTTTTGGTTATACAATTCGTTTTCTTGGTTCTGGTTCATAACTGACAAAACATATTCTCAAGTTGAAATCTGAGTTTTATCCGATTAGAGATTTCGGTAGAACCACCGAAATACTTCAATCTGATAGTGTTTACACGACTCTCAGATTACTGTGATCATAATTTCCTAACATATACCACCTATCTCACAAATGATTAGTGAGGCTTGAACCCACAACTTCTAAGTTGATGATAACTCATATATCATTGGACCAAAGACCTTGGGTCAACACTGGTTTAGTTGAGTAGATGGAGATTCTAAAAGAGGACTGTGGCCAAAAGTTATGTAACTAAGAGCTCTACGTGTGGGCTCGCCAAATGCTTGCCGTGGCAACTTCGTTGCCTCTCGCCACCCACATGTTTGCATCTTCGCCGTGGCTCGCCAAATGAGGCTTCTTCGTCTGCACGGCAAGGCTTCTTCTTGTACTTTTGTGTCACACATAAACAGTTGATTTTGCCAGAAACTCTCTCATTATGAAATCCTTCTATCTTATTTTCAACATGTTAGAATGTGGTTTAAACTCCTACGGGCTACAGGCCGTTTAGGATTTAGCTATTTTTGGTAATTTCGTATTAGGAAAAACTATGTTAGGTCGGTTTGTTTTAGCCTATATATATAGGGATTCATTGTTGGATCGTTCTTGTCGTCAGATGATCGATTGATTAGTCCAATAATTCTTGACGTTGTTTGCTTGAATATAAGAAACATGTTTTGCCTATTGTTTCACTTTTGATTGGTTTTGAATAATATTATTTTATCAGTGGTTAATAGATGAATTATTTGGAAGAGATATTCGCATGATGGTCTGATGAGATAAGTTATTAAATTTGCTATTCATTAATGCATGGTTGTTACTATGTTTGAGTTTATTTTGATCAGCGAACCGGGATGCGTTTAGTTTGCCGATTGATGGTTATGTTTGGTTGATCTGCCAGTTGAATATGGTTTTGTTCGAATAATATTTATTTGTTATTCAGTTGGGCTTTGGTTTTTGGGCTGCTACTCTTATTTTAGCTTTGGTTTTTTTTTTTTTTTTTTTTTCTTTTGTTTTTTGTTTTTAGAAAAGAAGTTGTTTTAAGTATATTGGTATCGTAAAAGAAAAAAAAAAAAAAAAAATGTCTTTGTCTTCTCAACTCGTTAATATTGAAAAGTTTTCGGGTAAAAGTAATTTTAGCTTGTGAAGAATTAAGATCCGAGCCTTATTGAAACAACAAGGAGTTTGGCCATTAGGTACAAAACCGGATGACGTCACCGATGCTAACTACAAGTTGCAAGAAGAAAAGGCGCACTCCACTATTTTGCTATGTTTATCGGATGAAGTGCTATATGAGGTTGGTGATGAGGAAACGGCAGCAGGAGTTTGGGAAAAGCTAGAAACGATTTACATGACAAAGTCGTTGACTAATAAGTTGTTATTGAAACAACGTTTGTTTTCCCTTAGAATGAAAGAAGGTTCATCATTGAAAGAACATCTTGATGCCTTGAACTCAATCTTGATGGATTTGAAGAATGTTGAAGTGAAGATTGAAGATGAAGATGCCGCTCTTGTTCTTCTTGTGTCATTACCTCCTTCGTTTGAGAGTTTTGTTAGTTCGTTTGTTGTTGGTAAAGATACTATTACTTTGGAAGATGTTAGATCTAGTTTGCACTCAAGAGAGCTTCGTCAACAAGCGTCAGGAAGTGGTAATGAGTCTCAATCCATGGGTTTAGCGGCCACAAGTCGTAATAGGGGTCGATATCGATTTGAAAAAGGTAAAGATAATGGTGGAGCATCGTCAAGTTCTCAAGGTTCTAATCCTCGAGATATTTGTAACTATTGCAAGGAGCCTGGTCATTGGAAGATTGATTGTCCTAAACTTAAGGAAAAAGCTTTGTTGGCGGCTACTCCTATGGACGTATCGTGCTACTCAGGTTTCGAATGTGATGTGCTTTGAAGATTGCCGTTTGGAATTTGGAAATTTGAATTTGGTTTTGTTTTGGATCGAATTAGTAGTTTCTCTAGCATTTGAAAATTTGAATTTGTTTTTTGAAACGCTTGATATTCCTTAGGAGTTTCAATCACGGTGGAGATTGTTAGAATGTGGTTTAAACTCCCTCTACGGGCGTTTAGGATTTAGCTATTTTTGGTAATTTCGTATTAGGAAAAACTATGTTAGGTCGGTTTGTTTTAGCCTATATATATAGGGATTCATATGTTGAGAAGATTGTACCTTTGAATTTCGTTTTGAATAAAAGAAAAGCTTCCGCAAATTTGTCGATTCTTGCTTCTTCTCTTGTGCTTCATCTTTGATTATCGCTTGCTTATTCTAACACAACATCTTACTTTCTTTCTTCTTTTCATTTGGAATTGAAACATTATAGTTCATGAAAGTCAATTGGTAGTTAAAAGCAGCATAGAATTTGTTGGTTTAATGTTGCGGCATAAAGCAAAATCTCCTTTCACTTAAAAAAAAAACTGTTAAAACAAAAATAACTTCAATTTGCAGCACCACAGAACCTCATTCCACGATCAACAACGAGTATATATAGATACACAAAGTAAAACAATATCATAATTATTATAAAACTTAAGGAGGAACTAGTTTGAAAATTCCCGATTCCCGCCCTGCTTTTCTAGATCAAGTGTCGTGGTACAAAGAACTAAAACACAACCCCTACTAGACGATCTAAATTTATAACGCAATATTAGAGCGCTTTACTCATTAACGGAAGAAAAAGAGCCAGCATAGGACATAGATATAGAAAGGCACAAAAACAAGGGAAAATGAAAGACCAAAAATGACAATATAAAGAAACAAGAAACAAGAAATGCTAACACAGAAAAGGGATGAAAAGAGACTGTTAGACCTGCACAAGTCAAAATAGTAAATATTGTTCTTTTTGATAAAAATAAAAATTAAATTAAATTAAAAAAAAATAAAAAAAAATAAAATTTCACATTCAATCCCACATAGGTTGAAGAATGAATTGTTTGTAGGTTATATACCCTAGTGTATTTGCTTTAAGCATCTTAAGATCAATATTATGTTCTCAAACATCATGGCTGTTACTCAGCTAAATAACCAATTGGTGGAGTTACATATAGTATGAACTTTAACTTTTTTTTGTTTTCTTTAACAATTAACTTTCTCCTAGCATAGAATTCCTAATTTTTTTTTTTTAAATTTACTCCAACGACGATACACGAATCCATTAACTTTGTTACATAATTCTCAAACTTTACACACCTACTGTTTGATAAGATGTCTAAATGAAGTATTACCAACAAAACTGGCTTAGTTTCTTTTTTCTTTTGCTTTTTTTTTTAACATAAAACTGGCTTAGTTGAGTAAATGAAAAATCCAAAGAGGTCCATGGACAAAAGTTATGAGAATAAGAGCATATGAAAACAATTTTGATTTTTCAAATGGACAACTTCATACATTTTACTTTCTCATTATTAGCTAAATATCATGCCAACCTCCTGAAAATGGGAGGTTTTACCTGGTTTAAATCTGTGTGGTGGGTTTAAAACGTGTAGATTAGTCGGCCAAAATGTGAGAAACGATAGTTACTTAAAAAGAGTAGGACTTAGTTTACCGATTTGACCACCTAATGAACATACAAGTTGAGTTAGCATTTAGCAAGTTTACAAAAGACATAGATCCAAATTGAGATCAATCGTGAATGTCAATCATTAGCCAAAAAAACAACATAAATTTGTCGGTTAGAGATGCAATGTAAAGCTAAAAACTACATTCACTTCAAAAGAAGTTTGTTAAAACAAAAATGACATGAAATATGTAGCAGCACAAGAGTCTCATTCCATGATCAACCACAAGTCAATACATGAAGTAAAATGGAACCATGCTTATTCTAAAACTTGAAAAGAAACTTGTATTGCAAACAGACATCGAGCCGCGCTTTTAACGGGCTATTCGAGCTTGTGCTCATTTAAATACTCGAGTGGAGCTTGAAAGTTATCGAGCTCGAGTCGAGTTCAAACAAAAATCAATGCTCGATAAGTTTCACAAGCCGAACTTATAAAATCTAATACCCGATTCGGATCGTTCAAAAGTTCGTTTAGTTACTCGAGTCAAACGAGCTAGTCGAGCTTAACGAGTCAAACGAGCTTATCGAGCTAGACTAGCCAGATAGCTCATTTTTATAAAATTATATTTACATGTTCAATATTAAATAATTGTTTTCAATTTCAAATCATAACTCTAAATATATCAAACTTTACTAGCATCAAATCATAACTCTAAATATATTATAACTCTAAAACTCAACTCGGCTCGGATCGTTAACACTCCTAATTACAAAGTCCATAAACCCGCCCTGCTTTTCTAGATCAATTGTCATAGTACAAACAACAAAAACATAACCCCTACGAGGCTATCTAAATTTGCAGGGCAGGATTACATCGTTTTACCCCTTAACAGAATATAAATAACCAATATAGAAAGGCATAAAAACAAGAGAAAATAAAAAACCAAGAATGACAATATAAAGAAACAAGACACAGCTAACAGAAAAAAAGGAATGAAAAGAGAAACATTCTTAGAAAGGTGCACAAGCCAATAGTAAATATTGTTCTTTTTTATTAAAACCATTTACCTCATTGAATCCCACATAGTTTGAATAAAAAAATTCGTGGTAGCTTATATACCGTAATACATTCCTTTCAAACATGTTAAGAATGATATCGTATTCTCAAAGTGATATGAAAATCCACTAAATGAAAGCAAAATTAGTGGATTACAAATATCATATTTGAGAATATGTAATACATTCCTTTCAAACATGTTAAGAATGATATCGTATTCTCAAATTGATATGAAAATCCACTAAATGAAAGCAAAATTAGTGGATTACAAATATCATATTTGAGAATATGTAATATATCATATTTGAGAATATGTAATACATTCCTTTCAAACATGTTAAGAATGATATCGTATTCTCAAATTGATATGAAAATCCACTAAATGAAAGCAAAATTAGTGGATTACAAATATCATATTTGAGAATATGTAATAACTCTTACCTTTTTTTTTCCTTTTTTTTAACAGACAACTTTCTCGTATAATAAGAATTCCAATTTTCACAAAAAATGTACTCCAAAGACATACCCGAATCCATTAATTTTGTTGCCATGTCATCATATTTCATCATGTTACTTCCTGATAGAATGCCGTTTAGCTAGTTCTAAGTACTTTGTTACATAATTCTCAAATTTTACACATCGACTGTGTGATATGATGTCTAAATGAAATATTACCAACAAAATTGGCTTAGAGGGTGTCTGGGTTTGCGTTCTAAAACAAATTATCTGATTATCATGACATGTAAACGCAATAATCTAAGAGCTAGTGTTTGTATAACAGAATGTAATAAGGCATGTGGGAGTGATACCCTAATACCCTGAGAGTGCCACATCACCTCTATCCAATAAAAACCTTCCAACTCAAAACTACCCCAATACTACCCTAACACTACCCTACGTGGAGGGAGTGGTACCCTAGTACCCGAATTCCATTTTTTTTTTTTTTTAAATACATAAAATCACATACAATATTTAAAATAAAAACATACTATTTCATTAAAAATAAAAACATTACATAATACTTTAAAAAACTACAACTTAAAAATTGAAACTACAACTTAAAAAAAAAACATTACATAAGTTGAAATTAAAATAAGTTGAAACTATAATTTAAAAATTGCAAGCCCATCCGTGTTTGGCCGCAAGTTCACGTTTCTGGGTAAGAACTAATTCCAACATAGTGGGATCGCGAATGTGATTATCTGCTCAAAAAACTTGACTCCGTTGTGTATTCTTGAACCGCCCTCGAGTTGTGTAGCCAACAATTGTTTCGCCATCTCGCGTTTTTCTTCCAAATATTGTGTCTTCTTTTGTTTGTAGGCGTTGATTTCATCATAGCGCTTGAGATCGAGGAGGAGGATGCGGCTTGCTTCTTTTTCATTTTTCTTGATTCAATTGGAGGGGTGGGGTCTTCATTCATGTCGGGAATGGTGTTGCTTGCCGATACATACTCTCCCGACCTCCTTTTTGAAGAATTGCTTGGAGCACCGGCAATATCTTGAAAACATTCTTGCTCCGTCCATTTATCATGACCTCGACAATCTCCCACGGTATGAGTAAATTGTCTTTTTTTTGTATAGTAATCCATTTCACTTGCCTCACCACGTCCAAGTCGTTGCACCCACTAGCCTTAGCACGTTTCTACATTATATACAAAATAATGTAATTGTAAATAAAAAGTACAAATTATGTAAAATAAAAAGTATAGTCAAAAACAAAATAATGTAATTGTAAATAATAAAGTATAGATTATGTAATTGTACCGCTTGGAGGTAGTAGCCGTTGAAAATACCCATGGCCGTGTTCATTGCTCTCCACTTGGTATTCAACGCATGAAATGTTCGTGAATTCGAACCCAAAGTTGCCTCGTAATGCTCTAGAATCCGTTTCCAAAAACCGTCGGACTTTTGTTCATTACCGACAACACCACATTCGGAGATTTGAACCCATGCTTTCACCAAAGCCTCCTCTTGTGCCGGCGTCCAAACTTCACGGGGCCTCCTCCCGACGAAAGCTTTTTTCTTCCCTCTCGGATCGACTTCTTGAACTTCCTCATCTTCGTCTTCTTCATTTGGTAGTGGTTGTGTTTCGGTGCGTACTCCGTCTTCACCAAGGTTTTCGAACGGGGAGAACTCGCTTGTAGTAGTGATGTTGTAGTGTTGTGGATTCATTTGAGGAAGACCCATATTATATTGGTAAAATTGTGGAGATTGGGGTTGTGGAACGTAAAATTGATTCGGGGATGGTTGAGACCGACCTTGACGCGAGGTGAAAGTTTTTTTACCTCTCCTTGGATCCATAGTTTGGTGTTTTTGAAAGATTAGTGTGTGTTGTTATTTGTGTTGTGTGTTTTTATTTTGAAAAATGAGTGAATGTTTAGGTGTTAAATAGGAAGAAAAAAAAATTATTTGGGCTAAAGTAGCCGTTTTTTAACGTCAAAACGCTCCCCCAACGTATACTTTTCAAACGTTCACCTGCGGGTTCCGAGCTCGATTTGCCTACCCGAAGTACACGGGGCGGTGTACCCGCTCGAGTAGTTGAACTCGATTGGGTACCCGCGTACCACTCCGTCCTCCCTAAGTGATTTTCTGCGTTTAAATGGATCCAAAACGTCATTTTGCAAAAGTAGCTAGGTACATGCAGTTGCAAAACGTCATTTGTAAAAAGTGATATTCAATGTTCAATTTACTATACCACCATCTAATAAGGACAAAATATAATAAATGGGTGTTATTTCTGTAATAAGGATAAAATATAATAAATGTACCTTTTAGTCATTTTACATTTAAAATCAAAACATAATCTAATTTGCCAAACACTCAAAAACTGATTATCTGATTATTGCGTTATCAAACCGCAAAATTAAATCCAAACACTATCTTTCAGAATCACGTTTTGTAACAGCTGATTATCTGATTATCCTTTTACAAAACGCATAATCTATTTTCAATAAGCAATCCCAAACACCCCCTTAGTTGAGTAAATGAAAAATCCCAAACACTCCAATCTCTTGAAAATAGAAAGCTTTAACCCGTTTGTATCTGTGTGGTGGGTTCAAAACTAGTAGATTAGTCGGCCAAAAAATGTGGTTACCTAAAAAAAAGTATGACTTAGTTTACCGATTTGACCACCTAATGAACATACAAGTTGAGTAACTTCAAATTTCTCGGTTAGAGATGCCAACGTAAGGCTAAAACTACATTCCATGATCAACCAATACTTAAAGTAAAACAAAACCATACTTATTCTAAAACTTGAAAAGAAAATTGTATTGCAAATAGGAAGTTAACGAGCCGAGCTTTTGTTGAGCTACTCGAGCTTGAACTCATTTAACTCAAGTCGAGCTTGAAAGTTATCTAGCTCGAGTCGAGTTCAAACAAAAATCATTGCTCGATAAGTTTCACTAGCCGAGCTTATAAAATCTAATACTCGGCTCGGCTCGTTTAAAAGCTCGTTTAGCTCGGCTCGTTTAAAAGCTCGTTTAGCTACTCGAGTCAAACGAGCTAGTCGAGCTTAATGATAATATTATATTTACATGTTAAATATTAAACAACTGTTTCCAATTTCAAATCTTAACTCTAAATATATGAACCTTTACTAGCATCAAATCATAGAGGTGGCAATTTAAGACCCAATGGTTAAATTTGAGTCTAGTTGGGTAAATTTTTTTAATGAGATGAGTCTAAATGGGTTTAGTTTAGTTTAATAGATGAGTCAATTAGGTATAGTTTATTTTAATTAATTAATATTGGGATTACAGTTGGTCTAATAATATACCATATCTAGTACAATATTTACATGGTTTAAGTTGATTGTTAACTAAAATTATAAAAAACAATATAATTTTACCATTTTAGAGTAAGTTTTCTCTTTTTAACGTTTTCGTTTTGTTTTTACGAGCTTTTTTTTCGCTTTTTTTTTAATTACATTTTCAATTTTTTTACGCTTTTGTTTTTTACGTTTTATGCGTTTTTCGTTTTTGTCCGAAAGTTTTTACGTTTGCCGCTTTTACACGTTTTTCCGTTTTTAATTTTGTCCGTTTCATCGCTTCCGATTTTTCATGACGTTGTCCATTTTTTGCTTTTGCTTTACGTTTTAAATCCGAGTTTTCCGTTTTGTGATTTTATGTCTTTTCATTTTATTTTGTCGGTTTTGCTTTTTATTTTTGTCCGTCTGTTTTACGTTTTAATGCCGTTTTTGTTTTTTTAACGTTATTTTTTTTTAATTTTTTGCCGACTGTCAATTTTACGCATTTTTCGCTCGCTTTAATTTTATCATTTTTAAAATGTTTTTACGTTTTTGTCGTTTTGCACAAGTTTTTGTCCGTTTACGAGGTTTTACGTTTTATTCTCGTTTTGAAGTGCATTTTACGTTTTTATGTCTTTGTCCGTTTTCGGCGTTTTCACGTTTTCGCGTTTTCACGTTTAAGTTGATTCGTTTTTGTTACAAGTTTTATTCCATTTTAATTTAATCGTTTTGCATTTCGTAAAAACTCGGACAAAATGGACAAAACTGTAAAATAAACGTTAAAAAACGTGAAAACGAGCAAAAATTGTAAAAACTCGTGTAAAACAGATAAAAGCGTTAGAACTGACGGTAAAGTAAAAACGACGAAAACGTAAAAACGGATAAAAAATAAAAACAGACTCGTTGTGAAAACGGGTAAAAACGGGCAAAACAAAACTTAAAAATCTAATGTAAACGGACAAAACGAAAACTTGAAGAAACGGACAAAAAGTTAAAATCAAAAAGTTAAAATTTAACGTAAACGAGAAAACGAGTAAAAAGAGAAAACTTAATGTAAAAACGTAAAACGGAAAAATAACGGACAAAAAAAACGTAAAAAGGACGAAAACCGGAGAAAAGCGGTTATAAACGGACAAAAAAAAATTTACGAAAAACCGAAAAATGTTAAAAAATATTAAAAACGTAAAAAACTGTTTAAAACGTTAAAAACAATCGAAGCGTGTAAAACGACAAAAACGAAAACCGACGAAAACGTAAAACAAATGTCGATGAAAGCGTGAAAAAAAAAATAAACCGACGATATTATACTTTTGTCTTTATTTACAATTATTAATTATTATGTTAAAGAAACCCAAAACCCAACTGATGAACAAAAAAGATATGACTCTTTACCCATTTATATGCATACCCAGACCAGTCCTCAGGCCGTCATTAAAGTGACCCATCTAGACCCATACCCATATAGACCCATACCCATCTAAGACCCAAGACCCAACCCAACCCAACCCAACCATTTTGCCACCTCTATCAAATCATAACTCTAAAACTCGGCTCGGATCGTGAACACCCAGATTGCAAACACCCTATCCTTGCCCTGTTTTTTAGATCAACGGTCGTAGTACCAACAACTAAAACACAACCCCTACAAGAATATTAAATTTACAGAGCATGATTACATCGCTCTACAGTCTACCCCTTGACGGAAGAAAAATAACCAACATAGAACATAGATATAGAAAGGCACAAAAACAAAAGAAAATACAAGACCAGAAGTGACGATATAAAAAAAACAAGAAACCCAAAGGCAGAAAAGGGAGAAACAGTGTTATAAAGCTGCACGAGTGAATTGTAAGTATTGTTTTTTTGGATAAAAACCATCTTCCTCAATGAATCCCACATAGATTGAAGAAAGGAAATGCTGGTAGCTTATATACCATAATGTATTCCAACAAGATATCTTTAGGCTAACAGTATATTATCACGTGTGGTACGAATGATCATCTAAAAACAGATGATCACTTATATCATACATGAAAATATGTGCTAACTCTAAACTTTTTCCCTTTTTCCTTTTCTTTAGAAGAATTCAATTTTACATAAAATGATGATAAAATACAGTAACTCCAAAGATGATACCCGAATCATTTATTTGTGTTGTCACTTCTTCATCTTCATCATGTTGTGTTGTCACTTATATCATACATGAAAATATGTGCTAACTCTAAACTTTTTCCCTTTTTCCTTTTCTTTAGAGAAGAATTCCAATTTTTACATAAAAATGATGATAAAATACAGTAACTCCAAAGATGATACCCGAATCATTTATTTGTGTTGTGACTTCTTCATCTTCATCATGTTGCTAGCTAATACAATGTCGTTTAGTTAGTTCTCAGTACTTTTTTACAAAATTCTCAAATTTTACACATCTCGTGTTTCATAAGATGTCTAAATGTAATATTATCAACAAAACTTGGCATAATTTTTTTGCTTTAAAATGTGTGACTGATGTTGTTTGATTGATTATGGACACTCATGTATTTGATCCTATCTATTTATGTAGAGTGAACAAGAGATCACCAATTCACCATTAAACGACACACTAGCCGTATCTTTTATCCTATAAACACAAACGTTAAGTTAAAAGTTCACGTCCATCTTCGACATAAGTTAAGAGTTCCAATTTATAACCAGGAGGAGCTGTTATACAACATGAGCTAAAAGACTGCACTGCCCCTTTCTGTGGCTGTTCCAGCATCTTCTTATAGTATCTTGGTTCTTTGCAGGTTTGTAACGGTGCCAAAAGTGAACATCATCGAATTTTGCAGCAAGAAAGAACCAATCTTTGTACCGTAAGTTGTAATATCATTTGGTGGATTGGTGGTGCAGTTTGAGCCAGAAGTATTCCCTGGACAAATTTACCGGATGAAGCAACCTATGCTCAATTTTGTTTCCGGATAAGTTGCTCTTACTGGTATGTAAATAGTTATCAGTTTAAGAGCATGAATTAAATGGACTCTTTATGTTTGTAAATCATGTTCGTTATCAAGTTGGACAGAACTTAAGTTAATAACCTTGGTACCGACCAGAGTTATTAATGTTTTCGATTTGGAAGCGGAAACGCAAGTGGTTCATATCGTCAGGTTTGTTGAATTGTGGGGCATTACTTGTATACCACAGCTGATTTCGCCAGAAATTCTTTCATTATGAAATCCCTCTATTTCCTAAATTAAATTGATTGTAAATTTACTGGGTTCTAAAGCCGATGAAGCAACCATGCTCGATGAAATACAATTGCAAACGGTTGTATTATAATTTTGTTCGGTAAACATTACATCGTTATGAGTTGCTCTTACAAGGATGAGATTAATGGTGGTATGTAAATAGTTCAGTAGGCACATTTCATGAAATAGGCGTATTTCATGAAAAGTTAAATACGCACTAACGGTTTGTATTAGCTCAAATGGACGAAGATTATCATTTTGGATTAAACATATGTTTTGAGCACCCGGTGATTACGGCCGGGAATTGGTCTCAACCACCGCTCCCGTGAACGATTTAAACCGAGTCAAAGTTTGGTAATGTCAAATTAAACACGTTTTGAAGTCGGGGGTCAAATGTATTAATGTTTCAAATTTTCAACCGGGGTAACTTTAACCGGAGAAATAGATCTCGATGAGACTTCACCTGTTTGATCGGTTTCAATGGAGTTCGTTATTTGGAAGCGAAACGCGTTGAAATCCGATTTTCAAAACTATATGTTCATATCGTCAGGTGTTTTAAAAATAATATTAATTGTTGTTTAATTATTTTATATTTAGAATTATGTGTGCATTTGGTAACTTTTCTATGGGTTATAACTTGGGGATTAACATTTTGAAACCCTCGACCGGGAGATTCAACCTGGTTGAACCGTTCACGAATCAATATAAACCGGGTCGATGGGTTTTCAAATTAAAACATTACGATCTAAATCCCTCTATTTCCTTAACTTTTGAAACATTGTGAAAATTTTTTCATTTGCTGTTACGAATTGAAAGGGAAGAAGTAAATGAAATTCAAAGACAGAAAAGATATGAAACGAAAAAACTGTTTCGAGTCAATAGTATAAATATTGTTCTGTTTGATAAAAAACCTTTTCTACATTCATTTCAATCCCACATAGGTTGAAGAATGGAAATGTTTGTAGCTTATATACCCTAGTGTATTCCATTTAACCAAATTGAGACTAATGGTATCGAAATATTGTATGAACTCTTAACTTTTTTCATTTTTCTTTAACAATTAACTTTCTCGTGAATTCCGTTTTTAACAAAAATTTACTTCAAATACGATACCCGAATCCATTAATTTTGTTGTCACATTTAACTTTCTCGTTGAATAGAATTCCATTTTTTACAAAAGTTTACTTCAAATACGATTAGAGATGGCAAAAAAACCCATACCCGATGCGGACCCGATCCCCAAACCTGTTTTGACTGGTGAATCCCTGAGTTGACTGGGGATGGGGACGGGGATGGAGAATCCCCGAATTTAATATTCGGGGATGGGGCGGGTATAGGAATAACATAAATCCCCGACCCCGAACATTTGAATCAGTAAGTATATCAAAAATATATGTATATCATACTAGATCTACTTATATATGTTTGTGAGTATTGGCATGTATATTTATATTCATATGTGATTTTTAAAGAATAAAATATCAATAAAATTATAAGCACTAACAATATATTACTCAATTAACGCTTTTTTTTTCTTGATAGACACATACAATGCCCATTGTTTTTATATTATGTGATGTTTCAAAATTTGTGATACTTTAAAGTTGAATTGACATTGTTGCTAATCTAACGATGTATGATATACATTTTTTGAGACACTATATGCGTCAAATTATTTATATTTTCGATGAGTTTGTGCATATTTTATGTTTATTTCATTAATGATGAAAAATCCCGAATCCTCAGGATCCCCGATCCCCGTTTGGGATGGGGATGTAAAACAATTCCCATACGGGGATGGGGATTGAGAGTAGGAAACGGGGACGGGGATGGGAAATGCGATCCCCGACATTCCACGCCCCGTTGCCATCCCTAAATACGATACCCGAATCCAGGGGCGGAGCCAGAAAAAAATTCGAGAGGGGGCAAAAAAAAGTTTATAACACCAAAAGTAGACTTACAAAAACAAGGTTGGCACTGGAAAATTTAAGTGTGTTTGATTCAAATAATTTGCTTGTCCAAAAACTTGTGCAATGACGTAGCACATGAAGTGGGTCGTTTAATATTCTCATATCCATTGTGCCAAAGTAAGAAAATAATTTACAAACAAAAAGTTAGCTAAAATATGTAGTAAGAGCATGTTCAATCATAACGGCATAACGCCGTTGATGTGTTAAATAACGTTGTTAGTGGCGTTAACCCATTGGACCTCCGGCGTTATTGCAGCGTTAGTCCCTGCCCGTTATCTCCATAACGCCCGTTATTTGTTTTTTTTTTTTTTTTTTTCATTTATGCCCCTAAATGAGGGGTTGTTTTTGTAAATTGTTGGGAATGTTATTGATGTTATTGGGATGTTATTGTTGTGGGTGTTTTTTGAGGATGTTAAGGTGAAATGTTAAAGCGATGTAAATGTGACGTGCAAGAACGGTGTTATTGATGTTATGGTGTTATTGTTGGGAATGCTCTAAAAGAGAAACTAGATAAAGGACAAAGTAAAAACTGTTTTTTTTATACTCTTTTTGTACTTGTCACCCTAGTCCCCACGTGATTGGCAATTCACTACAAAACAAAGAAAAACTGGTTTACAAATTAGAAAGGCCCCACGGTTAGTGAAAAAAAACTAAAAGAAAAAAAAGTAAAGAAACACGAAAAAAAAGAAACCACGAAGACAAAGACAAAAAAAAGAAAAAAGAAATAGAAGAGAGATGGAGAATCCCACTCATTTCATTTGTGTGACTTTTGTGTATGCCCTTTATGGGTTCAACTCCAATTCCTTTTAATCTTCCAAACAATACTTTTAACTTTTAGTCAAAGTTAACCATAAAAACCCATTAACCAAACTGCACCTTATACTCTTTCTTTTCCGTTTACTGTGCTACACTGCTACCGTATTAAACAATGTTCTTCCATGGCTTCTTTCTTCTTCACCATTCCAACAAACAAAACCGATCCACGCTCTGAAAAAATGATTTTGACTTTCAATTTAGATATTAGAGATGCTTTTCTAGGGGGGCAAATTACAAAAGTATCTCAAGTACTCAAGAAATTTACATTACAAATTTTTTGGGTGAGGGAGCACGTGCCCTAGCTCTATACTCGCCTCAATCCATTAATTTTGTTGTCACGTCATCATATTGATCATGTTACTAGATGATAATTTTTTTTAGAACGTCAAATTTTACAATCTATCTCACAAATTTTATCTCAAATGTCTCCAAGGAGACTTAACCCACAACCTTTAGGTTGATGGGTCACTCACATACTATTGGGTCATATTAAAAAAAATTACACATTGACTGTTTGATAAGATGTCTATATGAAATATTACCAACGAAACTGCTTTTTTTAACGGCATTTTTTTCACACACTATACCACCTATTTCATAAATGCTTAGCGAGGCTTAAACTCATAACCTCTAGATTAATGAGAACTCATATACCACTACCACTAGACCAAAGACCTTGAGTCAAAACTAGTTTAGTTGAGTAAATGAAAAATCTAAGAGAGGTCTGTGACCAAAAGTTATGTGAATAAGAGCATATGAAAAAATTTGGACAACTTTATACATTATACTTTCCCATTATTAGCAAAGTATGACTTAGTTTACCGATTTGACCACCTAATGAACATAAAAGTTGAGTTAGCAAGTTTACAAAAGACAGAGATCCAAATTGACATCAATAATGAATATCAACCATTAGCCGAAAAACAGCATAAAATATGTCGGTTAGACATGCGACCTAAAGCAAAACTACATTCACTTCAAAAAATTTGTTAACACAGAAATAACTTCAAATTTGCTGCAGCACATGAGACTCATTCTACAATCAGTCACAAATCAATACATAAAGTAAAACAAGACCAAAATTATTCTAAAACTTCAATAGAAACGTGTATTGCAGATTCCGATTTGTGCCCTGCCTTTCTAGATCAATTGTCGTAGTACAAACAACTAAAACACAACCCCTACGAGACGATCTAAATTTACAAGGCTTTACTAGTTAACAGAAGAAAAAGAACCAATATACATCAAAGATATAGAAAGCCGCAAAAACTAGGGAAAATAAAAGACCAAAAACGACAATATAAAGAAACAAGAAACCCAAAGACAGGAAAGGTATGAAAAGAGAAGCAATGATAGAAAGTTGTACGAGTCAATGGTAAATATTGTTCTTTATTATAAAAACCATTTCCCTCGTTAAATCCCACATAAGTTGAATGAGGAAATGTATGAAATAACTTTTATACCATGAACTTTTTTCCTTTTCTGAACAATTAACTTTCTCTGAATTTCTCAAATATATTCCTACTTCAATATCATGTTTGAAAATTTGATTAATATAGAATATATACTCAACCATGAAATATGTGTCTACTAAATAAAAGCAATTAGTGGATTACATATATCATGTTTGAAAATTTGTATTAACTCGTAACTTTTTTCCTTTTCTGAACAATTAACTTTCTCAGTTTCTCTAGAATAAAACTTCAAATTTTATCATCATATTGATCATGTTACTAGATAAAATGTCATTTTGGTAGTTCTTAGTACTTTGTTACACATAATTCTCAAATTAACAAAAATTGGCTTAATTATTTCGCTTTAACATGTGTGACTGATGTATAATTATTGAAACTCATGTATTTGATCTTATCTTGTTATGTAGAGTGAACTATAGATCATAATTCACCATTTACCGACACACTAGTCGTGTCTTTTATCCTATAAACACAAGCGTTAAGTTAAAAGTTCACGTCTATCTTCGAGAAAAGTTGAGTTCCAATTTATAACCAGGAGGAGCTGTTAGACAACAGGAGTTAAAAGACTGCACCACCCCAGAACCCCTTTGGTCGTTCTCGTCTTATTGTATCTTGATTCTGCAGGTTTATACAGGTACCAAGAGTGAGCATCATCGAATTTTGCAGCAAGAAAGAACCAAATTTTGTATTGGTTTTAGTTTTGGTTTACTTATAATTTTCATTTGGTTGGTAGTGTAGTATGAGCCTGAAGTATTCCCTGGACTAGTTTACCGGGTGAAGCAACCTAAAATCATGTTGCTCATTTTTGTTTCCGAAGAAGTTGTTCTTACTGGTATGTAAATAGTTCGCTTCAGTCTCGTTTGTAAAACAACCCAAAATTTAAAGGGGGGTAATACAGGCACACAAAAAGAAAGTAGAACAGCCAAACTGATTCTAAAACGCTGAAAGAAACTTGTATTGCAAATACCTTATCTCCCACCCTGCTTATCTAGCTCGTTTGTCAAAGTACAAACCACAAAACCATAACTCCTACGAGACTATTGTACATTCGATCTAGATTTACAAGGCAGGATTACACCACCTAACGAAAGAAAAAGAACCAAAATAGGACACAGATATAAAAAGGGGAAAAAGCAAAGGAAAATATAAGACCAAAAACGACAATATAAAGAAACAAGAAACCCAAACACAGAAAAGGTATGAAAAGAAAAACACTGTTAGGAAGCTAAAACACTAAATAAGAAACCAACCCATCACGACATCATAACATGGGACTTCCGATTCTGGACCCTTCTATTTTACATGCCCTCATTCCCTCGACCTCCCATTTTCTTATCCTTGTGTACTTTTTTCATCTTTGTAAAATCAAAGGATCCAACCAAACTGGGCAGCACCTTCATAAGTGGAGGCCATTGTGAATTCGTTCACGAGCGCCGCCCAATCACATTGCTGATTTAGCAATTGCTTGCAACCTCATTAGATACCGATCCGTTCTCAGTAGGTTTGGCCTCTTCCTTGACCAACTCTGGTGCAATAGCCTCTTCTTTGTTCTTCTCAACTATAGTCGGTTTCTCTTCCCACGCCTAAAACAACACAATACATAAGTTATTGCACATACAAAGAACATAAAAAGCATCAGCTGTATTAAAAAGTCGCCTACCTGTTTCTGAAACTGCTGTTGCTTTGCCTTCTTCTCCTGAATTCTCTTCTGTCGCTCCTCGTAAAACTCGAAATCATCTAATATGCATTGCTTGCTAGAATGATCTTTAAATATTTTGATCACTTGCAACCCATGTTCTAACTTCACCTGAACAAATACGCATAAAACCCATTAAACATTATTCACCAATGGTTTTCAAATAGTAGACTAATAAAAGAAAACAAACTTTACAAGCAAAATACCTCTTGCGTGTCCCTGCTATTGGTTACGGGCTTATTCTCGTTGTATTCAAGAGTGATGTGCTTCAGCAAGCTGTTTGGCACGTCTTTGACGATATGCCACTTAACAGGGAAGCAGCCGATCCATTTGTCTTGTTGCCAGTATTCCAAGCTTTTGTTAAAATCAACTGGACCTACCATTTCAGCAACGCCCACAAATTGTCCACTGGTATTGACCTGTAAATACGAAGTCAGTGCTGCTCATGAAAAAGAAGCTTGTTAAGTAGTAACGAGAAAACGCTTACCGAAAAGAAAAGGAAAACAGGACAGTGACCAGACTTTTGTTGGGCCTCCTGGTATGCGGCATCAAGCTTCTTGTTTCCATTTTGTGTACTGGACCAAACATTATACTTGATACTCTTGTGAACATCATCCTCACTGTACGACTTAATGATAAAGAACTTGGCATCTTCATAAGTATCGGGAAATTCCGTCTGGTTGTATTGCTCTCTGTCGGGGGCAGCACTCACTTTCTCTTTCTCAACAACGTCAATATTTGGGGAAGTTCCATTTGGTCCCTTAATAGTGACTTGGGTCGGGACCTTTTGGCTCTTAATGATCCTGGCTCTAGGCCCTCTGTTAAGTTCATTCAGACCATCACTGTTTTCATTGCTGTAGCCAAAGAAGCCATTTCCTCTTCCTCTAGGTTTATACTTGTTGTCCACAGTTAACCAACCGTTTGTACTATTTTGTGAGCCATAAGTACTAGAACCAAAACCAAAACCGGATCCGTAGGTGCTCCTGTACTGACCGTATAATTTGTTTGGATACATTCTATTCATATATCCACTTGCTGCATTTATGCCAGACATTGGCCTTGGACTCTGCAAAAACGAACAAACTATCAACACCAAAAGACATAACAAATCACCATGAAAGAATAAACATAAACTTTAATTAATATAAACGTACCACAAGATGAGAATTGGTACGGAAGTTTTGATTCTTTGATGCAAAACCATTTGCATTTGACAACGGGGTGGTGTTGGTATTGTTTCTAGATAGCCCATTAGAATATACCGAGCTGTCTACCCATGGAAGTGGGGAATGGACTCCATCAAAACCATATCGTGCATCCTGGTATGTGCTTTGTGCACCCCTGTTATAGGAACCATTTGAGTTAAAGGCCGAATTCTGATACGCTGCTGGTCTCACGGGACCCTTGTTTCCATTGGCAGTAGTGTCCACAGACAAGGCTGGTTGACCAGTACCTGAGGCTTTAGACATATCACCTTTAGGAGGGACGGTGGTTTGGTTCATTGGTTGAAAATAACTTGGGTATTGGTAATGTTGTGCTCCATAGAGCTGACCATCTTGACCCGGTGTTGGCACAGGTGAACCAGCAGGTGAGTATGGAGCATATGGTGCATAACCGTAACCAGGATACATAAGTGACCCATTCTCCCCATAAACACCCTGATTAATTTACAGATAATCAATCAGCATATGTAAATAAGGTACTAAGGTAACTTTTAATAAGCTCGTCACAATTTAATTACGAAAAGATATGTTCTTACGTGAGACATATCAACTCCGTCAGTGTTCATGTATCTTGAATAGTCCTCCCAATCGCTGGTGGCACCATCATAACCTAGAACAAAAACATCATTAAGATACCTTTTTATAGTACCATAAAAGCTACACCTTTTCTCACTGCATATACCAAAAGCTACAAATTATTTCTAAGTGTATACCTGGATAGTAATAAGCAGGAGGAGTGTAAGCATTGGGAAAATACGCCACGGTCGGATCCGCGTAATCGGGTATAATTGGAGTAAGGGACCGATCAAATGGTTGACTTTGACCATTCCCATTGACCCCTGAGTCTACTGATGGCTGCAAAGTACACAAACCACAAAATCAATATCTAACAATCTCAACCGGTATTAAACAAACACGATTAACACGAAAAGCGTTACATAATGCCGCATGAAGCTAAACTAAAGTACTAAACCCTTACCTTCTTAGCAGCCTCTGAGACTTCCAAAGTCTTGGATTGCGAATCGATTGCAAGATTCTTTAGCAAATCAGCAGCTTCTGTGGAGAAATGAATCAAGGATACCCAACTTTTTCATATTTTGTTTACCATTAACAATAACTTTACAGCACGAAAATACCATCGACAGATAACAAGCATAAACCCTACAGAGCATATTCAGCTGATAAATTACTCAAATCAAGATCCAATACAACACTCAGAATAAAAATCTCAGCTTTAACATAGCTATTTTTCAAATCTGAATAACAAATTAACTAACTTTTAGCTAAATACTAATAAGCCCAATATAAAAAATCAACACTTTAATCCAATCAAGCAAAAATCTCAGCTTAAAATCACTCATTTCTAAACCCCAATAACCAATTAACTAACTTTTTAAATAACCCTATAAAAGTTTAAAACTTTAATTTAATCAAGTAATAATTATTAACAAACTAATCATAAACTCAATATTAAAATCAGAACTTTAATCCAAACAAGCAAAAATCTCAGCTCAACAGAGCCAATTAACTAACTAATCATAAACCCAATACAGATAATCAAATCTTTAATCCAAAAAAGCAAAAATCTCAGCTGAACATAAACCAATTAACTAACTTTTAACTAACTTATCATAAACCCAATATAAAAATCAAATCTTTAATCCTAAATACAATAATTTCACCTCAAATAACCACAAACCCTAATCAAACCAATAACAAAAACCCAAAAAAAGACAGATCCAATAAAAAAGAACAAAACCCAATTGAGAAAACACAAAAAGGATACGATCTGCAGAAGGAGCAACAGATGCCATGATTGGAATTGATAGATGGATAGATAGATATAAACCCTAATTAAAAATTGGGTTTTTTTTTTTAAGGGGGAACCCTAAATATGGTTTATGAGAGAGAGTAGTGATGAATGAGCCGCCACAAATGAAGTGAGAGAGAGAGGAGAGGAGAGAGGGGTTTTGAAGCAAGAGGTTTTGAACCATTTAAAAGTGGTGATTTTAGTGACTCCACATCATCATTTGTTCTTGTTGGACCTGTTTGGTACCTATGGTTTTTCTATGTGTCTGTTTTTGACACATTTGTTTTGGTTTTGTTGATAGTGTTAGTCGCGGTAGATGAACGGATAATGTTTTTTTCTGTTTGAGTTATTTATAGCAGGGTACCCGCGCGTTGCAACGGGCTACCCTGAAATAAAACTTTTCGATGAATAATATATTTTAGTTTATTATGTTCTTTTTAACAATAAATTTACAGATATTAAGAATTTCGTTTTATCCGTTCGCTCGGCTCGAACCCGTACTTGAGCCCGTGTTGCTCGAGCTCGAGCCCGTTGGTCCCGCTACCGTTCGCTCAACCTGGCTCTTCGCCCATTCGGCTTGAATATTTCTATAATGTGCTTTATTATTTGTAATAGTGAAATTTAATGCAAGAATTGTGTTTAATTTGGTAGTACAATATGCTTGATAATTTGTATTTTTTATGTAAGGGTGTTTTAATAAATGTATTAATTGTATTTATTATAATTGACTACATTAAATATAATTAATGTAGTGTTTTGTTGTACACTATGCTTCTTGTCTTGTACGTCTGAAAATTATGTGCAATAAAGTATTGTACACTATGTTTCTTTTCTTGTAAGTAGTAGTCATTATAGTTATTAATAACATTGATCACTTTAATAGCATTAATGTTGTAAGTCTGAAAATTACATCATGCTTATTTTTTTGTACACTATGCTTATTTTGTTGTAAATCTGAAAATTGGTTGCAGCTATTGTACATTGTGCTTAAATGGTTGTAATTTTTGGTGAAGGGGTGTTTTTAATAGCATTAATGTTGTTTGATAGAATTTTGGTCTTAAAATGACACCACGCTTTATTTTGTTGTACAATATGCTTACTTTGTTGTAATTCTGAAAATTGGGTGCATTAAAGTAGTGTACATTATGCTTATTGTCTTGTACGTCTTAAAATTAATAGTGAGGTGCCTTCGTGCATTATATGTAGTATAGATATGTATCTGGTTTAAGCGGGGTTTTTGTGACGTTTCTAACTTTTTTTAGTTGCAACACAAAAGTGTGTAACGTGTAATATTTGAAGTTAAACTTATTATGAAGAAATCAGGATGTTATTCCTTTTCAGGTTATTTATATGTACGCGGTTTAAGTCGAGGTTTGTGACCGTTTCTGGCTTTTTCAGTTGCAACATAAAATTCTGTAACGAGTAATATTTGAACGTTAAACTTATTTTGAAGAAATCAGAGAGTGAGGCGCCAATGGTCATGTTCTCTTTTAGACTTTCAAAAATGAAAAAGAAAACTAGTAGTACAATTATATCATATAGGAATGGTTGTAGCACAAAACGTACTTTTAAGTAATTGAATTCATGTATCTTATATGTGTCTATATGAAAAAATATTCATGTTATGAAGTTGATTTTTAGGTGCAATTGGTACTTTGAACTTGGAAAGAGAGACAAAAATTAACGATGCTTCTTTATTTTTTTGAATTGTTATGATAGATCAATCACTCAAGATCTTTGATCTCTACCCGTACCTAAAAAAATTCTTATAAAAACTAATATATAACAGTACTTGAAATTGCGCCTTGTTAGTAAGAGCATCTCGAATTATCACATAGTACATCAAGCTACAAATACGCTTGGTATTGTCTTATTAGTTCTTACGCACTTGGTGATTTTTTTCCATTGTTCATTCTAACGGTAAGAGATATGAATTATTTGACACTTGTATTTGTACTTTTGACATTTATCCCGTGAGAATTGTAATTATTGCACATCTTTGTTACACATAAGGAGTGTATAATGGAGTTTTTTTTTATTTTATTATTATTTATTTTTTTGCAACGACATCAATTTTATTATACCATAAACCAAACAAATAGATCACATATTGACCTCCCAACTATCACTATTAACAAATTGGAGAACCACTAACTCATCCACCACGAGACATGGATTTGAATTCGTTAGTGCCCCAAACCCACATAGCTCAAAGTAATTACTTAACACCACACAAATAGACTACACATGACCATATTAGTGGCCAAAAATCGCGAGAGTATAAATGTTGTCAACACTCATTCCAACATTAGTTTCCTAATAAGTCACTTGAGCCACTTTCTTGAGCACCTGACAGAGTACACTCACACGGCCTTTGAACCCACTCTTGCCATCGTAATGCACCGTTTTCGATCTCCTCGAAACATATTCAAAGCACTTTACTTGTATCTCTTTGAGCGAGTAAAACGGACGAAACATATAAAAACGGATAAAAAGCGGACGAAACATATAAAAACGGATAAAAGCGAGTAAAACGGACGAAAACGTAAAAAAACGAACGAGAACGTAAAAAAACGTAAAAAAAATGGACGGATTCATATAAAAAAAATGACAAAAACGGATAAAAAGCGGACGAAACATATAAAAATGGACGAAAACGAGTAAAAACGGACAAAAACGTAAAAAAATAGACGAAAACGTAAAATGAGGACTAACGGTGCAAAAAATATTAACGGAGGGACTAACGGGCAAATATTATTTAACACTTAACGGTAAAACTAACGACGTTAGTGCTCAGGGATGATTAATGCCAAAGGTTTGTGGACTTGGGGATGTTTCATGGTAAAGGTTTGAGATAGGGAAAATTTTTGCGATAATACACAAACCACATGGATGATTTTTGCAGTTTACTCTATATATTTTCTCCCATAACTTCATTACCTCATTACAATATACAAGTGCATGATCGACCGTCTCAATATGGTCATCACAACGTGGGCATAACATTGTGTTTAAGTCAATGCCACGTTTTTCTAACTCAACTCTTACCAGCAGTCTTCCTTTTGTAGCTCTCCAAACAAACACGTTAATCTTCCTTGGCACGAGTTTATTCCATATAGTTTCTTGGTTACTTTGATCTTCAATTATGGCAGTAAGTTCTTTAACTGTAAAGTCACCATCATCGCTCAATTTCCATTTTCATGTATCCCTGCACGTTGGAGACATAATAATAATAATAATAATAATAATAATAATAATAATAATAACCAACACTAAGTACCCTCAATCTCAATAATAATAATAATAATAATAATAATAATAATAATAATAATTACTTATGTACCCTCAATCTCAATAAGTATTATGTATTGATAAGTTTTGCACAATCTCATTTATCTCGTTTAATGGTATTTTATTCAGCTGTATTGATTGATATGATATATTCCAAAGTCAACTTTCAATGTCAAAACCTTTTACGCAATCTCATTTATCGATGTTATGTTCGGCAAAGATAAAGATTATAAAATTTAAGTTTTGGTGCTTTTAACTATTTAACAACTTTTATAATTGTAATGCATGATAACTCGTATGAATGTTATTTCTATAAAAAAAAAAGAGTATACTTTGTTTATGATTAATGATAACATAATTATTTTCAAAAAAAAAAAAAAAAAAAAAATGCACTCACACACTCTACTATATAATATACCATTTATTAGTGTTATGTTCGGCAGTATAAAGTATTTAAAAATTAATTTTTGCTGCTTTTAACTATTTAGCAACTTTTATAATTATAATGTATATATATAATAACTCATATAAATGTTATTTCTAAAAAAAGAGTAGACTATGTTTAATTTAATGATGCCATAATTACTTTTTGAAAAATGCATTCACACACTCTACTATATAACACACCATTTGTGTGAATTGATTGATAAAAGCAAATGATCCAAAAATTCTTGATATTATTGTTAAGCAAGTTTCTAACCAAAATGAGAGTAATATAATTTTAGTATTTTATTTATTGTCCACATTTCAATCCAAATTGGTTAGCTTTATATTGTGTTGTCTAGATGGATATCACGTAGAACTACAAAGGTATCAGTGAAGTATTCCCAAAAGTTATGTCAAGAAGTAGTATACACTTCAAATGTCGCCTACCAAAAAGTTTCACTGTAATTTTTCATTTTCAATTTCATTAAATGTTTTTAAATGTTATTTGATACATTTTTAAAATTATTCTTTGAGTTGAATTATTGTATGCCCCAAACTTTATCAATTACACTTTGATTAATTTACGTTGTATACATACACGTTACACGAAATATTTAACAAAATATCGCAATTATAAGACAGGCGGTCACCTAGTTTAAAGTTTAAACTAATGCCTGATACAAGTTGGACAATGTGGTCGCTGATATTTTTCATGTATCAGGAATAAAATTATTTTAAACTTGTGTTATAATAAATAAGTTCAAGTATAAAGCTATATTATACTACCTCCGTCCCAAATTTTAAGTTTATTTGGACTTTTTGAATCTAACTTTAACCTTAAATATTTTTGTTTGTATTATATAGGGATAAGTGTTTCTAAATGTATCCAAGTTACCACGTTTTACTAAGTTGTGTATCAACAAATTAATCCTCCTAAACAATGCAAACAACTTACTAATCATACTATTATATGCAAAGTTTAACATTTGTTTAGAATTATTTACATAAATCGTCCTTGTGGCTAGGACCTAATTGCAATGGAAGTCCATAAAGTTATTTGCATAAATCGTCCTTGGGGTTAGCCCGGTCAACGCCACGTGTCACCACCTGAGTGGTGCCACGTGGCATCGGGGTCGGGTCGGATTAGTAAGCGGTTCGGGTCGGAAATAAGAACGGTCGGGTTGCCACGTGGACCAATGAGGTGGTGCCACGTGGCATTGGTATAATATTACCAATTTTTTGGCTTGCCTAAGATTCGAACTCGGTCCTTCGTGGGAAGCCAAGCCTTGTTAACGGGCTAAGCATAGCTTCAATAATATTTCCCTAAATGAAATACATAACCCTTCCTAAAAGTTATGGCCCAATTCATAAATAATAAAATGTTCAATTTAGTTTTTGGCCTATCAATTTAAGGGGTTATATGAACTGTAAAAAAATAAATAAATATACCGTCGGACTCGTTTTTTTGTGCTCTTTCCAATGGTATACTCGGGGAATTTTTTCGACTTCGTTTGAATGTCGAAAAATGCGAAAATCACCATTTTTTCTTTGTTTTTGCATTTTCCGAGGTCCAAACCAAGTCAAAAAAATTTCCCGAGCATACCGTCGGACTCGTTTTTTCGTGCTCTTTCCAATGGTATGCTCGGGGAATTTTTTTGACTTCGTTTGAACCTCGTAAAATGCGAAAATCACCATTTTTTCTTTGTTTTTGCATTTTTCAAGGTCCAAACCAAGTCTAAAAAATTCCCCGAGCATACCGTCGGACTCTTTTTTTCGTGCTCTTTCCAATGCTATGCTCGGGGAATTTTTTCGACTTCGTTTGAACCTCGAAAAATGCGAAAATTACCATTTTTTTCTTTGTTTTTGCATTTTTCAAGGTCCAAACCAAGTCGAAAAAATTCCCCGAGCATACCATTGGAAAGAGCACGAAAAAACGAGTCCGACGGTATGCTCGGGGAATTTTTTTGACTTGGTTTGGACCTCGGAAAATGCAAAAACAAAGAAAAAATGGTGATTTTCGCATTTTTCGACGTTCAAACGAAGTCTAAAAATTCCCGAGAATACCATTGGAAAGAGCACAAAAAACGAGTCCGACCGTATATTTATTTATTTTTACAGTTCATATAACCCCTTAAATTGATAGGCCAAAAACTAAATTGAACTTTTTTTTATTAATGAATTGGGCTAAATAAATAGTAAGGGTTATGTATTAGATTTTGAGTAGTTTTATTGAAGCTATGCTTAGCCCAAATGGGTAAAGCATTGCTTCCTTCCCAAACCTCCCGGTTCAATCCCACTCGAGCCAAAAATGGTATATTTTACCAATGCCACGTGGCACCACCTCATTGGTCCACGTGGCAACCGGACCGACGAACCCTTCTCCGACCCGATGCCACGTGGCACCACTCAGGTGGTGACACGTAGCGTTGACCACCGTTGACCGAGCTAACCACAAGGACGACTTATGCAAATAACTTTAAGGACTTCCATTGCAATTAGGTCCTAGCCACAAGGACGATTTATGTAAATAATTCTAAACAAATGTTAAACTTTGCATATAATAGTATGATTAGTAAGTTGTTTGCATTGTTTAGGAGGATTAATTTGTTGATACACAACTTAGTAAAACGTGATAACTTGGATACATTTAGAAACACTTATCCCTATTATATAATACTTGGTGCAAAATATATGAATAGATTGTGTTTTAAATGTATTTTTCATTGATATAATTTTCATCAATTATTATATAGGGCAAATGATTGAAAAAAGTATCATACTTGCCATCATTTGTTTTTGTGGGTAGCGAACAAATTTTTTTGCTTTTGTTGGTACTTTTCTTTCAAACTCATCCTTTGTAGGGTATTTTGCGAAATTTTTGGACATTTTTGCCCCTCTTAGCTAATAGAATTTTTTTTTTCTCGAAGGGCAAAAATGTCATATAATACCCTAAAAATGATGAATTTGAAAGAAATGTACCTACAAAAGCAAAAAAATTTATTCCCTACCCACAAAAGCAAATAGTGGCAAATATGATACATTTTTCAATCATTTGCCCTATTATATAATACAAACAAAAATATTTAGGGTTAAAGTTTAATTCAAAAAGTCAAAACGAACATAAAATTTGGGACAGAGGGAATAACTAATATAATATAAAAAGAAATAGTAAATTGCATTTTTGGTTCTTGTAGTTGTATCAAAATTCATGTTTTGTCCCTATTTTTCAAAAGTATAACGAACATTTTTATTTTGAACTCTAGCCTGCATATTCAGTCTTGACTAAAGTTAAATGATTAAAACGATATTTTTCTTCTTCCCCTTTAAATTTTAGATATTTATGTATTTATATATTTAGAAGGGTATTCGTAAAATGCGGCAGCGGGCACCCGGTAACTATTTTTGTGGCGAACAAATGTTTTACATTTCAAACCTTCCTTATAACCTTCCTTATTTAATAGTGTAAATACTTAGCATTTTTTTTAATAAAAATTTAGCATTAAATTGGTGGTTATAAGTTTAGTGAGCTTTTTTTATAAACAATTCTATTAAAATACTAGTATATCATTATTGGAGGAAGTTATTATAAGGTTTAAATGACACGTAAATTTTTAAATTTTTACATTAATTTTTTAATTTACCTTTTATAGTAATGTTTTTTATTTTAGAATTTTAAGATTATCTTTTATAGGAAGTCCTAAATCCTTTATAATATAATATATATATCATATACCAAATACTTAACCACCAACTTTCTTTTTTTCTCTGAAATTTGATTTTTTTTTTAATCGTGTAACGCCTGTTGTATCAATAACGCCATCCAAATAACGGCCGTTTAACGTCGTTCCCGTAACGGCTAACACGGCTTAACGCCGGTTCCGGCGTTGAACGATGAGAGTGCTCTTAGTGACATAGAACAACTAATAAAAATAGTGGAGCCCACTTAGAAAATAAACAATGCTAAATTGGTTTGTGAAGCAAATCCTTTAGCTAATTGAAAAGAAAAAAAATAAAAAAATAATAAATAAATAAAAAAACCTACCTTAAATCCCCAAATTTATTATCTTCAAATTGTTACCAATTATTTAAAAAGTTCATCCTCTTTGACTTTTTCTCATTCACACAAGCACACCAAAAACTTTTTTAAATCTAAAACCTTAAACCTCCAAAAAAACCTAAATCATGGTCCTGCTAATAACCATGAAAATACATATCTTCAACTCGTTTTCTTGTATATATATTATAGCTGACGACGTATATGGTCCTTCGGTCAGCGACCGAAAGACCTGGAACACAACCGACAGGCTCTCCGATAGACACTCCGGCAGGCTACCGCCGAAGGCGAGTTGACTCGACAAGATACCTTTGGCACCTTGCTCGGACACATTCGTCTCATTCCCCGAATGTCGAAGTACACCGAGAGCTGTCGGAATCGACGACACCAGTGGTCCCATGAAGTACAACGGTCTCAAGGCCAGATAGTGACACCAAATAGTATAAATACGCGATACAAAGGTTGGAGACAGAGGTATCATTCTCTCTCACACACATTTATACTATACCTTTCGGTAAAACACATACTTACTCTTACGCCGGAGTCGGGTCCTGGGATAACACCCGGGGTGAGACTAACGCGTTGTTCATCTTAGCAGGTATCTAGAAGGCTTATTCCTAAGGCTGAAAGATAGCTGCGACAACCCACAAAAAAATACTTCGACAATAGCCATTGAAATTAAACGCCCACTTGTTGGTTGAGGTGAATAAGTGAAAAACAAGTTATGATAAAGGCTTAGGGAATGATAAAGACTCGACGGAAAAATAAAAATAAAGAAGGAACAAGGTTTAGGTATTTTAGTAGGTTAAATTAAGCCAGTGACCGAATTTGCAAGTCAAAGGTCAAATAAGAACGTTTGATGCACTTTCGAAATGATGAAGATCAAACATGCAATCTGGCCAAATTATAAGAACCAAAAAATGCAATTTACTCAAAAAGAAAGAAAGATATATTTTGCTACTTCTAGCATAAGTTAAAATATAAACCATAATCATTGATGAATTAAATAAGACGACAATATTTATAACAAACACAAAAAGATGAGGGGAAGGGCAAAAGGATCGGGGAAAATTAACATATTAAAGTCAATGCTAATAGTAAGGTTGTCTCCCACCTAATTGAGTAAATGATCGCATTATCTCCATTAGCCCAACCGAACAATGAGAGGTCACTCCAACATTTTCAAAGTTATGGTTGACCTGTCAACCGCAAGTTTCAATTGTTTTGTGTGTGTAATATATATATATTTTTTTTATGTCTTTGTGGGGTATCTTTTCTGTTGTGGTTACGATCGCTTTATTAGCAAATTGTGGTTGTGTATAGTCTTGGATAGAGAAAGCTGATGTGGTGGTAAGTGACCACAATATTTACAGTTACTATTAGCATTGGCCTGAGAGAAAGTATACCTGTCAAAAATTGGAATTGGAAAAAATGCCGCAAAAAAACTAAAAACGGTTGACTTACGTTTATTAGATGCACCAAATCGGTTCTACACCATGCCCTATAACGGTATAAGCGACCGAGCATACGATTCAGGGCCGTCTCATGAATTGACGAAAGTTTTGAGGGCCCTGTACGAAATTATATAATGAGGCATTTCGTTAAGCAATATTATATATAGAGTGTCATCGTTTATAAGATATAATGCAATTAGTTATCTAAACGTTCTAACATATTACTCATTTAAGATATTTTCTCATCTAAATACTTTTTTCTTCGTGAAAAATATGTCTACATATGGATATAATTATTAACGGAACAAATTTTGGGGCCCTAAACATTCTGGGGCCCTGAGCGGTCGCTCACCTTGCACACCCTCAAAGACGGCCCTGATACGATTCAGTTATCGGTTAAGTACACTCACAGAAATTGGTTCTCGTTTTGAGTCCCTGTGTACATGTAATACTAAACAGTAAACACCTAATGATCGAATCAAACTTGATTGTATTGCCATGCAATTATGCAAGCTTACGACTTTTCTACCAAATATTTACTTATTTAGACGAGAACATTGAGATATTTTCAAAGTTAGATATTTAGGCCACATGACAAAACAAAAACAAAATATCCATAAGAAATTGTTGCCCCACAAAATCATCGAAAATTTTGCCACAAACATCTATAATTCATCCTGCAAAATCACAAGTATGTTTTTGCTAAGGATCAAAACTCTGGTACCTTAACTTTACATTGCTTCTTAATGGTCATACACTCATACATGATGTGTCAATGAGTCATAAACATAAAAAAAATAATGTTGATCACTCGTTTTGTTTTAAAAGCCACAACCACATACCTTTATATTCTTTGAAGTTAATGTCAGTGTTTGATAGAACATTGGAACCCATAAAGGTTGAATAATAAAGTAGATATTGATGGTCATAACTTTTGATTTTGGAATATACTTTGTCTCAAATATGATTTTCGATCTTCTAGCGGTCTAATTAATGAAAGAGATTTGAACTTACCGTCAGATAAACTTAAATCAGATAAAACTATTTGTTGTTAGAAAGTTAGCGTGGTCATTTTTAGGTGGTTTGCACATAGTTAGATTTGAACTTGAAAATTTTCACATTTTAACAATTATAGTAACAAGTTTTTTGCTACTAAGTCACCCTTGAGTGATTTGTCAAGTATTTAGTTTGTTTATTTCTCATAAAAAATTTATCATATATGTTTTTAATTGTGAATTTGTGATGCTTTGATTCAGGTGTTGTTTGTTTGTTAAGAGGTTGTGAGTCTGAATATCATTTGCACATCTGAATCTGAATTTGTGACGAATAACGCTGAATCTGAATCAAATAATGTTGTTTATTTTTTTTAAAGTCTAATTGATTAAAATACAAACACAATTTTATATTAAAGATGTAGTAAGATCATATTCCAAGTCTTGCTGGCAAGAGATTTAAGCCTTTTAACGGTTTAGATTTTTAGACCATTATCAGGTATTAAGTGATGAAAACAAAAACAGCCTTAATGTTATGATACTCATCTGGATCAGGATACTTATAATTCAGTGCTTGAAGAACATTGCTAAAGAAGAAAATAAAATCTCACGAGTCACAAAAATATGTAAGTATGAAAGTGCAATATACATTATTTCCAACAGCCCATTAAGCTAGTTAATTGGATTAAGGCTTAAGGCCCACTACCATAATATATTTTTTTAGCAAGTACCACGAGTAATATAGAAAACATTAAATTTGATGTTTTTATAGATAAAAATGTAAAGTTCGTGGAAGCACGATCTGAAAGACCAAAGATTGCAAATGTCGTAAGAGATCGTAACTTATTTCAAGCATAGGACATGAAATGTAAATTAAGGATAATACTCAAATTAAACTAAGGTGTTGTTTGTATATTCAGAGGCTCTGAATTTAAATCTGAACCACACATCTGAGGCGTAAATGTATGAATCTGAATCAAAAATCTTGTTAAAGTAAGGTGATGTGTCATTTGCTTGCTCGTACTAATTTTTTTTTTTTTTTTTTTTTTTTGTCAACAAAAGGCATTAAGACACACCCCTCTTAAGTCTAGACCATTAAGATGTAACTGCCTCTGACCGCGTTTGAACGGGAAAAAAAACAAACGATCTGAATGCCCAACACATCTGACCAATTAAGAGGTTTGGCTCGTTAAGAGGCATTAAAAAACTGTTAAAACATTCTTAAAAAAAACACACACCACCTAAGTCTTCATAAATAGGTATATACATACAGAGTAGGGATCCAATGAGAAGTAAATTAAAATAAGAAGTGGTGAGAAGTGACCAAAATCACGCATTTGAGATGCAACGACTTGCATTAGATGCATTTCTATTCATATAGATGCAACATCTTGAGTTTCGAAGTTAATTTGATGTATAGATGGTGCAAATTGATTTTCATGATTTCGCGTCGTGCAGAGGAACAAAAACAAGAGAAATCATGAAATGCATCTAATATACGTATATGCATCTGATTAAAAGCTAGAAAACACACTATGGTGCGTTATAATGCATCTAAAATTATAGGGATGCATCTAATTTAGGTCGGTGCATCTCGGATTTGCGGTTGTAGTTCTTCTTATTTCTTCTTATTTTAAGTAATTTTCTTATTTGATCCGAACTCTATACATACATATGTAAAGTTAAAAATAGTCTTGCAAAGAAGGTATTTTAACGTAGAGATTGTTTCCATTAGGTAATGGAATGAAGTTTTAGATATGCCGTTTATATTTCAATCGTATTCGTACTAAACTATGGTTTCTAATGGCACATTTAATCTTGATCAGGGGCGTGGCTAAGACTCTAAGTCATAAGGTGTATATATTTTTTTTTGAGTATAGATAAAATTAACATGAACTAAATAAAACAATTTCATTAAAGCTAGTAGACAAATTAAAAATACATGATAATCTCTTATGATCATCTGAAAACCTTTTAGGGCCACAAAGATTCAATCTCCTTACTTTTTCCTGCCACGCCAGCTTTCTCTCTCCAGCGACCTTCAGGCGATTGGGTGCCCCAGTAAGGGCGACCATGATCAATTTTTTTTTAACACAAACTAAAATTTCATTAGTAATAATTTTAACACATTTTTTTTTTAAAATTTCATTTTTTTTAAACATTTTTAACACATAACTTTGAATGTTTGGTTGTGTTTGATAAATTGCAAGAACTTCAGAGGTTGAAGTGAAATTTTTTTATATATAACTTATCCTTCCCAGGAGATCATCATCTCCAAAAAAACCTCTCATCTCCATTTTGTTCTTAGCAGTTAGCATAGCCAAAGTTTAAAAAAAAGAAAAAAAAAAAAAAAAAAACAAGAAAAAGAAAGAAAGCAAATGAGAGTCGATCGTGTTGACGACCAAGTTGGTAGGCGATCGATTTCACCACATTAGCAACGATCGAGTCCACTCGATCGCCACCTCACCTCGATCGACAGGCGATTTGCCTATTGGGGGCAGCCTTAGGTTCGCCCCTGATCTTGATTGCCACTAACATATATATATTTTTATTAAAAATGATCATCCGTAATACATGTCTATATTTATCCTTCTTAGTAACACTTCAACCTTTTACAATTTGCTAACATAAAACGCCTTGCCATAAGAATTTTGCATCGCCAAAAATTTGAACAATACTTTATTTTTTGATATTTACAATATTCGAAAAAGTTAATTATGTATGAATCATATATCGGCAAGTGAAAACCACCAATGTACATAAACTATCGTGGGTAAAAGAAATGACTTCCTACCCAAGGTCTTTGGTCTAGTGTTATGTGAGGTGTCTATCAAACTAGAGGTTGTGTTTTCAAGCCTTACTAGAACCATTTATGAGATATATTATGAAATATGTGATATTGGGTGTGAAAGAATTGTCAGTTAAAACTGAAACAAAAAGAAAAGAAATTAGTGGCTTCACTATTCATGAATGGGTCTAGAAGATTTAAAAATTTACAACATTCCATCAAAGCCACTATACAAAGAATTCCGAATGTGTTACGTAATGGTTATGTTTGGCACAAGGCATATGCGGGTTTATATGTGCTTGAACTTTTAAAATAAGTTGCATTATAGAATAAGCTTTGTTTGTCACATAAACTCATAAGCTCATAATAGCCAATTCAATTAAAACAGGTTTATAATTAGTTAAATTACTTAATACCCTTCAAAATATAATAGATTATCACGTAAAAGTTGAAAATATATATGAATTTAATTTGATGTATTTATATGCGATTTTACATGCGATTTTACATTAATAAGCTTCATCTCCAACTAATTCGTCAAACAACTTTATAAAAATATAAGTTCCAGGTTCCAGCTTCTGATATAAGCTGCAGGCCCAACTCAAGCCCAATTTCTCCCTATTGCGCTAAATATACCGATTATAGTTACGAACTCCTGCAAGCAATATTGCATGAATATGATATCATGAGCTAACAAGAGAGCTACAACCAAAGACAAGTAGTAACTCTTTGGCTTAAATTTCTTTGATACATCAATATAAATTTAAAAGATGATTCATTACACCTTACTAGACAATATTAGTGACGGTGTGTTTGGCGCAGAGCGTTTAGAAGCATCTAAGAGCGTTGAATGTTGTGGTTCCCTATTGTTTTTTTCCTTTTATAAAATGCTCATTTTTCAAAGCTCCTTTAAAATAACATTTAGAAGTGTTAATAATTTTAAAGTTGTTTTACATATTGTAATTACATTAACAATTTTAATTTTAAAAAAGCTGATACTTATAGTTGGTGCCCATTTTTATTGCTCACTGCTATACTTTTTGCCAAAACTAAGTAAAAAGTAGGATGGTAATTATTCAAGTTTATATTTAGAGCATGGGGTATGATAACATTGTATGTGTGTTAAGGTTTAACTTGCTCCAAGTTAAAGGTGTGTTACCATTGCAAGGGGTGAGTTAAGGGCAAGCCTTAACCCCGTGTTAAGCTCATAACATGGCGTTAAAGGCCATAATTTAATTTTTTTAGACTAAAATACACCGTTGGTCCCTAAACTTGGCAGGACGGATTGCGATGGGACAAAACTCGGCCTTTTCATCGCCACAGGTCCAAACCTTTGCCATTAAATGCCAGATTCGTCCCTTGACCAATAACGGCGTTGTCAACGTTCCGTTGTACGCAAAAAATACCCGTAATCATGTTACTGTTGAGGGTACAATAGTCATTTTGTTTTATTTACTGCAGCAGCTGTCTTGTTCAATTTCCCGCCATTATGTATAATATAACAAAACTGTGTACTCATTGCTCATCCCCAAACTTGTTTTGGAAGCCTACCCAGAAAACTCTAATGCAAAATGTCTATCATCAAATCAAATAATCTGAGTAAGAAAATAACAAACAACCACCTTAGATTTACTCTGTGGCGTAAGTGGGAATATCCTTTATATGATGATCGAAACGGAGGAAAGAGCTGCAATCGTGAGATATTGTAAGTCTTTTTTGGTTAGAGCCTATTACAATCATATGTTAGTAAGACTGATTAAGTTATTCCCCTTTTAGGTAACTTTAGCTTAATGATGAGTGTGCAAATACTCATCATTTTTGTACTGTTTAGAATGCCAAAAACATCTGAAAATACTCAGAAATGCATCAAAATGATGAAAATATCACAAATAAGTGTTTTATGTGTTTTAAATTAAAAAATACCAAAATCGATGAAAACGTTAAGTTTGCATAATTGGCAGTTTTAGTCCCCCAAGTTTCAAAAGTTGTCAAAAATAGTCCCTGGTAAATCAAAATAAAGAAAAAAGTCATAAAAGGTCCTTGGGATTCACAAGTTGTAAGAAATTGTCCTTTGAAGTTTAAAAATCACAATTTACAATTTTGGTCCCTCAACTTTACAAAAGTGTCAAAATCAGTCCCCGGGTGTTTAAAAATGGAAATCATTTAAACTACACCCTTGTACTATTCAAATGTGGCATAATTGGTCCTTATGGTAAACTTTGGAGAAATTACATGTTTGGTCCCTCAAGTTTCAAAAATGACATAAATTACCCTTGGGCGTATAAAAATTGGAAATTAGCATTTATGGTCCTTTGGTAAATGAAACTTGGCAAGTTTAACCCTTGTATGAGCTTTGGAAATATTACAGGTTCAGTCCTCAAGTTTGGCCATATTACATAAAAGGTCCTTGTGTTTAATCTATACCAAACCGGACCCTATATTAACCCAAATCCAAAACCAGTTAACCCAAGCCCAATATAAGCCCAAACCCAAAAGTTTAAAAAAATGAAAACCGCCAAAGACCTTGTTCATCTATCTCTCCCACACCCTGTTATCCCAAAACCAGTTGGTCTCACCACCTCACCACCACTTACCACCTTCCACCTTATCCCCCCAATGGTTAACAACTCCCTCCACCTTCACATCCACCAAAAATCATTAAATGCAAAAAAAAAACTGCTCATGACTTTTGGCGCCAAAACTCCAAATGGACGAATATGATGAAATATGAAGATCCAATGGCTCAAGTGAGGTGGGAAAGTCTCAGAGGTCGACAAGGAACTCTAAGAAGTCAATAAATAAGAGAAAGATGCAGTATGGAGAGATCAAGTAGTGTAATTTAATTTTCTTAAGTCGTTTTTAATAATTTAAGTTTTCAAGTGTATCTTAAAGCTTTCAAGCACTTTGTTAAGTTATCTTAGTGTAATAAAAACTTGTTTTCAGTTTCAATTTCAGTCTATGTACACAAATTCAGTTTATGCGAATTTCATAGCTTAAATTCTCAAAATATTTGAATGTTGTTATTAGTGTTGTTTATGAACTCATAAGCTCATATAATTTCATTATATAACTTCTGAGAGCTTTTAGTAACACTAAAACTTTGTTTAGTATCAAAAACAGAAAAATAAAAAAAAAATACTCAAAAATAGCTTGAAAATCAAAATTCAGTGGAGAAGATGAAAGATGCATATGAGCAGGGTTGCTCATGGATTGATTTGGTTTAGAGGCTTAGTGGTAAGCCTATAGGAGTGGTTATCAGTTCTCAGTTCATGGTTTTTGGATGGAAATCAATTTGTAAGCCATTTCTTTAAAATTTGTATTTCTTAGTATATGTGTTTAAGTATTGTTAATTCTGGTTTAATCATGTCTTATCATAGTTAATTAAAGATAATTAATAGATTTCTTAGCTTAAAAAACTTGTTTTAATGTTTAAAAGTTCAAAACAGTTTATAAAAGGAGTGTTTGGATTTACTTAGTAAACTGTGTTAAGAGGCTTGTTTTGTTGTTATTTGTTGTTGTTCTAAGTCACATTAGGACCTAATAACTCAGTTCAACCAATAAAACTAGTGCTCATTTTATAAAAATTCAATATCTCTTTTAAATCTCACCTTGTGGTTCACTGTTAGGAATTTGGATTGTCAAATTCATCCCACAAGCTTAAAAGTTGTTACTACAGCTCTAAATAATCTCATTTTACCTTATTATAACATATTCAGTCTATAGAATCAAACCTAAGTTCATAAAAGTCAAAATATTAGTGTAATTAAAAAAGTCAAAATTTCCTAGAAGCAGTTTTTGAATAAACTTTACAATTTTACTGTGACCTTACCATTAAGATTTAGTCTATATGCTTTTGGGATATTAAAGTTTAGCTGCTTAACTAAATTAGAAAAATATTAGTTTACTTTTAATTAGCTTATAAAGTGCTTATTACTTAGCTTCTTTTGACACTTTTTCCAAAAACATGCCTTGTGCACCAGTTTTACAAGCTATTTCACAAGCTCTCACAGAGCTCATTAGTGAGTATTAGCTTGTGTACCTTAGCTTTTTGAGAAGCTCACCTAGCTATCTCAAGGCTCCAAGCTTAATTTTCAAATTCCTAGCTTATTTGATAGGTCTGCTATTAGCTTTTAGTTTTGTCCATTTTACTTAGTACACTAATAAATTAGTGATTACCAGCTTTTTCAAAAGCTTCTTCCAAGCTTATTAGAGTAATCCAAACTTTGTAAATTAGCTTTTTAGAGAGTTTAGCTGGTTAACTTGTTAGTTCCAGTGGTTACTTTCATTTCCTAACTTATTTCAGTGCTTAAATTTAAGCTTAAAAGTGTTTAGAAAACCAAAAAAAAAATGTCCTGTTAAACAGTTAAGTTATTGCTTATTTGGATTTTGTTAAGTGCTTATTTATAGTCATTGTGCTTATTTAGTTGTCATATTAGCTTATTATAAGCTGCTTAGCTTATTCTCAATTAACTTTGCTTATTTTCTAGCTAATTAGCCATTTTAGCTTAAACTTGTGCTTATTCCAATTTCTTGTACTACTGTTGAGATAATAAGCTCAATCTGAGCTTATTATTGGTTTTTATAAAAAGTTGTAGTTTTAACATTTGCTTATTTCATAGTGCTTAATCCGTTTGTAAAAAGAAAAGTCCAAAAAGAAAAATAAAAACAAAAAGGTTGGGAGGCAGGCTCGAACCTGAGACCTCCCACATTTATGAGAGTGATAGTGTGTACCTGTAAGCCAATTGCCCTTGGGTCTTTCTTGTGTTTTAACTTGCAACATTAATTATCTAACCACGTTTGCAGTTGTTAGCTAAAGCCTTTTTCTAGCTTATTTCGTGGCTTATTTCCAAAACAAGCACATGTTTTCTTATTTTTCTTAGGGTTAGTATACAACATAGTAGTTTTTGTGAAATTTTCAGATTTTTCCAAAATCATTTAGTATTTTTAATTAATTAATTAGTGCAAAATAGTATTTAATTCATAATAAAAAATATAAAAGTCAAAAAAATATAAATCTTTTTTCTAAAATTTTCTTTTGTCATATAGTACGTAAGAAAATTGTTTTTACACTTGTAGGACTTTTATTTCATAAATTTTACGTTTTTACTTGCGCACTCGCGTAATTTTTATACATAACGCGCGTTTTCATTCTAGGTCACGTTTTTAGGTAATTTAGGTTTACGTTTTAATTAAAATAGTTTATTTAAGTTATTTTGTTTTATAAATCAAGAAAAACATCATTTTAAAAATAGTGATAGCGTTTATTTAATATATTTTAGCTTTTTAATTTTCTTTAATTTGCATTTAAGCCCCTGTAATTTACAAACTTTCTCTTTAGGTGTAATTATCATTCACAATCCTTACTGCTCACTATCCTTAGTGATTATTCGACATCTGAAAGTGTTAAACACCATTAATCCTCCGTGGGACTTAACGACCTGTGGAAACACTATACTCTCCTGGACTCCAGATCTAAACGGTTCCGCACCAATCAAATTTTGGCGCCGCTGTCGGGGAGGCTTTAGCGTGTTCTAAACATTTTCAGACCCGTACTTGCACATATACCACCTTTTGTAAACAGTTTTTTTTAAGATATCAAAAAGTCATTAACACTTTTCCTAAAGTGTTAACAACACCAAAAATATTTTCATTCTTTGTTTTTATAGCATGTTTTTCAAAAATCCAAAAATATTCATCTTTACCCTTTTACCCTTTTTGATTCTTTATCCCTTTACCCTCTATCCATTTGATTCTAACTTATTCTATTCTCATGGAATCTTTCAACTACATGACGCACTGGAACGAAGTTGAAAAACTTCATACTTTATCACAAATGTCAAGAATTCGTGTTGTTCGTGATGATCCACTAATTATGCGTAGGGAAATGGAACGAGAAACCGGGGTGACAAAGGACCGGTACTTCCTTCGATAATGGAGGTGCTAAATACGTCCAACCTACGGTTATCCAAAGATCTAACCCCTCAATTGCTCCTAAGCCGTCTAAAATTGATCCTAAACTTTCACGATTTACGGTTAAAAGCAAGCATGCAGAATTTAGACCGGTGACTAGCAAGAATGACTTGCCTAATCTTCAAGTTTCTCTAGAACAAGAACCAGAGACCATAACGAAGTGGTGGAAATTGCTAGCTCTCAGAGCACACCACTTGTCCCACCTCCGGATTTTTCAAAATATTCTTCGAGACTTAATAGTCATTCGGATCACCATGTTGGTTTTGTTGATTGTTTGAATGAACCAATTCCTTCTCATAACTCTCAAATGGAATCGTTTATTCCTTGTGCCGGTTGTGGTGAGCCTCTTTTGGTTCACTTCGTCATTGGTGTATGCGGTGTACAGTGTGGTAATGATATTCATAACGGGAGTTGTTTGTTTTGTGGTTTGAGGAATTCATTTGATTATGATCCTAATCCGAACTCATTTAACGACCCTTCAAACGTTTCCAATTACCCACCACGGCCGACTTATCTTCATATAATCAACATAAATGTTGTGAATTTTGTGGAGATCCTCACCAAGGATTTGAGTGTCAATCCGGAAACGCGTTTGTCTATGAACAGTTTTTCGGTGATGCTCGAACTTTGGTTATGACCAATATCCATATAATTCGCCAGTCCAGGACTCAACAGTTTATGTTGTGAGAACTGTGGAGGTCCCCATTTCAGCTCCGATTGTCAAACAGGGAATCCATTTCCTTGTAACAATTACGACTATCCATATCACGACCAACCTCCACGGTGCCAAATGACTCAAACTCCTCAGCAAACCTAACAAGACACTTATCTAGAGCTTCTGGAGTCAGTGAAAAGAACTGAGGAGTTGAGTAAAACAAGATTTCGAAATGTTCCCAGTTTTTCTTGTATATTGTGGGGTCCTCATGATGATAATCAATGTCAACCTTCCGGTTTTGACAAATCTCCACTCCCACAATGTCCAGTCATTCAAAATTCACATGAGAAATCCATGGAAGAATTGCTAGAAAGACATGCTAAAATAAATTCCCAAATTGACTTTGAAAAATCTATTAGGGAATCAATTGCAAAAGAAAAAGCAGCCAGATCTAGCTCTCAATTTCGTTTTATTCCTGATGACAGTGATGATGAGGATGCACTTGGTATCCTACAATTTTATAAAGATTCATCAAGTTCATCAGTTGATATCCCAGCAGTTGAGATTCATTCTCAAACAACTGCTATCACACCCGATAT
Source organism: Chrysanthemum makinoi (assembly GCA_910596185.1). Taxonomy (NCBI): domain Eukaryota; kingdom Viridiplantae; phylum Streptophyta; class Magnoliopsida; order Asterales; family Asteraceae; genus Chrysanthemum; species Chrysanthemum makinoi. Next base: position 250,975,697 of record OU343218.1, read on the forward strand.
TCCCACTCACTCTCTAAACATGGGGGACGAGCATCTTGACACTGTTCCTAAAAAGGAATCGGACGAATTCATAAAGTCTAGTGTTGAGGACCTTGTCCCAATCCCGAGAGAGTCACAGGGAACTTCTGATCATATGTGTGATTCTCTTTCCCCTCTTGAGTGTTCAAAAGATCATTTTGAGACTTTCTCCGATTTTAGCGATGATTGTAAATCTTATGGGGACATTGAGAATGTTGAGGCATTACTTTCACATTTTGATGTTGATCCTCTTCTTGAGGAGTTCACCGATGAACTCACTCACATCATTCCACTTTCATCGGAAAGTGATGATGATCTCTTTGATTTCAAAGCCAACCTAGGAGAAATTGAAAGTCTCCTTTGTAATGATCGTTCACTCACTTCTCACCCTAACAGTCCAATAGAGAATGTTAATCACCTTGTTCCCGAAGCATTCAAAGCTACTTTTACCAATCCTCTATTTGAATTGACTCAATTCACTTTAATTTCTGAGAATCCACTCTTTGATACTCAGATTGAGGATATTGATGAGTCTACAGTGGAACAAGAGTTCACAGACTTACATCACATGAATAATTCTTTACGAGGAGTTCTCCTTTGAACTCACTCATATCATATCTCCACCAGAGTATGATAACTTCCACTTTGATCTAGACAAAATGATTTTTGTGTTCCGGAGGGAAATGTTCTCAACCATGAGAACTTGCTTGATATCAAAATCCCATCCCTCCCACCCCGAATATGTCTTGATCAAATGAGCTTAAATGATGAGATTCATGATCCAGAAATCATGAATTCTCCTTCTGATAATATTGAGTTAGTCATGATTTTTATCATGATTTTCTTTCTTTTCTTCACATATGGTGTGACTTCTCGTTCCCTTTTCTCCTTCGGGAATGAGGACACTATTTTTGATCCCGACATTTTTATTTATCATTTTTGAGCCGGTTCTATGTATATCTCATCGGTGTGGAACTTTCACGTACTTCAATGTTTATACAAACATCTTGAATGAAAGTCCGATGGAGATTGTCTCTTCCACTCTGCTTCCCCATGAACAAATTAATTCGGGGTCGAGTCAAGCTAGTGACTCGGTAATCAAAAACAGTAGTTAAAGAAAAAGCTTACTGAAGCACCCATTCTCGTTGCTCCCGACTGGGATTTACCCTTTGAGCTCATGTGCGATGCAAGTGGTTTTGCTATCGGTGCACCTAGGGCAACGTGAAGCAAGCATTTTCAACCTATCCACTACGCAAGTAAGACTATGATCAAGCTCAAACCCATTACACTACCACAGAAAAAGAGCTATTAGCCGTGGTGTATGCGTTTGAGAAGTTTCGGCCGTACTTAATCTTGACCAAATGCGTGGTATATATGGATCACTCTCTCAAATATCTCTTTGCAAAACAAGATGCAAAGCCGAGATTGCTCCGTTGGGTTCTCCTCCTCCAGGAATTTGATATCATTATACGTGATAAAAAAAGGAGCCGAGAACCGGGTCACGATCATCTGTCTCCGCCTAGAAAACCCTCACCAAGATGTTTTCGCGAAAAAGGAAATAAATGAAACATTTCCTCTCGAGACACTCAATGCGGTTTCTTTTCGTGGAAACTCTACCACCCCATGGTTTGCCGACTTCGCAAATTACCATGCGGGTAACTTCATAGTGAAAGGGATGTCAACCCAATGAAGAACAAGTTCTTCAAGGATGTTAAACATTACTTCTGGGACGACCCTACTTATTCAAAATCTGTGCGGATCAAGTCATCCGGCGGTGTGTTTATGGACAAGAAGCTATTGACATTCTCAAAGCTTGCCATGCTGGACCCACCGGGGGCCATCATAGTCCAAACTACACCGCCAAAAAGGTGTTTGATTCCGGGTTTTATTGGCCCACAATTTACAAAGATGCCCATGAATTTGTCAAAGCCTGTGACGCTTGTCAACGTCACGGAAATATCTCTCAAAGAAATGAAATGCCACAAAATGCCATTCAAGTTTGTGAGATATTTGACATATGGGGTATTGATTTTATGGGGCCATTTCCATCTTCTCGAGGAAACAAATACATACTTGTGGCTGTTGACTATTTGTCAAATTGGGTTGAAGCGAAAGCTTTACCTACAAATGATGCCCGAGTAGTTGTAAAATTTTTGAAATCTCTTTTTGCTAGGTTTGGAACTCCACGTGCTATAATCAGTGATCGTGGTACACATTTCTGCAATGACCAATTTGATCGTGTCATGCAAAAGTATGGTGTAACCCACCGTCTTTCTACTGCATACCACCCTCAAACAAGTGGGCAAGTGGAAGTCTCCAACCGTGGTATTAAAAGAATTTTAGAAAGGACAGTAGGTGAAAATCGTGCATCCGGTCGGATAAACGGATGACGCTCGGGCCTTCCGTACAGCTTACAAAACACCCATCGGGTGTACTCCATACAAGATAGTGTACGGAAAGGCATGTCATCTGCCGATTGAGCTTGAGCACAAGGCATACTGGGCCTTAAAACATGCCAATTTCGATATTCAGACAGTGGTGATCACGTAGAAAGTTCAAATGAATGAACTAAATGAACTCCGTGATCAAGCATACGAGAACTCTTTGATCTACAAACAAAGACAAAGAAGATTCATGACTCTAAAATCAAGAACCGCGTTTTCAACGTCGGTGATCGAGTCCTTCTTTTCAATTCAAGATTGAAGATTTTCTCGGGGAAGCTTAAGTCTCGTTGGTCTGGTCCATTTACTATCACTAAGGTTTATCCTTATGGTACCATTGAGTTATCTCAAACCGATGGTCCAAATTTTAAAGTGAATGGTCATCGATTAAAGCACTACTTTGGAGAGGACATTCCACCTGTGATTGTCCCGGATCTACAAACTTTCCTCATGAACCAATGAATGCGGGGATCGAGTCAAGCTAGCGACTCGGTAATAAAAAAAACATTAGCACACACCATATGGGTTTTCACCCATATTTCTGACTTCTTTCTACTTTCTACCACCCTAGTGTGGGGGAGTTGCCCCCCGCTGTTGTATATAAGCTCTCTAAAAAAAATGTGTATATATCAAAAACAAAACAATGGCCGTAGTATTTCCCTTTTATGTTCTATGTTTCGGCATAACCGCCGGTACTTTGAATATTGAGGGCAATATTCATTTCTAAGTGTGGGGGGGGAATTCTCACGAATTTTATCATGTAATTATTCCACCCAATTCCCCCGTTTTTGGCCAAATTTTTTTTTGGGAGTAAGTGTTTTTCACTTACTCAAATGGTAATCATCCGCCATGTCTAACACACATAAGGATTGGCTAATCCAGAGCAAACGCTCTTGGTATAGATATCTCAAATCCGTTTATGGCTTGCAATTTGCCCAAAATTGTATGGTGTTCAACTCACCATATCCTTAAAAGTGAAAAGTTGGCTAGCCCGCAAGTTTATGGCTTGTGGTAAAGGCAGTTGGAAACCATAATTGGTAATCGACTCACCAAAGATATTTTATCTAAGAGTTGGCTAGTCCAGAAGAAAACGGTTTCGGTAAAGACAAATCAAAACCGTTGAAAGCTGGTGATTTGCTCAAAATCACTTGGTTATCATTGTACCAAAGTTCTTACTTGAACTTAAACAATTGGCTACTCCATAAGTAATGGCTTTTGGTAAAGAGATGAAATCCATTAATTTTTCTCAAATCATTGCTAGAGACTAGCAATATCTTAGTGTGGGGGATTGATGAGTGTCTAAATACTCATCATTTTGTATGCTTAGAATGCCAAAACATCTGAAAACACTCAGAAATGCATCAAAATGATAAAAATATCACAAACAAGTGTTTTATGTGTTTTAAATGCAAAAATATCAAAATCTTGTGAAAAACGTATCAAGTTTGCATAATTGGCAGTTTTAGTCCCCAAGTTTCAAAAGTTGTCAAAAGCAGTCCCTGGAAAATCAAAATAAAGAAAAATGTTATTCAAGGTCCCTGAAATATTCTAAGTTGTCAAAAATGGTCCTTGAATAAATCTTTGGCAAAATTACAGCTTAGGTCCCTAAACTTTGAAAATTGTCAAATAAGGTCCTTGGATACTTAAAAATGGGAAATTATCAAAAATAGTCCTTGTACTATTCACATTTGGCAGTTTTGGTCCTTGTGATAACTTTGGAGAAATTACAGGTTTGGTCCCTCAAGTTTGGCAGAATTACATCTTTAGTCCTTATATTAAAACAAGCCAATTGGACCCCTTTTGTGTATTTAGAACCCAGCCAACCAAAAAGACCCCTGCCATTTATCCCTTGACCCCCCATTTTGGACCCCCGTTTATAATATCCCAAAGTCAAATCCGGTCAACGCCCGCCAAAACAACTACTACTGTTCACTCTCCTCTCCCACCACTACAACCACGAAACCAAGTGGTTTCACCACCTGTTTTCCCCACCTCTCCACCTCGCCTTTTCCCCCCACCTGTATACCAGTTGCCCTTGGGTCTTTTTCTGGTTTAACTTTGCACACTTTAATATATAACCCTTGTTTTCATTTTAAGCTTATACGAGCTTATTAGCTTATTTTCAGCTTATTTAATCTAGCTTTTTCAACTTTTGTATTTTTCTTAACTTTGTATTAGTATAAAGTAATTTATAAAAAAGTTTCAGATTTTTCTAAATAGTTTTAGTATTTTTAATCATTTATTTAGTCTAAAATAGTAATTAATTCATAATAAAAAATATAAAAGTCAAAAAAATATAAATCTTTTTCTAAAATTTTCTTTTGTCATATATTAAGTAAGAAAATTGTTTTTACACTCGTAGGACTTTTATTTTGCAAATTTTACGTTTTACTATGCACTCGCGTAATTTTTATACATAACGTACGTTTTCATTTTAGATCACGTTTTTAGGTAATTTAAGTTTAAGTTTTAATTAAAATAGTTTATTTAAGTTATTTTATTTTATAAATCACAAAAACGTCATTGTAAAAATAGTGATAGCGTTTATTTAATATATTTTAGCTTTTTAATTTTCTTTAATTTGCATTTAAGCCCCTGAATTTTAAAAAACTTTCTCTTTAGGTATAAATAACTCAAAATCCTTACTGATCACTATCCTTAGTGATTATTCGACATCTGTCTGTGTTAAACACCATTCATCCTCCGTGGGACTTAACGACCCGAGAATCCACTATATTCCTCTGATCTTAATTGCATTTGCTTCTCGGAGCTGCTTTTAAGTTTATTACGGTTGACCATTCACAAGTGGTTAGCTTGTGTGATTAAAATTGACCGTTTGGAAGCAAACCAAATTTTTGCCGAGGAGGCTGTAAGCGTGTTTTAAGCATTCTCAGACCCGTACTTGCACATATACCACTTTTTGTAAACAGTTTTTTTGTAAAGTTATCAAATTATCAAAAAGTTCATTAACACTTTTCCTAAAGTGTTAACAACACTAAAAATATATAAAACAACAAAACAATCGTAACG
>OU343218.1:250981285-251005817 GCA_910596185.1 Chrysanthemum makinoi
CAAACACCCTATCCTTGCCCTGTTTTTAGATCAACGGTCGTAGTTACCAACAACTAAAACACAACCCCTACAAGAATATTAAATTTACAGAGCATGATTACATCGCTCTACAGTCTACCATGACGGAAGAAAATAACCAACATAGAACATAGATATAGAAAGGCACAAAAACAAAAGAAAATACAAGACCAGAAGTGACGATATAAAAAACAAAAACCCAAAGGCAGAAAAGGGAGAAACAGTGTTATAAAGCTGCACGAGTGAATTGTAAGTATTGTTTTTTTGGATAAAAATCCATCTTCCTCAATGAATCCCACATAGATTGAAGAAAGGAAATGCTGGTAGCTTATATACCATAATGTATTCCAACAAGATATCTTTAGGCTAACAGTATATTATCACGTGTGGTACGAATGATCATCTAAAAACAGATGATCACTTATATCATACATGAAAATATGTGCTAACTCTAAACTTTTTCCCTTTTTCCTTTTCTTTAGAGAAGAATTCCAATTTTTACATAAAAATGATGATAAAATACAGTAACTCCAAAGATGATACCCGAATCATTTATTTGTGTTGTCACTTCTTCATCTTCATCATGTTGTGTTGTCACTTATATCATACATGAAAATATGTGCTAACTCTAAACTTTTTCCCTTTTTCTTTTCTTTGAGAGAAGAATTCAATTTTTACATAAAAATGATGATAAAATAGTAACTCAAGATGATACTTGAATCATTTTATTGTGTTGTCACTTCTTCATCTTCATCATGTTGCTAGCTAATACAATGTCGTTTAGTTAGTTCTCAGTACTTTTTTACAAAATTCTCAAATTTTACACATCTCGTGTTTCATAAGATGTCTAAATGTAATATTATCAACAAAACTTGGCATAATTTTTTTGCTTTAAAATGTGTGACTGATGTTGTTTGATTGATTATGGACACTCATGTATTTGATCCTATCTATTTATGTAGAGTGAACAAGAGATCACCAATTCACCATTAAACAACACACTAGCCATTATCTTTTATCCTATAAACCAAGCGTTAAGTTAAAGTTCCGTCCGTCTTGACATAAGTTAAGAGTTCCAATTTATAACCAGGAGGAGCTGTTATACAACATGAGCTAAAAGACTGCACTGCCCCTTTCTGTGGCTGTTCCAGCATCTTCTTATATCTTGGTTCTTTGCAGGTTTGTAACGGTGCCAAAAGTGAACATCATCGAATTTTGCAGCAAGAAAGAACCAATCTTTGTACTTGGTTTTAGTTTTGGTTTACTCGTAAGTTGTAATATCATTTGGTGGATTGGTGGTGCAGTTTGAGCCAGAAGTATTCCCTGGACAAATTTACCGGATGAAGCAACCTATGCTCAATTTTGTTTCCGGATAAGTTGCTCTTACTGGTATGTAAATAGTTCGCATCAGTCTCATTTTTTAAGAGCATGAATTAAATGGACTCTTTATGTTTGTAAATCATGTTCGTTATCAAGTTGGACAGAACTTAAGTTAATGTTTTTAACCTTGGAACAACTTTCTTTCCTTTACCGACCAGAGTTATTAATGTTTTCGATTTGGAAGCGGAAACGCAAGTGGTTCATATCGTCAGGTTTGTTGAATTGTGGGGCATAACTTGTATACCACAGCTGATTTCGCCAGAAATTCTTTCATTATGAAATCCCTCTATTTCCTTAATTAAATTGATTGTAAATTTTTTTTTTTTCATTTGCTGTTACGAATTGAAAGGGGAAGAAGTAAATGAAATTCAAAGACAGAAAAGATATGAAACGAAAAAACTGTTTCGAGTCAATAGTATAAATATTGTTCTGTTTGATAAAAAAACCTTTTCTACATTCATTTCAATCCCACATAGGTTGAAGAATGGAAATGTTTGTAGCTTATATACCCTAGTGTATTCCATTTAACCAAATTGAGACTAATGGTATCGAAATATTGTATGAACTCTTAACTTTTTTCATTTTTCTTTAACAATTAACTTTCTCGTGAATTCCGTTTTAACAAAATTTACTTAAATACGATACCGAATCCATTAATTTTGTTGTCACATTTAACTTTCTCGTTGAATAGAATTCCATTTTTTACAAAAGTTTACTTCAAATACGATTAGAGATGGCAAAAAAAACATGCAGATCCCCAAACTGTTTTGATGGTGAATCCCGAGTTATTTGGGGATGGGGCGGGATGGGGATCCGAATTTAATATTCGGGGATGGGAATATAGGAATAACATAAATCCCCGCCAGAACATTTGAATCGTAAGTATATCAAAATATATGTATATCATACTAGATCTACTTATATATGTTTGTGAGTATTGGCATGTATATTTATATTCATATGTGATTTTTAAAGAATAAAATATCAATAAAATTATAAGCACTAACAATATATTACTCAATTAACGCTTTTTTTTTCTTGATAGACACATACAATGCCCATTGTTTTTATATTATGTGATGTTTCAAAATTTGTGATACTTTAAAGTTGAATTGACATTGTTGCTAATCTAACGATGTATGATATACGTTTTTTGAGACACTATATGCGTCAAATTATTTATATTTTCGATGAGTTTGTGCATATTTTATGTTTATTTCATTAATGATGAAAAATCCCCGAATCCTCACTGGGATCCCCGATCCCCGTTTGGGATGGGGATGTAAAACAATTCCCATACGGGGATGGGGATTGAGAGTAGGAAACGGGGACGGGGATGGGAAATGCGATCCCCGACATTCCACAGTTGCCACCATCCTAAATCACGATACAATCGAGCCAAAAAAAAAATTGAGGGGCAAAAAAGTTTATAACACCAAAAGTAGACTTACAAAAACAAGGTTGGCACTGGAAAATTTAAGTGTGTTTGATTCAAATAATTTGCTTGTCCAAAAACTTGTGCAATGACGTAGCACATGAAGTGGGTCGTTTAATATTCTCATATCCATTGTGCCAAAGTAAGAAAATAATTTACAAACAAAAAGTTAGCTAAAATATGTAGTAAGAGCATGTTCAATCATAACGGCATAACGCCGTTGATGTGTTAAATACGCGTTGTTAGTGGCGTTAACCCATTGGACCTCGGCGTTATTGCGTTAGTCCCTGCGTTATCTCCATAACGCCCGTTATTTTTTTTTTTTTTCTTTTTCATTTATGACCCTAAATGAGGGTTGTTTTAATATTGTTAGATGTTATTGATGTTATTGGGATGTTATTATTTGTGGGTGTTTTTGAGGATGTTAAGGTGAAATGTTAAAAAGCTGATGTGTAGCGTGAATCGGTGTATTGATGTTATGAGTGTTATTGTTGGGAATCTTTCTACAAAAGTAGATAAAAGAATGAAAGTAAAAACTGTTTTTTTTATACTCTTTTTGTACTTGTCACCCTAGTCCCCACGTGATTGGCAATTCACTACAAAACAAAGAAAAACTGGTTTACTCTTTTTTTATACTCTTTCTTTTTCGTTTACTGTGCTACACTGCTACGGTATTAAACAATGTTCTTCCATGGCTTCTTTCTTCTTCACCATTCCAACAAACAAAACCGATCCACGCTCTGAAAAAATGATTTTGACTTTCAATTTAGATATTAGAGATGCTTTTCTAAGGGGGCAAATTACAAAAGTATCTCAAGTACTCAAGAAATTTACATTACAAATTTTTTGGGTGAGGGGGCACGTGCCCCCCCCCCCCCCCCCCTAGCTCCGCCTCTGCCCGAATCCATTAATTTTGTTGTCACGTCATCATATTGATCATGTTACTAGATGATAATTTTTTTTAGAACGTCAAATTTTACAATCTATCTCACAAATTTTATCTCAAATGTCCAGAGACAACCTACACCTTTAGGTTGATGGGTTATTCACATCTATTAGGTCATATTAAAAAAATTACACATTGACTGTTTGATAAGATGTCTATATGAAATATTACCAACGAAACTGCTTTTTTTAACGGCATTTTTTTCACACACTATACCACCTATTTCATAAATGCTTAGCGAGGCTTAAACTCATAACCTCTAGATTAATGAGAACTCATATACCACTACCACTAGACCAAAGACCTTGAGTCAAAACTAGTTTAGTTGAGTAAATGAAAAATCTAAGAGAGGTCTGTGACCAAAAGTTATGTGAATAAGAGCATATGAAAAAATTTGGACAACTTTATACATTATACTTTCCCATTATTAGCTAAGTATGACTTAGTTTACCGATTTGACCACCTAATGAACATAAAAGTTGAGTTAGCAAGTTTACAAAAGACAGAGATCCAAATTGACATCAATAATGAATATCAACCATTAGCCGAAAAACAGCATAAAATATGTCGGTTAGACATGCGACCTAAAGCAAAACTACATTCACTTCAAAAAATTTGTTAACACAGAAATAACTTCAAATTTGCTGCAGCACATGAGACTCATTCTACAATCAGTCACAAATCAATACATAAAGTAAAACAAGACCAAAATTATTCTAAAACTTCAATAGAAACGTGTATTGCAGATTCCGATTTGTGCCCTGCCTTTCTAGATCAATTGTCGTAGTACAAACAACTAAAACACAACCCCTACGAGACGATCTAAATTTACAAGGCTTTACTAGTTAACAGAAGAAAAAGAACCAACATACATCAAAGATATAGAAAGCCGCAAAAACTAGGGAAAATAAAAGACCAAAAACGACAATATAAAGAAACAAGAAACCCAAAGACAGGAAAGGTATGAAAAGAGAAGCAATGATAGAAAGTTGTACGAGTCAATGGTAAATATTGTTCTTTATTATAAAAACCATTTCCCTCGTTAAATCCCACATAGGTTGAAGAAAGGAAATGTATGTAACTTATATACCCTGGTGTATTCCCTGCAAATATGTTAAGATTAATATTATATACTCAACCATGAAATATGTGTCTACTAAATAAAAGCAATTAGTGGATTACATATATCATGTTTGAAAATTTGTATTAACTCGTAACTTTTTTCCTTTTCTGAACAATTAACTTTCTCAGTTTCTCTAGAATAAAACTTCAAATATATACTCAACCGAAATGTGTGTCTACTAAATAAAAGCAATTAGTGGATTACATATATCATGTTTGAAAATTTGTATTAACTCGTAACTTTTTCCTTTCTGAACAATTAACTTTCTCAGTTTCTCTAGAATAAAACTTCAAATATATACTCAACCGAAATATGTGTCTACTAAATAAAAGCAATTAGTGGATTACATATATCATGTTTGAAAATTTGTATTAACTCGTAACTTTTTTCCTTTTCTGAACAATTAACTTTCTCAGTTTCTCTAGAATAAAACTTCAAATTTTATCATCATATTGATCATGTTACTAGATAAAATGTCATTTTGGTAGTTCTTAGTACTTTGTTACACATAATTCTCAAATTAACAAAAATTGGCTTAATTATTTCGCTTTAACATGTGTGACTGATGTATAATTATTGAAACTCATGTATTTGATCTTATCTTGTTATGTAGAGTGAACTAGAGATCATAATTCACCATTTAACGACACACTAGTCGTGTCTTTTATCCTATAAACACAAGCGTTAAGTTAAAAGTTCACGTCTATCTTCGAGAAAAGTTGAGTTCCAATTTATAACCAGGAGGAGCTGTTAGACAACAGGAGTTAAAAGACTGCACCACCCCAGAACCCCTTTGGTCGTTCTCGTCTTATTGTATCTTGATTCTGCAGGTTTATACAGGTACCAAGAGTGAACATCATCGAATTTTGCAGCAAGAAAGAACCAAATTTTGTATTGGTTTTAGTTTTGGTTTACTTATAATTTTCATTTGGTTGGTAGTGTAGTATGAGCCTGAAGTATTCTCTGGACTAGTTTACCGGGTGAAGCAACCTAAAATCATGTTGCTCATTTTTGTTTCCGAAGAAGTTGTTCTTACTGGTATGTAAATAGTTCGCTTCAGTCTCGTTTGTAAAACAACCCAAAATTTAAAGGGGGGTAATACAGGCACACAAAAAGAAAGTAGAACAGCCAAACTGATTCTAAAACGCTGAAAGAAACTTGTATTGCAAATACCTTATCTCCCACCCTGCTTATCTAGCTCGTTTGTCAAAAGTACAAACCACAAAACCATAACTCCTACGAGACTATTGTACACTCGATCTAGATTTACAAGGCAGGATTACACCACCTAACGAAAGAAAAAGAACCAACATAGGACATAGATATAAAAAGAGGAAAAAGCAAGGAAAATATAAGACCAAAAATGACAATATAAAGAAACAAGAAACCCAAACACAGAAAAAGGTATGAAAGAAAAACACTGTTAGGAAGCTAAAACACTAAATAAGAAACCAACCCATCACGACATCATAACATGGGACTTCCGATTCTGGACCCTTCTATTTTACATGCCCTCATTCCCTCGACCTCCCATTTTCTTATCCTTGTGTACTTTTTTCATCTTTGTAAAATCAAAGGATCCAACCAAATTGGGCAGCACCTTCATAAGTGGAGGCCATTGTGAATTCGTTCACGAGCGCCGCCCATTCACATTGCTGATTTAGCAACTGCTTGCAACCTCATTAGATACCGATCCGTTCTCAGTAGGTTTGGCCTCTTCCTTGACCAACTCTGGTGCAATAGCCTCTTCCTTGTTCTTCTCAACTATAGTCGGTTTCTCTTCCCACGCCTAAAACAACACAATACATAAGTTATTGCACATACAAAGAACATAAAAAGCATCAGCTGTATTAAAAAGTCGCCTACCTGTTTCTGAAACTGCTGTTGCTTCGCCTTCTTCTCCTGAATTCTCTTCTGTCGCTCCTCGTAAAACTCGAAATCATCTAATATGCATTGCTTGCTAGAATGATCTTTAAATATTTTGATCACTTGCAACCCATGTTCTAACTTCACCTGAACAAGTACGCATAAGATCCGTTAAACATTATTCACCAATGGTTTTTAGTTAGTAGATTAATACTACGTAAAAGAAAACAAACTTAACAAGCAAAATACCTCTTGGGTGTCCCTGCTATTGGTTACGGGCTTGTTCTCGTTGTATTCGAGGGTGATGTGCTTCAGTAAGCTGTTTGGCACGTCCTTAACGATATGCCACTTAACAGGGAAACAACCGATCCATTTGTCTTGTTGCCAGTATTCCAAGCTTTTGTTAAAATCAACTGGACCTACCATTTCAGCAACACCCACAAATTGTCCGCTGGTATTGACCTGTAAATACAAAGTCAGTGCTGCTCATGAAAAAGAAGCTTCTTAATTATTAACGGAAAAACGCTTACCGAAAAGAAAAGGAAAACCGGACATGGACCAGACTTTTGCTGGGCCTCCTGATATGCGGCATCAAGCTTCTTGTTTCCATTTTGTGTACTCGACCAAACATTATACTTGATACTCTTGTGAACATCATCCTCACTGTACGACTTAATGATAAAGAACTTGGCATCTTCATAAGTATCGGGAAATTCCGTCTGGTTGTATTGCTCTCTGTCTGGGGCAGCACTCACTTTCTCTTTCTCAACAACGTCAATATTTGGAGAAGTTCCATTTGGTCCCTTAATAGTGACTTGGGTCGGGACCTTTTGGCTCTTAATGATCCTGGCTCTAGGCCCTCTGTTAAGTTCATTCAGACCATCACTGTTTTCATTGCTGTAACCAAAGAAACCATTTCCTCTTCCTCTAGGTTTATACTTGTTGTCCACAGTTAACCAACCGTTTGTACTATTTTGTGAGCCATAAGTACTAGAACCAAAACCAAAACCGGATCCATATGTGCTCCGGTACTGCCCGTATAATTTGTTTGGATACATTCTATTCATATATCCACTTGCTGCATTTATGCCAGACATTGGTCTTGGACTCTGCAAAAACGAACAAACTATCAACACCAAAAGACATAACAAATCACGATGAAAGAATAAACATAAACTTTAATTAATATAAACGTACCACAAGATGAGAATTGGTACGGAAGTTTTGATTCTTTGATGCAAAACCATTTGCATTTGACAAAGGGGTGGTGTTGGTATTGTTTCTAGATAGCCCATTAGAATATACCGAGCTGTCTACCCATGGAAGCGGGGAATGGACTCCGTCAAAACCATATCGTGCATCCTGGTAAGTGCTTTGTGCACCCCTGTTATAGGAACCGTTTGAGTTAAAGGTCGAACTCTGATACGCTGCTGGTCTCACGGGACCCTTGTTTCCATTGGCAGTAGTGTCCACGGACAAGGCTGGTTGACCGGCACCTGAGGCTTTAGACATATCGGCTTTTGGAGGGACGGTGGTTTGGTTCATTGGTTGGAAATAACTTGGGTATTGGTAATGCTGTGCTCCATAGAGCTGACCATCTTGACCCGGTGTTGGCACGGGTGAACCAGCAGGTGAGTACGGAGCATATGGTGCGTAACTGTAACCAGGATACATAAGTGACCCATTCTCCCCATAAACACCCTGATAAATTTACAAATAGTCAATCAGCATATACAAATAAAGTAATAATGTAACTTTTAATAAGCTCGTCACAATTTAATTACGAAAAGATATGTTCTTACGTGAGACATATCAACTCCGTCAGTGTTCATGTATCTTGAATAGTCCTCCCAGTCGCTGGTGGTACCATCATAACCTAGAACAAAAACATCATTAAGATACCTTTTTATAGTACCATAAAAGCTACGCCTTTTCTCACTGCATATACCAAAAGCTACAAATTATTTCTAAGTGTATACCTGAATAGTAATAAGCAGGAGGAGTGTAAGCATTGGGAAAATACGCCACGGTCGGATCCGCGTAATCGGGTATAATTGGAGTAAGTGACCGATCAAATGGTTGACTTTGACCATTCCCATTGACCCCTGAGTCTACTGAGGGCTGCAAAGTACATAAACCACAAAATCAATATTTAACAATCTCAACCGATATTAAACAAACACGATTAACACGAAAAGCGTTACATAATGCCGCATGAAGCTAAACTAAAGTATTAAACCCTCACCTTCTTAGCAGCCTCCGAGACTTCCAAAGTCTTCGATTGCGAATCGATGGAAAGATTCTTTAGCAAATCAGCAGCTTCTGTAGAGAAATGAATCAAGGATACCCAACTTTTTCATTTTTTGTTTACCGTTAACAATAAGTTTACAGCACTAATACAGCCAATAAGCCAATAAACCTATAAAGAATATTCAGCTGATAAATTACTCAAATCAAGATCCAATACAACACTCGGAATAAAAATCTCAGCTTAACATAGCTATTTTTCAAATATGAATAACAAATCAACTAACTTTTAGCTAAATACTTATAACCCAACTAAAAAAATTAACACTTTAATCCAATCAAGCAAAAATCTCAGCTTGAATCACTCATTTCTAAACCCCAATAACCAATTAACTAACTTTTTAAATAACCCTATAAAATTTAAAACTTAAATTTTATCAAGAAATAATTATTAGCTAATTAATCATAAACCCAATAATTATTAGCTAATTAAACACAAACCCAATACATAAAATCAAATCTTTATTCCAAACAAGCAAAAATCTCAGCTCAACAGAGCCAATTAACTAACTTTTTAACTAACTTATCAAGAACCCAATACAGATAATCAAATCTTTAATCCAAATAAGCAAAAATCTCAGCTGAACATAAACCAATTAACTAACTTTTAACTACCTAATCATAAACCCAATATAAAAATCAAATCTTTAACCCTAAAAACAATAATTTCACCTCAAATAACCACAAACCCTAATCAAACCAATAACAAAAACCCAAAAAAAGACAGATCCAATAAAAAAGAACAAAACCCAATTGAGAAAACACAAAAAGGATACGATCTGCAGAAGGAGCAACAGATGCCATGATTGGAATTGATAGATCTTGATAGATGGATAGATAGATATAAACCCTAATTAAAAATTGGGTTTTTTTTTTTTAAGGGGGAACCCTAAAATATGGTTTATGAGAGAGAGTAGTGATGAATGAGCCGCCACAAATGAAGTGAGAGAGAGGAGAGGAGAGAGGGGTTTTGAAGCAAGAGGTTTTGAACCATTTAAAAGTGGTGATTTTAGTGACTCCACATCATCATTTGTTCTTGTTGGACCTGTTTGGTACCTATGGTTTTTGTATGTGTCTGTTTTTGACACATTTGTTTTGGTTTTGTTGATGGTGTTAGTCGCGGTAGATGAACGGATAATGTTTTTTTCTGTTTGAGTTATTTATAGCAAGGTACCCGCGCGTTGTTTTAACAATAAATTTACAGATATTAAGAATTTTGTTTAGCCCGTGTCCGTTCGGGCTCAACCCGTTGGCCCGTGTTTGCTCGAGCTCGAGCCCGTTTGGTCCGCGCCCGTTCGGGCTCAAGCCTATTTGGCCTCAAGCGCCATTCGGTTGAATATTTGTATAATGTGTTTTATTATTTGTAATAGTGAAATTTAATGCAAGAATTGTGTTTTAATAAATGTATTAATTGTATTTATTATAATTGACTACATTAAATATAATTAATGTAGTGTTTTGTTGTACACTATGCTTCTTGTCTTGTACGTCTGAAAATTATGTGCAATAAAGTATTGTACACTATGTTTCTTTTCTTGTAAGTAGTAGTCATTATAGTTATTAATAACATTGATCACTTTAATAGCATTAATGTTGTAAGTCCAAAATTACATCATGCTTATTTTTTGTACACTATGTTTATTTTGTTGTAAATCCAAAATTTGTTGCGCCTATTGTACATTGTGCTTAAATAGTTGTAATTTTTGTGAAGGGGTGTTTTTAATAGCATTAATGTTGTTTGATAGAATTTTGGTCTTAAAATGACACCACGCTTTATTTTGTTGTATAATATGCTTACTTTGTTGTAATTCTGAAAATTGGGTGCATTAAAGTGGTGTACATTATGCTTATTGTCTTGTACGTCTTAAAATTAATAGTGAGGTGCCTTCGTGCATTATATGTAGTATAGATATGTATGTGGTTTGCTGGGTTTTTATGACGTTCTAACTTTTTTAGTTGCAACACAAAAGTGTGTAACGTATAATATTTGAAGTTAAACTTATTATGAAGAAATCAGGATGTTATTCCTTTCGTGTTATTTATATGTACGCGGTTTAAGTCGAGGTTTGTGACCGTTTCTGGCTTTTTCAGTTGCAACATAAAATTCTCAGAACAGTAATATTTGAACGTTAAACTTATTTTGAAGAAATCAGAGAGTGAGGCGCCAGTGGTTATGTTCTCTTTTAGACTTTCAAAAATGAAAAAGAAAACTAGTAGTACAATTATATCATATAGGAATGGTTGTAGCACAAAACATACTTTTAAGTAATTGAATTCATGTATCTTATATGTGTCTATATGAAAAAATATTCATGTTATGAAGTTGATTATTAGGTGCAATTGGTACTTTGAACTTGGAAAGAGAGACAAAAATTAACGATGCTTCTTTATTTTTTTGAATTGTTATGATAGATCAATCACTCAAGATCTTTGATCTCTACCCGTACCTAAAAAAATTCTTATAAAAACTAATATATAACAGTACTTGAAATTGCGCCTTGTTAGTAAGAGCATCTCGAATTATCACATTGTACATCAAGCTACAAATACGCTTGGTATTGTCTTATTAGTTCTTACGCACTTGGTGATTTTTTTCCATTGTTCATTCTAACGGTAAGAGATATGAATTATTTGACACTTGTATTTGTACTTTTGACATTTATCCCGTGAGAATTGTAATTATTGCACATCTTTGTTACACATAAGGAGTGTATAATGGAGTTTTTATTTTATTTTATTATTATTTATTTTTTTGCAACGACATCAATTTTATTATACCATAAACCAAACAAATAGATCACATATTGACCTCACAACTATCACTATTAACAAATTGGAGAACCACTAACTCATCCACCACGAGACATGGATTTGAATTCGTTAGTGGCCCCAAACCCACATAGCTCAAAGTAATTACTTAACACCACACAAATAGACTACACATGACCATATTAGTGGCCAAAAATCGCGAGAGTATAAATGTTGTCAACACTCTCATTCCAACATTAGTTTCCTAATAAGTCACTTGAGCCACTTTCTTGAGCACCTGACAGAGTACACTCACACGGCCTTTGAACCCACTCTTGCCATCGTAATGCACCGTTTTCGATCTCCTCGAAACACATTCAAAGCACTTTACTTGTATCTCTTTGAGCGATTTGTCTATGTGTTCTGACTTTCCTTTGAAAACCTGCATATTTCTATTTTTCCAAATGAAGTAGCTAGTCACCCATATTACAACGCTCCACAACATCTTACTCAACTTTGACATAGATGAGAAACCTGGATGTTGCAACATGCCTTTTGCCCTGAACTTATCAACCATTCCAAATCCCCACCATATATATATTTGAGTAAACTGCAAAAATCATCCCTGTGGTTTGTGTATTTTCGCAAGAATAATCCCTATCTCAAATCTTTAGCATTAAACATCCCCATGTCCACAAACCTTTGGCATTAATCATCCCTGAGCACTAACGTCGTTAGTTTTACCCTTTAAGTGTTAAATAATATTTGCCCGTTAGTCCCTCCGTCAATATTTTTTCCTCCGTTAGTCCTCATTTTAAAAACGGATAAAAGCGGACTAACATATAAAAACGGACGAAAACGAGTTAAAATAGACAAAAACGTAAACAAGTGGACGAAAACGTAAAAAACGGACGAAATCGTTAAAAAACAGACGAGAACGTATAAAACGTAAAAAAACGGACGAATACATATAAAAACCGGACGAATAAATATAAAAAACAGACGAAAACGGATAAAAAGCGGATGAAACATATAAAAACGGATAAAAGCGAGTAAAACGGACGAAAACGTAAAAAAACGGACGAAAACGTAAAAAAACGAACGAGAACGTAAAAAAACGTAAAAAAAATGGACGGATTCATATAAAAAAAATGACAAAAACGGATAAAAGCGGGACGAAACATATAAAAATGGACGAAAACGAGTAAAACGACAAAAACGTAAAAAACAGACGAAAACGTAAAATGAGGACTAACGGTGCAAAAAATATTAACGGAGGGACTAACGGGCAAATATTATTTAACACTTAACGGTAAAACTAACGACGTTAGTGCTCAGGGATGATTAATGCCAAAGGTTTGTGGACTTGGGGATGTTTCATGGTAAAGGTTTGAGATAGGGAAAATTTTTGCGATAATACACAAACCACATGGATGATTTTTGCAGTTTACTCTATATATTTTCTCCCATAACTTCATTACCTCATTACAATATACAAGTGCATGATCGACCGTCTCAATATGGTCATCACAACGTAGGCATAACATTGTGTTTAAGTCAATGCCACGCTTAACTCAACTCTTACCAGCAGTCTTCCTTTTGTAGCTCTCCAAACAAACACGTTAATCTTCCTTGGCACGAGTTTATTCCATATAGTTTCTTGGTTACTTTGATCTTCAATTATGGCAGTAAGTTCTTTAACTGTAAAGTCACCATCATCGCTCAATTTCCATTTCCATGTATCCCTGCACGTTGGAGACATAATAATAATAATAATAATAATAATAATAATAATAATAATAACCAACACTAAGTACCCTCAATCTCAATAATAATAATAATAATAATAATAATAATTACTTATGTACCCTCAATCTCAATAAGTATTATGTATTGATAAGTTTTGCACAATCTCATTTATCTCGTTTAATGGTATTTTATTCAGTTGTATTGATTGATATGATATATTCCAAAGTCAACTTTCAATGTCAAAACCTTTTACGCAATCTCATTTATCGATGTTATGTTCGGCAGTATAAAGATTATAAAATTTAAGTTTTGGTGCTTTTAACTATTTAACAACTTTTATAATTGTAATGCATGATAACTCGTATGAATGTTATTTCTCTAAAAAAAAAAAAAAGTATACTTTGTTTATGATTAATGATAACATAATTATTTTCAAAAAAAAAAAAAAAAATGCACTCACACACTCTACTATATAATATACCATTTATTAGTGTTATGTTCGGCAGTATAAAGTATTTAAAAATTAATTTTTGCTGCTTTTAACTATTTAGCAACTTTTATAATTATAATGTATATATATAATAACTCATATAAATGTTATTTCTAAAAAAAGAGTAGACTATGTTTAATTTAATGATGCCATAATTACTTTTTGAAAAATGCATTCACACACTCTACTATATAACACACCATTTGTGTGAATTGATTGATAAAAGCAAATGATCCAAAAATTCTTGATATTATTGTTAAGCAAGTTTCTAACCAAAATGAGAGTAATATAATTTTAGTATTTTATTTATTGTCCACATTTCAATCCAAATTGGTTAGCTTTATATTGTGTTGTCTAGATGGATATCACGTAGAACTAAAGGTATCGTGAAGTATTCCCAAAAGTTATGTCAAGAAGTAGTATACACTTCAAATGTCGCCTACCAAAAGTTTCAATCGTAATTTTTCATTTTCAATTTCATTAAATGTTTTTAAATGTTATTTGATACATTTTTAAAATTATTCTTTGAGTTGAATTATTGTATGCCCCAAACTTTATCAATTACACTTTGATTAATTTACGCTTGTATACATACACGCTATTAACCTAAATATTTAACAAAATATCGCAATTATAAGACAGGCGGTCACCTAGTTTAAAGTTTAAACTAATGCCTGATACAAGTTGGACAATGTGGTCACATATTTTTCATGTATCGTGAATAAAATTATTTTAAACTTGTGTTATAATAAATAAGTTCAAGTATAAAGCTATATTATACTACCTCCGTCCCAAATTTTAAGTTCATTTGGACTTTTTGAATCTAACTTTAACCTTAAATATTTTTGTTTGTATTATATAATACTTGGTGCAAAATATATGAATAGATTGTGTTTTAAATGTATTTTTCATTGATATAATTTTCATCAATTATTATATAGGGCAAATTAGGGGTGTCCAAAAAAACCGAGGAACCAAAAGAACCGAAGAACCGTACCGGTACCGACCAGGAATGGGACCGTATATTAGAACCATGGTACGGTTCTTGGTTCCTAAAATTCCAAAGTTTCGGTTCTTGGGACGGTTCGGGCGGAATCGTCCGTTCCGATTTTCCTAAAGAACCGACTTTATGAAAATATGTAATTTTATAGGCTTTGTTTGAGACATTGTGTACATGCAAGTATTTGGCCTTTAAAGAAAATAGAAAAACCCTACATAAACCTAAAAACCCATAAACCTTAACCTTTAATCCATTGATTCCATTCAAATATTCAAACATCATTTATCAACATAAAAGCAAGTTTTTCTAAACTGGAATATCGAAGTATGCATAGCGATATTGAACAATTTTATGTTGCTCAAGAATAACTAACAAGAAGTTGTAGTTAACTGTTGGTATTTATTGTTCATTAAATGTAATGATAAAATTCGAGAAACAATTAACGATTATGGCGACTATATTGTCACCATCTAAGTTATTGTAAGCTAGTCACCATGATTGATATATAATATTCTCAATGAGTTTGCAATTATTTTCGTGGATAATGAGTTTGCTATATCGGATATATGTTTTTTGTTTGTTTGTAAGTCAAGTTGTGGAATATTATTAAGGTCAACTTCTTTCAAGTTCTACGAACCGAAAAGTACCATAATATCACATCCATCCAAACATATTTTTTAACACTTCTGGTACTCATGGGAATTACCGAAAATTCCCGCATCTAACCGAAGTATCGACCGAACCGAACCGAAAAACTTGGGACGGTTCTTGGTTCCACTTTTTCCTTATTTCGTTCCGCTCTTTCGTTCGGTTCCTACCGACGGTTCCAGACCTATGGACACCCTAGCAAATGATTGAAAAAGTATCATACTTGCCATCATTTGTTTTGTGGGTATGAACAAATTTTTTTGCTTTTGTTGGTACTTTTCTTTCAAACTCATCCTTTGTAGTGTATTTTGCGAAATTTTTGGACATTTCTGCCCCTCTTAGCTAATAGATTTTTTTTTTCTCGAAGGGCAAAAATGTCATATAATACCCTAAAAATGATGAATTTGAAAGAAATGTACCTACAAAAGCAAAAAAAATTATTCCCTACCCACAAAAGCAAATTTTGGCAAATATGATACATTTTTCAATCATTTGCCCTATCATATAATACAAACAAAAATATTTAGGGTTAAAGTTTAATTCAAAAAGTCAAAACGAACATAAAATTTGGGACAGAGGGAGTAACTAATATAATATAAAAAGAAAGAGTAAATTGCATTTTTGGTTCTTGTAGTTGTATCAAAATTCATGTTTTGTCCCTATTTTTCAAAAGTATAACGAACATTTTTATTTTGAACTCTAGCCTGCATATTCAGTCTTGACTAAAGTTAAATGATTAAAACGATATTTTTCTTCTTCCCCTTTAAATTTTAGATATTTATGTATTTATATATTTAGAAGGGTATTCAGAAAATGCGCATGAAAGTCTAAAGGATTATTTTTGTGGCGAGCAAATGTTTTACATTTCAAACCTTCCTTATAACCTTCCTTATTTAATAGTGTAAATACTTAGCATTTTTTTTAATAAAAATTTAGCATTAAATTGGTGGTTATAAGTTTAGTGAGCTTTTTTTATAAACAATTCTATTAAAATACTAGTATATCATTATTGGAGGAAGTTATTATAAGGTTTAAATGACACGTAAATTTTTAAATTTTTACATTAATTTTTTAATTTACCTTTTATAGTAATGTTTTTTATTTTAGAATTTTAAGATTATCTTTTATAGGAAGTCCTAAATCTTTTATAATATAACTAGCTTCATAGCCCGCCCGATTGGGCGGGCTAGCTTCAAAATATTACTTGATGAATTTTAACGGGACGTAAATAAATAAATAATGAATAACGCCAAATATCTTAAACACAAAAATTAATAAAAGGAAAGTGTTCATGTAACTTTATGTAAAAGAACGATGAAAAGTGCGAGAACAATTAAAGTAGATAGTCCTTATTCATATACGAAATACAACTTCTTTGTACACAATGTTGGATGTAGAGTTTGTGTATTCTTCGTCTTTAATGTTGGATGTGGAGTTTGTGTATTCGTCGTCTTTGTTTCATAACAAAGAACCTTCAAACATTTTCTCATCTTGACTCTTGAAATAGCATATAAAGTTGTCCGTGTGAAAAATACCGGCATTTGTAGAAACAATTCAACTTATAATACCAAATAGTTAAATGACTAAAAAATTGGTGTTCAGTGGTACGCTTTCGGACTCTTCCGTAGGCAAACACAACGCCGAATTACGGTGAAGAAGCTATAAGCAGCACAAAGAAAGAGAAGCTAAGCAAATTAAGGTAACTTAAATGCAATGAAATAAAATAATCATACACGATGTGATTCAAGGTGCTAGTAAATAGTATACCTTCGAAACCTTGTAAAGCCTGATCGCGTTAGAATCAAAGTGGCCTAGAGCAACCTACATGGCTTTGTTTGACCCAAGAACAAATCTGAAACACCAAACACAAAAAAGAAAATAAAAAGACATTATTAGTCATTTGTCATTGAAAACTTGAGATTAAGTTAATAATAATATGTAAAATTATGATTAGACTTAAGTTAGTAGGAAGGATATATATGTGGTAATCATCACCAACTACCACTACACATGCATAAATAAGTACTTAAGTAGTAGAGAAATATATGGACGTGAGCCTATCAAACTGTTTTTGGATTTTTGACTTTTGGAAAAACTTACAAGTTGACTAAAATGAGCTTTGATTTAATCTAAGCTGAACCTAAATGATGTAAGAAGCTTAGATAAGACCTAAATAAGCTAAAGTATTTACTTATGCATCTATGTGACAGCTTATGCAAACATTTAATTAACGGTTATGTAGAAATGATGATTTGAAGATAAAATTTACAAATTTAACTTGCTATTTAAAGAGGCAAATGCAAGAGAGTACCTTGGCTTTCATTAATGTATGGTTCTCCTCTTCTAATTTCAAAACTAAAGATTCGAGTGCCTTGCACACCGAACAAACACCGATAATAAAACAAATAAAACAACTACAATTTCCAGTTTCATGATGAAGAAGAATCCTAATGTTAGGCCATGTTTCATCACTTCTTTTTGTTAGAAGAAGAGCCAATGGACCAATTAATGCATTTTAGTTTATGATTCATGTTATCATCCGTTATTGATGCTGTAAAGGAGGAAAATGCATATGCAGAAGCAATGATACCCAAATCCACCCTTTTCAAAGACACACTTCCACCACATCACCCACTTAAAGCGACAACCTAACTAAACCCCAATTTCAATAATCAACCACTAACAACGGTAGCCTAATTAAACCCCAATTTCAGTAATCAAATATTTATTTAAGCAAATTCTGAAATAAATAAATAAATAATTGAAGTAAAAAAAATTAAAAACAACTAACCATTTTCTCGCTAATGCAATAGTTGCGGTTATCTTTCGGATGATGAATGGAAACAAATATATACCATGTGTGAGCAGAAGGCAAATGATTGGGTCTTCCATATGCTTTGTGAATCTGGAACTTTTGTGATCCGTGATATGCCTTGCAAAGCGCTAAATCCTTCCAAAGGAAACTCGCAAGAAGCCGTTCAGATCATATTTGTAAATTGAAATTTTCAAAATTTAATCATAAGTGTGACACATAATATAAAGTTAATAAAGAGTTCTGGAACAGCCCATGAAGGGTACCTCGGGTTGGGAAAACTTATAACCTGCTTTTGCATATGTCTCCATATATAAGTTACCTATAAACGATGCCGACATCACCTATCACCAAGTGATCATGATATTAATAGGCAAGATAAACAAAGACCCTCTCGATTTAATCGTTAGTCTCCAGGTGAGACGAATGTACTCCATGTCCACATACCACGATAGGACCTATTACACCGATTACTACTTCATTGCGTTTGGTCGGTTATGCCATTAATGAGAAGACCCGTATAATTAACCATTGTAAAGCTCATTAAGTATAGCAGACCATCTCAAAAACCTTGTAGGCTGACTTGCATATTGAATGCAACCATCTGAGTTCATAAGTGTAAAATAACATAACTTATTACTTCCTTATTACTACACCTGGAAAATAAATAAATAACATGTTTATGCAAATTGAATTACATATGGCAAAGGTATGCAAAGCAAGAACAAAATTTAACAATAACAATAAAAACATCATAACAAATGGAATGCTATCCATAGATGACATAGTAAGTACATACCAATGTACAATTTCTTCAGTACCAACACATGCCGCGATGGTTGAAGAAAGAAATCGAGCCCGAATGATCTTAGATGCGTTAGTGGTACTGGCGGTCTGTGACATGTATAGAAAGCTAAATCAGTGAATCCTCGTTGCCCAAAAGAAAATATATAAAAGTTTAAATTAAAACTAAAAATATGCACTTTCAGAAAAAGACAGTTATCCTTACAACGTTTGTGACCATTATCGAATATGAGCTCACTTTCCAGTGTCGAAAATGAGTGTATACACTGAATCAATAAAATAAGCTATATAAATGAATAGAGACATTAGTACATGTATAGAATATATAAAAGTAAGCAATTAAATAACCTCAGAGCGGAACGTTTTCACTGTAATTTTTGCACAACCTATCGCAACTCCGTTCGCCTTTGTTCATACCTAAAGCAAAGCATTGTACAACAAAGATAGTTGTGTGTGACTGTTCCAGTTAGTAATTAAAAAAAAAAAAAAAACTTTATTGTCGAAAAAGACTTGTCCATATTGAAACTCCATTACAACCAAAAACATCTAATTTCCATAAATAAGAACTAAACTAATGGTTGAAGTATAATAATAAAATACATATTATTTAGGAAAAATGAGATATTTTCTAATAAAATGATTAAGAAGGTTTAATGCATTAAAAAAATGCTATGAACAACTTTTGATCCATTTGGCCAGTTCAACCAACTTGATTTTTCTTCCTCTTAATAAAACCTGCTAAAAGTTTGTTTTTGGGTTGACTCGTTCACATACAAAACTACTAAAGAGTATTTATTACCTGCTGCAACCAAGGAATAACCTAGGAACCACACACTTTGATGGGACCGGAGAAGATGATCTTTTAGCTTATGATGAACTCTCGCCACGATATCCGAATGTCATTAGTAGGTTCAACTACAAAAAAAAGCTTTCAATCCCAGCCAATCCGAATACGCCCACATAATGATCCGGATAAGACTTTAACAAAAAATTAACCATGGTCAACGTATTCAATATTGTCTTTTGAGGTAATATAACTTGGAGTAGTAGCACGTTATTCAGATGATTTTGGTGGCTAATTAGTGGCTACATTTCTACGGATCACTATCAGTCTCCATACTTTTGGCTTAACTAATATAATCCTTTTAGGCATATCGTCAAACAATTGGCGGACTATTTTCTCATATGTATATTTTATCATATTTGGAATGAGATAGGTGAAGATCCATACCTTTACAAATAAAATTATCACTTTGTTGGGAACTTAAAGGTGAAATCATCAGATACAAATAACCATATACGCCTACTCAAACATATATTAACGTAAAAATAAGAATATTAGCAACTTTTAATCGGTTTTAAGACAAATATTTATATCAAAACATCAAGATAATAAAATCAAAACATCAAGATAATAAAATCCAATCCAATTCAAAATTCATTTAGAGTTTAAAAGATCGGCTAACCTACCTTTATAAACACAAACAATGATTACCTTCAGTGATGATCAATTGCAGAGATGATGGATTGACCAAAGACTGATCCCATTTATAACTTTTTTGATATTAGATTGAAGATGATGACATCGTTGTGTAGCATATGATTGTTTTCGGATTAAAAGTTGGTTTTGATTGTGTGTTATTGATTGAGAGTACAAAAGTTTGAAAAACTGCGAATGTGTAGGGGTTAGGCATTGAAGAAGAAATTAAGTGTAATCCGAATGTGTAGGGGTTCTGTTATGTTTATTTGATAAGATTGAATATGGTAATGTTTTAAAATGAATACCAGATTGACTGGAAGTATAAATGGGGAGGTTATGAGTAGAAGGTGAAGTATATTAGTTTGGAAGTAGAAGTTGATAAACAAATATGTCAATTGCCTCAATGGTTGAGGCGTGGGTATTGAAAGTAGAGACCCATGTTCGAATCTTGGCTGTGGCAATTTTTTTTTTATAATGTATCCGAGACAAGTGCCATGGTGGCATTTCCACCTCATCATAGAGGCGCCATGTCATCATTAAAATGCCTAGTAAGCATTATACATGTGTCATGCTTAGTCCCATATATATATATAGATATATATATCATATACCAAATACTTAACCACCAACTTTCTTTTTTTCTCTGAAATTTGATTTTTTTTTTTAATCGTGTAACGCCTGTTGTATCAATAACGCCATCCAAATAACGGCCGTTTAACGCCGTTCCCGTAACGGCTAACACGGCTTAACGCCGGTTCCGGCGTTGAACGATGGGAGTGCTCTTAGTGACATAGAACAACTAATAAAAATAGTGGAGCCCACTTAGAAAATAAACAATGCTAAATCGGTTTGTGAAGCAAATCCTTTAACTAATTGAAAAGAAAAAAAATAAAAAAATAATAAATAAAAAAATAATAAAAAAACCTACCTTAAATCTCCAAATTTATTATCTTCAAATTGTTACCAATTATTTAAAAAGTTCATCCTCTTTGACTTTTTCTCATTCACACAAAACACACAAGCACACCAAAAACTTTTTTAAATCTAAAACCTTAAACCTCCAAAAAAACCTAAATCATGGTCCTGCTAATAACCATGAAATACATATCTTCAACTCGTTTTCTTGTATATATATTATAGCCATTGAAATTAAACGCCCACTTGTTGGTTGAGGTGAATAAGTGAAAAACAAGTTATGATAAAGGCTTAGGGAATGATAAAGACTCGACGGAAAAATAAAAATAAAGAAGGAACAAGGTTTAGGTATTTTAGTAGGTTAAATTAAGCCAGTGACCGAATTTGCAAGTCAAAGGTCAAATAAGAACGTTTGATGCACTTTCGAAATGATGGAGATCAAACATGCAATTTGGCCAAATTATAAGAACCAAAAAATGCAATTTACTCAAAAAGAAAGAAAGATATATTTTGCTACTTCTAGCATAAGTTAAAATATAAACCATAATCATTGATGAATCAAATAAGACGACAATGTTTATAACAAACACAAAAAGATGAGGGGAAGGGCAAAAGGATCGGGGAAAATTAACATATTAAAGTCAATGCTAATAGTAAGGTTGTCTCCCACCCAATTGAGTAAATGATCGCATTATCTCCATTAGCCCAACTGAACAATGACAGGTCACTCCAACATTTTCAAAGTTATGGTTGACCTGTCAACCGCAAGTTTCAATTGTTTTGTGTGTAATTTTTTTTTTTTTTTTTTTTTTTATGTGTTTGTGGGGTATCTTTTCTGTTGTGGTTACGATCGCTTTATTAGCAAATTGTGGTTGTGTATAGTCTTGGATAGAGAAAGCTGATGTGGTGGTAAGTGACCACAATATTTACGGTTACTATTTGCATTGGCCTGAGAGAAAGTATACCTGTCAAAAATTGGAATTGGAAAAAATGCCGCAAAAAAACTAAAAACGGTTGACTTACGTTTATTAGATACACCAAATCGGTTCTACACCATGCCCTATAACGGTATAAGCGACCGAGCATACGATTCAGGGCCGTCTCATGAATTGACGAAAGTTTTGAGGGCCCTGTACGAAATTATATAATGAGGCATTTCGTTAAGCAATATTATATATAGAGTGTCATCGTTTATAAGATATAATGCAATTAGTTATCTAAACGTTCTAACATATTACTCATTTAAGATATTTTCTCATCTAAATACTTTTTTCTTCGTGAAAAATATGTCTACATATGGATATAATTATTAACGGAACAAATTTTGGGGCCCTAAACATTCTGGGGCCCTGAGCGGTCGCTCACCTTGCACACCCTCAAAGACGGCCCTGATACGATTCAGTTATCGGTTAAGTACACTCACAGAAATCGGTTCTCGTTTTGAGTCCCTGTGTACATGTAATACTAAACAGTAAACACCTAATGATCGAATCAAACTTGATTGTATTGCCATGCAATTATGCAAGCTTACGACTTTTCTACCAAATATTTACTTATTTAGACGAGAACATTGAGATATTTTCAAAGTTAGATATTTAGGCCACATGACAAAACAAAAACAAAATATCCATAAGAAATTGTTGCCCCACAAAATCATCGAAAATTTTGCCACAAACATCTATAATTCATCCTGCAAAATCACAAGTATGTTTTTGCTAAGGATCAAAACTCTGGTACCTTAACTTTACATTGCTTCTTAATGGTCATACACTCATACATGATGTGTCAATGAGTCATAAACATAAAAAAAATAATGTTGATCACTCGTTTTGTTTTAAAAGCCACAACCACATACCTTAATATTCTTTGAAGTTAATGTCAGTGTTTGATAGAACATTGGAACCCATAAAGGTTGAATAATAAAGTAGATATTGATGGTCATAACTTTTGATTTTGGAATATACTTTGTCTCAAATATGATTTTCGATCTTCTAGCGGTCTAATTAATGAAAGAGATTTGAACTTACCGTCAGATAAACTTAAATCATATAAAACTATTTGTTGTTAGAAAGTTAGCGTGGTCATTTTTAGGTGGTTTGCACATAGTTAGATTTGAACTTGAAAATTTTCACATTTTAACGATTATAGTAACAAGTTTTTTGCTACTAAGTCACCTATGAGTGACTTGTCAAGTATTTAGTTTGTTTATTTCTCATAAAAAATTTATCATATATGTTTTTAATTGTGAATTTGTGATGCTTTGATTCATGTGTTGTTTGTTTGTTAAGAGGTTGTGAGTCTGAATATGATTTGCACATCTGAATCTGAATTTGTGACGAATAACGCTGAATCTGAATCAAATAATGTTGTTTATTTTTTTTTAAAGTCTAATTGATTAAAATACAAACACAATTTTATATTAAAGATGTAGTAAAGATCATATTCCAAGTCTTGTTGGCAAGAGATTTAAGCTTTTTAACGGTTTAGATTTTTAGACCATTATCAGGTATTAAGTGATGAAAACAAAAACAGCCTTAATGTTATGATACTCATCTGGATCAGGATACTTATAATTCAGTGCTTGAAGAACATTGCTAAAGAAGAAAATAAAATCTCACGAGTCACAAAAATATGTAAGTATGAAAGGGCAATATACATTATTTCCAACAGCCCATTAAGCTAGTTAATTGGATTAAGGCTTAAGGCCACTACCATAATATATTTTTTTAGCAAGTACCACGAGTAATATAGAAAACATTAAATTTGATATGTTTTTATAGATAAAAATGTAAAGTTCGTGGAAGCACGATC
>OU343218.1:251005917-251034388 GCA_910596185.1 Chrysanthemum makinoi
AAAAATCCTACATATCATCACAAAAAGAATGATGAAAAAAACGGAAAAGAACGAAACTAACTGCATACCACAAAAGTGTTGGCTCTAACAACATGAAGGATAGTTACACCAATAAGACGTTGGGATCATCAGGTCGCGTTGGGTAACCTGCAAACATATTCTATGTGTATTTTTCAAATTTTAATATATCATAAATAATTATTGACATTATCTAATTGTTTTGAAACTGATATAAGAGCTGATTTAAGAGGCTTAATCATTTAAGAACGAATTTCAACCCTTTTGACCCGTTTGGCCTCATTTCACTTATATGTACAAAAGTGAAATTAGAACCCTACGTAATAGAATATAAGAGGCTGCAAAAAGTTGAATAATTTAATAATGACTTTCAACCCTTTTGATATAAGAGGCCAAAAGGGTAATAATGAAAATGATGAGAACTCATGAAGAGGGGCTTTAGATGATTTAGAGCCTTACCTAATAGAACCACCTTTAAATCACTATGATACACTCGTTTAATGTGACGGTACTCTACACCAACAGAATAGAGCTGAAAGTATCTTCGATATTACGCTTCACTTAGTCGCCCATGATGAACTGCTACATTTGTTAAAAAGAAAATACCTATCTTGGTGTGTTACCCAACCAACCAAACTACCCATTTTGTTATATCAGTGTCCATATAAGCCATCAATAGGATGGAAGTTGAAGACTTACCACAATAAGTGGTGGATCAGTTTGGGTTGATTGGTGGGTTGATTAGGAGTCATCAGATGCAAGAACCAAACCATAGTGACTTGTGTTTGAAAGCTTTTTCTTCTTGTCTTCTTTGGGCTTAATAATGATATGAAATATAATAGCATTCACCTGTAACAAAAATATATAATTTTATGTTCTAACTACTAAGTAATTAACCAATAAAAAAATCTCATTTGTATTACTACATTAAATAGTATGAAGTTGTGCACCATATCGTTACCATTTCTTTAAATACGAAACCAATGGATTATATTATCTTTGTGCGCAGAACCTTCATCAGCGTTTTACTTTGTATCCTTACGGGTTCTAATATATCAACAAACATGAAAAAAGAATAAATCGATACATACTTACCAAATAGTATCACAATATCAAATAGTATAGCAATAGCATAGACATTGATATGCAAAACTTATCGAGTCCAGTAGCACCATTTGAACTTGTTAAATTTTATGGAAAAAAATGTATATTAGTACCGTTTAATGTACTTAGAGGGGATTTAAAGAAAACATGCTTATATGAAAAGATGACAATATGGAAGCTCACTTGGTGCTATTTTCGACCACCACCTTATACATCTCCCACCTGGTAATTAAATGGTGTAACGCTTGGTGTAACGTTCATGGACATTCAAACCTAATGTATCCATATCCACAACCGAATTGAAACAGGATGATTTCCATTCCAACCAGGTTACCACGATGGATTATTTCAAAACTGTTCGCTATCACCTTTCACCATCTGAAACAAAGTGATATTAACACAATTAAAACGTAGATAATTGTACCAAATTAATCACAAAAAGTGATAAAAATAATCTACCCGTAATTCTGCAATGCACTAAGTTGGACATCATTAGATGACAAACTTACACACATAACTCACTCAATTTAAAGACATATTAGTTCTGCAAGCTAATTCCATTTTCACAATTCCAAAATGATCTTAGTTAATAGGCGGGTATTTGGTATGTCATTTTTATGGGTTGGGGTGCTCATTCTCCTAATATGGTGTAAGACACATTAAACTTACCTTGTCAAATTTGTACGACATTCTTTTGATCTTGTTCCAACCCATTTGATACAACATACTTGCCATATTTTCTAAATAGTGCAATTTTGTGTATCACATAGTAAAAATGGCCTCTGAAGTATTGAAAAAATTTCACCATTTCAAGAAACCTTGCACATAGTGGCTTCACCGCATGACTCCAACAAAAACATATTACGGTTATAAAACTTTACTTAAAATCGCAATTACTCTGGCAAACCACTACCAAGTGTATCCCATAAAAAATTGTAAGATCAAAGTTGAGTGACAACACGGGTCATGTTCTGTTAGCAAGCCGGTGCAATCTGTATTCGAACAACTTGCATACTATCTTTATGTAATCGAGATTTTCACCTCATACCAAAAAACTTTATGCAAATAAAGAGTCAAGTAACTGAATTGTATTTTCTAAGCTTCAAAGATTCATGAAAATATCTGATTTGCCTACAAAGCTCCTTCATAAATATAGACAACAATTAGGTTAATTACGTTTAAGAGATTATCTTCTTTAAATCCTAAACAAATTTTAGAAATATCAACAACATGTACGATCTCGAGTCATGTATTGCAGAATTTTAGGCTACTGCCTATATCAATCAACTATAAGTGATCGGTAAAGTTACATTATGTCAAATATCTATTATTATTTACTGAAATTTGAAATTGTACAGTTTGAGAGGAATATATGTTTACCCTTGGTTTAATGAAAGCATGAGTGGCCCTTTGTAGGTTCCATGGTTGTGAAAGACTAAAGTACGCATGAAGTTGATCTAAATCTGCCACCTCTAATATATCTATCAGAAGTATTATTTTTGAAACTAAAACGTTTCATAACTATTTTGCTTTTTTATTTTCCAATTTTATGAATCTTTATTGTTTATATAAAATAACTTGAAACCGAAAAAGAAAAAGCAAAAATAACAATGAAAACCAAGCTTGCTTATCTTAATATTGAACCTCCTACCTTTGGTTAAATTAACCAACAGTTTACCACTTTGCGATACAAACGTGGTCAAGTCACATTAAAATAAGGTGGTAATTTGTAGTGGCCTGGAGTTTGCGGTTTAAGATTATTTCAGTGAACGATGACAAAAAAAGTACCTGAACATAAGAGTTGTTTACATAGCTCAATTCTTGATTGCCAAGTGTTCATGCTCTGCAAGTCTGCAACTTGGCCATTAAGGGCTCTTTACTTGCCTCGCAGCTTTCCAATGTTAAAATAGTTAGAAAAAAGAAGTGCATGCACAAATATAAGTTCAATATCTATACTGTAGGAAAAGTGCTAATAAATGATTGAACTTGGATTGGAATGCAACCTGCTTGCATTTAGTTAAAGCTCATAAGTCGCAAAAATGGAGTTATTACCTTTTTCAATATCAAATTAGCTACAAATATAAGCTAATCCAAACATCCCCTAATTGAAGCAAAATCTCGAAAATGGCAAGCACCAAAACGACGGTTGTTAATAAATATTAGCCTATTACCAACTCAGTCCATATGGTTGTCACATCAAACAAATAAGTCTTAATGATCGAAATTTCAAACTTTGCATATGTGGACAACGTTATATATCAAGAATAAACCATAAAATTAGTAAACAAACTAAAAAAGATATAAAGGTTCAATCTTTATAAAATAACTCTAATAAACTACATAAGTTAATCAACTCATTGGTAGAGAGTTCATAAAAATCCCATTTTGACATTAACCCGACCAAAGAATTTAGCAACAACACATAGAGAGTTTAGGAGTCAAAACCTTTCGGGGGTATGCAACTGTGCATTAGCATTGTTGTTCGGATCAGGAAGCACATCCCTTATAATGTTTGTACCCATCTTGACCTCATGACTCCAGCTATAGATAAAGAATTAAGTGATTCAGTACTTCAAAATTCATACCATATATGAAAAACAAATTCTGACAAAGCCAATGAATAATATACCATAAATTGGTAAAAAAAAAAAAAAAAAAAAAAAGAAAAAAAAAGAAAAACATATTCGAATTTCCCTTACTTGCAGGCTTAATTTTATGCATGAACCCGATTATTATAGGACGTAATTTAAGCCCGTGCAGGTTGTAACCTGTTTTAACTTTGTCAGTGTCTAGCATATTTTAGGTCATCACCATAAGAAAAATTGTCAAATATATATGGAAGGAATAACCTAATAAGCAAAATCTCTTGTTTAATTTCATAGAACACCTTGTGCGCTATAAAGTAATTCCATATGAACTTACCCCAACAGAACCTTCTGAACCGCACACACTTCCCTTTTATTCTCAGCAAACGTAATAACCACCGGTGTATGCAGCTTTTTCTCATCAGCACAAATCAGTCTACACAATTCAAAACTTTATGCTATAAACATGTCGAAACAACAAAATACAATTTACTGCCACATTTGTTGTACATAAAATAGGGTATAAGAGTTACTACACCCAAATCACATATTTTGAGTACTATGTCAATACTAAAATGGCGCTTACCGTAGAGTACCTAAATCACATATCTCGAGCTAAGTTGCAGGGCGCCATGAGGAATAATAATATTCTCTTATTCAAGTCCCTTTTTAAGCCCTTATTCAAGTCCCTACAAACAATTACGCAAACATAATACATCAAATAGTTATCATTTGTAGACACATTTCAAACCCAATTAAACTAATCATAGACACATTTTGTGTTCATAGACATATCATCAAACACTAAACACGCATAAGATCTCATCAATAAAAAACAAATCATGATTTAGAAACCAACACATATAAAAAATAAATGAATTTAATTAACAAACAAATAAAACAACCTGAAACATTTACGAAATTCTTAAAGGTTAGAACTAAATCTATAGCATGCCTGCAATTAAAAACAGCAAACAAAAAAACTTTAGATCAATCAAAGCTTAACATATTTTTAAAGAAATAATGAAAACAAAGATAAATAAAAAATTATCAAATATTTGGTGTGCATAAAAAAACACACATAACATAAACTACAAATAATCATTTTCATCGATCCATATCATCTACTAACAATTAAATTGAAGAATGAAAAAAGATAAAACTTGTCGAACCTGGTTAATCTTCCGCAATCACATTCTACCTACAAAAATAAATTATATAGTACTAGATTAAAGGGGTGGAGAGATAGGATTAGGATTTGCGGTTAGGCCCCGGGCGTTTCTTTGCTTTGCTCTGGGTGCTTAGGCCTGCCTGCTTTTTCTCGCCCTGCTTTTGTTTTTGGAGCTTTGTTTTGCTCTCTGCTTTAGCTTTTAGGCCCCGTGCCTTTTGCTTTTGCCGTAGCTTTAGGCCCCGTGTTTCCTCTTTGCTATGTACATGCTCAAGCTTGCCTCGCTTCTAGCCTCTTTTGCTTTTGGTGCTTTGTTTTGCTCTCTCAAGGCTGTTTTGCCTTGTTCTTTGTTGCCACTTTTGGTCCTGCCTCGGTCCATTTGTGCTTTGTTTCTTTGTTTTGTCTCGTGACCTCTACTTGTTTGCTGTTTTTGTCTTATTTCGCAGGTGCGTTGTTGTCTCACCGGCCTTCCTTTTATCACGCACACCAAGACTAGCCGGAGGTCTCGTTGGAAGCAGCTCTCTCTACTCCCGGTTTATCCTGGGGTAGGGTAGGATCTGTCTACATTTTCACCTCCATATACGCTCGGCCGGATGGGTTCGTTGTTGTTGTTGTTGTTGTTGTACTAGATTAAAGACCCTGAATCGGAGTTTTGAAACAACAAAATGAGATGATACGAAAACTGATAATGTAAACATGTTCCATTTAATATATGAAAGAAATAATGAGACAATGCATCAATTATCCGATAAGCAATTGAGTATGTTACAATTAAACTAATAAATGTCCAAGCGTTAGCGTCTTCAAAATTGATTGTCTTTAAGTTTTAACAGAAAATGATGTGTGTAAGCGCTTATAGTCCATAGATGATGTAAGTAAAAACATGTTGTGACTAATAATATTTTATAATTGAATGTACGAGAAAGAAAAAGTCACATGTGTATAATTCTGTAATTCATTTTGAAAGGGACCTTCTTAGAGATGTTTTCATCGAACATATAATTCACCTACTCATGCTTTTCGAGGATGCTAATTCATGCTTTCCTACTTGTTGGAAAATCTTGCATTCGATAACTGAACTAAAGTAGTTGGCTATAAAACTCGAAGATTCAACTTGCCTGAATCTTGAGATTTTCTTAGCAGTTAAGAATGCCAATAATTTTTATAGGCTTTGAAAATATGCCATATAAAAAGACCTAAATAATCAATCCCAAACAGCCCGTTACATAATGTTATCTTTTTATTTTCTTATCGTTCGACATCATAGTGTTATGAATAAAGCAGAAAAGAAATATCATTTGTAGGCTTATCATTTTCAATATTATCACATCTGTTGCTATATCTTTCTCCTTAATATGCCTTTAGATGGGTAGCAAAACGATAGTTATTTTCTCTTGCCAAACAACCACCAGTTGCATTATATAAAGCAACTAATGATATATGTCCAATTTGCTAAAATAACATATATTATAGATCATATGATTATACAATCGCATCCAAAAAATTAAATTTGTGAACAATCAATATAGAAACATGGTCAAGACAATGTTTTTTTCACATAAAGTCCATCCACATACTTTCGATGCATAATTAAATAACAAAGTTGAGGTTTTGTTTCACGAACATACACATATATATTAACGAACCAACGATCCACATGTATGTTATCTTCTGCCCATGATACCGGTGTGTTCTGCACCAAACAATAGTTGAACAATCATGAATTTTTAATCACACTTAAGCTTTTTTACCAAGAATACCCACACGATCTCTGTATAAGGGCACATTTCATTTCAGGTTTTAAATCGACCTCAAGGGATTTCCAATCAAATTCCTCCATCATATGGAAGCTAAAAAAAAGTATACATACGAATTATTATCCAAGACATTAATATAGGTGGAAGTTTCGACCAGTTTAACCAAGGTTATGTAGTTATCTCTAGATAGAAATTCGCATAGTAGTCAAATGCGCATAGGCATCTGATTTTTAAATGAGTATATCAAAAACTACTTTTTGTAATCACTAATTGTAAAACTAGAAAAATGTAGCAAAAAATGGCTGCTAAAACTAGTTTTTCGGGTATGTCCAACCTGACCTGACCCGTACTGAAGTTTACCGCTTTACCCGATGCCAAACGATGAACACTATCCAACCCGTCTGATCCACCCATATTGTCAGTTCAACCATACATGTTAAAGTTAATGTTAGCAGCAACTTACTGTAATTTCCTGATACTTGACTCCAAAATCTTTCAGGGAATCTATCCCATCACCGTGCCTGACTCCTATAACTTCCAGATGACTCGTGAAAAATGGCACCATATATTTCTGCAAAATCTTCGTCAAGGGCTTCTCGATCTCCGGCTTCTTCAATGCCATAGCCGATGCAACCACTGAAGTTCTAAATCAATATAATAGCATGACATATTTTAGCAGGCCAAATATAAGTTATTACTGTAAATTTACACTTATTAATGTCTTAAAAAGCGTAGTGTTTAAAAGTAAGAAATTGCTCACTTAAATAAGCAGTCCCAAGTCCCAACGACCGTTTAACACACTGTACTTATACCACTTCCTTGAACTCCATATACAATGTATCAATTGCGTTGAGGTTCACATGTAGGCTTAATTAATAAAGACTAAAGGAAAAACTTACTTTCGATGCATTGTCGATAGTTTGGTAGCATATGCTTCCAACTCTAAACCTTCATCATAACTTCCATTCCTCACACACCTACAAAAGTTAGGTTTTTAAAAGGCGACAGTGGAGGTTCTAAATGAATTTGTATTGCTTTTTCGGCTGTAAAGTGCATTAGTACCATTTTTGCATTGTAGAGTCTCAGTACGAATGGCAAAGGAACATCACTTATAAAGTAGACTCCAAACTCTTCAAGGATAGTATCTTTCTTTAAGTATTTGTCACTCTTTTACGTTTGTAAATGGGTTTCAAAATTTTAAAAATGGTTACTTGGAAATTTTGAAGGTAACATTTTTTTCAAAAAGTCCGCAATAGACCCAAATCACCTTTGTAAGTACTGAAAATAGATCTAACGTTAGTCAAAGTTAGTCGTAAAAGTGTCAAGCGTGGTGGCTTTTCCACTTCAGCATTTCACATCGTATATCAAAATACCTCTCAGTATTGGCTCAAGTCATTTACATTTTTTTGTCGTAACGGATCTAAGCTCAATCCGAAGGAAATTATGTGGAAGCTTTGGGAAATTACTATGAAGCTATGCGACTAGAAATTGATCCCTATGCCCCAACAAATTTTTTTCATTTTTTTCAAACCAATTAATTTTTATTCATTCAAATAAAAATACAAATTAACTAAGATTAAAGATTTTAATAGAATGTTAAAGTTGCACTACATCATTATATAATCATCTCCAACTTGGTCATTCACTCATTTGGTTCATGAGGCAATGTGGGATGCAAATACCCCTACTCTACACTACTGAAAACAAACTTAACCAACATTGTTCGAATAGAAATCTTACAAATCTATAAAGCAATTTAAATTTAGATCATACATATGTAGTTTATAATACGTTATGAACTTGATCACTTGGCACAAAATCTACATCGATAATCCATAAATTATAAATATTACACAACCATTGTTACATCAAAGTTAAGTCAAGCCAAACTCAATATATCGAGTGGGTCAATATTACCTTGAACGGTCGAAGGGGCCAAGCTCAAAATGTATCGGTTAAGAAACCAAGCTTGAGTAAGAAAACAAAGGCTCAATTGAGCGTGCTTGGAGTATTCTAACTGAGTCGAGGTCGGTCTTAGAATTATATTGACCCGATATAAATTGATTACACCCTTTGCGTGGGGTTGATAAGACTTTCGAAAGTGATTGCAATTTAGATGTGTTGTCCGAATTACATGTATTTTTACAATTTTGTTAGAAACAAATGTGGAAGTTGGATGACAACGGATAATTTTCCAAGAAGTCGTTTAAGTCGATGGTGGAAGACAAGTTCCATGAGATCGAAAAAGAAGAAGATCGAAGCATGTTGTCATTCTTCTTGTTCGATCTATTGAAACATAGAAGTTCATTTTGCGACAAATTATCAAACACAATCTAAAATTTGATATACGTGATAACAGTATACATATGTTTGGAAGAGAGTATAACACATTTCATTTCCGCACTAGCTGTCTGATGACGGCAACAACATTTACATCAACTTGCTAGCACAAACAATCCCCTTTTCAAATGTTAGACAACATCAAACAAATACAAACTGACCACAACGATCCGTTATAAAGAAAATGTACAATTCCAATTCTACGATACAATGATTACAAAGACGGGATGTACTTCGATCGGATTAATTATTTGAGCATAGCTTTTTCTTCATCAATTTTCATCGTCTCTTGAGGATTTTTTTTCTCTTCCCTATCCTTTTCTCCTCCAACATCATTTAAAGTTCTCTATCTGCTCGTCATCCCTGGGGATTGATTTCTCTTGTTTTCGGGCCTATATTTCTCTTGCTTTTTTGTATTAAGGTAACCTATAAAACATCAAGAATGACCGTTTGTTAGAGAAAAGATTAAGATTACTTGGATAGAGGCTTTAAAATGAAGTATTGTACGTATTATGTTAACAAAAACATTTTTCAAGCAAAGGGAAAAAGTTTTTAAAATATAGTTTGCGCAATCATTTAGTACATATTTTTAACATGTTACATGCTTGCCATATTTGCAATACCTTAACAAGAGCAGTTAAACGTAACTGAAATCACTATATAACCATGTATTTGAGTGTACTGTTTAAGAGAAATATAAATGTCGTTAAGTTGTTTACCGGCCTCTGATGGAACAACTGACGGAGACACCGATGCAAATGATGACGACGCGAAGAAGTGGTCTTCTGATGAACGTGCACAAGTGTCCGAGTGACTCACTAGCTAGAGAAGTATATTGGGTAGCCATTGATGATGATGATGGAGCCTTCATTTGAGGTTTATGATATCTTTATATCTGGTAAAAGTTACTAGAAAACACGTGGAATGGATAAATGCATGCCTGTGCAACATTCATATTTGCGTTTGTGCATAGTTGAGATGTCTCGTTTTGTAACCAAGAAGGAAAACTTGAGCGACAATGGTCTCAAAACCAAACCACATACTGCTCCTTTAGAAATAGCGTTTACTTATTGCTTAAACTTATCACCACCAATGTGATATAAGGATCCAAAATAGTTTGAGATACTCAATGGACTCCTAATATCAGATGGGATAAGATCCAATATAACACGCCATGCTTGAATAATAACATTAATCGGTTGACATCTATTTCGTGAATAGTCTTCAGTTGTGACCTGAATATGATGTATTAAATATATTGGAAATAATAATTGGCTTGCTTTCCATTAACATCAATTACAATATATAAGAGCTTGAGGATTATTCTAGAATCAAACATAAATGGGCTAAGCTATTAACTAATAATAAAGCCCAAAGTCTTACACAAAATATCGTCTAACACTCCCCCGCAGTTTGAGCGGGAGAGGACCGAACACTCAAACTGGAACGAAACTCCTCAAAAAGCGCAGACGGCAAACCTTTGGTGAAAATGTCAGCATACTGATAACGGGATGACACATTAAGAACACGAACCTGACCTTGAGCAACCATATCACGAACAAAATGAATATCAATCTCAATGTGTTTGGTCCGTTGATGCTGAACAGGATTAGCGGTCAAATAAATAACCGACATTGTCACAATAGACAATAGTGGCAGAGAATAAAGGTGTGTGGAGCTCGCGAAGAAGATTACTGAGCCATCAAGTTCAAAGAATGACATTGGCAACACCACAATATTCAACCTCAGCACTTGATCTAGAAAGCGTATGTTGACGTTTGGATGACCACAAAAGGATATTATCCCCTAAGAACACACAATAACCGGAGGTAGATCGCCTAGTAGAAGGGCAACCAGCCCAATCAGCATCAAAATATGCTACAAGTGAACCAGTAGAGGAGGCATAAAGTTGGAGCCCAAAGTCAAGTGTACCACGAACATAACGGAGAACTCTCTTGAGAGCCGCAAAGTGAGGCTCTCGAGGATCATGCATATGTAAACACACTTGTTGTATTGCATAAGAGATATCCGACGAGTAAATGTGAGATATTGTAAACCACCCAAAGCTAGATATAAAGTAGGATCGAGAAACGGATCCCCATCTCAACTAAGCTTTGGCTCTGTGTCAATTGGAGTCCGAAGTTGGATTGCACGAAGCCATATGTGCCCTATCCAAAAGTTCCAAAGCATATTTCTTCTGAGAAAGGAACATGCCTGTAGAGTCACGAGTAACTGAAATCCCCAAAAAATAATTAAGAGGCCCCCAACTCAGTCATATCAAACTCCTTATGAAGAGAGGAGATAATACGTTGAAGTAAAACTGTAGAAAAGGCTGTCAGTACAATATCATCCACATATATCAATAAATATGCAACGTCACTACCATGACGATAAATGAATAATGATGAGTCACATCGACTTGATGAGAAACCAACCCGTAGAGCATAACCTGCAAATCGTTGAAACCAAGCACGTGGTGCTTGTTTCAAACCATATAGAGACCTCTGTAAGCGACATACATGATGGAAATCTATAATCCACAAAACCCGGGGGCTGATACATATAAATTGTCTCGGAAAGATCACCATTAAGAAAAACGTTCTTAACATCAAGCTGATGAATAGGCCAATTCCGAGATAATGCAAGACTGAGAACCGTACGAATAGTAG
Source organism: Chrysanthemum makinoi (assembly GCA_910596185.1). NCBI lineage: Eukaryota > Viridiplantae > Streptophyta > Magnoliopsida > Asterales > Asteraceae > Chrysanthemum > Chrysanthemum makinoi. Next base: position 251,017,559 of record OU343218.1, read on the forward strand.
CCGGTTTAACCACCGGAGGGTATCATCAATCAACACCAAGTCATTGGCTACGCCCATTAGCCACGAGACGACCTTGTACACGCCAATGAACCATCGGCATGATATTTATGCCGAAACAACCACATAGACCGAACCACATTCACATTAGGTGGTTTCGGAACAAGAATCCAAGTACTATTTTTAACTAATGCATTATATTCATCGTACATAGCATCTCTCCAATTTGGATCAGATAATGCAATAGAAGGAGACTTAGGAATCGGAGAAATATGAGACACATGACCCTGAAAGCGAGGATTGGGCTTAACCGTGCCAACTTGGGCATGTGTGACCATAGGGTGGGTGCGGGTAGGTTGATTAGGGACTGAATGAGGTTGGTTTGGTAAAGAGCTTTGGGTTGTAGGTGATGTGCGTGTTTCGTGGAGAGGGAGGGTGGTTGGTTGTTGGGGCTGTTGGGTCGTGGGTATGGTTAGGTGTAGGGGTAGTAGGCTCATGATGGGTCGTTTGGGGGTGGCGGTTTTGTTTGTGTTAGGTAGTGGGTATGGGTTGGTTCCGGATGATGAAGAATGTATTGAGTAATCGGAGATGGTGTGGGATCTAGAAATGTATAAGATGTTGAGTGGGCGGTATATTGATGAACAAATGAAATTTGAAATCATCAAATGTTACAGATGTTACGAGGAGGATAATTTTGTTGGTGGAGAGGTCAAGGCATCGATATCCATCGATGATAGCGGGATATCCTAAAATATACAAGGGGTTGCACGAGGGTGTAAGTTTGTGAGATGAATCGAGATGATATGGGTAACAAAGGCAACCAAAAATACGTATCGGGAGTAGTCGGTTGTTTGTTAAAAGTTTGGTACATGGTATTTCATTTTGAATGGCGGTGGAGGGAAGTATATTAAGAAGGTAGGCGGCCATATGTAAAGCCTCGACCCAAAAGGTAGGTGGGAGGTGAGCTTGAAAAAGAAGAGTGCGAATGACATTGTTGATTGTTCGTATCATCCGTTCCGACTTTCCGTTTTGCTGGGAGGTTTTCGGGCAGGAGAATCTAAATTGAATGCCATTTTGAGCAAACAAATTAAGGAGGTTGGTGTTATCAAATTCACCACCATGGTCACACTGAAAAGCCGCAATATCACACTTAAACTGATTATTTACATAAGAACGAAAATGTAAGAATTTTTTAAAAACTTCAGATTTTGTACGCAAAGGATAAATCCACAAATAATGATCAAGAAATAACACATAATATATAAAACCTCCAGAGCTAACAATAGGAGAAGTCCAAATATCAGAGTGAACAATCTCAAAACGACGAGTATCAATAGTATCCGAACTAGAAAATGGAAGTCTCACATGTTTGCCAAGCTGGCAGGCATGACAAATATGAGAGGACTTGTCTTTATTACAAGAAATAAATTGGCGCGAAACAAGAGAACGTAGCACTTCTTCACCGGGATGCCCGAGACGTTGGTGCCACGTAGTTGGACTAACAGAAAGTAAAGCATGAGGAGTAGGAGAAGGTTGGGTGACAGGGTAGAGATCTCCCGAACTATCACATCTAAGGAGGATATGACGGGTCAAGAAATCCTTCACAGAGAAACCAAATGCATCGAATTCAACTGTACAATTATTATCTCTAGTAAATTGACGCACAGAAATAAGATTTTTAATGATATTTGGGGTGACCAGAACATTATATAAATATAAAGGACGATTAAGGGTAGGTAAGATGCTATTACCGGTGTTGGTAATAGGTATAGATTTACCATCACCAACATAAACAGATGGATATAAACATTTACTATAAACAGTATTTAAATTACTTGTATGTGAATTGAGATGAGATGATGCACCTGTATCCATATTTCATGTCGGATCTTGAATAATCATGGTACTAAAGGCTCTTGGAAATACTGTTGGTTGTGTCGGTAGCACACATGGAGGAGCGCCTAACATACCCCGTCTAAATGTATATTGATAACCTGGTGTCATTAAAATATACTCCCTCCGTCCCATATTAACTGTCCATTTTGACTTTTCAAAGTCTTTCTTTTTCTACTTTGACCTTAAATATTTTTTTGTGTGTTATATAATACTTGATGCAAAATATATGAATAGATTGGGGTTTAAATGTATTTTCATTGATATAACTTTCATCAAGTATTATATAACACAAACAAAAATATTTAAAGTCAAAATTGACAAAGAAAGACTTAAAAAAGTCAAACAGGACAGTCAATATGAGATGGAGGTAGTAGCAATTTGCAAGACAAAAACTAAAATTAATTTAGGCTACTTTTGATTCTCTTTTGACGTGTCGTCACATCAACAAGCCAACCATAAGAGACCCGGGTACAGTGGCTCATGGCTTGAGCCATAGCCTTCGACGCTAAACTATAGCACGACATACCATACCGTAAATTTGGTGGTAAGGCTTGGCGCGGTAACCGACCCGCAAAAGCAATTTTTTTTCCTTTTTTTTTGTTTGTTTTCGTTTTGTTTGTGTTTGTGATGTTCTGTGTTTGTGATATTTTGTGTTGTGTGATGATATTGCGAGTTTCATTTTTTTTATCTGTGTGTATAAGTTTTGCAGGTGTGTGAAGGAGGAAGAAGATGGGTGACAAGGTAATGTATGGATATTTTGTGAAAGAAATGTATGGATATGAGGGACACTTTGGCTTTTGATATATGGCAAACAAAATGCCACGTTAACTTAGGCTTCTATTGTCGATATCTTTTCTTCTATTGAATAAAGTAACTTATGCTGTTTCTTATACCAACATTGAATAGAGTAGCATTTATTTTTTTTTTGAGCAAAAATAAAGTAGCATTTATTTAAAGTGAAGTAATTTAGCATTTATAACATTGGATCCGGAAGACGCGGCTATCATTGAAGCGGAAAAAATAAGGATTTGGGCCGAATATTTTCTCAAAAACTAGATTATTTCTCTTTTTAATGTATTGTTTTAATTTGATGTCTTTTTTTTTTAATGTGTTGTATTTTTAATTTATGTAATGTTTTTTTTAATTAATGAAATTAAATTTTAGTTATATATATTTTTTATATTAAATGGAAAAAAAATCGATGGCACCAAAAAGTGGCGTTATAGCTAGGGAGGGATATTTTGGTGTTATAGAAATCATTGTCATGGGAAAAGGTCTTGGTAGCTGGCTTTTACGGCACCACCAACAGCACCACCAACGGCACCAACTGTACCTAGCGCTCTAAACAATGATGTTTTCTTCTTTTTTTTTTACTGTGCACACGTCAACAAACCAATCACAAACAATGATGTATAGAAAGTGTATTTTTTGTTGCGTTTCTAATGCCGGCATTTTTTTTTTTTAACCGGTGAGTAGATTGAAGGAGAAGAATGTGGGGAGAAAAATTAGGAGAGGATCGAAGATTTTGCTCTTGATACCATATTGGAAATAATAATTGGCTTACTTTCCATTAACAAATCAATTACAATATATAAGAGCTTGAGGATTATTCTAGAATCAAACATAAATGGGCGAAGCTATTAACTAATAATAAAGCCCAAAGGCTTACACAAAATATCGTCTAACAATGGAGTGCATATAAGAATGTGTGTGTGTTTTTGGGAATGTCGACTTTAGAGTTATTAGGCTTGTTCAAAAGTCATTTCGTAACAAGTGTCTTATGATAATTGTCAGTTGAGTTCACTATTATTTCTACTGTAACAAAATTGTTTTTTTTGTTTAAGCTATATGGGAAAAAAGGGTAGTATTTTAGACATCCCACATCGCCCTCATGTACCAAATGGTAAGGGAACACCAAGCTATAAAGTGGACTACAAACTCTTCAGGTATAGTATCTTGGAGTAGCATATTTGTCATTCCCTTTTACATTTGTAGAGGGGATTCAAAATCTAGTTTCAAAACTTTAAAAATGGCTCTTTGCGAATTTTGCCGGTAACAATTTTCTTAAACAGTTACCGGCAGAATTTTGACAGATGCCTTTGTAAAGTATTGAAAATAGTGTATACAATGTTAGTCAAAGTTTGTTGTAACTGATTGCTTTCTATGCAACATGTTTGGTGTGGGCTAAGTTCATTCGTATTTGAGTGTATCTTTGAAAATTATATTGTTTGCCTTTTTGCTCCGATTGAATGTGTGATTTGATTTTACCTTTGTTTATTGTAAACTGTTAGCCTTAGCTTGAGTTGCATATTTTGGATAATTGGTTAGTCAAAACAGATTTGTGTGCACGATTTTTGCAAATAGTTTTATTGCATGTTATATTTTACCTTCACAAGTAACCGGATAACCTGATACACCAACCCGACTAACCCATAACCCGAAACATCCGATTTTTTATAGGGTCGGGTTGCGGATTAGTTTTGTTTTGATAGCCCGATAAGACCCTTAACCCGATTGACACCCCTAATCATATATCTTTAAAGATTACATTGTTTGCCTCTTGCTCCGTATGATTATGTTTGTCTGAATTTACCTTTGTTTATTATAAACCGTTAGGCATTTGGATAATTGTCCAAACAGATTTGTGTGGACAAACTTTGCAAATAGTTTTATTGCATGTTATGTCAAGTGTACGTCGTGTTGGCAGATAATTTTTTGTGGAGCAAATGTTTTGGATCTTGTTAAATTGAATATATTCGTCGTTTTGATCTTTCTAAGGTTTTCTTTAAGAGTGAACTATTGGAGTTGTATCGGTTGACATACACTCATATGGTACTCACCTTCAGGCAATCAGGCGTATACTCTTTATCCCAAACATTTTTAGGAAGGTAGAAGATAGACCAATTACACTCTTAGTCCCCTACCTCGGGTAAACCTTAAAGTATGAAGACCGATTCCAGAAATACCTCCGGCTCCTAAACATTTTTAGTATTATACATATATTTAATAACATACAAGTATTACAATCTTTTAACTATAACATACATCTATAATACATACAGAAAACCATCTAACATAAAACATGACACCATGCACAATCTAACACGCTCTCACTAAAAAAAAAAATGCTAAGAACAAGGACAAAATCACTCTCTAACGGCTACTACTAACATGATACATTATACACTACACCAGAATCTTGATCATGTCATTATGACCTTATCAGGAAGGAGGACATCGGTGGGTTGCTCCTCCAGCATCTCGGCTGTGAAAAGTTTCAAGACTGAGTGAGAACCGAGGTTGTATTTTCTAGGCTTCACAAAATTTGCCAAGAAATATCAGTTCCAATTCTCAAGTCTCTAAAAGCATGAATCTGCATAAGTTTATAATCAATTTCTAACGAACAATACAACCCAACAGTTTTCTCAAAACAATCCCCAATTTGATTCAAAATATTCTCAGCAAGAAGGTCAAAGTCAAACGCCTCGAAACTTACCTTCTCGTCCACATGCTTAAAAACATCTTCCAACCACGCGTTTGAGTTTTCAGGAGTAGAATCATAATCTGTGTCACTCTCATCTGCGGGTTGGTTTAGGTCTAGGTAGAGACTACAATCCAGCTTCCTTTTGTTCTTGCAGACCGGTGTAACACTAACCAATTTTGGGCTCGGTTTCATACTTTCATGTCACAAAGGTCAAACCCGGCGGACACACGGATGGGCCCACATTTAGCTTTCAAAACATTTTCTTCTGTATAGTCAACAGGATCACCCTCCACCTCATTTACTCCAAATAATTTTGAAGTCAGCACAAAGATAGCATTGTTAATGCACATCTCTCTCTACCATGAGAGTCGGAAAACCTTCCGGTAGTTACAGCTCGATATAAATGATGCTGAGTCACTATATCAGCCATGTCGACATTCTCAAGGAAAACAACAGATAGTTGTTTCTTGATCAGTTCATCAGCGATAAAATCAACTACATTTTTCCCTCTCAACTTCAAATCATAACCGTTCATAAAATCTAGACTACTTAAATCAACAGATATCAGATTCTGCCTGCTTCCAAGTAATACTTCAGCAAGAGCAACAGCGGTTTTTTTCTTAGCAGCCCTATCTGGCCCCACAAAAGCGAACCAGATACCACCCCGGCTTGGCCCTGATTGACCCTTGCAACGAGCTATGGTTTGACTAATAACACTAAGAGCCTCTTCTTGTCTACCAACTCTTGTGAAAAGCGAAGAATACACCAATTTGAAATCTTTCTGATCCAATGGGTTTAGAGAACGATTTCCACCCAATCCCAGATCAGTTGTTGTATCTTTGACTTTCGTGGAGTTTGACTTTGTGATTGTATAGCATTCGCTTTCGATTGAAGATGTGTTGTGATTGCCAGCGTTTTGACTAGCGTGTTCAGGGAGTTTAAAGCCTATAACAGAAGGAACACGTCGTCCGACTGTGTATGTTGCTTTTGGTAACATTTGCATATATGGTTCGCCTTGATGAAGACATTGACAAATACTTTGCCATTTCTTTTGTAGTCCGCTGATTTTAGTACTCACTAAAACAGGATGGTCTTGGGCCTGTGCTGCAAATTAAGATGCAATCGGTTTGCATATTACAAAGGGTTTGATCTATAAGTAATAAAGATCTGGAAAATCAACTTGTAAACATATAAAATGGATAGATGCATACCTGCGCAACATCTATATTCGCGTTTGAACAAACCTGAGACGTTTGCATCCAAGTAGGCAAAGATGATCGACAAGGGTACGAAACTGACCCATATGGCCCTTCTTTAGAAATAGTATTTACTTCTAGCTTAAATTTGTCATCACAAATGTTGCATAAGGATCCAAAATAGTCGGAGATTCTTAATGGACTCCTGATATCAGATGGCATAGAAAAGAACCCTCCAAAAGGAACAAATGACTCCATTAGACTGCAAATTCACCACCAACATGCAAAATCATTGTCAATATTTACAATTTAAAGTATGTTTATGATGCCTTTTTAAATTGCTTATCTTCTTAATTAGTACTATATATTTTAGACTACATTTCAAAATTTTAGTAAGCAACTTGGTACTGTATCAAACTGCTTAAGAAGCAGAGAAGTAGATTCAAGGGGGTGTTTGGAAAAGCTTATTTTAGCAGCCTGTATTCGTAAAAACGACTTATTAGCTTTTTTAACAAAGCAGTAGGTAGTGTTTGGATTAAATTTTTAGTTTTTGAAATAACTCAATAAGCCTAAGCTTTTGCAAATAAGCTGGTGTTTTTCAAAACAGCTTAAATGAGTCGATGAGGCTCTGAAATAAGATTTATTTGGTGTATCAATATAAATAAGCTAATAAGCTGTTGAAACAAGCTTTGAGCCCGAAATTTACCTCGATTTCGGGTATGTTTCTGCCATGGAGGGTCTAATGGAATCAATAGGAAGAACATGCAGATCCCACTCCTCTACAACACGCGGAAACATCTTAAAAAATTGCATACAAACATCACTACTTTCCGCATAACCAATCAACCAAACTTTACGACCGTAAACATCAACTAACTCACCCAACTTCCTCACAACCACCTTAACCGAATCCAACGAACTCTCATTTTCGCCCGTTAAACACTTTAAATCGCCATAATCTACCACCACACCACACCCAACCCTCTCATCCACAACATCACCAACTTCCTTAAATTTCTCATCTAGTAAACTCACATCACAACTCCCACTAACAAACTTTGCAACTTCATCCTTAACACAAACAACATAATCATTTTTTGTTTTCCTTAAAGTTTCTAAAAATATCCTAACGGTATCATTTCCTGATAACCCTACAAGTAACGGGTTACATCTTTTTTTATAGTTTCTAACTTCGTTAATCTTTTTATATATTTCATTAGTATTTTCTAAGAAACCATTAAAAGGAAAACTAAAACTATTACTACTACTTAAGTTACATAAAAAAATAGGGTGGCCTTTATAAGAGGCACGGTGGACAGGTCGGAGTACAGATATTTTAATATCTGAACTCCGAAACCCTGAATCACCAAAGACCCGGCTAACAACCGGGTCATCAAGTACCGACAGAATCAAATTCTGTAACTCAACCTTAACAGTCGAAACATTGTTAGAACACGCCGCCATTTGCTGATACATATGAAAATTCTCAGGTTGTCGTCTTTGGTTAGCTTGGGATCTTTTTATAGCAGCCATGAGTGAGTTAGAAACTGGCGGCTCGTCCACGCGCTGAGGTGTCGTGGGTAACCTATCTACGGAAACACTTAAACATAGTTCAAGTGCTTTGAACTGGATGCGTGATGCATACGCGCTGTTTCTAGCGCGTCTGCATGCATCACGTAGAGGTGAAGAAGGGAGTGATAGTAAAGCTGTCACGACGTGAAGTGACGACGTTTGTGCATGGCAACGTCGGCTAGCGATCGCGACAGCTTCGTCTAATGCTTGTACGGACTCGGGTGACAAGCATTGCCGAGCTAGGTTTACGGGCGTAGGCATCACTGGCTGGTTTATGTTTTTATATAATTTTTTTTTTAAGAATTTGAAGATATCTTTGTAAGAGTAGTGAGAGAGCAAAGAATGACAAAGGAATATATTTCAAATATGTGATTTTGGGAAGTCTATATATAATAAAATCTTAAGCATATAAAAATTAAAAAGTGTCCATGTCTCAAAATACTAAAATTTTTCCATATTTTTATTTTAAATATTTGTGTAATAGTGAAGTTAGCACCAATCATTAGCTTACTATTTGTATACACACTATGAGTGTATGTTTCAATATTGGTGTATATTATATTGGTAGAGTGCTAAGTGCAGCGTTTTTATCTGTCAAATTATAGTCGTGTTACGTCAGTTGTTACTATATAACATCTGTATAAAATAAAAACTCAAAATACGTTTTTAATAATATTTCTATACACATAAAATTAAAAAAAATAATAATAATAAAAAAAAGGGTCATTATATAGCAATTATACATGGCTTGACACACGCATCTTGATTATAGTGTCATTATAAACACTTAGGTGCGTGTATAACAAGCTGCATCCAACTCTCTTTGTTATGTTGGCGCGTCACAAATTGAATTGTTTATTTTTCTTAAACCTGCTAATCGTAATAAATTAATTTATAAAGTTTTTACTTGAATTAATAAAAATTTCAAAGTTGTAATCCATTTAGATGGTCATAAAATATGTAATGGAATCATATATGTATGACATTTTGTTAGTACTATATGCCCTTGTACCATATAGAATAATACTAGACATTGAATTATTACAAGTTTGAAAAGGGCGGTTTTCGTGACGGATCAAGGAAGGTGGTGGCATTGTTGGATGGTGGAGATACTGGTGGCGGTGGTAGTGAAGATGATGATGTCGAATTTAAATGGTGGTGGAGAAGAGAAAAGTGGGACATTTGAAGAATGTTGTAAGGGTGGTGGGGTGAGGGTATAGATTCTTATGTGTAATTGAGATCTTTCTTTGTGATAGAAGCTTTTTGGAGAAGCGGAAAGGTATGAGAGGCATGTGTGTGTCTTCACATGAAACATCTCTTTAGTGGAAAAAGTCATGGGGCATCCAACAATTATTATACCTACTTTCCCACTTTTTACATTTATTGTTTTAATTTTTTCACAAAGGTGATTTTACTTTGTGTTATTCTTTGGGGGGAAAAAACGAGAGTTTAAGCTTGTTTGGTAACATTAGGTGGAACTAAAATTTTATTTGGTGTGGTGATCACTTTTCATAAATTAAAAACTTGTCTAAGGTACTATCTAAACCTTTTTTGCAAGCCCAATTTTATACAATGAGCACGTGTTCTTAAATAGTTGATAACTTGATTAAAACATTAATAAAAATATCTCTATAAAGGCGTAAACCTAATATATAATTTGCCATTGAAAGTGCTATTATTCTAAAAAAAATGAAAAGAATAAGAATTGTTGAGGTATTCTCAATTAAAAAGCTAGGTTTGCCTTAATGGTAAAGACATATGGGGTCCTTTGCAACTTTTTAATGGGATCGCTACCTTGTATATAAGCCGACATGTAAGAGTCAACTCTATCAATGCATCGTTTGGACTCTCTTTTATTTACTTCTTAACCTCTACTTCTTTATTATTAGTCACCTGTGATTCTATTTGTAAAAGAAAATTTCCACACACGTAACACAAGTATATGTTCTCCCGTGTAGTGGTCGCTCTACTAACTTTAGTGTCACATCATCATTTTCTTACCCGTAACAATTGCTCACCTTTCACCATATTCTATATCGGTATACCACATGTACATACAGAAAATACTTGCACATACATAATTTTCCTCCCTAACCGGTGATCGGGAGCTCATCGTTTAACAAAAGATTCACAGTCATGCGTGACTCCAGCACCCTTAGCTTGAAGCAAGCCTCCGCGTGAGTGAGAGGCAAAAATGAATCCACCATAAGAAGTATATATCTATGGAAAATGATTATGAAGCCTAAAATGCATGACTAATAAGAACATGTCTACCAATGGAGCATTAGTCCAATGGTTGGAGCACTTGTGCTTGAGTTAATTGACCGAGGTTCAAGTCCTATCTTTGGCATTTGCTTCATATAGGTACCCACCTCCAAACCAATGGCATCTTTGGAGACTTTGTGGAATAAGAGCGGTCAGGAGTGTCTCGTCTTTCACTCCGTTGGTGCTCCACTAGCAGGGGGATTCTTAGGATCTATTCCTGTGGGTGAACAATGGTGGTGCCAAAATACACGGGATCAAGGTGTTCGCCAATCTACTTTTATGTGGAATCTGAACATGTCTAAGAACAAGATGATCACAAAATGAAAAAATCAAAGTGAAGATTAGAGAAAGAAAATGCATGAGTAATGTTTCATATTGTTAATGGATTTGGCATAAATTTAATCAAAGTATACCAAGCCTCTCTATTATTGTTGTATATCTACATATGATGTAGTTTGTATTTAGGTTGAATGTTGTGTTTTGATAGTTAGAGCACCCGGTGTGATCCTGTTATATCTCGCTATGCCAACATGGCATGCTCATCGTGCCTCGCCATGACACTACGTGAGCTTGTTATCTTCGCCATGGTTACCCTTGCGTCCAACGGCGAGGGTTTGATCTTTCGATTGTCGGTTTATAACGTTGTGCAACGTAAACTTTTTTTTAAACACACATATTTAACACTATAAATATTACACATTTCAATCAAAATGTACACAACTTTTATTTCAAAACACTTATACATATAAGCAATAAACATGAGCGAATCATCTTATTCGGTGAAGTGACGTTGAAGAAATTTGCGAGTTGAGATGATTCTCCAGAGTGAGTTCGAGCAACAACAACAAGCCGGGCCTTCATTCCACCGTAGATACATCTCCCGTGAACGTCAAATTGCTGAAGAACGTTTAATGGCCGACTATTTTTGTGACAACCCAAAATATACCGAAGAAAATTTTAAGCGTCGCTTTCGTATGAGCCGTAAACTATTTTTAGAAATAGTATAAGGTATTGAAATATATATTCAAACTAATCATCCTCTTCTCTAGCATTTTGATTTCTTTAGAATCCGACCCGATGAGTTTTAGTGTTATTATGAAATGCACATGTGCCTAGGGCGTCTTAGTTGAAAACGGACCCAGGATGCCGAGGCCGGGCGGACGAAAACGAAGTTGCCAAAGCCAAGACGAGACGACCGAATTTGGTCGGTCCGGTCTCGTCCCCGGTCCGGTCCGAGGTCTTCCCGTCGTCCGTCAAAAAGCGATGGTCGTCGGTTTTTCGATGGGTTTTGGTCCGGACCGACCGGACCGGACGGACCGAGGACGATTTGCCCAAAGCGAGACCGCGGACCGGACCAAATGTGGTCGGTCGGTCTCGGTCCGTGTCGTCCGGTCGGTCCTTGATCGATCCGGTCCGCCGTCATTTACTCACCCACGTAATGCTTATACGCCGATTGGCATGGGATATCGGTGATCGTTAGATGGTATTTACAAATAGGTGAGCAATATGCGCGAATTGCTAGATTTCTTAAGTTATGTATGCTTTATAGTATCTTTATTTTACGTTTCAGATGTTTTTATTGTGTTGTATTGTATTTTTATTTTTAATGAAATAAATTTAGTTTATTTGAAAATTTGAATAAAAAAATAAAGTTGTAAGTGATGGGCCCTAATTAAGTTGATGTTAGTTGTGAGTGAGAGGGTTAGTTGTGGAGGTTTATTATAGTTAGAAAGAGGCATCGGGTCAAACCGACCGAAGCAAAACCGACCGAAGTAACCGAAAGAATAAAACTCAAACCGAAAAATATATATTAAAACCGAATAACTTCGGTTGCAGTGGGTTTTAGTGTTTGAGCGAAAACCGACAAAAAGCTGAATCCCCAGCCGAACTGAAGCGACAAAAGCGAAATAAATATACAAACCGAAACCGAATCAAAAAAGTCGGTCCGGTTTGATTAGAACCATCGGTTCGGGTCGGTTTTAGGATGAATTTACGCACAGTTATAGTGATGTGGCGTAAATTGGCGCCGAATGAATAAAATTGGCTTTTCGTGACACAGTGCTCTTATTACTTAACTATTTGTGCCACACAAACTAATGTACCAAAGTTGTGTATCACATGTAGTCATATATCAACTTGAAATTCTGATTCTCCATAAAGGTTTAAATCAACATGGAAACCCTGATTGTGAGCACATTTTTGAATGCCGACCGACACTTTCTCAAGAGCAGCGCCAAACAATGGCATCGGCCTTCGGTGTGACCTTTTGAACCAAATACCTATTCCTCCAAAAGCTCTCCTCGACTTGTTTTAGGATTCAATAGAGTTAATTAAGGTATCACAATCCAAGTCAACCGAGGAAGTCAATATATAGCAGCAATGATCGGGCGGAAAAAAATCAAGAGCACTTGCATGAGGACTTCATGAAAAACATGTTAGAATACGAAAAGCGAAAAAGATACTGTAATTCTTAAGCGAGTAAAATCCTGTCTTCGATCATCTAAGGAAACACGAAACAAGGAAATAATGCAAGTTGGTGGGGAATTCGAGTTGGACACATCTACAAGTTATAGTTACACTTTGATAGCAAAGAAAATGATGTTTATCATCAGTCATTCGCTTTTCATTCACATATATGTGATGAAAAGTCTTGAGGGCATTAACCTTTCAAATATATCAAGGATTGGCTTCAATGGCCTAAATTCATCACGAGAAGCCAACAGTAGTGGGTAGTAAAAAGATCTTACAACTTGGTCATCTCTTCTAGTCCTGATCGAAGAAACGTACGTACTTCAAAAATAGAGAATGTATCAAGTCATGGTCTGGCAAACTTGTCAATATCGCTAGTGGATCGATGCTTATGTCACGAGCCACCCTATGTGAGTATACATAATTTTCTATCCTAGATAGTACACAAACTAGTTTAGTTTGAGTAACATGATCAAAATGCATTGTAAAGTTGTAATTGTCTTCCTAGCTAGTTGAAGAGTTTTGCTTTGTTATTCCCTGATAACCTTACAAGTTAAAGGGAACTTTTTTACCATCATTAAAAGGGTAAATTGCCAATAAAAGGTAACATATATGCGTTTCGATCAGAATATCAAATTTGCTAATGTTTGTATGCCTGTTACATTCTTGCTCATTAAAATATAAAAAATAATGTTGGATTTTGACATGTCACCTATTTTTATAAAGAAGCGGTTAAACTTTTATGCGAATTTTCTTTTTCGTGATATATTCCATATGTTTATGGCATCAAAAGATCTTCACTAATTTCTTTGAATGCTTTTTAAATAACTACAGTAATTAAATCCTTGTCTAGGATTAAATAGGAAGGGTTTGTGTGTTAGGCTAGATGTAATGGGGCCGGACCTTAATGGAGGTCGGGATTTGCGGCACCTATGTAGTATTATAGGTTTTAGGGGTAATTTGGATTCAGGGTTATAAATAAATCTCGATTCTGCCTCTAAAATAAATTTGGCCCCCTGAAAAATGTTCAAGTTAAGTCATGTGTAATGGTGATTGGTAACCGCGGTTAATATTGTTATCTCGTCTAACTCAACTTTTTTCTAAGATTTTCTGCGTGATGATTAAGTTCTTGTAATAGCGACCATTCATCATTTTTAATTTTCGTTTTTTAAACATTAAAATAAAATTTTCATTAATAATTAAAAAATATTACATCAATAATTTAAATTTTAAAAAAAAGAAAAGAAAAAAAGAATCACAATAAAATTAATGTTCATTTCTTCGACGCCAAATGTGTTTCGCGAAATCGACTTCAAGGCTTGAATGAGTTATTTCGTTGTGTATATTTCTAATAACTTGTAACGTTTCTTCAGGCATTTCTACAGGATCATCATCACGATGTTGCTCTTTTGGATAAAAGTCAGAAGAGATTACCATCCCTTTGTCTTCTATAATCATATTATCTAATATGATGCATGTGTTCATCATATATGTATTTTATTTAGCATTACCAGTCGTGTGAGAGTTTTTATTATAGCCAACTTTTTCATTAAGACGCCAAACACTCGTTCCTACATCTTTTCTTGCACTGCGTGGCGTCCTTATACCTTATTAAGCTTTGTATCATTCGAGCGGACTATGAAATGGACTTAACAGAATAGACCATTTTGGTATATCTGTCATTAAAATAATATCTCAATTATAAGCGCGTCATTAGCCACAAATAGAACCTCGGTGCTAGCTTTGTCTTTGAGATCGTTGAAAATAGGCGATTGGCATATACGTTCATGTCGTTGTTCGCCCGGGAAGCGCCAAAAAATGCTCAAATCCATAAATATTATGAGACAACCGTTTCCAATAAAATGAATAAATATGGCCCGTAATCACCCTACAATATTGACACGATATGCATTTGGGCAATTAGCCGGTCAACCGTGCAATAATGCTTCCTAATATCCAAGAAAATTCATATATATTCTTGCGAAAAGCATAGAAATTTTTGACATCGTTATTAATAAGCTTTTGCAAAACTTCGTTTACATATAAGTCCATAATACCTTCTGAGAAAGTGTTGAGAACCATAAGTTTTTCTCATCTATTTCGGATATTAAGCACAAAACATAAGGCGGTGTTGTATGCTAATTGATGAACTCTGAGGTACACTTAATCAATAGGAAAATGTCAACTTTTCCCATACAATCAGATTATTATTGAAAATACAACGAATTATCAATTAATTCTTGTACAATGCATGTGAATAGTGTTCGGCTCATTCAAACCACCCATTACGGATGTCTTATTAGATTAATATGACCTAAATCATGTCTACTAGTAATAATGTTGATTCGATAGATTACCCACCACATTGGACGGATGTAAGTTGATCATCACTTTTTGTTACTATTCCTTTTTTGGTCTCTTTTTCTTTTATGGTGGGTCTCCTAAATACATTTGTATATAATACTAAAACGTCAATTTTGTACTTAAACTGCATTAATTGCTAAACTTTGGCTGTAGCAGTCGCGAGGAGTTCAAGTGGTGACTGCCAAGTAAGTCCCGGCATGTAGTTCAAGCTTCGGCAAAAGCAGGTCCTTAACCAGAGGTTTAAGCGTCGTTTGCAAAGTAAGTCCAAACATTAAATGCAAAGTTTCACAACTTGGTAAAAACAGTCCCTAAGGTTTAAGAGATGTCACTGCAAAGTAAGTCTTTTTAAGCCAATCCATTGCGTCGGCGGGTTTCATATAAATCTTATAACTATGTATACTAAATACATACCTAACTATGTATACAAATGCTTGTGTAAATATATATAAGGTGAATCTTTGAATATACAATATAGCTTTATTAAATTTACGATATCGTAACATACTTTTTATTATCTATTTCGTAATATACTTTTGAATACTTCTGCATATGCGTAACATTAACAGTTACCATTTAAAAAGAGTTACAGTTTGGTCCTGTCATGCGTTGACTTTCACCATTAGTCCTTTGACATTTTTCTTAGAAAAGTTACAGTAATGGTCCCTTGACATTGCGTTGACTTCCTTTGTTAGTCCTTGCGTTTTATCGTTTTAGTCCGTTTTCTTTTAGTTTTTATACGTTTTTATCCGTCTTTATCCGTTTTTATACGCTTTCTTCCGTTTTTCTTACGTTTTCATACTTTTTTATCCGTTCTTATCCGTCTTTATCTGTTTTCATCCGTTTTTTCCATTTTTATACTTTTCATGGTTTTATACACTTTCATTTTGTTTTCTTACGTTTTCATATGTTTTATTTGTCTTTATCCGATTTAGTAGTTTTTGATGTTTTCATGCGTTTTTATCGTCTTTATTCATTTTCATCCATTTTTATCGTTTTATTCATTTTTATAAGTTTTCATATGTTCTCATCCGTTTTTAATGCTTTCGTCCATTTGTCCTATGTTTTATATGTTTTATCGTATTTATACGTAGGAAAGCGTATAATAATGGATAGCGGATAAAGCGTGTGAAAGCGAAAAAGAGGAAGCATATAAAATGGACAAAAATATGAAAGCGAATAAAATGCATGGCGGATAAGCGAATGAAAAGCGGATAAAATCGTAAGAAAAGCGGAGCGTATAAGCGGATGAAAACTTTAAAATGAACAAAAGCGAATAAAAGCGTGAAAATGAACACAAATGTATAAAAGCGAATGAAAACTTTTAGCGGCAGCGGATAAAGCGTGGAAAATGAACAAAATGTATAAAAGCGGATAAAAGTATGGCGTAAGAAAAGCGAGCGAAATCGCATTAAAAGCGGTAGCGATATAAAATGGATGAGGGAAAAGCGGACGGCGTATTGTTGATACAAAAGTTGTGCGTTCCTTGTTCAGACTCTGCATTACCAATGCTAATTGTTGCTTGAGACACAGCGCCTAAGAGATAGAAAACAGTTAGGCTTATAGGTAGGATTGTCTC
This sequence comes from Chrysanthemum makinoi, assembly GCA_910596185.1. Taxonomy (NCBI): domain Eukaryota; kingdom Viridiplantae; phylum Streptophyta; class Magnoliopsida; order Asterales; family Asteraceae; genus Chrysanthemum; species Chrysanthemum makinoi. Next base: position 251,034,378 of record OU343218.1, read on the forward strand.
CGATTATCCTC
>OU343218.1:251034488-251248840 GCA_910596185.1 Chrysanthemum makinoi
TTACTATTTCTTAAGATGTGCTTCTGATTGAGGGTACAGAAAAGGAGCAAAGAATTGGGGTAAGCAGCGAACACGAGTTCCTGCTAAAGCTAACAGGCGCCAAGAGGACTGACAAATGTATGCTTTTTCGTGGTATGCGTTCCAATCTCCTTCTTCCATCCTGCTAGCAGATGGTTGATGAATCGAGAAGGTACCATCTTCCCTGTTTCTATGGGTATATATATAGTACCCAGTTAGGAGGAAGAAAAGGATGTCTAAAAGGAACATGTTAATCTAAGAAGTCTGGGAGATCAGATAGGACATATACTTCTAGGATTCATAAGTCACTCGTGGATAGTTCTTTGAATTTAAAGGCTGATGATTCAACTTTCATTCAAGATCTGCACGATGCTTTTCATAAAGGATCTCATGATGTGTTGACCTGCTTGGACTTTGACCGATGGACAGCTTAACACCATTTTTAGGTTGGATAATTCTTCTATGAAGTTTAACTTTTTGAAGGAAATCTTTCATATGGTTGATAGGCAAGATTTGAATACATGTATGTATGGCCTTGTCACTAAGCATTATGCTCATCATTCACCATGGGTTCTGGTCTATATTTGTTGGGTGATCTTCAAGTTCCTTTTGATTCTCAATCTTCTGATGGTAAAGGGTATCCTGTTTGGAAGAATTCACATAAGTGGAAGGTTGAGACTTGGAGATTTTATTCTATGCCTTGTGTACATGTGGTGGAGACAAAGAATGGAATGACTGTTTTTTATGTTCTCCATAAGATATATCCTTTGTCTGTGAACTTGATGAGAGGTATGCTTAAAAAGAAGCTAGAGGTTCCTCCTGATCCAGTTGGGAATGATAGGTTACATGCTGAACAATTGATTGGATTGATTAAGACTCAACTTCAGCAACATCTATCATCTTCTTAAGTCTGGTATCTTGTTGTATTATGTATTATTTGTATTATTTGTTTGTTTCATTCTTAGTTAAAAAAAGAAAAAAAAAATTATGTATATTCTTTGTTTGACTAACTTTTCTTGCAGATTTGTTGTACATTTCTCTGTTTATGGTTATTGACTCACCAGATGTACCTTGTGTATGTCAAAGAGTTGGCTAGTCCAAAGGGTACAGCTTTTGTAAAGACACATCAAATCTGTTGATAGCTGTAATGGTTTGCTCAAAATCATAGGGTATGCAACCCACCCATGCTTAATTGCTGAGGGTTGTATGGTCATCAATTCACCATGGTTTATATTCCTTTTGAATCCAAGAATTGGCTAGCCCACAAGTATATGGATTGTGGTAAAGGCAGTGGCATACCATATTTGGTTATCAATTCACCAAGGGGATTCTTTCTACCTAAGAATTGACTAGTCCCGAAGCAACGGCTACGTGTAAAAGACATGTCAAATCCGTTCACGTTGTCTGATTTGCTAGTAAATCAGATGGTTATCAGGGTACCATAGTTTTCGAACTCAAACATATGGCTACTCCAAAGAGTAATGGCTATTGGTAGAGACATCAAATCCATTATTTTCAATGATTCACCTCTCACAGGAGTTAACACACCTGGATGTGATGAGAATAGTATGAAACTCATATTTTTTGATGTACATGTTGTCATTTGTTGCTGCAAAGAACTAGAGATTCAGAGTTTTATCATCATCGAGATGTTCTTGTTTGGGTTTCTTTGTTGCTGATGTTCGAATACAATCCTCTACTGCTGAAATGTTAAAGATCTATCAAGAAACTGGAACTTAACCTTGTCAAATTCCAGTTTAAGGGAGGATTGTTGGGAATTCTACAAAGTAGAGATTCAGCTGAAGTTATTGGCTGGAATGGGTTCTCTGGCTAAGAGTAAGATTCTCACTGAGAGGAATTCTACCTGAGTTATATTAGTTTCTGCGATATAGATATTCAGATATTTTAGATTTGGTTAGGATATGCATGAGCTTTATTAGGAAGTGATAATGTATATCATATTTAGTTTTATGTTTATACGTTTCTTGGGAAACGGGTTAGGGTTCCTTGTCTATAAAAGGAACACAATAGTATGATTTATGTACGAGTTGAAAAACAAAGTTTTAGTATTATTAAAATATCCATAGAGGATCAAAGTGTTCTTAGTTATTTTTGTTTGTTCTTGTGTTTAAATTCCGCTTGAATACAAGTTATAGAGACTGTCTATTAGTGTGTTTGTGATTACATAGACATTACTAACGATCTGCGAGTGCTTTAAGATCTATTAAGGTCTTAGTTTCAACACGTATGTTAATCCTTAAAATGAAGATGCGAACAACATATTGAGAATATTTATTCATGTGATTCTTTCAAGACAATTTAATGTGCATTTCACTGACTCAATAAGCTTAAGTGATCATTAGAGGGAGAGAAAATACACGTTGCACTCTTTTTCGCTATCTTCAAGGTACAAAAGATATAGGTTTGTATTATACTAACTCATCCGAAAGAAATCTAGTTGCTTTTACAGATGCAGGATATATGTCTAATCCCCAGACCAGTCAGTCCCAAACTGGATACGTTTTCACAAGTTCCAGTACTTCCATTCCATGGCATTTTGTAAAGTAGACAATGAGTGTAAATTCATCGAATCACACAGAGATCTTTCCATCCAAGAAGCAAGTCGGGAATGCTTATGGTTGAGAAGTGTGATAGAACATATTTGAGAATCATGTAGGGTTTCTTCAGGCCAGAGGCTCCAACAGTTTGTAATGAAGAATAAATCAAGAGTAGCAAAACCATATTGCATATTCTACCGAGTTCCTTTTCACCCATGACTTGTAGAAAGTGGTGATATTATTTGTTCAAGCAAAAACCAGCGTACTTATTTACCAAGGCATTTCCTACTGCAACATTTAAGAAGTTGGTTTAATGCTGAATGCGAAGACCTCAAGAACTTAATCTAATCATCAGAGGGAGAATATAAGCGTTGCACTCTTTTTTACTTAGCTATGGTTTTGTCCCACGGGGTTTTCCAAGCAAGGTTTTTAACGATGCAACATAACTAAGCGTATGAGACCTAATGATGGATAGCCAAGAGGGAGTGTTATGAATATTTATGATTGTGACTATCCATATACCTCAACCTCTCAAACCATTCATCTTTTATATTCCTCTTTATGATTGTATTAAAATATTGTGATTATGAGAGCCATTTAAATTGAGGTTCATTTGTAGCTTGTGACAATCAATCTCAATGAAATATATTGGTCTTGATACTCTCTATTTTCTTCTTCCATGCATTGGTTATGAGTTATTGCTATTAGGTGGTTGTTTCACAACACAATATTAATATAGAGTACTTAATTTATTTTTCATGTTTATTGTACTATCATATATTTTATAGATTTTAAAATATAATTAGTGAAAATATATATGGTATACATTGAAATACATCTTATTTAGTGCAAACATATTCTAATATAATACCTTTTTTGCACTACTTCAATGTAAACTTGTGATGTCATCATCAGTTATGTTAAATACAACTTAAGCTAAAGATATGAAGATCGTGATAGTTTTGGATGGAGGAAATTGTTTACCTAGTCACAATGGAGAAAATATTTTCCTACCAAGTTGGGTGCATTTCATAATTATTCTATGACAATGAAAAAAAGGATGTAATCTCTTGATAGTGGATATATAAAACTACATCAAGTTGCACCAAACAAAACTAGGTCTACTTCAAAATCACGAGGTCATAACCCAATTTAATGTAACTTTAAACTAGTTATATACTTATATATGCTTATGAAAGTGCCTAAAATTCATATTGAGATATACTTCTTCTATAAATTTAAACTCAAAGACAATAGAACATTTAAAATTTATATAATATGTTTTAGCAGTTAATTTAGTTAATTTGTTATATCAATATACTAATAACGACCTCAAACTAGCTTTTAGATGAGTGGACATACCACAAATACTGAAAAGAAATTAAAGAGTGAGGTCAAGTCTGATCACACTTTAGTGTGATATACAAGCTGTTTCATTATGGCACGATTCAACTTGGTAAATCAAACTTGGTACACAAGATCCACATATAACGATGGTGAGTTATTCTAAAGTTTCATACATATATTCAACAAGATTAATTATGAATGATAGTGTGTCTTCGCGAATGGAATTTCGTTTCACTATGTACTCGTTGGTCCCCTAATTACCCGACCTCTTCATTTCCTTTGGTTTCACTTTTTGTTACGACTATGGCTCATATAAAGTATACGTATATCTTGAAAACAAGTTTCATGTCGGATTTTGTATTCTTAGTCATGATTATTGATGATATTGTAAACTAATATTATTGCTTTAATCATAATGAATTACTACAAAATAGTCTATATATGACATAATAATGGGCCAATAATCCAAGCCTAAACTAATAATGGGCTATACATCGTAAATATCCGTTAATAGCCCCCCGCAGTTTGAGTGGAGAAAGAACGAACACTCAAGCTAGAGCGAAACTCACCAAACAAAGAAGAAGACAATCCTATGGTGAAGATAACGACATACTGATAACGACATAGAACATGGAGAACACGAACTTGACTTGTGACAACCAAATCACGGACAAAGTGAATGTTAATCTCAATATGCTTCGTACGTTAATGTTGCAAAGGATTAGAAGAGAGGCAGACATCACTCATATTGTCACAATAGAAAAACGTAGGAGACGAAAGCGGCGTATGAAGTTTTTTTTTTTTAACGGCGTATGAAGTTCACGTAAGAGATTACGTAACAAGCAGGTTTCAACAACATCATTGGCAATACCCTGATACTCGGCTTCGGCACTGGACTGAGAAAGCATAAATTGAGGCTAGAGGACTATGAGAAAAGATTGTTGCTAAGAAAAACACAATAACCAAAAGTAGACATGTGTGCAGTATGGCAACCAACCCAATCAGCTTTCGAATAAGCAACTAATGATGGTGTCAAGGAAGAATAAAGTTGTAAACCATACTCCAATGTACCCTAAACATAACAAAAAATCTTCTTAATAGCAGAAAAATATGGTTCTTGAGGATCATGCATAAAAAGACAAACATGCTGAATAACATAAGAAATACCAGGCGAGTAAATATAAGATACTGAAGAGCACATGCAAGACTGCGATATAATGTAGGATCCAAAACAGGATCACCATCAACCGCAAGCTTGGAATCAGTGTCCACTGGAATCCGAAAAGGGTCACAAGTGAGCTGGTTAACACGCTTAAGAACCTTAGAAGCGCATACTTCTTCTGACAGAGAAACATCCCAGAAGCATTACGAGTCTCAGTGATTCCCAAAAAATAGTTTAACATGCCAAAATTAGTCATGGAGAACTCCTTGTGCAAAGAAGCAATAACCCGCTGAAGAAAAGTTGCAGAAGATGCAATAAACACAATTTTATCACCATATAAGAGTAAATATGTAGTATATGTCCCATGTCTATAAATAAAAAGCGAGTCGCAACGATTGTGATGAAAAGAAACACGTGCAACATAGGTGGAAAATCTCTGAAACCATACCCGAGAGGCTTGTTTAAGCCCATCTGCAAAAGGCAAAAATGATTGGGATGCTGTGGATCCTGAAATCCAGGAGGCTGATTCATATAAACAGTCTCAAATAAATAACCATATAAAAAATCATTCTTGACATCAAGTTGATGAACATGTCAATGTAGAAAAATAGTAAGACTGAGAACCATGCGAATAGTAGTCGGTTTAACACTCTGACTAAAGGTCCCATCAACATCAATGCCAGTGAGTTGTGTACTACCATTTGCCACTAGACGAGACTTGTAGTGACTAAGACTACCATATGCATTATGTTTGTGCCGAAAGAGCCACATAGAGCGAACTATGTTCACATTCTATGAACGAGGCACAAGTATCCAAGTATTATTTTAATTAATGCAATGTCCTCATCAATCATAGCACGATACCAATATGGATCACTAAAGGCATGGATCACTAAGCGTAAAATGTTGAGTAGGTCGATTTTTACTATCTAAAAAACGAGTAACCATGGGATGAGTTGACTCGGGATTGGATAGGTGATGGGTTGCACGGTTGGTTGAGGTTATAGTTGTTGCCTTGTTGGGCTGCGTGAACAGTAACAGATGGAAGGGGAAGCAGTTAGTTAGGCGGGAAGGATGTGGAAGGAGATTGGGCTTGTGGTGAAATGAGGGGGCCGGAAAGAGCAATAAGTATAGATGGGCTTGGTGGGTCAGTGGGTATAGGATTAATGACAGCGGATTTACTTACCAAAGTGGGATAGACCACTGACACGTTTGAAGTGGTTGCGGGTGTAGTTCAAAGGTGTTGTTGAACAAATTTAGGTCACGGGTCTAAAAATGTATATGATGCCGTTGAATTAGGAGTCATAAACCAATATTGAAATACGGTCTCATCAAAACTGACATGTCGACAAAGTATAATTTATTAGTGTTGAGATTAGACACCGGTACCCATGATGATTAGTGGGGCAGCCAAGAAAAATTGATGGGGAGGCACGCTACTCAACCTTATGGTTAGCATGAAGATGGAGGTAGGAAAGACAACCAAAAACATGAAGATACATATAATTGGGTTGTGTATTGTAATGACTTGTGAGAGGGATTTGGTTAAGGATAGCGGTGGAGGGTAAAATTTTCAAGAGGAAACGGCCATGTGGAGTGCTTCCACCTAAAATGTGGGAGGTAAATGTGCTTGAAATAAGAGGTTACGAACGAGGTTATTAATAGTACGTATCATCCGTTCGAACTCCCCATTTTGTTGAGATGTTTTTGGATAAGGGAAAAGGATAGTAATATCATTAGAAGCAAATAGTTGGTGCAAGGCATTATTATCAAAACACCACCATGGTCACATTGCAAGGACTTAATATCACAATTAAATTGGTTTTTAATAAAAGTACAAGAATGAATAAATTTAGACAAAACATTAGAATTATTATGCAAATGATACACCTATAAATAATGCGAAAAATGATCTAAAAAAACATAATATTGAATACTAGTAATGCTTGGATGTAGAGAAGTCCACAAATTCGTGTGAACAATGTCAAAAGCAGAAGTAACAGTAGTTTCAGAAAGCAAAAAAGGAAGACTCAAGTTGACAAACATGGCCGAGTACGGGAGACTTAGTTTTATTACATGTAATGAAATTTTTGGAAACAAGAGAAAGCAACACGTCACTTCTTGGATTTCCAAGTCGTTAGTGCCACGTATTCTGACTCAGAAGAAGGGCTTGAGGAGGAGAAGTCAGCTTCGTGACTGGATAAAGATCACTAGTGCTTTCACATCAGAGAGTGATTTGACGAGTCCAGAAGTCCTTTATATAAAAACCGAACTCATCAAATTCAATGGTACACTTATTATCATGAACAAATTGATGAACATAAGTCAAATTTTTAACAATATTAAGAGTAACATGAACATTATTTAAATGAAGGATTTTGTGAGAAGTTGGAAAAGTGTTATGACCTTTGTTGGTGACGGGAATGGACTTCCCATCACCAACATACAGATGAATAAATGCATGAATTAAAAACAGTAATAAGATTTTTAACCGAGGAGTTAAGATGAGAGGATTCACCTGTATCCATATTTCAGATGGCGTTTGAAAGATTCTATAACGTCATTGTACTAAAATTGTGAGGAAGAAGTGTTTCATGTTCCAGAAAAGGAGCCACATAAGGATTTGGGCCTATTTAGATGATGTTGGACCATAAATTGATCGGGCCAGGAGGGCCTGTTGCTGCTGTGCAAGAATCGACCAAAAACCAGGAGGAGCCTGGTGAGTAGACGAAGAGTCCAATGTAAACAGCTGAGTGGACTATAGAAAAGACTGGGCTTGACCCTATTGATTAGACATACCATATTGTACCAACAAATTATGTTGGGCCTGCAAAAGGGCCAGAAGTTATTGTTGACCGTGACTATCTAAACCAACCATATTATGAGCAAGCCCAAAATTATGTGATATATTCCCAATTTTTGTGCCAAAGGGGTTATCATTAGAAGCAAAGACTTTAATGTTAGACGAGGAACCAATACCATTATTGTTATTACATGTACGAGTATCATCATAAATGAACTTACATGTGTTGCTAAATTAACAAATGCCACGACTAAAGTTACTACAAATCTGAGGCTTAAACGTACGTTGAGGTGTTCAGTTATCATGAGACCCACGAGTTTATTGACCACGAGAATTGTTAGTGTCGGCTAGTAAAAAAGTTGGTGCCTAAGTGTTGGTGTTGCATACGGAGCCTTAAGTCTTAGAACTTAAATGCATCTCTTTGGGTTTCACCATAGAACGCATGGTTTCTAGGTAAGGAAAGGGATCCCGGTGAGCAATGATACCCGTAACATGAGCAAATTTGTCACTCAAGCCATTAATGACATATGTCACAACATCATAATCACTCATATATGACCCAAGATTGAATAGAGGGTATTTATGGATTCAATCTTACGAATGTAAGCATACTGATGCGTTCAAACAAAGTTTTATATTTATGAAACAAGGTTTACCGGTATTAAGCTAAGAACACATACGTGCAAGTATACTTGTCCGTTAGTAGCTAGGTTTTGATGGTAAGCCAAGGTCGTTTGAAGTATTTGAGTGTTTTCAAGAGTAGAATCAAGTGTTTCCATTCGATAAACAATAATAGCAACTAAAATCATAAAGCAATCAAGTAAAAAGTAAATGGTGATTATAGCAAATTCAATAGATGAATGACAACACTTGTTTGGATTAGTTTATAATATTTGGATTGCTTATGTGAGGATGGTTTTGATAAACTGATTACAAGTACAGTATTAGAATACGATGGTGACAAATTCCAATCTATGATTTTAAAGCATACAATCTACACGTAAGATCATAAAACGCTAAAACCAAGCATTAAGCCAAATCAACCAATTCAAGACTATGTTAATCTAACAAGTTTGATCCACGGTAGTTTTACAAATTTGTTAACAATCAGACCCAAGTTTCTTTTCAAAATTAAGTTTCTTAAGAAATGGTCAATACAAATGATAATCATCCATAGACAAAATGGTTATAATTAGTTGAATGATACTAACCCTTTTGACCTATGATATCATCAACAACTAACCAAACTTGATAAACAAATGTAAAAAAATACACAAGTACAAATGGTTCTTATACATAGCAAGAAATTGATCAAAACCATAATCAAAACCAAACAATCCTCATATCATAGACATCAACCAAACAAGTGAAAAAAGGAACTAGCACTCATGGCAAACAAAGTCACAATCTTAGAAAGTTTGAAGCTAGTAAACATGATTAAAAGGTCTTACAAAGGGTGTAATAGATTATAAATGACAAGTCTTTGATTCCTGAAAGATTGGTGATGATTCCTCATGTTTAACCCTTAAAATTATGCCTCCTTTAATCTCCAAGTATTCCTTCGTTTTATGTGGTTTGTTAGTGGTGTAATGGTGGTTAGAAATTAGCCTTTATAATATAAGAGGAGGTTTCATATGTGTTGTCATGTTGTTGTGTGTATAAGCGGAGGTTTCATGTGTGTGTAGATGTAGATTGATGCCAAAAACACTAGCCAAAATGGTATATTTAAGCTTGTACATGGACTTTGGTCATTAAATGCATAATTTGGGGGCTAAGGTTCATAAAAGTGACAAATATTTGAGCAAATGAGGTGACTTGATCGGACTCGGGGCATCATGACACTTAATTCTTCATTAGATTTGACTTGGGGAGCACTCTAAGGGCCACAACCGCGGCTAACATTTGCAGCCACAGTTGGCACAGCCTGCGGCTGACAATTGTAGCCATGGCTAAACTCATTAGGGTTGTAGCCGCGACTAGGCTTCTTAACCGGAGGCTGACATTAGTTGGCCATAAATGGTCAAAAGCAAACTTGCGGATTTTTCTTTCCTCTTCGCGTGGCAGCTTGAATCAAGTCAATCCGAGTTCGTATGCTCAAGTTATGACCAAAATAGTGGAGGTGTGTTGGGAACAATGAGACATCAAATATTTCTTCGTTTTAGCTTATTTTCTTCACTTTTTCCTCATTTTCCATTACGTGAGCTTCTATGAACCTAAAATAGCAAATTTACTTCATTAAGTATCACAAGTTCATAAAAGTAACCAAAATATAAGCATAAAAAGCATGATAACGCGACTAAAACATGTTACGTTTGAGTGTTATCACATCCACACTAAGGTCACCAAATTGTATAACACATAATTCATCATTAAAAGCAATAGCACGTGTACATTTACCGTCAAGAAATTTTCTTTTTAATATGATCCCATGCATCCTTAGCAGTGATAGGGTTTGCCTCAATGAGCCTACATTGAAGAGCTTCAGAGAGAGTTAACTTGCTCCATGACTTAACAATGGGATCGGCTATTATCCCTTCAACTGTTGGTGGTGGAGTAGTAGATGAGCTAGCGGAGTCTCCTTTGAGGTGCTTTAGAACACCAAAGTTTTCACAGTAAATTTTGAAGAAGTAACACCAAGACGTAATTCAGCTTGTCTACATCAAGCTTCACGGGAACTAAACTTGTGATGTTATTCAAAACATATAATTTATCGGTTTGGAATAGAGTAGGAGGTGTAGTAGAATTGGTCAACTGGTTATGGTGTTTTAGGGTTTCAGAGGTACTACAAAATGAAGGGAAGTGGGACGATTGTTTATGGTTAAGATTAGAAAAAATAGGCGAGAATCGTATTCGCTTTTGATACCATGTAAACTAATATTATTGCCTTAGAGTAGGGATCTAATGAGAAGAATTATTTAAATGAGAAGAGTGAGAAATAATTGTAGCCACATATTTCAAATAAAGAAAAAAATAATAGGGAGATGCATCTATTTTATAGATACATCTAATATTTGTGGTTGTAGTTTCTTCTCATTCTTCTCATCTTAGTTATATTTCCTATTTGATCCTGCCTCTATTGCCTTAATCAATATACGGAGTACTATAGTCTCTATATTACATAATTATCGGCTAAGAGACTAAGCCTAATAATATGCTATACATCATCGATATTCGTTAACATATATATATATATAGGGAAGGGATCCAGTAAGAAGAAAAACTAAAATGAGAAGAATAAGAAGAATTTCTAGCCACACATTTTAAATAGGGAAGATTTTTTAAGGGAGATGCATCTATTTTAATAGATGCATCTGAAATGCTGTTTTGTGGTTTTCTTCTTATCATTCTTATTTTAATTTTTCTTCTTATTTGATCCTAACTATATATATATATATATATATATATATATATATATATATATATATATATATATATATATATATATATATATATATATATATATATATATATATAAGTGGCGTACCTTCCCTGCGCCTGACGGCAAATGTTCCTAGCGGCATACCATTAACGATATGCGATGGTAGAGTGGTGGTGGTGGTGTAGTGGTCCGTGGTGTAGGGGGTTTTGTGGTGTGCGGTGGTGGTTGATAGATGTGTGAAGAGAGAGCATTTTGTATGTGTTTTTTTGAGTAGTTTGTTGTGATAAAAGAATATTAAATATGCCTTTACATATGTCTCTCTCTCTCATTTGACCATTTCACTTTTTCACTTTTCCACTTTGACTGTTTTTCCATTTTATGTAGTATAGATATATATATATATATACACTAGTTTTCGAAGCCCGCCCAATGGGCGGGCATGTCTTATAATTATCGTTGGCATAATTTGCTATAGCGAAATTATCGTTTTGAAAAATAAGTTAACGGAAAATAAGATATACCCGTACCAAATTTTTTATTTAATCTTGTAAAATGCTAAATTCTCAATCGTTGTAAGCATCAGCATATCCAAGTGTTGTAAAACACTTAAATACTAAACATGCCAAAGAGTAACTCAATTATGAAATTATCACTAAATTTTAATAATGATATAACCCAATAAGTTTATTGACCGACACTTGGCCATGAAATAGAAAAAGTAAATAAAAAAATCGGGATAGTGGTTCTTACCACTTACATTTAGATAGTAAATTCTAGTTCATCTAAACACTCTTAATAGCTATTGCCTCACAACTCATATTCGGATGTGACGAAGAAAACTAATCAGATAACCAATAAGTTGGTCACCATTCCTAAAAGTGAATAAATGATTTTAATATATGTCATTGCTACCTGCTAATAGGATTTGCATAACATTATTCCAGTGAACTAAACAATTAGTGTTAATGCCACATTCCAAAATGGCAATGAATTCGGTTTTCATACAACATCAGATGTATCTATCAGTATAAACAACTATTAGTTTATAACCACACTCTGATATGATAACATCATTATAACTTTTCTTGTTTTTTTGTTCTTTACCCGTAATAAAGATTATTTGTACATCAAAATCATTTCAAATCACAAAAACCCTCAGTAGGGAAGGTAGTTTACTTCTAAGACTCAAGTGGTCAAATGGTATCAAAATGGGTTGGGTGGGTTGAGTAAATGGTCAAATGGGATACTCTTTAAGTGCGGTTCGAAATAGGTTAAGCAAACCACACACATTTTTAGATCAAGGTAAACAACGTATTACCACATAGAGGTTCCCATTACAAAACTATAAAGTATATCATGAATCTATGACTAATTGATTTGCTGAGGGCTAAAAACCATAGATACATTCACCTTCCGATTATGAATAATTCAACATCCTTGTATAGTTCTGCTGCATAGATGCGCTAGTGAAACACAAATGAAACTCAATAAAAGCTTATAAGTAATTAATATTAATACCTTTTAACTACATCTGTTTTAAATGTGAAATAGTACCACTCCGGTTTCATGGTTGACACAGGTCATGTTGACATGAGAATGGAAACGAACAGTAGAAGGCTTATCTGGATAATCTTTGTCACAAAATAGCTTCAACTGGTAGATAGGCCCTTCGTGTACAGACTGAAGACCTACAAAAACAAAGTTATTAGACGCTGTGAGTTTAATTATCACATTATCAGATGTTTGTATGTATTAGGCTAAGAAAACTGATAAATAAGGTGACCAAACATGACATTGTTGCAAAATACAAATTGAGAAACCTCAAGTTAAATGAGAGAAAAAACAAAAAAAAAGTCTTTCAAATTAGACTGAAAGAGGGTAAATTAGGTAGCTGTAATTTTACACTTTGATAGTAACACAAATCCAAACTGCCAAAGAAATGCTCAAGATGTCAATCCCAGTAAAACCATTAAACCTCAGATTAAGAAGACGAAAGAAAGAAAGAGAAAAAAGTTACATTGTGAGGGCCAATGGTGGTTCGTGTCGATGGTCGCATATAAATGTCATCACCATCATCCATTTCATAACCGACAATCCTTAACGCTAATGATGATGTACTATATGGTATGTCTTTGTATCGTTACAGCATCCACACCAAACGATCTATATCAAGTCATAATTTATAAATATTATTTTGTTGGAAAGCGTTTCCTAATACATCACACCCAAAAACTTAAACCAATATGATCTGATCACTTTATAAAAACAATACACCCAATGCTTATGGATAGAGTTATTTTGTTGTATCTTGCAGTCTAAGGTCGGTAGTTTTTCACTTTTTTAAAACCCATAATACACTTACAGAGTGCACATGAAGTCCATGATTGAGAAGCATAGCACTCGATGGCTCAATTTCCTTCACACACGTAGGCGATGATACCACATTTGTTCGGCGCCCATTCAGTTCAGGTCCTTTCAGGCCCAAAATTCAGTAGTCACAGCCCCTATTTCAGGCTCAAATTCCACACCGAGTTCAGTCCCCAACTTGGCCCCTTTCAGCCTCAACTTCAGCCAAAAAAAAATACATCTATGTCCTATTTCAACAGCTACGCCGACCCATGTCAGCCCCCAACCCATTTCATTGTCGACAGTGTTCAACATGATGGTTATAGAAAAAATGCAGAATTGCAGTTAAAAGTTTTAGCAGCATACCACGCAAACTTTCAAACTCTTGCTCCTCATCATTGTGTCAAAATCTTTGGTCACTTCTATGCCCTTCTCTTCCTTTCGTAAGCACCATCAAGGACCCTGCAAAATATAGGTTTGATTTAAAAGAACAAAAACCGGTTGACAACAACTATAGCAGAAATAAGGGGTGTTCTAAATTTCTCATAGAAAAGATTAGTTTACTATTTCCACAATAGTTTCCCTCCCTGCTGAACGATCTTGGAGAAAGCCAATGCCTCTAGCCCTCTTGTTGCAACGTCAGACGGGATAACGCTACCGCGTCGTTCGGGGTCAAAGGAACTTCCTTTCGTCTGCAAGTTTTTTTTCAACACCCTAGGCAAAGGAACCTAATCGGTTGTAGTGTAGTATTAGGGTAAGCCACGGTATTGGATATCGTCTCTAGGGGAATAGTGTCGTTAGGCTGAAGTGTATGTCGATTTAAGTCTAAATGTGAGGGATGATTATTTTTGTATTTTTTATATTTTATGAATCTCGGTTTTGGAGGGTAGGGTGGAATTAGTTGCTAGTCAACTATCCCAAAAGATACTAACTAAATTATAGGTCTACCAGGAACGTGAAGCGTATCTACTTATGATGTATTACTCCTTGCTAGATATCCAATTCTACCTACTGAATTGTCACGTCCTATTGATGGTTGAATTGTCACGTCCTTATTCTTAACGCGTTGTGTTTCTAAGGGCGTAAGGTGTGCATCCCTAACTCTTTGAAGTCACCTTTAAGTGTATACACTAAATTCCACTAAGTCATAATAAACTAACTTTAAGGTTATCTTTGGGTTTAGTAAACGAAATCCACTAAGTCATTCATAAACTTTCAAAGATTTATCAAGTATTAAACACAACGATAGCCTACCGCACTCCTAAGCCAATCACAATTAAGATAAGAGACAACCAATCAAACAAGAGACAGTAGGATGCAAGAATTATAAACTAAACCAATTAGACTCATTGAAATTGTCACACCCCTAATGATGAAGATAGACACAAGCATCCCTAAGAAATCAATAAGATCTAATTAATTACATACAAGTTTCATACAATCATAAGTAAACACTAGGTGAATTAGCCAAGCATATTTAATGAAGAGCAAGCAGCAATCATGATAATTGAAGACATACCATAGGATTGGATAATCAAACAAACCATTACACGATGTTTATAGAGTGTTTATAACCCTTTAATTTGCTGGAAAAACACCTACCTAAACCCTGGAATCGGACTTAGGGTTTAGGGCTTACAAAAAGTGAAGTTATAATGTTATATTTATAGGCAGATTTTCTGTCGGCAAAGAGTGACGGCGTCACACCTATAGACTGACGGTGTCATGACCATTTTTTCACCAAACTTTATATTTTCTCGTTCCGGTCGCGTGGGCTTTTGAATCACCTAAATCCGAGTTCGTATGCAAAAGTTATGGCCAAAACAGTATCAGCTACTTCGCGCGCAGGTTGCAGCTTGTGGTCGGCGTCCCTTATGGTTGTGACGCCGTCCGACTCATCTCTTACGCCGTCGGATCAAATCTAGGGCGTCTGCGTTGTTGGGGGACGCCTCTCTTTTAAACCTAAGCCGTCACTTGATATAAGCAATTTGGCTACTGAGCCGTCACAAAATGTGTACACGGCGTCGCAGTTAAGCATTGACGCCGCGCTTCGTTCCATCAGCCTGAGTGTCTCGATTCTTGACTTTGGCCATTTCCTTCGGATATTCGCCCTTTTCGTCCAAATAAGTGCCATTCCAGCATTTTGCCTTCAAGAGACCTAAAAGTGAAAAGGAACGATATTAAGTAATAACGGATACAAAAGTGATCAAATAAGGGCTTAAACGACCCCTCAAAAGGGTACATTTTAAAACCTTATCAAATATCCCTACACTTGGTATTTGCTTGTCCTCAAGAAATTATGCTTTTAGCCAATTAATTTATAATTTATGGGTCATGAAGCATTGGTTTTAAACACCACAACACATATAAGACCCGCAAAAGTCATAACAAGCACGGAAATTACATACTAGCACCTCACATGGGTGTTTGGATACTCACATCTCTCGGGTGTATATGAAATATCTCCAAGTGGAAATGGAAGATAGACACTCATTAACCGGTCCATAGATTACCATAGGCTTGAGAATAGATCAAACCTCCATCGCTTTGGCGAAAGCACCTAGGAAAGACTATCAAAGAGGTCTTTTAAAGGGTTGTAACGTTAGGCTTACGGTAGGGAAACAAAGGTTTTGTGGGATAGGCAATTTAGTGGTGGCAAGTCAAAAATCTTTATGTTACAAGCATACGAAGAATGGCGTTGCTAAGCCAAGACTCGACATTCTAAACTCTAGATGACTGAAACAAACAAACATAAATTTAAAGATAGATGTAGGATGGTAGCCCGTATGTTTGTTTGTTTTTGTTTTTGTTTTTTTTTTTTTTTTTTTTCATACATTTTTACTCTACCATCCTCTACGGTAACATCAAAATGATAGGGATTTATATGCACATCCCTACACTTGATTTTTTATTACTCTAACACTAACTTGACCCGAATTGAAAAGATCAAAACACTTGGGGTACATTATTACGCAAATAAGGGAATTTAACGTTCCCTTCCAGTCATTAAACTTTAAATTTTCCCATGAGTCCCAATCGTCCCAAAACTGTATACAAGGATATGACTCGACTTAGCAACTCATGCAAGCAACTAGATAATTGAACTAAGGGTTTAGGGTGATAACAATAATGCACTAAAAGTGAGTGCATACAAGGTAGGCTAAGGCGATTTGGGTGTACATTTGGGGGTGGGGTGTAAACAATGCTCTTCATTGATATTCTGAAAAACCGAAACATCACGAGAACCGCGAAAAGGATAGGCTCTGAGGGGTTAACTAGGGGTATCGTGTACTAAAGATGAGTACAACGCAAAGGTGTGGGGGATTACTCAACCGATGTGGAAGAAGTAATTATATTACGGGTATCAAACAAGGGTTATCCTAATGCCTCTTATCATTTATGTTATTCCTAACTACACCAGTGTAGTCTTACTAGCGATCTCGGAATGCATCACAAAACAAGTTCTAGAATCTATTATACTACCGTTTCACACTCTAAGCATTAAAGATGAATGCTTTAATTCCTACTAATCTAAGGCGATCCTCACATTTTGGGTGGAATTTAGGTGGTAAAGGGTTTTTTGTGCTAGTCATGCAACTTCTATCCGTGAGACGCTTTTGTTAAGACTAATGACCCACTCCTATATGTCATGAAAAATTTTAAATTTGGTGCCAAAATTACCCTAACCGACATTTTCTCATGGTTTATTACACAAATACAATTGGACAAAGCAAATAATCAAGGATAAGCATAGTTTCAAAGTTCCCCTTTTATTTTCCCTCCCTACACTTAAACTGAACATTGTCCCCAATGTTCCCCGAAAGTATCAAAGTTATGATAATAGAAGGTAATTAAAAACAAAAGAAACTAATACTCCCCTGATTAGCTCGGTAGGATCCATGTGTGAAGTAGTGGTTAAATCTTTCTTCAAGAAGAGTGTTTGCGTGAAAAGCTCCTTCCAAATTTATGTATCTTCTTCTTGATAAATAAAACCTGCACACTTTTAGAAAACAAACAACCCAACGCATCAAACCGAACAAAGAAAAATCACAACAAGATGTAATTCCAGACTTAAATAAGATATAATGCTTGTGGAATGGATGTTTGCAGATTTTCTGAAAAATTAAGACCTGGAAAATTCCAAAAATTTATAAGTAGCACAGAAAACGAGAAAAAGTAATCAGTTGTTTCTGCTCCTTCCTGACGCCGTCAGGTTTCGACCCTGACGCCGTCAGGTTTCGACCCTGACGCCGTCAGGTTATCCTGACAGAAACAGATCTGCGATTTTCTGGAAAAAATTCTGGAAAATTTACATCTTTAGAATCTGAAAATATTTCCTGCAAAACATCCATTATGACTCGATACAAGCATTTGACTAAAACAAACACACATGTATATCTTTTTAATAAGCGTTATTCTCATGTTCTCGTTTCTTTTGAAAACGTGTGTAATCCTCCCTACACTTATCCTTTATGTAAAATACCTTTATATGTAATTAAGATGAGGTTAAAGACAAAATAAAGCATTTTTACAAATTTAAACATGAGAATAAACAATCACTAAAAGATATACGACACACAAATAAAAATAAAAACAAATACACATGGTTCCTCCCAGAAGCGCTTGTTTTTGTTCGAGTCACGAGCCTGACTCTACCCTTATTTAACGGATAAGGGGAGGTTTTCCCTACACTTTAGCTTAAGTGCGGGTGATAGTAGCGATACACACCCTTAGGGTGGAAATTTGCTACGTGAGGAGAGGGTGATGGGTAATTTATATGCTCAAAGGGGTGTGCTCCATTCATTATAACCTTACCTAAGTCTATTGGTGTAGCGGGTGAATCAAATCTCTCCTAAAAATGGATCATCTTCTATCAACTTCAAAGAATTTCTTTTAAGGATCCATCTTGACTAATAAACCCGGTTTAAACCCATAGGTTCTTGTTATCAACCATGAATGGGTGATATAGTGTGTAAGTCATGGGTACTCCTATATTAGCTTCCATTCTACATGGACTAGAGTCTACCACCTTTATCAAACAACTACCCGGATTATTTATTTTGATGGGTGGATTGGGGCCTAATTCAATTCCAAGATTCACATCTAAAGACGGAAAATTGGGAAAAGTTTTTGGTTGAGGCTCCGGTTCATCAAAATCAGGAACTTCCCTAAGACTAAGAGAGAGGTCCTGACGACAAGCATCTAAACCTACATTCTCTAGTGGCATTTGGTCCAAAGGTTCTATATCAATCGGGGTTCCTATAGTATCTTCTACTTCTTTCGGGGTAAGTTATAGGGCTTGCGTGCTCTTCAAGTGATGGTAGAGCCTTGTGGGCTTGAGTTTTCCACCCCATTCTCCATTATATCTAAATCTCCTAAATGTTCATCATGTGTTTTAGTATGATCTTCCCAATACACTCCTAAGCATCTAAAATCCTTCTTTGGCCATTTCAAATTCTTGGTCCGATTCATAAGAATTGTTCTCAAAAATTTACCACTATGTTCATTGCCTAAAGGTTCCTCCGTGTGTCATATGTTTGAAAATCTATCCCACACATGCACTAGGTATTTTAGCTTCAACCATCTCACAATCTTTTTCGGTTTAGTTTTCATGTTCTTAAAAACTAGGTCTTTTTGATCATGATGCCTAAGGTTGATAATCCTCTTATCCATTTCCTCAAGTTGTGACAAGTGTTTTACTTAGGAGGCTTTTCCCAAAATTTTTCCAGAGGGTCTCACTAAAAGGAGTTGATTCTAACAATGATCGTTGAATAGAAGCCATACAAGCACAAAATTTATCAAACTCATCCAACCTTACACCCGTCTCCTTTTGGATATCTCTAAGTTTACTCACTAATTCATTAGAAACAATAAAAACGAAATCCAATCTTCGAAATTCAATTGTTCCTCATTTGTTAATGATTCAAATGCAATTGAAACTTGCCATAGCGACAAATGAAAGGGTTTTACGAACACAAACACAAAGAAGGGGTATAGACTACAAGGAAGCTAATAAAAAGAAAAAATATCACTTGATAGGAATCTTGTGAGTAGACCTAAACAAGATATAAATCAAGCCTAAACAATAACTAGTCCGCGCTCCAAAAAACTTGATAACGCTACAGCCGCGTTGTTCGGGTCAAAGGAACTTCTTTTCGTCGAGCAAGTTTTTCAACAACCCTGGCATTGAACCTAATCGTTGTAGTGTAGTATTAGGGTAAGCCACGGGTATTGATATCGTTCTCAGGGGAATAGGTGTCTAGGCTTAAGTGTATGTATTCGATTTAAGTCTAAAGGTGAGGGATGATTATTTTTTGTATTTTTATATTTTATGAATCTCATTTTGGAGGGAGGGTGGAATTAGTTGCTAGTCAACTATCCTAAAAGATACTAACTAAATTATGGGTCTATCAGGAATGTGAAGCGTATCTACTTATGATGTATTACTCCTTGCTAGCTATCCAATTCTACCTACTGAATTGTCACGTCCTATTGATGGTTGAATTGTCACGTCCTTATTCTTAACGCGTTGTGTTTTCTAAGGTCGTAAGGGGTGCATTCCCTAACTCTTTGAAGTCACCTTTAAAATGTAGTAAACAAATCCACTAAGTCATTCATAAACTAACTTTGAGGTTATCTGTTGGTTTAGTAAACGAAATCAACTAAGTCATTCATAAACTATCAAAGATTTATCAAGTATTAAACACACCGATAGCCTAGTCGCACTCCTAAGCCAATTACAATTAAGATAAGAGACAGCCAATCAAACAAGAGACAGTAGGATGCAAGAATTATAAACTAAACCAATTAGACTCATTGAAATTGTCACACCCTAAAGATGAGATAGAGCCCAAGCATCACTAAGAAAATCAATAAGATCTAATTAATTATATACAATTTTCATACAATCATAAGCAAACACTAGGTGAATTAGCCAAGCATAATTAATGAAGAGCAAGCAACAATCATGTAATGAAGAAATACCATAGATTGGATAATCAAACAAACCATTACACGATGTTTATAAAGTGTTTGAAACCCTTTAAGTTGCTAGAAAAACACCTACCTAAACCTTAGAATCGGACTTAGGGTTTAGGGCTTACAAAAAGTGTAGTTAATAATGTTATATTTATAGGCAGAGGTTCTGTCGGCAAAGAGTGACGGCGTCACACCTATAGAGTGATGGCGTCATGACCATTTTTTCACCAAACTGTAGATTTTCTCGTTCCGGTCGCGTGGGCTTTTGAATCACCTAAATCCAGTTCTTATGCAAAAGTTATGGCCAAAACATTATCAGTTACTTCGCCGGCGCAGTTTGCGCTTGTGACGGCGTCACCTTATGGTTTGTGACGCGTCGAATTCATCTTCTAACGCCGTCTGGATCAAATCTAGGGCGTCTGATTTGTGACGCCCTACTCTTTTAAAACCCGAAGCCGTCAACTTGATATTAAGCAATTTGGGCTACTGATCCGCACAAAATGTGTACGACGGCGTCGCAGTTAAGGCATGACCCGTCGTCTTCAGTTCCAGTAGCCTGAGTGTCTCGATTCTTGACTTTGGCCATTTCCTTCGTATATTCGCGCCTTTTCGTCCAAATAAGTGCCGTTACAGCAATTTGCCTTCAAGAGACCTAAAAAGTGAAAAAGGAACGATATTAAGTAATAACGGATGCAAAAGTGATCAAATAAGGGCTTAAACGACCCCTCAAAAAGGTACATTTTAAAACCTTATCAGTACGCGTTATAAAAAGCCAATGTAGTATTTCGATAACCTTTCCTTCTATTTACCAATAATACAGATCCATACGTGTGGTACATACCAATACTGAAAAATAGAGCGACAAATACACGAACAGTACCAGCATCAAAATCAAGTGTCTTAGGCACATGTTTCTTCCTGCACATCATTTATATCCATAAGAATATAACCATCTAATCACAACATACGCAATAGCTGAAAAGATTTATTGTCATAAGAAAAAGAAAGAAGAGAAAAGAAGGATAACCACATTGGCCAATACTAATAGCGACATCATGGTCGGTCCGTCTATCAACTCGGATCAAATAAATGAGACCATTTTCAAACAACAGTGGATCACCTACACTTTCAAAAAAAATTACAGTACGAAAGAATGCCTAAACATACATAAATCATGAACATTCATAGTAACGTAAGTATAATGTTAATCTTAACCAGAGTAACATTGTTGGTAACACCATAGCTTATACATAAGAAAAAATATATTTAGAGATTATAGGTGGCAAAGTTGGGTAGAAACAACGTACCAGGTAACTTGTTGGGTTTTCTCATAGGAACGAATTTAGCACCAATGGCCAATGCTATTGGAGGACCAAAAATGAATCCTCTTACTTCAACGACTGCATTATAACAGCAAAATCAAACAATATTATCAGTTTATCAATCAGTAATTCGCAGTGGACAAGTAAAAAATATTCAACTACAAATATAAATCAACATGTTGATATAGAATATAATGCAAGCTTTTAAATCAAATACCGAGATAAGAGCATAAGCCCTTCACAGCTTTCTGAAAAAAATTTGATTTATGTGGGACTATTAAATTTACAATACATCTTCTTGAGATGGCAGAATTTACAGAGAACTGAAAATCTAAAATTTTGAATTAAACCCAATAAACGTGACTTTTAGATATGTACCAAATGGCCTAGTGTCAAGTCTGAAAAAATCACATTTCTATGTTGTCAAGTTCAAAAAAATGAAGAAAAACTACTCAACATATTAATTGATGCTTGAAGGAACATCCATATTGACTAAGGGGCTGTTTACTTTGCACTTAATGAGGTTTTAGTGGAAGGGTCCGGGTCCACATAGCCATATCTTGACGTTTCTTTTTCTACGTTTTAGATATGAGCCTCTATTTTGGGAGGGGGTAAAAAACTAGGGTCTCTCCAACCAGAGGCTTATATGTATTGTTTTTTATTCTACTTTACAAAAGTACCCTCATTATATTCTCTTTCATCTATCAATATTAACCACTATCTCCACATCTCATATCTCATACCTCCAATCCTCTTTTTCTCTCAAACCTTCTTCACATCTTTTTGTCGTAGATTATATGTGAATTAGAGATTATCTAAATTAGAGATTTTCTCACACTAATCTTGGACATCAACAGACCGAATGGTTTTGTTCTTGTGTTTCTAAAACATTTTTTTTGTTTTTTTACTTTTCAAATTACTTTGTACCTACAAAAGTTTTGATTTCTGGTTGTATCTTTGAATTTGAATGGTTATCATGGTTATATGATGTTGGGTTTCTTTTTGTTTCTATATTGCACATTTGTTTAAAGATTGGTTATGAAATGATAAGATATATGGTGGGTTTCGTTTTGATTTTTAAATGGGTTTTGTATAGAGTGAATTTGATTTCTTATTCGAATTTTATATGGATTCTGTGACATTTAATTATGATGTTGTTGGTTTCTTTTCGTGTGATTAAGATCCACACTTCGTTCTACACAATTTTTGGAACCAAGGGTATAGTAGTCATTTAGGTACTTCATGTCCTTTGGTAAGGATAGAAAAAGAAACAATGTTTGTTCTTCTCCATTTAGATGTGTATGCCAAACCAGATGACCCTGCCGATTCAGCACTTAATGTCAAAATAAAAGAAACAGCCCCTAAGATGGTAACATGAGCATGGTAAGCTAAAATAAAAAAAGTATTTCACTTTGAACTGCCATGCTTAGATAACTAATATGGTAACACGTTTGAGCTTCAAATTAACACAAATAACCTGTGTCATCAGAGGCGGAGACACCACCGTTTGTAACCACTGCCGTCGACGTGCGTGGGAAGTGATGATTTTGTTACAGATTTGGGATGGTGATTTTACTGGATGATCACTTCCCCTGAATTTGAGCTCCTTCCATCTTTCACGCATATATTCCGCAATCTGGAAATTTCATTAGACAAAGATATCAGAAAAGTACTACCAAATCGCCATCAGATACTGATAGAAAAAGAGTAGATGACAACTGACATTTTCAACAAACTGTACCTCCTGGCTCTTTGTCACAACAGGTTCACTAAGGCCACTAACTCGCTCAAACATGGCAATGGCTTATGAGCATATCAGCTTGAGCTTATGACCTAAAATAAGTAATTAGCAATGAAGCATGTACAATAAATAAAGACATACCCAAGGCTAGTCTTTCTAGCTCCGTGCCTACTTTAATTTTGCCTGCATGCAATCTTTCATTACCAAGGCGTCTATTTTGTTTCTTTTGAATTTACAGTTTTATCAAAAATGATTTTTCTCACAAGATTATCGAATTAAAAAGCAGTTTTCTCATACCACGTGATTTTGTATTTTTCATAATCCATATGGCGGTGAGCGCAGTCATTATCACGAAGAAGGAAACAACTGTTGCTATTACTGGAACAATATATTTGTTACTCTTCTTCTTTGCACCCATACTGTCATCATCGTAACTTCATAAAGGGAACAAACGTCAAATACATAATCTGTTTTTAGTTTCAAAAGTTCAATCACGGTTTTTGAAATTGGCAGCAAACCTCAATGACAATGATTCCGTGCGTGACTTTTCTAGGAGCTCTACTGGAAGTGGACCAATGAAATGATTTCCTTTTAAATTGCTATAACAAACAGTAGGTAAGTAACTTTGTGCCGTATAACTAAAACTTTGATGCTAGCTCAAGGGGAAGGTAACTTACAGGACCTTGAGGTATCTCAGTTCAGCAAGAAACTTAGGAACTTTTCCTGTTAAGTTGTTGTTGGACAAATACCTGGAAAAGGAATTGAGAAAATAGGAGATAAATTTGTGGACACTTTTTAAATTTTACCTTTATTTATCTCCCTTCCATTATATATTCACTTACAAAGTATTTATCATTGTAAGATTAGCTAATCCATGATGAATTTCTCCATTCAATCCACTGGCAGATAGGTTCCTGATTTCAGATTATTTTGTAAACCGTGAATAAGTTATTGCAATCAGAACTGAGAATTTTAACTTGAAAATTTGCAAAGTTGTATCATTACAAGAATAATATCCTAGAAGACTCGGTATTATTGTAGCTGCATCTGACACCATCCCACGCAAATTCCCATGGAGCACATGGATCTCCGCCAGTGTCTTGTTACTCTGTAAGTTGACTTTATGCTCCACATTGCACCAGCTATTATCCATTAATAATACAAGTATACAACAGAAAGGCTTTAAAACATGTGAAACAGTTTAGTTGGCAAAAAAGAAGGCATAGAAGATACGAAGATGGTTTTATCTTTGGCATTGTAAGAGCAATATCAGCTTGAGCTTATGACCTAAAATAAGTAATTACCAATGAATCATGTACAATAAATAAAGACATACCCACATTCCCATAATGACAAATGGCTTGTTAGCAAAAAAGAAGGCATAGAAGGTACGGAGATGGTTTTATCTTTTGCATTGTAGCGAGCAAGTAATGAAGTCAGCAAACATGACATATACTTCAAGTTCTGCACGAATGTTACAAACTTCTTCATCTCTTCCATCTTTAGTCTGTTGTGAAGCGTTTAGAGCATCCCTGAGACAAAACTTTTTGCAGAAGAAGTATTCACAAAGAAACAATCTAACGCAAATTCATATTTAATACCAATTTGAATTATATGTACCTCTCTTTGACGTATTGCTGATTTTGTATTTTTCATAATCCATATGGCGGTGAGCGCAGTCAATATCACGAAGAAGGAAACAATTGTTGCTATTACTGGAACAATAAACTTGTTACTCTTCTTCTTTGCACCCATACCGTCATCATCGTAACTGCATAAAGGGAACAAACTTCAAATACATAATCTGTTTTTAGTTTCAAAACTTCAGTCACGGTTTTCAAAAATTCATCTGTCATATTAATATTCAAATTAAGAAAAAAAAAGTTAAACATGGAAAACATATCTCTACTGCAGCTTTCAACGCATACCAAATTAGAAGAATATCAGTGTTATCGTCGATGCATAACTGACTTCTCCTTTTCGCATTGGCATAAACTTATGCAAAAATTCCCGCAATGACGCCGTTACAGACACATATCTTACATGCACAAATACAAAATAAGAAAATCCAAACTCACATTACCTGTGCAAGCAAACTTGAATCTTGCAGTGCCAATTCATGGTTGCAAACCTGTGATTAAGAAAACACAAAAATAGTAAACAACATTAGAAGAGATTGTGAGGAAAAAAAGGGATATTAGGGTTTTTGAGAAAAAATATATTATGAATGAAGTGAAGATTTTTTTTACGTATATTCTTTTAGGTTACCTAAGTTAAGGAAAAGATATGTATAATAAGTTTTTAAAAAGATAATTGCTTAATACTACCTCCGTCCCACAAAAACTGTCCACTTTGACTTTTTTAGGTCATTCTTTTACAACTTTGACCTTAAATATTATCGTTTACGTTGTACAACACTTGATAAAAAATATATGAATGGATTGAGATTTAAATGTATGTTCATTGGTATGATTTTCATAAAATATTGTATAACGCAAACAAAAATATTTAAGGTCAAAGTTGAAAAAAAAGACTAAAAATAATCAAACTGGACAGTTTTTATGGGACGGAGGGAGTATAATTTTTGTAGATAAATTGTATTTAGTATAGGATTCCAATATAATTATAGGCATTTATAGATTATAATATGCAACATAATTATCAAAATAATTTGTTGCCTAAGTGGTAAACACACAAGTTATTTATCCAAATGACCAAGGTTCAATCCTTGCAAGGCCCCTTTTTTATAAATAATTTTCAAAAATATTTATTAAAAATCCGAAATTTACAAAAAAAAATTATTAAAAATCCGAAATTTATATAAAATCTAATTAAATTAAAAAATTAGTTAGGTGGATAAAAAATTGCTTAGTTGGACAACAAATGCTTATGTGGCATGAAATTTGATTATTTGGCATTGAGGTGGCATTAATGCCAAATGTCTCATGTTATATATAATATAGAGATATGGGCATCATAATACCCCTCCTGTTTTTTTTTTTTTTTTTTTTACTTTTAATTTTTTTTAATAATGTTTCTAAAACTATGAAACTGAAATTACAGAACAAAAAATATAAAGTTTAACAAGTCAAAAATATTAAACTGGAAAAAATACAGAATATAAAATGACAAAAACCTGTGTTATACCATTTGCAAAAAGATAAAATAGAGATGAGGATGGTAAAATGTGAAGGGAGTATTGATACATTACTACAAAATAGTAACATACTTTATATTTACACACTTTATAGTGTGAAGAATCAAAAAGTTCACATTAATATGTGTGTGAACTAATTAGATGTAACAAATATTTTCACACTTTTATGTGTGAAGATTTGTGAATATTTTTCACGTTTTTAAGTGTGAGGTTTTTAAAACAACTTTTCAAACTTTCTAGTGCGATAATTTTGATTTTAAAATAATTTTTCACACTTTTAAGTGTGAGATTGAAATTTTTTACACTTTTTGAGTGTGAGTATTTTAAAACAATTTTTACACTCTTAAATATGAATATCTTTAAAAGAAAGTTCGCGGTTCATAAGTATGAAGAAAAAAGAGTGTAAAAATGACAAATTTGTTGTAGTGATAGTAGCACCGTCATCAAACATAAGTTGAATTTACTCACCACACTAAGAGTTCGGGGTGCCGTTGAGCCAAAGCCTAGCGCCAAGCTAGCAACCCAAAATGATGAACAGCGCACGGTTACGGAGGTCGCGCCAACGGTGGTCGTGCCGTTAGCACCAGCCAGCGCCATTCATTTTTTTATTTTTTATTTTTTTTTGAACGTTTGGCAACGAAAAACTTTGAATTTTCGAATGTTTGTAAATGGCTATTTAGCCAAAAATAACACATTTTCCAATTTTTTACCCCTAAAAATTCTATAAATACTTTCTTATTCTATCATTTTCACAAACTTTTTCAATTTAGTTTCTACTTCAATAATACTTACTTTTCTTCCAACTATGGATCCAAACAATCCCAACAACACCTCCACCTATGACCATTATGATGTTTACTTTCAAAATGATCCGGAGCGATATACCATGGTTATGTGGCGTATGAAAAATTTCTAGGTTTGTGTGACCAAGAAGCCGGGGGATCGGGATCGGCTATTAAGAGGACGAGGTTATACATATCACGTGATCAAGAAGAGGTGGAACAACGTCTAATCGACGACTATTTGGCAACGGTGACACTCATCCTAAGTACACATAATAGAAGTTTAGGCGAAGGTATCATATGAGATCTACACTTTTTAATAAAATAGTCAACGATATCTTAAGCTATGATGTTTAACCTCTTCTCGAGTACTTTTATTTTTTAGACAACATTACGATGCTACCGGTCATTTAAGTGTTGGTCCTCTTTTGAAGTGCACATCTGCCATCCGCCAACTGGCGTACGACACTGCACCTGATGCGTTTGATGAGTATTTGCAAATTGGTGAACGTTGTTCATGACAATGTTTAGAGAACTTTACTAAATGCATACATATTTTATACATTGAAAAGTATTTAAAAAAACCCACTTCAGCGGATATTGAAAAAATATATGCATTGCACGAAAAAGAACATGGACTCCCGGGAATGCTCAGGAGTATTGATTGTATGCATTAGGATTGGAAAAATTATCCAAAGTCCTTACATGCTCAATTCAAAAAACGTGATCATAAATACCCAACTATCATGTTAGAAGCGGTTGTGGATTAAAAATTATGGATTTGGCATGCATATTTTGGGGTTCCGGGGGCAAATAATGATCTTAATGTGTTACAAGGTGGTTGGGGAATCATACGACAACCCGCACGTGCTTGCGAAATCAACGCCTTGAAAAGAATCATGTATTGTTGTATAATGATACACAACATGATATTGGAAGACGAAGAATTCGAAGTGAATTTTAGAGATTTGTTCGTTGATCAAATGCCAAAAATAACCGACACTTGGATCGAAAGATGTGATTTACATGTTAGAAAAAGCAAAGAAATTCGAGATAGACAAGTGCACGATGATCTTCAAGAAGATCTTGTAGAGCATTTATGGAACCTTAATTATTAGTTTGTAATTTTTATTTCTTGTTTACGTATTACTAGCAGAGTACCCGCGCGTTGCAGCGACGGGTACCCTGAAATAAATTTTTCCGGTGAATCATGTATTTTTCCGTTTGGCCCGTGCCTATTCGGGCTCAAGCCCATTTTGCCCGTTGCCCGTTCGGGCTTTAATATTTATATAATGTGTTTTTTTATTTTTATTAGTGACATTTAATGCAGGGTGCCCACGCGTTGCGGCGGCAGGTACCTGAAATAAAATTTTCAAGTGAATCATGTATTTTTGTTTATTATGTTTTTTGACAAATAATTTATGGATTTCAAGAGTTTTGTTTAGCCCGTGCCCGTTCATGCTTGAGCCCATTTGGCGCGCGCCTGTTCGGGCTCAAGCCCATTTGGCATGTTGCCCGTTCGAGCTTGAATATTATTTGTATTAGTGACATTTAATATATGAATTGTGTTTAATTTGGTTGTACAATATGCTTAATAATTTGTATTTATTGATCAGTTAATTACTTGACTATATTAAATAGCATTAATGTGGTGTTTTGTTTTTTTAATATGTGCATTAAAGTGGTGTACGCTATGCTTCTTGTCTTGTACGTCTGAAAATTATTTGCAGTAAAGTGTTGTACATTATGCTTCTTTTCTTAATTATATGAATTACTAATTATAGTAACATGTGTTGGCTTATATTTTTAAGACTTCCTTTTATAGGAAGTCCTAAATACATTATAATGTAGTATAGATGTTTTTATTTTTATGTAACACTTTTTTTAATTAATGTAACGCGTTTTTTTAATTAATGAAGTTTATTTTAGTTAATATTGTGCATGTTTAATTTTATGTAATTGAAAAAAATAATAATAAAAAAGGGCATTGTCATCACATTTTCTAGTATCAACGGTAACGGTACAAAATGTAGTATAAAAAGTTTCTAATGCCGTTGAGTGTTTTGCTAACGTAGCACTAGTTTTAAAAAATGACACGAGATCTTTCACACGACAATACCCACTGCTCAAATACATATAAAATCAACACGCAAAGATTGTGTGTATATAAATGCACTCGTGTATATAAAAGTTCAAATTATAATAAACCTTCTTTGGACATTCCACTGTGCATCCTAGCCAAATAGTCAAAAGGTGACTTTAACTTGTTTTACATAATGTTTTCGTTCGGTTTTTCTTATTTTGTCCATTTTTTTTACGTTTTCGTCTATTTTTTTACGTTTTCTTCCTTTTTTTACATTTTTGTCCGTTTTTTATGCGTTTTCCGCTTTTGTCCCTTTTTACTGCTTAGTCCCTTTTTACGTTTTCTCGCTTTTTATGTTTTCACGGTTTTTTACGTTTTTGTCGGTTTATTTACGTTTCTTCCGCTTTTTACGCTTTTTCCGTTTTTACGTTTTCTTCTGTTTTATTACGTTTTCGTCCGTTTTTTTTACGTTTTCGCCTTTTTTTACGTTTTCATCTGTGTTTTTACATTGTCATCTACTTTTTACGTTTTTGTCCGTTTTTTTCGTTTTTTTTTTGTTCGCTTTATTACGATTTTGTCCGTTTTTTTACGTTTTCTTCCGTTTTTTACGTTTTCATTCGTTTTTTTTACGTTTTCGTCCGTTAATTTACATTTTTTTACGTTTCATCCATTTTTAAGTTATCGTCCGTTTTTTTACGTTTTCGTCACGTTTTCTTCTGTTTTTTTACGTTTTTCGTTTGTTATTTTACGTTTTCGCCTGTTTTTGTACGTTTTCGTCCGTTTTTTTGCATTTTCATATGTTTTTTTACGTTTTCGTCCATTTTTTTACATTTTCGTCTATCTTTTTACGTTTTTCGTCTGTTTTTTTAAGTTTTCGTTTTTTCTTACGTTTTCGTCTGTTTTTTTCACTTTTTTATCTGTTTTCATACACTTTTATTCATTTTCGCCAATAAAGGTGGAAAACGTATAAAAAGTGAAAAAACGCATTAAAACGAAAAAACGAAAAACATAATAAAAACGTAAAAAAACGAAAAGATAGACTAAAATATAAAAATGGACGAAAACGAAAAAAAACAAAATAAAACGTAAAAGAGAATGGACTAAAAACGTAAACAAACGAATGAAAACGTAAAAAACGGACGAAAACGTAAATAAACGTACGAAAACGTTAAAAAATGGACAAAAACGTAAAAAACAGACGAAAACGTAAAAAAATGGACAAAAACGTAAAAAGGTAGACGAAAATGTAAAAAAACGGGCGAAAACGTAAAAAAACAGGCGAAAACGTAAAAAAACGGACGAAAACGTAAAAATACAGGAAAAAACGCAAATAAACGGACAAAAACGTAAAAAATGGATGAAAACGTACAAAACGTAAAATAACCTAAGAAAACGTAAAAAAGAAACGTACAAAAACGTGAAAAAATAAAACGTAAAAACGACGAAAACGTAAAAAATAGACAAAAACGAAAAAAATAAAAACATTAAAAGGATTAATCGGTGCAAATACCGTTAACCCGAGGACTAATCTGTAAATATTTTATATCTCGTTAGGAGATAACGGAGAAATAATTTGCACTGTTAGTCCTTATTTTAACCGAGGGATGTATATAGGTTAACTTTTACTAACGGAGTGATGTATCTGTTAAACTTTGGAGAGATGTATGGTCGCAAGCAAGGGAAACCAAGGGATGTATTTTGGAATTTACTCTAAAATTAATGTGTCTTTTTCAGTAACTTTATATAGCAACGCGGCATGAATCTCAAAACTAAGGGCCCGTTTGGTTTGTAAGTAGGTTTAGGATTTAGATTTGGATTTGGGATTGAGTTTGGTTTAGGGTTTAGATTTGGATTTGATGTTGAAAGAGAAAATATATTATAAAATAGATAAAGTTATTAATTTATAAAGTTATATGTATAAAATTAATATTATAAAACTGATAATAAATATATTAGGCCCACATAAAAGCATTATAAATAAAAATGAATGGTTCAAATGTAAAAAGGGCCCACCACTAAAAGGTATTGTGAGCTAAACCAGGGTGCAAGGTCGGGAGTTCAAGAGACCCAAATATTAGGGAGTTCTGACAACATTCAAAACCCATCCCCGCAAACCAAACTTCATTTATTACTTTCACTCCATAATCCAAATCCAAATAACATATAACAAACACACCCTAAAATAAACATGAATAACCAATTTTAAAATAAACATAAAATACATTAATTGTTGACCCTATAATAAAATACTATTGTTTGTTTTCTTTTTTTTTATTAAATATATTTTTGTTTTCTTGTGTCAGTCACATTCTATATGTCATCATCGATTCCTTTGGCATCGAAAATCAAGAGTTCCGGTGAGCATTTTGCCACGTTTTCATCAAATTAGGTCCTCCCGTTTTTCCTATATATAATTTTTATTTTCTTATTCCTATATTCGGGAGAAATAAAGTTTCTATAAGTTTTTTAAGTCAAAATAATATCAGATTCCTACAGTTAGTTTTATATCCTGCATGCTAAACAAATCTTGAGAAAATCATATTATACAATTACTTTTTGGTTTAAGGGGGTGTTTGGGGTTGCGTTTGCTACCCAATTATTTGATTATCACAACTTGAAAACGCAAAAAAGGAGAATCTAATGTTTGGATTAGAAAAGAAAAAAAACTGCTTATCTGCGTTTTGAAGACTCAAAAACGCGTTTTCTAAAAGTATGGGGAGAGGTGCAGTTGAAAAACGTTATTTGGGAAACACACTTTTGAGAAACGCACTTTTTCCCAAACACCCCCTAAGTATGTCGTATATGTGGTACAACCATATACATCATCACCATTATATTCCATCAATGCCATCCTATCCCATCCGGTTTATACAACCTTTTTTTTTTTATTTTTTTTTTTTTTTATTTTTTTTTAAAGGTTTAAGACCCGGTAAATACATTACTCCAAAAAACGTTTAAGTACAAAGGATATTGGTGAATCTTGCATTTAAGTTGTTCACATAAGTATGAAGCATTTGGGGTTAATCAGAGAAAGAGAAAGGGTTGAAACAGTTATGTTAATACAAATATCGTCATTAAACGTTATTTATATTTTTGATCTTTGCCTAAGTTTTGTTAACGACAAAAGTAAATTTAATTTATAAAAGCTTAAAGCTTGTCAAGTTTATTAGATATTAAAACAAGCTTTCTTAAACAATATATTCATCATTCAAGCATTTACATTTATGATTAGTAACATCTTGATATGACTCTAATCATTATGTATGATAATAGTTTGTAGAATGTGTTAGGTTCTTAAAACCAAACACTACTTAAGCATTTGCATATTTCTATTAATAGTAATACAACATTTGACATCATGTATTACATCATGGAGATCATTGGAAGATTCCATTAGATATTTTGTGAAGATTTGTACTCTTCATATCTTGCACAATCTTACTTAGATAGAGTTGACTTTAGACAAGATTTGATATCTTGACTGTCGACTGGCGGTACCAATTTGGTACACGGGCGAACCCTTTAAGGGGTCCGCCGTCCGTGGACGCTCCTGTCCAATTTGGCTATAAATAGCAATGCCAAGCCAAGTAGTTTCTCATCCCTTTCTAACATACTCTCATACATATCTTCTCTCTAACCTTTCTAACTCAGTTTCATATCATATTAGTGATCTCTTTTGTAGCAAAGAAGATCAAGTCATATTCAAGCTTCAACGAGAAGTTGGAAGTCTTGTTTGTTTAGTGTTGTATGATCTAGTGTTGATTCATACTTCATTGTTGTATCAAACCATCATAATCTTGTGAGTGTGAGTGGTTAGTATTTTAGTCCTCAAAATACATTGTGTGTGGGAGTAGTTGTACCCTTGGAAAGAACTCGACATCTAGCTTAGTGTCGGAAATAGTGTAAGCGAAGTGTAAAGGTTTTCTCCGCCGGTGAAAGGAGCTTGTTGACTAGTGAAGTTAAACTCTCGAGTGTGAGACTCGGGGAGTGGAGTAGGGCAAGGAAAAAGAGTCCTTGTAGGCCGAACCACTATAAACAACTTGTTGTGGTTTGATCATTTCTTTCCTTATTTACTCATTACATATTGCTTGCATATTTCATTAACATACTCAAGATCAATATCAATTGATCTTTCAATAAGTTTCAAAACAAAGTTTTTAATCGGTAAACTATTCAACCCCCTTCTAGTTTTCTACAATTGGTACCAGAGCCTCGTTGCTCAAGAATTTCTAAAATAACTTGTATTTTATAAACTTGAAACGATCCATGGATTCTGAAAACTTTAAAGAAGGGCAATCTATGCAAAGACCACCACTCTTTGAAACCAATGGATTTATCTATTGGAAAAACCGTTTTGAAACATATGTAAAATCAAAAGATATAGATCTTTGGTTTATTATTGTTAAAGGAGATTTTAGTTCTACAACAAAGGATATTTCCGTTGATGAACAAAAGAAATTAGTTGCTAAAAATAATGAAGCTAAAATGATGCTTTATAATGCTTTACCTAGAAAAGAATATGAAAGAATTTTTATGTGTGAAACCGCCAAAGATATTTGGGAATCTTTAATTGTTACACATCAAGGTAATTCACAAGTCAAGGATAACAAAATTGATCTTCTTGTTCAACAATATGAACAATTTGTTATCCCTGAAGATGAAACCATTGATTGTGGCTTTGCTCGTTTTAACACTATCATTACATCACTTAAAGCACTTGATGAATCTTTTCGTAGTAAGAACTTTGTCGGGAAATTTCTTAGAGCACTCCATCCCAAATGGAGAGCTAAAGTGACCGCTATTGAAGAATCAAAAGATCTCTCAATAATGTCACTAGACGAGCTAATTGGCAACCTCAAAGTTCACGAAATGGTAATGGAGAAAGATTCGGAGATCATCAAAGGAAGAAAGGAGAAGATCAAATCCGTTGCTCTTAAAGCAAAGGCGGAATCAAGCGATGATGGTGAATCTTGTTCCGATAGTGAAGATGAGGAGTATGCCATGGCCGTTAGAGATTTCAAGAAGTTCTTTAGAAGAAGAGGAAAGTTTGTAAGACAACCTCGAGAAGAAAAGAAGCCATTCGAAAAGATCGGGATGACAAGAAGATTAAAGGTGAAAGAAAGTGTTTTAGATGTGGTGATGCAAGTCATCTCATAGGAGAATGTCCCAAGCCACCTAAAAACAAAACTCAACGAGCTTTTGTAAGTGGTGCTTGGAGTGATAGTGAAGACGATGAAGAATCAAGCAAGGAAGAGATCGCTCTAATGGCACATGAGTCAAATGAGGTACTTTCCGACTCTTCTTATTCCTCTATAGATGATGACACCTTGCAAAAACAATATAATCAATTGTGTGAGCTAAGTCTAAAAATCATAACTAAAAATAAATTTCTAAAACCCAAAAAGGAGTTTTTGGAAAATGAGGTATATGAGTTAAAAGAAAAAGCAAAACGACTTGAAAAGGGAAAAGCAAATGACGATGATTGTAAATCATGTCAAGAGCTTAATCTTGAAATAGAAAAACTAAAGCTCACACAAGAAGTTTTAATAGAAAATAATTCTAAGTTTAAAAGGTTTAACAAAAACATCGCTCTTGCCGATGAAATAGTTAAAATTCATAAAACACCAGGAGACATGAATGGGCTAGGTTTTAATGAAGTATTAATTCCAAAGAGTCAAAACAAAACGGCCGAAAAAGAAGAACATTCTGTCAAAACTGCTGCAGTACAGCACGGACCAGACGGAACCAAAATAAGGGTTCCGTCCGTTATGCAAAATGGTACCGCGGGTACTTCAGCAGAACAGAATGTTCGCAATACGGACCGTACTGAATTTGTTAAAATAACAAAGAAAACCAATGATAATGTTAAACTAAAACCAGCCATTATATCAGGAGTAGGACTTGTTAAAAATGAATTTAGATCAAAAACTACTCAACAACGATATAAAACTTCTTTTGCCAAACGCCCCTTTCCTAAGAGCAACCACAACGTTCAACCTAACTACCAACACAACGGTTGGAATCAAAACTTTCCTAGACCATATCAAACTCCAGATTACATGCCATGGAACCCTTACCCATCATTTCCATACATGAATCAAATAAATGGTATGTTTAACCCAAACGGACCCATGAGATATTGGGGACCAAATGTTTGAGTTATTTGCTTCTTAGGTATGCTTGAAAGTTGGATTGGAACCTGATGAATGGATAAAAGATAGTGGATGCTCACGACACATGACGGGCAACAAAGTCTCTTCTCATCATACCAAGAGTATGACGGAGGTAATGTCACTTTCGGTAGCAATCTCAAAAGCAAAATCATTGGCAAAGGTACGATTGCTCATAACTCTCTAACTATTGAAAATGTTGCTCATGTGGATAGGTTAGGATTTAATCTACTTAGTATTAGCCAACTATGTGATAAAAAGTATAAAGTACTATTTGATGAAAATGGTAGTAAAATACTAAAAGATGGTATCACCATAGCTAAAGGAGTTAGGAAAAATAACATATACGTCATGAAAATAGATAAAACATATAATGACAAACTTTGCCTAACAACATTAGACGATAGCTCATCTCTTTGGCATAGACGCTTAGGTCACGCTAATATGAGACTTATACAAAACCTATCTTCAAAAGAGTTGGTTAGGAATTTACCAAAACTAAAATATGACCAACACTTTTGCGACGCTTGCAAAATTGGTAAACAAACACATAGTAGTCACAAATCTAAAAATATGGTGTCCACATCTAAGTGTCTAGAATTATTACATATGGACTTGTTTGGACCATCCGCTATAAGAAGCTATGGAGGCAACTTATACACTTTGGTCATAGTAGATGATTACTCAAGGTTTACTTGGACATTATTTTTGAAAACCAAAAATGAAGCTTTTGATAAATTTGAAATACTTAGCAAGAAAATTCAAAATCTTCTAGGTGTCAAAATTGTGTCGATCCGAACGGATCATGGTCGTGAATTTGACAACGAAACTCAATTTGGAAACTTTTGTGATACAAATGGTATAACACATAACTTTTCGGCTCCACGAACACCTCAATCAAATGGAGTAGTAGAACGTAAAAATAGAACAATTCAAGAAATGAGTAGAACAATGCTTAATGAACAAAACATTCCTCAAAAGTTTTGGTGTAACGCCGTTGACACTTCTACATATATTTTAAATAGAGTCCTAATACGTCCTTTCCTAAACAAAACACCATATGAACTTTATAAAGGTAAAAAGCCAACATTAGGATATTTTAAAGTCTTTGGTTGTAAATGCTTTATTCTTAATACTAAGGATTATCTCACCAAGTTTGACCCAAAGTCTTATGAAGGTGTATTTCTTGGTTACTCTCAAACTAGTAAAGCTTACATTGTCCTAAATAAAGAAACAATGATAGTCGAGGAATCGTTGAACATAACATTTGACGAAAGTCCACCTCCCTCTAAGACATCACCTTTGGTAGATGATGACTTAGTTGAAAGTCAAATAATAGAAAGTCAAATTAATAATAACAAGGAAGATGAACCATTAAATAAGGAAATTATCAACATCAAAGAATCTAAAAGTCATCCATTAGAAAAGGTCATAGGAAAACTTAATCAAAGAACCTTAAGATCACAAGCTCAAAATCAAAGTAATCATTTTTGTTTTGTATCCACCATTGAACCAAAACCCATAAATGAAGCAATAAAAGATGAATCATGGGTAATTGCCATGCAAGAAGAATTAAACCAATTCGTTAGAAATGATGTTTGGAAACTAGTTCCAAAACCCAAAGATCAAACTATAATTGGAACAAAATGGGTCTTTCGAAACAAAATGGACGAAAATGGTGTAGTATCTAGAAACAAAGCTAGGCTTGTTGCACAAGGTTATAATCAACAAGAAGGAATTGACTATGATGAAACTTATGCACCGGTAGCTAGACTTGAATCTATTAGAATATTACTTGCTTATGCATGTGCTTATGATTTTAAATTATTTCAAATGGATGTTAAAAGTGCTTTCCTTAATGGGTTTATTAACGAAGAAGTGTATGTTGCTCAACCTCCGGTTTTACCGACTTTGAGAAACCACATCATGTCTTCAAACTCAAGAAAGCATTATATGGCCTTAAACAAGCACCTAAAGCTTGGTACGACCGTCTTAAGACTTTTCTTATTGATAACAAATATACTATGGGATTAGTAGATAATACTCTTTTTACTAAGAAAAAGGAATCACAAATTATTATTGTTCAAATATACGTTGATGACATTATATTCGGATCAACTTGTCAAGAACTATGTAATGATTTCTCTAAAATCATGCATGACGAGTTTGAAATGAGTATGATGGGTGAGTTAAACTTCTTTCTAGGACTTCAAATTAAACAACTAGAAGATGGTATTTTCTTTAACCAATCTAAATATATAAAAGACATGCTTAAGAAATTTGGTCTTGAAGATTCCAAACCAACTAAAACACCCATGTCCTCGGACACTAAACTCACCAAGGACGAAGAAGGTGAATCCGTAGATAACACTAAATATAGAGGAATGATTGGTAGCCTACTCTATCTTACGGCTAGTAGACCCGACATTATGTTTAGTGTTTGTCTATGTGCTCGCTTTCAAGAAAACCCAAAGGCATCACACTTAGAAGCATTAAAAAGGATTTTTAGATATATTAAGGGAACAACGTGTTTAGGATTATGGTATCCCAAAGGAACGGGTATAGAAACCATAGTGTATGCCGACTCGGATCATGCCGGTGATTATGTCGATAGAAAAAGTACAAGTGGTATTTGCACTTTTGTTGGACATTGTCTCACCTCATGGTTTGCAAAGAAGCAAACGGCTTTAGCCATCTCTACTACTGAAGCCGAATACGTCTCAGCCGGAAAAGCATGTCAACAAGCTCTTTGGATGAAGCAAGCTCTCGTAGACTACGGAATTCATCTCAACGACATTGTGATACTTTGCGACAACAAAGGAGCCATCGATCTCAGCAAGAATCCCGTTCAACATGCTCGTACAAAGCACATTGAAATCCGTCATCACTTTCTTCGCGACAATGTTCAAAAAGGAAACATTTCAATCGAGAAAGTATCCTCCGAAGACAACATTG
Source organism: Chrysanthemum makinoi (assembly GCA_910596185.1). Classification (NCBI taxonomy): domain Eukaryota; kingdom Viridiplantae; phylum Streptophyta; class Magnoliopsida; order Asterales; family Asteraceae; genus Chrysanthemum; species Chrysanthemum makinoi. The sequence continues at coordinate 251,073,290 of OU343218.1, forward strand.
CCGACATCTTTACTAAACCTCTTAAACGAGAACCTTTTAATCTTCTTAGACTTGGTTTAGGATTAATGGAACCAAACATGTAGGATAAACATAGCCTAAAACATTAGAATAGTCAAACCAAAACAATTTTGTCTTGTTTCTGCTACTGTAGCCACGGCACCAAACGACAACACGGACGGAACCAAAAATTTGGTGCCGTCTGGTCCGTGGTGTCTACAGAAGCAAAACAGCTTTATACATAACATCTTCTTCCTCACAACCCACTTTACCAAAACGTGTAAAACTTAAACCAAGCTCATTATTGTCATCCTCCCACTCACTAATCACTGAAGATAACATCATTGTAAGTATCCTAACTACATTTCATCTCTTAAGTCTGAGTCTAGGATTCTTATTTATGCACAAAACTATCACAAATCATTACATGGGGTTTTATGTATGCTTTTATACCAAATATGAATTCAATTGGCAAATTGCATAACTAGTCATTCAAATTAGGTACTACATTATCATATTGCATAAACAAATCATGTTTCCCACTAATTGATAGATAATAAATATAAGGCCTTATTCAAACAACCAAACACCCCATGTCAAAAGTTTTGAAAAGCTTCTCACTTGTAGGAAAACATTCTTTCATTGCTAATACAAATAGAAACGTTAGAATTTTCATCACTTGCATGCTCTTGAATACTAAAGGTATTGCATAACTAATATGCACTCCTGGGTATATTCAAATATAGCCACATTGAATTAGGAGCATTTGGGTTATCTCATGGTATTTGCCAAACACTCCACTAAAACCATTTTGTGCATAAAATGAGTCGAGATAACCGCAACTCCAAATTGTTTTCATATAGGCACACACTAGAATCAAAAACGTTAAAATTTATCTTAATTTTTTAACATGTTAACTCTTGTCCTTAGGAATAACCATGGTAGCCGCAAGATTCTATGATCACAAAGACACTCTTAACTACATTCCCAAACACCACAAAACCAAAGGACTCACCAAGGAACAAGTAGAAATATTTAGGGGTCTAGAATCAAGGTATTTCCACGAGGGTAGAACCATTCACTCATCCTTCCTTGAGCATACCAATCTTCGTGAAGAACTAGCCGCCATTCAATTCGATTGTCTTCTTGACATTGATGAACCAATTTGTCCTAGGTTCGTGTTAGAATTCTATGCTAGTGTGACCGGTTTTAGTGATGAAGATGATGAGTTTTGTCTTAGCTTTAGAATCAACCAAAATGACTACACCATCACTTTAAGTGAATTTGCTAGAGTACTAGGAATTCCCAACCGAGGAACTTGTGTCTACACGGATAAGTGGTCACTCACCGCCCTTGATGCAATCAATGACCGCTCTCTTCCCTACATAACCCGTTTAGCCGATAAGGATGTCATCCGTGAACACCTTTTTAACCCAAAAACGGATACAACCCGAGTAACCCGAAAGGGAAAAGAGGTAGACCGAGATCCATATGGAATGGAGCTCAATGAACTTAAGCACGAATTTAAGAAATGGGAGGAGTTACTTAGAGCAAACGTCATTAGCACCATAGGGAATAGGGATCACATAAACGCTTGTCTTTGTCACATGCTTTACAACTTGTCCACCCGACAACCATTCAACTTAGCCTACTACATAGCTAGGAGAATGATTGATATTCCAACTCAAGGATCCGTTGCTCTTCCATACGGGATGCTTCTCACCCGTCTCTATAGAAACTTCGCTCCAATTCCACCAACCCCAAAAGGAATGCACCTTCACTATGAACTCATCCCTCACATCTTTGTACCTTTGAGTGATGATCGAGTTGCTAAGACTAAAGGCAAGAGAGCTAAACCTCCAACTCCTTCATCATCATCATCAAATAGCTCCGAGGATGGTCTTCCAAGCTCTCATCTTCCACCTCATGAGTATTACGCATCTCTTCCCGAGATTGAGAATGAATCAGCAGAATTCAAGCAAACTAAGGGAATGTTCAAGTGCCTTGGTAGGATGATGAACAAGATTTACAAGAAATTGGACAAATAAGGGTACTTTAAGGAGTGTTTGGAACAATGCATTATCATTAATGTTTGATACAATTTAGTTGTTTTTATTATGTAGGATGATAATATAACTTAAAACAATGGTGTATGCTAACAAACTCATGCAGGGGGATAGCACAAGTATGCTATCAAATTTTACCCATTTTCACTATATTGTGAAAATCAATAAGCCTTGCTCAAAATCTATGCTCCACTATGTTTACATATGTGTTATTTACTTTTCCTAACTAGAAATGTTTAGTATAACAGTTTTTGAGAAAAATTTCAGGTTTCGAAAATTTCAGGTTTTAAGTAACATTCTGTCCAAATTTCAGCACTCCACGGATCAGACGGCACCATTATCTTGGTACCGTCCTTTATGTAATTTGGTACCGCCATATCTGTACAGGCGGACCAGACGGCACCCTTTTTTGGGTTCCGTCCGTGTATGATTTTGGTGCCGTGGATCCTCCAGGTAATTTTCTGAATTTCGACTCTTTCGTGATTCCAAATTATCTTCCATCACTTATAAATCAACCTTAACTAGTTTATACTGTTATTAGAACTAGTATTATTCACTAAGGGATGTAAGAAATCCATTTCCCACCAAAATTCAAAAATTTGAAAAATCCACCCAAGGAGCCCTTTGGCATAAAGGAAGGAACCAAATTTTTGGTACCTTCAAATCCGTGGGTAATCTGAATATTAGGAAATTCCACTCACTAGAACACATTTATTGCATATCTTTTCTTCTTCACTCCATCTTCTTTGTATGGATTGACTTGGGTGATATGACTAGCATTCAACCCACTTCCAAATCATTAGGAACCTCATCTCTTCAATGGTTCAACATCAAATCAAACCATTTCTCAACAATTTCTTACCTCTATAAATTGAAAGGCTTTACCATGATCATCCTCACACCTTCTTCATTCTCATTACTATCTAGCAAATCAAAACCCAAGTTAAAATGACTAAATCATCACCAAAACCTTGCAAGAAAACCGCTAGAATGAGCGTAAGGCCTTGTTGTTTTGTCAATCTTAGCTCATCATCCGAATCTTCACCACTCATAATCTCATCTCCCATTAGAGATGATACACACCTTACCTTAGCTACACCTACTTCATCACACATTGTGATCACCACTCCACCACCAATAAAAACACCTACTTCACCTCCACCGGCACCCATCCAAACATCCAAAACACCCTCACCACCTTCACCAAGGTCTCCCACTCTCACTCCCATGGAGTTATTTTCAACTCCACCAACATCACCAAATCCTTTCCTAGAGGACTTGGAAGACTTGCCTCCTAGGCCAAGTCATCCACCACCATTGCCATCCTTTGGCACCATTGAGCGAATCGCTCATGAATCACCTCGGTCATCCATTGACCCAAACGCCCCATTAGGGCCAAGACCTCTCCTTTTCCACCCCATTCACAAGGACATTCATGGTCCTTTATACGGGGATCATCCACTTCCATCATCAATGTCCCCTCATATTGAGGACATTCCGGAGAGCATGTGGGATGACAATCCCACTAGAGAGGAGATTCAAGCCGAACTCCACAACCTCCACCAATTCAAAGGCATGGTGGATTCTCACTTAAGTGAGACAATGCAAATGCAAAGTGCTTTGCTTGCATCCATCATGACCACTCCAAACATCCCCAACACCACCAACACATCCACCATTCCACCACCACAACCTCCCCAAACTTTCTACCCTCCAAGGCATGGTTGCTCTACTTGTGAGCAAACGGGTCAAACCGTGGAACGGACCCGGATTATGGTCCATGACTTCCACGAAGAAATGAGGTTCATCCTCAACCACATTCTTGAGCGTCTCAACGCTCTTTCCCATCCACCATCACTTTAGGATGGTTTTAAAATAGTCTTTCTTTTATTTGCTTTTTTAGGATAATTTTCATTTTCTTGTACTAGAAACACATCATTGTGTTCTCTTTTCATGATCTTTACTCATGAAAAATTTTAACTAATGAATGTTGTTTCTTATATTGTTGGTGTCATTACATAGTGTTTGGAAATGCTTGTGAATGATCATTATTACTAACAATTTTTTTTTTAGCTTTATTTTCACAATCCATGTATCTTCCCATCAAAGCACCCAATTTAGGGGGAGCTTTGAACAAGGGGAGATAATAGCTCGGGCTCATTACATTCCGCATAGCCTCTTCTTTTGTTGAGACAAAAAGGGGGAGAAAATATAGAACTTTGAAATTATTTATATTTGACTTTTCTGAAAAGTCAAACTGCATACTTTGACTTTCTGAAAAAGTCAACATCATGCATCAACTAGTGAATTCTTTGACTTTCATAAAAAGTCAAATTTCATACACTTGCATTATCATTTTCTTTTCAAAGTTCTAAAACTAATATTTTTATAACTCTTGTACAAACTTTGTTTCTTTTATAAAAATAAAATTTATATTTTGTCCTCAACAAAAGGGGAGATTGTTAATACAAATATCGTCATTAAACGTTATTTATATTTTTGATCTTTGCCTAAGTTTTGTTAACGACAAAAGTAAATTTAATTTATAAAAGCTTAAAGCTTGTCAAGTTTATTAGATATTAAAACAAGCTTTCTTAAACAATATATTCATCATTCAAGCATTTACATTTATGATTAGTAACATCTTGATATGACTCTAATCATTATGTATGATAATAGTTTGTAGAATGTGTTAGGTTCTTAAAACCAAACACTACTTAAGCATTTGCATATTTCTATTAATAGTAATACAACATTTGACATCATGTATTACATCATGGAGATCATTGGAAGATTCCATTAGATATTTTGTGAAGATTTGTACTCTTCATATCTTGCACAATCTTACTTAGATAGAGTTGACTTTAGACAAGATTTGATATCTTGACTGTCGACTGGCGGTACCAATTTGGTACACGGGCGGAACCCGTTTTAGGGGTCCGCGGTCCGTGGACGCTCCTGTCCAATTTGGCTATAAATAGCAATGCCAAGCCAAGTAGTTTCTCATCCCTTTCTAACATACTCTCATACATATCTTCTCTCTAACCCTTCTAACTCAGTTTCATATCATATTAGTGATCTCTTTTGTAGCAAAGAAGATCAAGTCATATTCAAGCTTCAACGAGAAGTTGGAAGTCTTGTTTGTTTAGTGTTGTATGATCTAGTGTTGATTCATACTTCATTGTTGTATCAAACCATCATAATCTTGTGAGTGTGAGTGGTTAGTATTTTAGTCCTCAAAATACATTGTGTGTGGGAGTAGTTGTACCCTTGGAAAGAACTCGACATCTAGCTTAGTGTCGGAAATAGTGTAAGCGAAGTGTAAAGGTTTTCTCCGCCGGTGAAAGGAGCTTGTTGACTAGTGAAGTTAAACTCTCGAGTGTGAGACTCGGGGAGTGGAGTAGGGCAAGGAAAAAGAGTCCTTGTAGGCCGAACCACTATAAACAACTTGTTGTGGTTTGATCATTTCTTTCCTTATTTACTCATTACATATTGCTTGCATATTTCATTAACATACTCAAGATCAATATCAATTGATCTTTCAATAAGTTTCAAAACAAAGTTTTTAATCGGTAAAACTATTCAACCCCCCTTCTAGTTTTCTACAAGTTACATGAGGCTTTGATGAAGTCACGTACATCTAAACTAAAGACTTGCTTTCCACGGACAATCTAAATAGAGAAATCTCATCCGTTTATCCATTTATTCATTTAAAAAGTTAAAAACTCACCATCCCAGCTATGTCAGTCACGGTTGGCACTTTTTTTTTTTTTTTTTTTTTTTTTTTTTTTAATACAAGCCACAACTCCATAAGCCACCACTCCAAGATCGTTGGTCACGGTTGGCACCCTTCTTTTTCGGGTCCAAGCCACTACTCCGAGTGTTGGAATTTCGAAAGGAAATGCTAGCTCTTATACCAATTGTTACGAATCTATCTCATACTAGCCTCGTATAAATTCATAAGTCCAAATGTAAAACTCACTCCAAAAAGCTAGCTCAAATAAAAAAAGACAACTTAAACTTTATAAATCATCAACCAATCACAACCTACGAACAGCCTAAGTAAGAAAAATCACACCCATTTATATATATGAGTGAAAGCTGAATATACGTAACAAACTTTATCAAATTAACATAATATACGTAACATACTTTTTTTATTGTAAATGTACGTAATATACTTTTAAATACTTACCAATATACGTGATATTGACAGATTACTATTTAAAAAAGTTACAGTTTTGGTCCCTGCTGTTTGCATTGACTTTCACCGTTAGTCCCTTGATATTTTTTTACTCGGAAAAATTACAGTAATCATCCCTTGACATTTGCGTTGACATCCACTGTTAGTCCCTTAACATTTTAATACACTTTCGTCAGTTTTTCTTTACTTTTTTATTCGTCTTTAATCATTTTTATATGTGATGACGTATAGTCTATATCCGGGTTACGAACCCGACCAAAGCCCAATACTTGATAAGCCCAAAGATTTAACCGGGCTACGCCGATAAGCGTTTAGGCCCATGAGCCCCAAATACAAATCTATTTAAGGAATAGATATCGGATATCTCTTAATCAAGGAGATAATCATTCCCCAACCGACTTAGGCGGAATACGCCGAAGGTTGAGGAACACGGAACCAACAAGGATTCCGTGTGTATATAAAGGGAATCACATCCCTAGTTAAAGGTACGATTTACAAACCCTAACTCTCCTTTAACCCTAAACCGATTACTTACTCTCACGCCGGAGGATAATCGTGGGAGACAATCCCACGATAAGCCTAACGGTGTTTTCTATCTCTTAGTGCGCAGGTCTCAAGCAACAATTAGCAATTGGTACGAGTCGGAGCCCCAACAAGGAACTTCAACTTTTGTATCAACAAGTGGCGCCATCCGTGGAACCATTCAATAAGAACTAAGACTAGAATGACGAAGCATGGAAATCACCGATCGCGAAACGGATCTTACCGAAGAAGCCGCGACACCGGCCGTTAACCGGACTCGACAACCAAGATCTGTCAAAAACAAGGGATTAGGCCCGGACTTGGTCTTCCCCTGGTGGAACCGCCTCGGGGACAACCCAGCCACTACAACCACCACTAGCGCAGTGGATCCATCAGCGCGACTGTTCTTACCACTCCTTCAATCGGTGCTAGAGACCGACTTGACAAAAGCACCGTGATGCACCGGATAAAAACAAGGACACAAATGCGGTAGAAGCGAATACCCTCGCTTCTAGAAGGGTCGACCGAATTAACACCAAGGATTTCAGATCCCAAAACTACTAAACCTTGATGCTTCTCATGCAAGAGGAAGCTAGAAAGAGGTCGAAGTCGAAACCTACAAACCCGACTCGTTTTGACTCGAATACTAAACCTCACCACCGCCGCCGAAGGAGAAGGGCGGTAGAGATCACCACCCCCGTGTTTAACAGATTGGGAAGAGAGTTGAGGATGATGAGACGTCCAACTCACAACATCCGGAAGGAAGTGAGGAGGATGGACGGCGTACCGGTGTCCACACCGCACTTGGTAGCCGCAAAATACGTGACAGACTAGGGGCAACGATATTCCCCAAGTGAAAGCCCTTCGAAAGTACAAACTCGAGCACGGGCGTAGTTCGTAAGAGAGAAAATCGCCCTTCGGAAATTCCTCGACAACGAGGATAGCGGACACTAGAAGTCCGTAAACGGATATAATGACCGGAGGATGAAGATATATCTCTCCCATGGCGCCAAAAGGTGGATGCATTCACCGACGCATCGCTGACTTTTCGAGAGAACAAACGGCGCATGCCCCGCCAACGTAAAACCTACGACGAACAGTGATCCCGATGATCACCTCAAAATTTTGAATCACCGCTACAATTGAAAACGCCACAACCTGTATGGTGCCACATGTTCAACTCCACGCCGGTGGGAAACGCTGAACTGGTTCAGAAGCCTCCACGCAGAAGCATCAATGGCATTGAGGAATTAAGAAGCGTTCGCCTAAACTTTACTCAAGGAAGAAGTGCGCTAAAAATCCTGTCGAACTCGCCAGATAAAGCAGCCAGGGAGAATCTACGAGCACATTCATGGAACGCTTCAAGGATGAATGCATGCAAGTTAAAGCATGCCCGAAGTGCTAAAGATCTCCGGTTTCATGAATGGGATAAATAACCCGGAGCTCATCAAGAGGTTGAACGACAAGATTCCTGAAACCTTTGATGAACTCATGAAATGCTCTCGGTCCTTCGTCCAGGGAGAAGCCGCCGCGGCGGATAGCAAAAGAAACTACTCGAACTATCGGTCACAGGAACAACCTGGGAGACAATCCACCGACCGGGGTAGCAACCGCAATAGAGCTATCGCAATCGTGAAGCGGAAGAGATAATGACGATACACCCCGCTGACCAAGACTCCTAAGGAAATACTGCAACGGAAGGTGCAAACTTTCCAAGATCCGCCGAAATGCGCACTCCGTGAGGATCGGCGACCGAATGGATACTGTGACTACCACGCACGAAGGGCCACACTATTAATGAATGTGTCCAACTAGCCCACCATTGACAAAATGGTTAAAGAGGGCAGATTGGACCATTTGGTCAAAAATATCAATGAGGGAAAGGATAAACAGAAGAGTGGAAACAAGAAGGAGACACCCAAGGACAAGGCCGACACCATCTACATGATACAATCATGGCAAATGGTCACTAGACGTAAGGTCACCGTGAGTTTTCCCGAGGAAGTAAAATCTCTTTCCCCACCTTAATCGCGACAACGCAATGATAGAGCCACTCACCATTGAGATCGGCGGGGGTCACGACATCCACCGCATGTACGTTGATGGTGGAGCATCGGCGGACATCATGTATGAGAATCGCTTCAAGCCGGCCTGAATACGCAGCCGCTAAGCCCGGGAACGGCGCTAACCGGTTTTACGGTGAAAAAATATGGCCCATGGGGCAAATACGACTACTAGTTAGTATTGGAAATGACGAACACTCCGCGACGACTGATGGAATTTATGGTGATCAAATCCCCTCGCCATACAACGGCATTATCGGAAGACCGTGGATATCCGCTATGCGCGCTAGCATCGTCTACAAGACGGATGCTTAAATTCCCGTGGAAGGTGGTATTCTTACTCTTTACAATGCCATCAGTAACACATAAAGAATGTAACACGATTACATGCAAAACAAAGACCGATACATCAAATAAGACAACCAAAGTTCCAAATCTGAAGGTTGCAATTCACCAATACCCGAACAGAAATATCCATCGGAGGGTCACTATCGGACAACGGCAAAGCACTTGTGTGCACTCTTACAAAAGAACTTAGACATTTTTGCCCGGGAGCCAAAACACATGACCGGGTACCACGCTCAATCACGTAACATAAGCTAAGGATCCGGCAAGGATACTCACCAATACGCCAAAAGAAGCGGCCAAGCCCGAACGCCGCGATTCCGCGTAAGTACACAAGCTTGTGGATGCGAGGATTATGCGTGAAGTCTACTACCATGACCGGCTTTCTAACCCGGTAATGGTTAAAAAGAGCGACGGTAGTGGCGAATGTCGTGGACTTCACTGCCTCAACAAAGCATGTCCACAAGATCGCTACCCATTACCGAGATAGACCGAAAATTGAGTCTTTGTGCGGATATCCATTAAAGTGTTTCCTCGATGCATACAAAGGATATCATCAAATCCAGATGGCTAAGGAGGACGAGGAAAAACGGCCTTTCACACAAGCCAAGGCGCTCTCGTTACACAAAAATGCCCTTTGGCTTGAAGAATGCAGCGCCACCTATCAGGGTTAGTAGATAATGCTTTAAAAACAGGTGGGCCGCAACCTAGAGGTCTATGTTGATGATCCGGTCATAAATAGCCATATCAAGATGAGTTAGTGCGCCGATATTAAGGAAACGCTCAAAACTCTACGAGAGATCAACATGAAGTGAATCCAAAAAATGTACCTTCGGCGCTATGAAGGCATGTTTCTGGATACCTCATAGAGCCCCGACGGCATAAAACCATGTCCGTAGAAGACCAAGGTCTGTCATCGAACTTCCTTCACAGCGCACATTGAAGGAGGTCCAATCTCTCAATGGAAAGCTAGCCGGTCTTAATAGGTTCCTATCTAAGTCAGCAGAAAAATTTCTACCTCTCTTCAAAACACTCAAGAAGTGTATGAAAAAGGGAGATTTTCGTTGGACTACGGAGGCGTAAGAAGCCTCGCGATAGCTTAGACAACACCGGCAACACTCCCTACACTTGTAGCACCCCACCGGGGAAGAGTTGATCATGTACTTATCTCGAACTCATGGAGCGGTCAACAAGCAGGTTACTCATGGACGTAAACTCAATCCAAACCCTAGTATACTTTGTAAGTAAAGCGCCAAGAAAAAGAGATGAACTATAGCGCAATGGAAAAGTTGGTCCTAGCATTAGTATTCGCCGCCAAAAGATACTTCCAAGTGCAACGATAGCGTTGATCACGCATCAACCGATTAAGCAAATCATCTCCAAGCCCACATTAGACGATCAAAAATGGAGCGTATTGCTAGGTGAGCACAACATCTCTTACGGACCACGCATAAGCAATCAAAGGACGATTCGCGACTTCATCGGCGAAAAGCCGAAACCGATGATATACCCGCACCAACCACGAAGGAACTACAAGATCCATGGATCTTGTTTATGATGGATCCTCCCGCGTCGATGGGTCGAGCAGCCTCATTCTCACTAATCCGAAGGGATGGAATTCACTTACGACCTGCTTTTGAATTTACAACAAAACAATGAAGCGTAATCTAAGCACTAATCGCCGGACTACGACATACCGCATGGGTGTACGTAACACGGAAGCAAATGTGATTCCCTAGTAGCCAACCACGCTTTGGGCGAGTACGTGGCTAAAGAGGAACATATGATTCAAGATTATCTCGACAAGACTAAGTCATTAATCAAAGGTTTTGACAGGTTCACCATCAAGCAAGTTCCTAGAGGGGAAAATCGAAAGGCGGATGACCGAGCAAGATCGCCGACAAGCTTTGCACACTGCCAAAACAAGTGCCGTGGAAACACCGAAAAGCAAATCCATCTCAGAGATGGAAGTCTCCACGATAATAGAGGAGGAAGGTCCTACATGGATGACACCGATAACGGACTTCCTAAGCAAAGGAGCGTTACCACAAGAGCAGAAGGAAGCTCGCAAGATACGGCGCACCACACAGAGGTTTGAACTTCGAGACTACATACCGTACTAACGCCCTTCCGCAACCATGGCTCGCTGCGCTGGTCCCCTACAAGCAAATTACGCATCGAGAAATCCACGAAGGTTCATGCAAAGATGCACTCGTGACCATGATGCGTGGTGGCACGCGCCTTGAGGTCGATACTACCGGCCAACCATGCACCGCGATCGCGCGGACCTAATACGCAAATGCAACGATTGCCAAGTCCATAGACCCGCCTCCGCCAACCACAAAGACGAGCTAACACCACCATTACAAGCACCATGGCCATTCTATAAGTGGGGTATCGATATCGCAGCCCTTTCCCCGTTGCGGCAGAGGATTAAAGTTCCTCATAGTAGCCATAGACTACTTCACCAAGTGGATAGAAGAAAAGCAAGAGTAACAATCACCGCAACCGTAAAACGCTTTGTCTCGGGAAAATATTGTATGCCGCTTTGGCCGGTGAAATCATCTCGACAACGGAAACAGCTTCTACGACAACCCTTTCAAGGACCGGTGCGAAGTTGAAAATCACACGCAAAGACTTCGCCGCTAAACACCCGCAAACCAACGGATTAGTAGAACGCGCAAATCGAAGCCTAGGCGAAGGAATTAAGGCACGCTCGACAAGCACAAAGGAAGGTGGGTGGAAGAGATCTCACATGTTTTGTGGGCACATCGCACCTCAATCAAAACCAAAGACGGGCGACACTCCCTTTCTAGTCTACGGATGAAGCCGCCATACCAAAGAAAATTGGAATGCCTACTATCCGCGAAATAAATGTGGCAACCAATGACGACGAAGCGACGTGATCGACTTAGACCGCTAGACGAAGCGCCGAACGCGCAGCCTATACGTGAAGCAAAATCAAAGTCAAGGATGAAGGGATACTACGACGCTAAGGTACGGTGTTTCATTCGCACCGGGAGACTTCGCTATCGCGCCAATGATGCAGCCATGCGTAAGACACTGTAAGCTTGGACCAAAGTGGGAAGGACCCTATGAGGTTATCAAGCATTGGGAACGCGCATAAGCTACGAGGCTTGGATGGTCGTGAATTGCTACGCACATGGAACATCTGCAACCTTAAGAGGTGCTACCTATAGGAACGGCTACGGCCCAAGCGCTCCAAAGACTTTATTGAAGTGCCCAATAACTATCTATGTATTTACCTTTGTTTCCTTAGTATAATGTCTCATTTATTTCTCATAAAAAACTTGCAAGTATCAATCAAACGCCGCGGTTTCTAGCTAACTCCGTGATATATTTTCATTTGTTATTTTCATATACCGTATGTCTTAACAATTTTTTATTTCTGGCCTACATGGCGTGCATGCACTAAATAAACCCACGATGGTAAAAGGATAAGTTAACCTACTAAACAACTTGTTGAGTAAGAGGGTTGCAAACACATCAACATTGGATCACGTATCTTTGTTAAACACCTTGTTCTCAAGACGTTGGAATAAGTTTGTGCGCCTACCACGACGGAAGCGCAACTATGCATATGGTGCGCGTTTAACAACATAAGGAATCAACACGCTTGGTTCTTTAAGATGATATTTACAGATGCGCATATCACATCATACACAATTATGACACTATTACTTAGAAACTATGTTTAAGTATACTATGATCTTCATACATGACTATGAATTTCTCATATTATTTGCGCTCGTGTACAACTTGGATACTCAGACAAATATGTCTTTTACGCAAAGATAGACAGATAAGTACGCATGTCACAAGCTGCAATAAATATTAACACACATTTAGCAAAAGGAGATTTTTATTAAGGACTATGTTATTACAAAGGAGATAAAATCCTATATACTATTAGGTCGCTCCAGTGATGAGGTCCCTACGCGGCTTGTAGTATCTACACTCTCGCTAAGCCTCTTCAACAAGTCAGCGTCTTGGCGGGATACGGTGGCAACACTCACTAGCACCCCATCAGACCTTGGAAGATGAGCTGCACCAACCCCGCACAAAATTGCTTTACCCTTAATACCTTCTTTTTTAGCAAGTCTGGTAGCATGCGCTTCCAATACTTCCTTCAAGGACATTTCTTTATCTAAAGCAAAGGGATTCAGAATGTCCCTAGGGCGAGCAAAAACAGAACCCAGTGAGAGACATCGGGCTTCAAAAATAGTCCGGTTGTGCTTCCGCATCATCGACGATGGCGCGCTAAGGTCAATCCTTCCATAATAACGGTTATAGGATAATCCTGGTCGCACTCCATTTCAGCGATCATGGGAAGCTCTAAGGACTTCATCCTATTCATAGCAAAGAACTGTGTTATCATAGGTCTCGCATCATACCCGTGAACCTTTTCAAGGTACCTTCAAAGAAGTTAGCTTCTCGCAGCTTCTATAGCCTCCTCGATTTTCCTCTCGCCAAAGTACATTGGACTACCCCACCAAATTTGTCCACTACCTCCTTGGACTCCGAGTACTCGAGAAGAAGCCGCAGACCATGGTCGATAAGCCACCGGCCAGAGATGGCGCGACATTAGATGAGGATATAATTCCTCATCATACTCCAAATTAAGCTTACGCAGCCGCTCTGTGTCTCCGAGCACGCCACAAGGGCACCAAACTCTTCCAACTGCGTGGTTAAGGTGTCCTTACTCTTCTCCAGATATTTTAGGGCCCGTGAGGCACGAAGCCTTGTACCCCGATGATTATGTGCGCTCTTGGCTTATTTGGCCCATCGCCATTTTCTCCTCACCGCTTCTATGCATACACGCCAAACTCTCTACCTCACCGCACTAACTAACAAGCTCCAAATAAGTAATTTTCTCATCTTTTGAGCACCTTGGCTGCTTTCACCAGAACACGCACCCTTAGCTTCTCAACTATTGCGCAATTTGCGCGACACTGTGCCAACTCTTCAACCATTTGACCCATTGATCTATCCCCGCCAGATAAGTCTTCATCTTTTGGTCAGTATGGCTCGATCGCACAGACTATCCTTGGGGGGAGACTCCACAACCTGTTCAAACCTGCATACACGGACAGAGCATTATCAGTTTCCCATATAAACAGTTGGTGCGGGAAAAAAAAACAAAGAAGAAACAACATTCACGATATTACTTACTGTGGGCGGCAAAGAACATCGCAGATGGGTGCGATGACGCAACATCACTGGTGGATGATTCCACAAAGTGAGGATCACAGGCGTTTTTCCTCGAGGAGCTTGCGCCATCCTCTTCGAGCACTCTTTTGCGCTTTAACCCGATTCGGCTCTTCCTCTTCTTCTTCCATAGGCCGCGCCTTACCTACAGTGGTGGTCGCTACGGGAGAGGGCACCGGGGCTTGGCACGCTTTGCGGTGTCGCTTCCACTATGACCGATGAGCTAATACCGTTCCCCTATGTTCATCTCCGTGGTATGACCTGCAGGGCCGCTAGTATGGCCTCCTCTCCTTCTTCAGGACGGTCCCTACATTCACCTCCAGAGGCTTCGCTAGGTGCACAACGGTGAAAAGATCCATCTCTGCGCAATCGAAGACAACAAATAACACAGGTTATATAATACGCGTAAAGGAGAGAAGGCTCTTACATTAATTATAAAAGGGGTGCGAGGAACGAGTACCCACCCCGCCATTGGCGCCTAAAAAGATTGGCATCTCATCCGACATACCAAAATAATTACTACCGATGCCCATATGCACCAAAAATTCCTCGGGATAGGAACTAATGGGGATGCGGTTCGCTTATCATTTCCGCATCCTCAAAGAACATATGATCCGGCATGGGGCACTCATCCCCAACGCTCCCCGTATAAAAGTCATAGTGCCACGGAAAGCATGTGTCGCCTACCCGTAAAAATGACTCCTCCAATTTCTAAGCGCATCTAGTTTCTCAAGATAACATTGGAATCTATGGCGCCGCTTAGCAAAGGATACCCACCCATGTGACCATGTTGTGTGATAGAAGGCACGAAATAGGTGGATGGTTGGGTTAACCGCCAAAGAACCGCAGCTCACCTCAAAATTGGTAATTTTAGCCGCACCGATGCAAAGGTACTGGGATAGGTGCAGCTCGTAATAATTTAAAACATCGCACAAAAATCGGGATAGGGGCACACGCTGATTCGCGAATTCAAAAATCGTGTGTCCTATTTCCTTCGAAATCCGCATAGATGCCCGCGCACCCGAACAACCGGATGCACGCCAAGAGGTATAAAGTAATCCGGGTGAATTCTAGAAGATCGCTTTCGTGAGGTTGGAGGTGAAATCGCATAACCGTTTGACCATGGTATCGTTTTTACAAAGCGCACGGGTTACCTTTTGTATACGCGATGTTTTCCTGGGTTGAAGTTTGAAGTTTTGTTAGCAATGGCGGATGAACGTTTTTTTTACTGTGAGAAACAAAGTGGAAATGACGAGATGGGTTATATAATTTTTCTCATCCACACGATGAGTGACACGTGGACCCAACTAACACTAACTGTGTGGTTGAGATTGCTTGATGGGACGTTACTGCAGTTAGTTTCCCCCGACTTACGAGGCGCCAATTTTTTAATCCCATGATTAGATACACTGTATGAGAGGTTATATTTTTATGACTTCTTGGCTACGCTTCGACGTTGTTTCATTGACTACGGTTATTAGTCTAGCATTCGCAGTTATTCACTGCGCATACTAGACTGGGGATATGATGACGATAGTCTATATCCGGTTACTGAACCCACCAAAGCCCAATATCGATAAGCCCGGCCTTAATCGGGCTACGCTGATAAGTGTTTAGGCCCACGAAGGCCCAAATACAAATCTATTTACGGAATAGATATCGGATATCTCTTAATCAAGGAGATAATCATTCCCCAACCGACTTAGGCGGGATACGCCGAAGGTTGAGGAACACGGAACCAACAAGGATTCCGTGTGTATATAAAGGGAACCACATCCCTCGTTAAAGGTACGATTTACAAACTCTAACTCTCCTTTAACCCTAAACCGATTACTTACTCTCACGCCGGAGGATAATCATGGGAGACAATCCCACGATAAGCCTAACGGTGTTTTCTATCTCTTAGTGCGCAGGTCTCAAGCAACAATTAGCAATTGGTACGAGAGTCGGAGCCCCGAACAAGGAACGCACAACTTTTGTATCAACAATACGCTTTCGTCCGTTTTTTCCCGTTTTCATCCATTTTTATACGTTTTCGTCCGTTTTTTAATACGATTTCGTTCGTTTTTCTTACGTTTTCATACGTTTTTATCCGTTTTTATACGTTTTTGTTCATTTTCTTACGTTTTTATCCGTTTTCGTTCGCTTTTAAAAGTTTTCATTCGTTTTTATACATTTGTGTTCATTTTTAAAAGTTTTCATCCGTTTTTATACGTTTTCCTCCGTTTTTCTTACGATTTTATCCGTTTTTCATTCGTTTTTATCCGTTTTCATGCATTTTTATTCGTTTTCATACATTTTTGTCCATTTTTATATGCTTCCGTCCGTTTTTCTTTCGTTTTCACACGTTTTTATCCGTTTTCATCCATTATTATACGTTTTCATACAGATAAATACAGATAAAAACATATAAAACATAGGACAAATGGAAGAAAGCGCATTAAAATGGATGAGAACATATGAAAACTTATAAAAATGAATAAAAACGTATAAAAATGGATGAAAATGAATAAAGACGGATAAAAACGTATGAAAACATCAGAAAAACGGACGAAATCGGATAAAGACAAATAAAAACATATAAAAACGTAAGAAAAACAAATGAAAGTGTATAAAAATGGAAAAAAACGGATGAAAACAGATAAAGACGGATAAGAACGGATAAAAAAGTATGAAAACGTAAGAAAAACGGAAGAAAGCGTATAAAAACGGATAAATACGGATAAAAACGTATAAAAACGAAAAGAGAAACGGACGAAAACGTATTAAAATGTCAAGGGACTAACAGTGGAAGTCAACGCAAATGTCAAGGGACCATTACTATAATTTTTTTATGTAAAAAAATATCAAAGGACTAATGGTGAAAGTCAACGCAGATGACAGGGACCAAAACTGTAACTTTTTTAAATGGTAATCTGTTAATGTTACGTACATTGGTAAGTATTCAAAAGTATATTACGTAAATAGATAATAAAAAAAGTATGTTACGTATATTGGTAAATTTAATAAAGTTTGTTACGTATATTCAGCATTCACCTTATATATATTTACACAGTTACTCTTGTATACATAGTTAGGTATGTATTTAGTATACATAGTTAGGTACGAGTGTGGAAACCCGCGCGATGCAGCGGGATTGGCTTAAAAAGACTTACTTTGCAGCGACACTTAAACCTTAGGGACTATTTTTGCCAAGTTGTGAAACTTTGCATTTAATGTTTGGACTTACTTTGCAACGACACTTAAACCTCAAGGACTGCTTTTGCCGAAGTTGTGAAACTTTGCGTTTAATGTTGGACTTACTGCGCTCACTTGAACCTCGCGGACCGTTTTGCTTAAGTTGAAAAGTTTGCAATTAATGCAAGGTTTTTGGGTACAAAGTTGCACACCTTTTAGTATTGAGCAATGATATGCGCAATAATATGAAGATATTTATTTAAATGACTTGCATAATTGCATAATCAGTGTCATTTAAGATAGCCCATCTTTAAGCATATCATTTATCTATCATTTTTCTTTAGTATTATATACAAATGTATTTAGGAGACCCACCATAAAAGAAAAAGAGACCAAAAAAGGAATAGTAACAAAAAGTGATGATCAACTTACATCCGTCCAATGTGGTGGGTAATCTATCGAATCAAAACTAGTAGACATGATTTAGGTCATATTAATCTAATAAGACATCCGTAATGGGTGGTTTGAATGAGCCGAACACTATTCACATGCATTGTACAAGAATTAATTGATAATTCGTTGTATTTTCAATAATAATCTGATTGTATGGGAAAAGTTGATATTTTCCTATTGATTAAGTGTACCTCTGTAGTTCATCAATTAGCATACAACACCGTTCCTATGTTTTAGGCGAATATCTGGAAATAGATGAGAAAACTTCTTATGGTTCTCAACACTTTCTGTAAAGGTATTATGGACTTATATGAAAACGAGTTTTTGCAAAAGCTTATTAATAACGATGTCAAAAATTTCTATGCTTTTCGCAAGAATATATATGAATTTTCTTGGATATTAGGAAGCATTATTGTACGGGTTGACCGTGGGCTAATTGCCCAAATGCATATCGTGCTCAATATTGTAGGGGTGATTACGGGCCATATTTATTCATTTTATTGGAAACGGTTGTCTCATAATATTTATGGATTTGACATGCGTTCTTTGGCGTTTCCGGGGCGAACAACGACATGAACGTTATACGCCAATCGCCTATTTTCAACGATCTCAAAGACAGGCTAGCACCAGAGGTTCTATTTGTGGCTAATGACGTGGCTTATAATTGGAGATATTATTTTAATGACAGGATATACCAAAATGGTCTATTCGTGTTAAGTCCATTTCATAGTCGGGCTCGAATGATACAAAGCGAATAAGGTATAAGGACGCTCACGAAGCAGCAAGGAAAGATGTGGAACGAGTGTTTGGCGTCTTAAAGAAAAAGTTGGCTATAATAAAAACTCTCACACGACTGGTAATGCTAAATAAAATACATATATGATGAACACATGCATCATATTACATAATATGATTATAGAAGACAAAGGGATGGTAATCTCTTCTGACTTTTATCCAAAGGAGCAACATCGTGATGATGATCCCGTAGAAATGCCTGAAGAAACGTTACAAGTTATTAGAAATATACACAACGAAATAACTCATTCAAGCCTTGAAGTCGATTTCGCGAAACACATTTGGCGTCGAAGAAATGAACATTAATTTTATTGTGATTCTTTTTTTCTTTTCTTTTTTTTAAAATTTAAATTATTGATGTAATATTTTTTAATTATTAATGAAAATTTTATTTTAATGTTTAAAAAAAACGAAAATTAAAAAAAAAAATGATGACCGCGGTCGCTATTACAGTAACTTAATCATGCAGAAAATCTTAGAGAAAAAAAGTTGAGTTAGCACTGAGATAACAATATTAACCGCGGTTATCTGAATCACCATTACACATAGACGGAACTTGAACATTTTTTGAGGGGGGGCCAAATTTATTTTGAGAGGGCAGAATCGGAGATTTATTTATAACCTGAACTAAATTACCCCTAAAACCTATAATACTTACATTAGGTGCCGCAAATCCCCGACCTCCATTAAGGTCCGTCCTTGCCATTACATCTAGCCTAACACACAAACCCTTCCTATTTAATCCTAGACAAGGATTTAATTACTGTAGTTATTTAAAAAGCATTCAAAGAAATTAGTGAAGATCTTTTGATGCCATAAACATATGGAATATATCACGAAAAAGAAAATTCGCATAAAAGTTTAACCGCTTCTTTATAAAAATAGGTGACATGTCAAAATCCAACATTATTTTTTATATTTTAATGAGCAAGAATGTAACAGGCATACAAACATTAGCAAATTTGATATTCTGATCGAAACGCATATATGTTACCTTTTATTGGCAATTTACCCTTTTAATGATGGTAAAAAAGTTCCCTTTAACTTGTAAGGTTATCAGGGAATAACAAAGCAAAACTCTTCAACTAGCTAGGAAGACAATTACAACTTTACAATGCATTTTGATCATGTTACTCAAACTAAACTAGTTTGTGTACTATCTAGGATAGAAAATTATGTACACCACATAGGGTGGCTCGTGACATAAGCATCGATCCACTAGCGATATTGACAAGTTTGCCAGACCATGACTTGATACATTCTCTATTTTTGAAGTACGTACGTTTCTTCGATCAGGACTAGAAGAGATGACCAAGTTGTAAGATCTTTTTACTACCCACTACTGTTGGCTTCTCGTGATGAATTTAGGCCATTGAAGCCAATCCTTGATATATTTGAAAGGTTAATGCCCTCAAGACATAGACTTTTCATCACATATATGTGAATGAAAAGCGAATGACTGATGATAAACATCATTTTCTTTGCTATCAAAGTGTAACTATAACTTGTAGATGTGTCCAACTCGAATTCCCCACCAACTTGCATTATTTCCTTGTTTCGTGTTTCCTTAGATGATCGAAGACAGGATTTTACTCGCTTAAGAATTACAGTATCTTTTTCGCTTTTCGTATTCTAACATGTTTTTCATGAAGTCCTCATGCAAGTGCTCTTGATTTTTTTTCCCCGCTCCGATCATTGCTGCTATATATTGACTTCCTCGGTTGACTTGGATTGTGATACCTTAATTAACTCTATTGAATCCTAAAACAAGTCGAGGAGAGCTTTTGGAGGAATAGGTATTTGGTTCAAAAAGGTCACTCGAACAGGCCGATGCTCATTGTTTGAGGCTAGGTCTTTGAGAAAGTGTCAGTCGGCATTCAAAAAAAGTGCTCACAATCAGGGTTTCCATGTTGATTTAAACCTTTATGGAGAATCAGAATTTCAAGTTGATATATGACTACATGTGATACACAACTTTGGTACATTAGTTTGTGTGGCACAAATAGTTAAATAATAAGAGCACCAGGTGTCATGAAAAGTCAATTTTATTCATTTGAGGCTCACGGGGTGCCACATCACTATAACTAGGGCTGAGCAAATTCATCCGAAAACTGACCCGAACCGATGAGCCCGACCGAAACCGGACCGACTTTTTTCGATTCGGTTTCGGTTTTATATATTTATTTCGGTTTTTGTCGTTTCAGTTCGGTTTTGGGGATTCAGTTTTTGTCGGTTTTTTCGGCTCGAAACACGAAAACTAACCAGAACCGAGTTATTCGGTTTTAATATATATTTTTCGGTTCGGTTCTCGGTTTGAGTTTTATTCTTTTTCGGTTTTCGGTTCGGGTCGGTTTTTGTCGGGTCGGGTTTAACCCGATGCTCGGTCCTAACTATAATAAACCTCCACAACTAACCCCCTCACTCACAACTAACATCAACTTAATTATTTGGGGCCCATCACTTACAACTTTATTTTTTTATTCAAATTTCCAAATAAACTAAATTCATTTCATTAAAAATAAAAATACAATACAACACAATAAAAAACATACGAAACGTAAAATAAAGATACGATAAAAAAGCATACGCAACTTAAGAAATCTAGGCAATTGCGTGCATATTGTTCACCTATTTGTAAATACTCATCTAATGCATCAGCTGATATCCCATAAGCCAATTGGCGTAGGGCACATGTGCATTTCATAATAACACTAAAACTCATCGGGTCGGATTCTAAAGAAATCAAAATGCTAGAGAAGAGGATGATTAGTTTGAATATATATTTCAATACCTTATACTATTTCTAAAAATAGTTTACTTGGCCATAAATGGCGACGCTTAAAATTTTCTTCGGTATATTTTGGGTTGTCACAAAAATAGTCGGCCATTAAACGTTCTTCAGCAATTTGACGTTCACGGGAGATGTATCTACGGTGGAATGAAGGCCCGGCTTGTTGTTGTTGCTCGAACTCAAACTCTTGGAGAATCATCTCTAGCTCCGCTAGCTCTTCAATGTCACTTTCACCGGAATAAGATGATTCGCTCATGTTTATTGCTTATATGTATAAGTGTTTTGAAATAAAAGTTGTGTAGATTTTGATTGAAATGTGTAATATTTATAGTGTTAAATATGTGTGTTTAAAAAAAAGAAAAAGTTAACGTTGCACAACGTTATAAACTGACAATCGTACAAGATCAAACCCTCGTCGTGTTGACGACAAGGGTAACCATGGCGAGCGATAACAAGCTCACGTAGTGTCATGGCGAGGCACGATGAGCATGCCATGTTGGCATAGCGAGATATAACAGGATCACACCGGGTGCTCTAACTATCAAAACACAACATTCAACCTAAATACAAACTACATCATATGTAGATATACAACAATAATAGAGAGGCTTGGTATACTTTGATCAAACTTATGCCAAATCCATTAACAATATGAAACATTACTCATGCATTTTCTTTCTCTAATCTTCACTTTGATTTTTTCATTTTGTGATCATCTTGTTCTTAGACATGTTCGTATTCCACATAGAGGTGTAGATTGGCGGGAACACCTTGATCCCGAGTGTCTTTTGGCACCAGCCATTGTCCACCCCACAAGGAATAGATCCGGCAACTCTCCTGGCCTAGTGGAGCACCAACTGGAGTGAGCACGAGACAAGACTCGGACCCCTGAGCTCTTATTCCACACAGTCTCTCCAGTATGCTCATTGGTTTTGAGGAGGTGGGTACCTATATGAAGCAAATGCCAAAGATAGGACTTGAACCTGGGTCAATTAACTCAAGCACAAGTGCTCCAACCATTGGACTAATGCTCCATTGGTAGACATGTTCTTATTAGTAATGCATTTTAGGCATCATGATCATTTTCCGTAGATATATACTTCTTATGGTGGATTCATTTTTGCCTCTCACTCACGCGGAGGCATGCTTCAAGCTAAGGGTGCTGGAGTCACGCATGACTGTGAATCTTTTGTTAAACGATGAGCTCCCGATCACCGGTTAGGGAGGAAAATTATGTATGTGCAAGTATTTTCTGTATGTACATGTGGTATACTGATATAGAATATGGTGAAAGGTGAGCAATTGTTACGGGTAAGAAAATGATGATGTGACGTTAAAGTTAGTAGAGCGACCACTACACGGAAGAACATATACTTGTGTTACGTGTGTGGAAATTTTCTTTTACAAATAGAATCACAGGTGACTAATAATAAAGAAGTAGAGGTTAAGAAGTAAATAAAAGAGAGTCCAAACGATGCATTGATAGAGTTGACTCTTACATGTCGGCTTATATACAAGGTAGCGATCCCATTAAAAAGTTGCAAAGGACCCCATATGTCTTTACCATTAAGGCAAACCTAGCTTTTTAATTGAGAATACCTCAACAATTCTTATTCTTTTCATTTTTTTTAGAATAATAGCACTTTCAATGGCAAATTATATATTAGGTTTACGCCTTTATAGAGATATTTTTATTAATGTTTTAATCAAGTTATCAACTATTTAAGAACACGTGCTCATTGTATAAAATTGGGCTTGCAAAAAAGGTTTAGATAGTACCTTAGACAAGTTTTTAATTTATGAAAAGTGATCACCACACCAAATAAAATTTTAGTTCCACCTAATGTTACCAAACAAGCTTAAACTCTCGTTTTTTCCCCCCAAAGAATAACACAAAGTAAAATCACCTTTGTGAAAAAATTAAAACAATAAATGTAAAAAGTGGAAAGTAGGTATAATAATTGTTGGATGCCCCATGACTTTTTCCACTAAAGAGATGTTTCATGTGAAGACACACACATGCCTCTCATACCTTTCCACTTCTCCAAAAAGCTTCTATCACAAAGAAAGATCTCAATTACACATAAGAATCTATACCCTCACCCCACCACCCTTACAACATTCTTCAAATGTCCCACTTTTCTCTTCTCCACCACCATTTAAATTCGACATCATCATCTTCACTACCACCGCCACCAGTATCTCCACCATCCAACAATGCCACCACCTTCCTTGATCCGTCACGAAAACCGCCCTTTTCAAACTCGTAATAATTCAATGTCTAGTATTATTCTATATGGTACAAGGGCATATAGTACTAACAAAATGTCATACATATATGATTCCATTACATATTTTATGACCATCTAAATGGATTACAACTTTGAAATTTTTATTAATTCTAAGTAAAAACTTTATAAATTAATCTATTACAATTAGCAGGTTTAAGAAAAATAAACAATTCAATTTGTGACGCGCCGACATAACAAAGAGAGTTGGATGCAGCTTGTTATACACGCACCTAAGTGTTTATAACGACACTATAATGGCATCGTATGGTGTGTCATAGACACACCGTTGTTGCTATAATAGCCTTTTTTTTCTTTATTATTATTATTTTTTTTAATTTTATGTGTATAGAAATATTATTAAAAACGTATTTTGAGTTTTTATTTTATACAGGTGTTATATAACAGCTGACGTAACACGACTATAATTTGACAGATAAAAACGCTGCACTTAGCACTCTACCAATATAATATACACCAATATTGAAACATACACTCATAGTGTGTATACAAATAGTAAGCTAATGATTGGTGCTAACTTCACTATTACACAAATATTTAAAATAAAAAATATGTGGAAAAATTTTAGTATTTTGAGACATGGACACTTTTTAATTTTTATATGCTTAAGATTTTATTATATATAGACTTCCCAAAATCACATATTTGAAATATATTCCTTTGTCATTCTTTGCTCTCTCACTACTCTTACAAAGATATCTGCAAATTCTTTAAAAAAAAATTAATATAAAAACATAAACTAACCAGTGATGCCTACGCCCGTAAACCTAGCTCGGCAATGCTTGTCACCCGAGTCCGTACAAGCATTAGACGAAGCTGTCGCGATCGCTAGCCGACGTTGCCATGCACAAACGTCGTCACTTCACGTCGTGACAGCTTTACTATCACTCCCTTCTTCACCTCTACGTGATGCATGCAGACGCGCTAGAAACAGCGCGTATGCATCACGCATCCAGTTCAAAGCACTTGAACTATGTTTAAGTGTTTCCGTAGATAGGTTACCCACGACACCTCAGCGCGTGGACGAGCCGCCAGTTTCTAACTCACTCATGGCTGCTATAAAAAGATCCCAAGCTAACCAAAGACGACAACCTGAGAATTTTCATATGTATCAGCAAATGGCGGCGTGTTCTAACAATGTTTCGACTGTTAAGGTTGAGTTACAGAATTTGATTATGTCGGTACTTGATGACCCGGTTGTTAGCCGGGTCTTTGGTGATTCAGGGTTTCGGAGTTCAGATATTAAAATATCTGTACTCCGACCTGTCCATCGTGGCCTTTATAAAGGCCACCCTATTTTTTTATGTAACTTAAGTAGTAGTAATAGTTTTAGTTTTCCTTTTAATGGTTTCTTAGAAAATACTAATGAAATATATAAAAAGATTAACGAAGTTAGAAACTATAAAAAAAGATGTAACCCGTTACTTGTAGGGTTATCAGGAAATGATACCGTTAGGATATTTTTAGAAACTTTAAGGAAAACAAAAAATGATTATGTTGTTTGTGTTAAGGATGAAGTTGCAAAGTTTGTTAGTGGGAGTTGTGATGTGAGTTTACTAGATGAGAAATTTAAGGAAGTTGGTGATGTTGTGGATGAGAGGGTTGGGTGTGGTGTGGTGGTAGATTATGGCGATTTAAAGTGTTTAACGGGCGAAAATGAGAGTTCGTTGGATTCGGTTAAGGTGGTTGTGAGGAAGTTGGGTGAGTTAGTTGATGTTTACGGTCGTAAAGTTTGGTTGATTGGTTATGCGGAAAGTAGTGATGTTTGTATGCAATTTTTTAAGATGTTTCCGCGTGTTGTAGAGGAGTGGGATCTGCATGTTCTTCCTATTGATTCCATTAGACCCTCCATGGCAGAAACATACCCGAAATCGAGGTAAATTTCGGGCTCAAAGCTTGTTTCAACAGCTTATTAGCTTATTATATATTGATACACCAAATAAATCTTATTTCAGAGCCTCATCGACTCATTTAAGCTGTTTTGAAAAACACCAGCTTATTTGCAAAAGCTTAGGCTTATTGAGTTATTTCAAAAACTAAAAATTTAATCCAAACACTACCTACTGCTTTGTTAAAAAAGCTAATAAGTCGTTTTTACGAATACAGGCTGCTAAAATAAGCTTTTCCAAACACCCCCTTGAATCTACTTCTCTGCTTCTTAAGCAGTTTGATACAGTACCAAGTTGCTTACTAAAATTTTGAAATGTAGTCTAAAATATATAGTACTAATTAAGAAGATAAGCAATTTAAAAAGGCATCATAAACATACTTTAAATTGTAAATATTGACAATGATTTTGCATGTTGGTGGTGAATTTGCAGTCTAATGGAGTCATTTGTTCCTTTTGGAGGGTTCTTTTCTATGCCATCTGATATCAGGAGTCCATTAAGAATCTCCGACTATTTTGGATCCTTATGCCACATTTGTGATGAGAAATTTAAGCTAGAAGTAAATGCTATTTCTAAAGAAGGGCCATATGGGTCAGTTTCGTACCCTTGTCGATCATCTTTGCCTACTTGGATGCAAACGTCTCAGGTTTGTTCAAACGCGAATATAGATGTTGCACAGGTATGCATTTATCCATTTTATATGTTTACAAGTTGATTTTCCAGATCTTTATTACTTATAGATCAAACCCTTTGTAATATGCAAAACCGATTGCATCTTAATTTGCAGCACAGACCCAAGACGATCCTGTTTTAGTGAGTGCTAAAATCAGCGGACTACAAAAGAAATGGCAAAGTATTTGTCAATGTCTTCATCAAGGCGAACCATATATGCAAATGTTACCAAAAGCAACATACACAGTCGGACGACGTGTTCCTTCTGTTATAGGCTTTAAACTCCCTGAACACGCAAGTCAAAACGCTGGCAATCACAACACATCTTCAATCGAAAGCGAAGGCAATACAATAAAAAAGTCAGACTCCATGAAAGTCAAAGATACAACAACTGTTTGCAGCCTTTCAAGTTCTAGTGACGTTTCAGGAAATTCTGTGACTACTGATCTGGGATTGGGCGGAAATCGTTCTCTAAACCCATTAGATCAGAAAGATTTCAAATTGGTGTATTCTTCGCTTTTCACAAGAGTTGGTAGACAAGAAGAGGCTCTTAGTGTTATTAGTCAAACCATAGCTCGTTGCAAGGGTCGATCAGGACCAAGCCGGGGTGGTATCTGGTTCGCTTTTGTGGGGCCAGATAGGGCTGCTAAGAAAAAAACCGCTGTTGCTCTTGCTGAAGTATTACTTGGAAGCAGGCAGAATCTGATATCTGTTGATTTAAGTAGTCTAGATTTTATGAACGGTTGTGATTTGAAGTTGAGAGGGAAAAATGTAGTTGATTTTATCGCTGATGAACTGATAAAGAAACAACTATCTGTTGTTTTCCTTGAGAATGTCGACATGGCTGATATAGTGACTCAGCATCATTTATATCGAGCTGTAACTACCGGAAGGTTTTCCGACTCTCATGGTAGAGATGTAAGCATTAACAATGCTATCTTTGTGCTGACTTCAAAATTATTTGGAGTAAATGAGGTGGAGGGTGATCCTGTTGACTATACAGAAGAAAATGTTTTGAAAGCTAAATGTGGGCCCATCCGTGTGTCCGCCGGGTTTGACCTTGGTGACATGAAACCGAGCCCAAAAGTGGTTAGTGTTACACCGGTCTGCAAGAACAAAAGGAAGCTGGATTGTAGTCTCTACCTGGACCTAAACCAACCCCCAGATGAGAGTGACACAGATTATGATTCTACTCCTGAGAACTCAAACGCGTGGTTGGAAGATGTTTTTAAGCATGTGGACGAGAAGGTAAGTTTGAGGCGTGACTTTGACCTTCTTGCTGAGAATATTTTGAATCAAATTGGGGATTGTTTTGAGAAAACTGTTGGGTTGGATTGTTCGTTAGAAATTGATTATAAACTTATGGAGCAGATTCTTAAAGCTTCATGCTTTTTAGAGACTGAGAAAACTGATAATTGGATTGAGCAGGTTCTTGGTGAAGCATTTGTAGAAGCTCAGAGGAAATACAACCTCGGTTCTCACTCAGTCTTGAAACTTTTCACAGCCGAGATGCTGGAGGAGCAACCCACCGATGTCCTCCTTCCTGATAAGGTCATAATGACATGATCAAGATTCTGGTGTAGTGTATAATGTATCATGTTAGTAGTAGCCGTTAGAGAGTGATTTTGTCCTTGTTCTTAGCATTTTTTTTTTTAGTGAGAGCGTGTTAGATTGTGCATGGTGTCATGTTTTATGTTAGATGGTTTTCTGTATGTATTATAGATGTATGTTATAGTTAAAAGATTGTAATACTTGTATGTTATTAAATATATGTATAATACTAAAAATGTTTAGGAGCCGGAGGTATTTCTGGAATCGGTCTTCATACTTTAAGGTTTACCCGAGGTAGGGGACTAAGAGTGTAATTGGTCTATCTTCTACCTTCCTAAAAATGTTTGGGATAAAGAGTATACGCCTGATTGCCTGAAGGTGAGTACCATATGAGTGTATGTCAACCGATACAACTCCAATAGTTCACTCTTAAAGAAAACCTTAGAAAGATCAAAACGACGAATATATTCAATTTAACAAGATCCAAAACATTTGCTCGCACAAAAATTATCTGCCAACACGACGTACACTTGACATAACATGCAATAAAACTATTTGCAAAGTTTGTCCACACAAATCTGTTTGGACAATTATCCAAATGCCTAACGGTTTATAATAAACAAAGGTAAATTCAGACAAACATAATCATACGGAGCAAGAGGCAAACAATGTAATCTTTAAAGATATATGATTAGGGGTGTCAATCGGGTTAAGGGTCTTATCGGGCTATCAAAAAAACAAAAACTAATCCGCAACCCGACCCTATAAAAAATCGGATGTTTCGGGTTATGGGTTAGTCGGGTTGGTGTATCAGGTTATCCGGTTACTTGTGAAGGTAAAATATAACATGCAATAAAACTATTTGCAAAAATCGTGCACACAAATCTGTTTTGACCAACCAATTATCCAAAATACGCAACTCAAGCTAAGGCTAACAGTTTACAATAAACAAAGGTAAAATCAAATCACACATTCAATCGGAGCAAAAGGCAAACAATATAATTTTCAAAGATACACTCAAATACGAATAAACTTAGCCCACATCAAATATGTTGCATAGAAAGCAATCAATTACAGCAAACTTTGACTTAACATTGTATACACTATTTTCAATACTTTTCAAAGGCGCCTTCGAGTGTTTTGTCGGTATTAAGAAAATTGTTGCCTACACAAAATTCACGAAGAGCCATTTTAGAGTTTTGAAACTAGATTTTGAAACCCCTCAACAAATGCTAAAGGGAATGCCAAATATGTTACTCCAAGATACTATTCTTTTAGACTTTGGAGTCCACTTTATAGCTTGGTGTTCCCTTACCATTTGGTACATGAGGGCGATGCGGGATGTCTAAAATACTACCCTTCTCCCCATATAGCTTAAGCAAAAAACCAAGTAATCTTAATACGTACAATACTTCATTTTAAAGCCTCTATCCAAGTAATCTTAATCTTTACTCTAACAATCTGTCATTCTTGATGTTTTATAAGTTACCTTAATACAAAAAAGCAAGAGAAATATGGGCCCGAAACTAGAAAAATCGATCCTCATGGATGAGGAGCAGATAGAGATCTTTAAATGATGTTGGAGTAGAAAAGCATAGCGAAGACAAAAGATCCTCAAGAGACGAAGAAAATTGATGAAGAAAAAGCTATGCTCAAATAATTAATCCGATCGAAGTACATCCCGTCTTTGTACTCATTGTATCGTAGAATTGGAATTGTACATTTGAAAGGGGGATTGTTCGTGCTAGCAAGTTGATGTAATTGTTGTCGTCGTCATCAAACAGTGCGGAAATGAAATGTGATATACTCTCTTCCAAACCTATGTATACAGTGTATTACGTATTTCCAAAATTTAGATTGTGTTTGATAATTGGTCACAAAATGAACTTCTATGATTCAATAGATCGAACAAGAAGAATGAAGACAGGCTTCGATCCTTGTTCGATCTCATGGAACTTGTCTTCCACCATCGACTTAAGTGACTTTATGGAAAATAATCCGTTGTCATCCAACTTCCACATTCGTTTCTAACAAGATTGTAACAATACATGTAATCCGGCCAACACAACTAAATTGCAATCACTCGAAAGTCTTATCCAACCCCACACCAAGGGTGTAACCGTGTAACTTATTTTAGTTGGGTCAATATAATACTAAGCCCGAGCTCGACTCAGTTACATTACCTAAAAGCAGCTTAATTGAGCCTGTATTTTCTTATTCAAGCTTGGTTTCTTAACCGATACATTTTGTGCTTGGCCGGCTCGACTGTGCTTGAGGTAAATATTGACCCTTTCGATATATTGAGTTTGGCTTGACTTAACATTGATGATGTAACAATGGTTGTGTAACATTTCTAATTTATGGATTATCGATGTAGATTTTGTGCCAAGTGATCAAGTTCATAGCATATTATAAACTACATATGTGTGATCTAAATTTAAATTGCTTTATAGATTTGTAAGATTTCTATTCGAACAATGTTGGTTCAATTTGTTTTCAGTAGTGTAGAGTTGGGGTTATTGCATCCCACATTGCCTCATGAACCAAATGACCAAGGTGGTGATGATTATATAAAATTGTAGTGCAAGTTTGACATTCTATTAAAATCTTTGATCTTAGTTAGTTGATTTGTATTTTTATTTGAATGAATTAAAAATAATTGGTTTGAAAAAAAAGAAAAAAATTGGTTGGGTCATAGGGATCATTTTCTAGTCGCATAGCTTCATAGTAATTTTGTAAAGCTTCCGCATAATTTCTTTCGGATTGAGCTAACATCCGTTACGACAAAGAAACTGTAAATGACTTGAGCCAATATTGAGAGGTATTTTGATATACGATGTGAAATGCTAAAGTGGAAAAGCAACCACACTTGACACTCTTATGACAAACTTTGACCGTGCAGGTAAAAATGTTACCTCCAAAATCCCAAGTAACCATTTTTAAAATTTTGAAACTAGATTTTAAAACCCTTTTACAAACGTAAAAGAGAATGACAAATACTTAAAAAAAAGAAACTATCCCTGAAGTGTTTGGAGTCTACTTTATAGGTGATGTTCCTTTGCCATTTGGTTAACATGGGCAATGTGGGACGTAAGTTGCAAAAACTAATTCTAGAATACCCTTTTCTCCTATACCATTGCTCAAACACAAAGCCATTAAAGAGTGATTTGGTCCTTGCTCTTAGCTATTTTTTAGTGTATATGCGTTTTAGGTTGTGTATGGTGTCATGTTTTATGTTAGATGGTTTTCTGATTGTATTATATATGTGTGTTTTTGTTAAAAGATTTTAATACTTGGATTCGGTTAAGGTTGTGAAGAAGGTGGGTGAGTTAGGTGATGTTTACTGTGTTAAAAGTTTGTATGTAATTTTTTAAGATGTTTCCACGTGTTGAAGAACAGTGGGATCCACATGCTCTTCCTATTGGTTCCAATAGACCTTTCATGGCACGGCGTATACTCGACATAACATGCAATAAAACTATTTGCAAAGATCGTGGACACAAATTTGTTTTGACCGATTATCCAAAATGCCTAATACTGCGGTAAGGCTAGCAATAAGCAAAGGTAAATTCAAACAAACACAATCATACGGAACAAGAGGCAAACAATGTAATCTACCAAGATACATGATTGGATACTAGCGAGTGCCGTCAACCGATGTGGTACCCTACTAAATATGGCGGGCAAATGTTTTTCAATTGTGTGTTTAAGCGAACGAATCTCTTGCAATTAAGCGAACGAATCCAAGTAATTAGGTAACCACCTCTCTCAATTGTTAAACAATTTTTTTCTTATGCAATTCTTTCATTCATTTCGTCTAATCAAATATCCATGTCCCAATCCTCTCTTTTTTATTCGTTTGTTTTATTCTTACACTTTTAGGAAATATTCTTTTACTTAAGCCCACGTAAATATCCAAACAATTAGATAAGCTCATAAGCTACAAATTCGGACTTATGAACTACCAGCTCAATCTAATTACCCTACCTTAATTTGAGGTTATAAGAGGATCAAGTATCATGAAGAGCGTTTGCTCTTCATTTGGGTCTCACGGATATCACATTACCATAACACTATTACTTCAAAATACTCATTCTATCATAACACAACACAACCTCTTCATTTGAGCCCCACCACTTACAATTTTATTTTCTTTTTCATTAATCCAAATAAACTAAAATTCAACCGTTAAACTAAAATTACAATACGAAATATTTTAAAATATACGAAAGATAAAAATAATGATTCAAACAAAAAACAAAAAAAATAGAGAAAAAAAAATAAACGATACAAGTTCACTCATTCACAAAACTCATCCAAAATTTTGGATCCAACATCAAGCAACCCAACCCCATTTATAACAGATTTTCAGATATAACGCCCATGTCAACCCAATAACATATCTACCATAATATTTAAAAGTATAAGTAATTGCTACCCTAATTTTTCTTATTAGTTAACCCTAAATTTTCTCACATATCATCACAGAGCCACACATTCTTATTCTTCCATTTGCAGACACCTTATCTCCATCAAAATTTGCTACAAACCCACGACTTCATCTCATTTATTAACTGCAACAGATAACCATTTATTACACCCTCACCTTTTTTTTAACACACCATCTTTCTATAATACAATTTCTTTTTATTAAGATATCGAAATGGTTCAGATCTTAATGTACTTAAACGCTTACGCAAAACAAATAATCCCAGGTTTTTTATAATATCCCCGGTTTTGTGTCATACAATATTTTTTACTTGAATCTGATAGGTGTGAAAAAGGAGGCTCGATTGAAAAAGTATTATTTACTTGAATCTGATATGTGTGAAAAAGGAGGCTCAAAAGAAAAAATAGGCAGCAGGTAGGAGTTTTGGGCTACTACATGCATGTGTACATTGTGCTTTGAGAATTGTATATATTTGTAAATTGGTGTTTTAAGTTATGCATTGACTGTATGTAAGAAATAGTATTTTTGTAGTTTGAATTGTGCTTTACATACTTGTAATCTATGTTTGATGACTTGTTTTTGCTTAAAATATATTTTAAGAAATCTTAAAAATTAAAGAGGAGGGAAGTGCTTAAATGTTTTATAAGTAATATAGATATAGATAGGGGTGTTCACAGGGTGGTTCGGTTCGGTTAGTTGAAAGATTTTAACTATCCATCGCGGGGCGGGTAATTCATTTTACTACCCGTAATCGAACCATACTAGGCGGATAACCGGACATGCAGATAACAGAAATGAGCGGTTACCCGCGGTTCGGGTCACGATTAACCATTGTAGACATTTTATCGAGTTTAACCACATGAATAATAACATGATCTAGAAGGTAAATTGTCATTTTAGTAACAATCAAAGAAGTTGAATATATTTAAGTCATATTAAAATTATTTCATCACAATAATACCATTCAAATAAACATACGAAACAAATTAATAAAAAGTATTTATCTGACGATTATAAGTTACGATCAAATTAATCAATTTTCATACATAGATATTTAGTAAATATTTACACCAGAAGCAAAAAAATTGTTATACAATAAAAATAGTGCAATAGCATAATCAATACTTGTATAACTATTTATGTATCATACTATCTTATAATGCATGATGGACTCTCTCTCTAATTAAATTTTAAGATTTCCTTAAATAAATTTTTAAGCATTTACACATTTAATTGCTTATTGTACATATTTATAATACACAATAATATTAGGAGTTACATTTTAGTCTAAGACATTTAATTCAAGAGTAACTATATTTCACTATTAAAATTTAGAGTTAATTGCATTTTTGGTCCCTGTGGTATGGTTAAATTGCAGGTTTGGTCCTTAAAACTTTGAAAATGCAATGATAGTCCCTACTTTTAAGTTTGGATTGCATTTTTGGTCCTAATTGGTGTGAAATGACCAAATTACCCTATTTCTTTTCTGAATAAGACAAAGGGTATTTTAGTCATTTCACTTTATCCAGGGACCAAAATTGCAATCGAAACTTCAAAATAAAGACTATCATTGCACTTTCAAAGTTTTAAGGACCAAACCTGCAATTTGACCATACCACAGGGACCAAAAATGTAATTAACTATAAACTTTAACATATCTAGCTTCGATATATATAATAAACATGAACTATATCCGAACGAATTTGTACATCAAACAATTATTCTTCAAAACATACCTCACAGGTCATTGACTTAGTCTATGACTTAAGGGTTGTTTACTTTCCCTTTAGTGAGAAGGAGTGTAGGCCAAAAATTCTTGCTCCCTCTTAAAGTTATACGAAATTGTTTTCTACTATTACGTAAAGTTATACAACTTAAATTATCACTATCCTCCTTGCTCCCTCTTAAAGTTATACGAAACTGTTTTCTACTATTACGTAAAGTTATACAACTTAAATTATCACTATCCTTAAAGTTATGGTTACGAAAAATGTATAATTTGGAAACATTGTTTTTCAAAATTTAAGTTCAGAGGTACCAACCGTCGCAACGCGCGGATACCCTGCTAGTTTAGTTAAAACATTTATGTATATTATATACGGTTCGGTTCGGTTAACCACGGATATCTAAAAATAAAAACCGAACCATGATAAGCGGGTTTTTCCGGTTTCAGTTTATTCGGTTTCGGATTTTTTTGATTTCAGATTGAGCGGTTCAGCTCGGTTTGTCGGTTTATTTGAACACCTATACAGATAAATTTAGCCATTACCGAATATGTTGGCATAAAAAGCAATAAATTAAGAATAATTATTACATATTCGTGTGTTTTACGGGTACTGTTGAAGAAAACTGTTACCGGCAAAATTCGCAAATAGCCATTTTTAAAGTTTGAAACTAGATTTTGAAACCCCTCAACAAATGTAAAAGGGAATGAAAAATATGTTACTCCAAGATACTATTCTTGAAGAGTTTGGAGTCCACTTTATAGCTTGGTGTTCCCTTACCATTTGGCACATGAGTGCGATGTGGGATGTCTAAAATACTACTACGTAGTACCCTTTTCTCCCCGTATAGCTTAAGAAAAAAACCAACTTTGTTACAGTAAAGATAATAGTGAACTCAACTGACAATTATCATAAGACATTTGTTACGAAATGACTTTTGAACAAGCATACATAGTCTAAAGTCGACATTCCCAAACAAATACACAGTTTCTTCTATGCACTCCTTATTTAATAGATTATCTTCGGGTCAAAGCCTACCGATTAATGTTGCAATAAGTATTCAAGCATGGTGGTGATAAGTTTAAGCAATAAGTAAACGCTATTTCTAAAGGAGTAGTATATAGTTTGGGTTTGAGACCATTGTCGCTCAAGTTTTCTTTCTTGGTTACAAAACGAGACATCTCAACTTTGCACAAACGCAAATATGAATGTTGCAGTGATATGCATTTATCCATTGCGCTTGTTTTCTAGTAATTTTTACCAGGTATAAAGATATCATAAACCTCAAATGAAGGCTCCATCATCATCATCATCAATTGCTACCCAATATACTTCTGTAGCCAGTGAGTCACTGGGACGTTTGTGCAAGTTCAGCAGACGACCACTTCTTCGCGTCGTCATCATTTGCATCGGTGTCTCCATCAGTTGTTCCATCAGAGGTAAAGAACTTAACGACGTTTATATTTCTCTTAAACACGTACACTCACATACATATATAGTTATATAGTGATTTCAGTTATGTTTAACCGCTCTTGTTAAGGTATTGCAAAAATGGTAAGCATGTAAAATGATAAAGATATGTACTAATTACTAAATGATTATGCGAACTATATTATTAAAACTTGTTCCCTTTGCTTGAAAAATGTTTTTGTTAACATAATACAGTACTTTATTTTAAAGCCTCTATCCAAGTAATATTAATATTTTCTCTAACAGACTGTCATTCTTGATGTTTTATTCCACAAAAGGTGTAAATTGGCGGGAACACCCTGACCCCAGGTGTCTTTTGGCACCAGGCCATTGTCCACCCCATAAGGAATAGCTCCGGCAACTCTCCTGGCTTAGTGGGGCACCAACTGGAGTGAGCACGAGCTAAGACTCGGACCCCTGAGCTCTTATTCCACAAAGTCTCTCCAGTGTGCCCATAGGTTTTGTGGAGGTGGGTACCTATATGAAGCAAATGCCAAGGATAGAACTTGAACCTGGGTCAATTGACTGAAGCACGAGTGCTACAACCATTGAACTAATGCTTCATTGATGGAACTTGATGTTTTATAGGTTACCTTAATTATAAAAAAAAAGAGAAAATGGTCTAAAAAGGCATCAAACTTGCCACTTTTTTTTTCCTAAAGTATTCAAATACTTTTTTAATTTTCCTATTGTAGCCTCTAATCAAAAGTTAATTACATAAATTTACATAAATCGTCCTTGTGGCTCTAAACAATTACACCATTCATCCTTAGTCAATTACATAAAAGGTCCTTGTGGCTCTAATAATTTACACATTTCATCCTTGCGGCTATAAACTTAAACTAATCCAGGAAGCCACCATCCACATCCTGCTGCCACCATCCGTCGCCTGCCACCACCATCCAAAACTTGTGTACTCTTTGTCGTGGGTCTCTTTGTGGTGAGTTCTGGTGAGGTAAATCTTCAAATAATCACCATCAACTAACAAACACCCCCTCCCACCACGACATCACCACAAAACCACCACCACAACCACTATCACACCACCCAACCGCCTTGAGTCAGTCGACCCCTCTGAGTCTTGGATTGTCAAGAAACCTCAAGAGTGTATGTTTGGTTGTTGTCCTGGTACACCAAACAGTAACCCAAGAGGGTGCGGTTGGCTGAAGCTCACACGTCATAATCTGCAAAAATTTGAAACATGAAAGAAATCAGAATCGATAAGTATAACGTTTTGTGTTTGTGTAACAGTTCAAAGATGACAGGATAGTTAAGTATAACGGCTATATGCACGTTATTACACGAAAGAGTCGATTTGGATTCCAGTGTGAGTATGTTGATCCAAGAAAAGGCCCATACAACATATTCTGAATGTGATAAAAGAGCATAAAGATGTGAGGCAAAAATCCTTCTGGATGTTGGAAAAGTTGTTGACTGAAGGAGACGATAAGTTGACTTCAGAGATATCACAAGACCGGTTCTTACCCGCTACTTTAATCAATGTTCTGCATTATGGCAATGGGGACATCAGGTTGATGGCTGAGAAAATCTTGAGGCATTTGGATAAAATGCCCAACTTTAATACTTATTTTACCATATAGTTTTACATACTTTGTACATATTTTATACAATTGTACCTAAGTTGTAAATTTTAGAATCATATTATTGTAGATTATATCCATATCAGTATCATAGTTGGCCTGCACATGATGGCTTTTAATAGCATTATATATCTGCATTTTTAAGCAAATCAAAAAGAATTATTTCATTTGGCCTTGTTATCCTGTTGTTTATGAAGTACAAATGAGTAGAAGAGTGCACAAGTAACAAGTTACCAGTATATATCTTAATTTCTTGTGCAGGCCAATGCTAATATAACAAGTTACCAGTATATATCTTAATTTCTTGTGCACGTTTCATGGACAGAACCCCACAATGTGACACAGATCCTATACCCGCTTCATTTTCTTTCCCTTCAAGAAAACCGAAGGTCCCACCATCCCGAAACAGTAGCATATTCAAGAGTACTCAATCCATATCCACAAGACCAAAACTACAAGCTATGTCTACTCGAAGTACTATAAATTATGATGCAACTATTGAGCAATCTATGGCTGATTTTAAAATAAAAGATGGATATGTTTATAAAGGCGTTGTAGCTGCTTTACCTGATGAGCCAAGAGCATGCGGTTGTATACAACCTCCTCCTATAATTGAAGACGTAGCACCATATTCTAGTATCGAGAATATTTCTATTCAGAAACTAACACCCGAGTATAAGATAGGGATGGAGCGGTTGGTTAAAATAAAGACACCACCTATGCGTGTATCAGACTTGTGGCGTGATAAACAAGCACTTCTACTTTGCATCCGTTGGCCTGGGTAATAAACTTAATTCTTAGTTATATATGCAACATTTAGATGCATGTTTATATGCTTCTATCTATTAATCTTATGTATATTGGGATATAGGTGCATCATGTGCAGAGCTGAAGCACATCATTAAACTTTACAACTTAACAATTTGTTTCAATCACATCAATGACCGAGTACGATCAGATTCATATTCATTCCAGCATATTAGAAACCAGATTATTATCAAATTCATATAATCAGGACTAACGTCTTAATAATTTGTTTCAATCACATCAATTTGTTTCAAGCACATTAATCTCTTCATCTACACAAAAACTAGCAATCACAAAGCTTGAATACACTATAATCATCTAAGCATCATCCAGTTACAAATCAGTTTACACATCGATTCATGGAATAATAGCTCACAAAATATGAAGAGAAAGGGGGTGTTTGGGAAAGGTGAAGCCCAATAGCTTTTAAATTTTAAAATTACCCATTTGAGATGTGATGTACTACATAAATTGCTGAAGATGTGATGTACTACTGCAAGCTATAAATTTTGAGTTAGCTGAAAAGTTGCAGATGTGATGTACAAACGATATAAATTTTTGTGGACGAATGGTGTAATTGTTTAGAGCCACATGGATGATTTATGTAATTAACTTTTGATTAGAGGCTACAATAGGAAAATTAAGAAAGTATTTGACTACTTTATGAAAAAAAAAAAAAAAAAAAAAATTGAATGTCTACAAAAGAAAAAAGTGGCAAGTTGGATGTCTTTTTAGACCATTTTCTCAACAAAAAAAAAAGCAAGAGAAATATGGGCCCGAAACCGGAGAAATCGATCCTCATGGATGAGGAGCAAATAGAGATCTTTAAATGATGTTGGAGAAGAAAAGGATAGCGAAGACAAAAAAATCCTCAAGAGACAAAGAAAATTGATGAAGAAAAAGCTATGCTCAAAGAATTAATCCGATGGGAGTGCACCCCCTCTTTGCAATCATTGTATCGTAGAATTGGAATTGTACATTTTCTAACGGATCGTTGTTGTCAATTTGTATTTGTTTGATGTTGTCTAACATTTGAAAAGGGGATTGTTTGTGCTAGCAAGTTGATGTAATTGTCGTTGCCAATATAGGTATATGTCAACCGATACAACTCAAATAGTTTACTCTTAAAGAAAAACTTAGAAAAATCAAAACGGTGAATATTCTTCTCACTACCTTGGCATATGCAAAATCTAACGTATATGGAGTCATTTTGTGATTCACCATAAGTTATATCACTCTAACCATCTTAAACGAAGCTAACCTAATTATCTTATGTTGAATCAACACTTCAAATAATAACTTATGTTGTATCTGTTGTTTCAAAGTTAGTTTAGCTTTTAGTTGATTCGTACTGTATAAAATAAAATTTGTGTTAAGACTAAAGTCAAAGTACTACTACCATTCTATAAAAGATCCAAAGCATTTGCTCACACAAAAATTATTTGCAAACACGGCGTATACTTGACATAACGTGCAATAAAACTATTTGCATATATCCAATCATGATTTGATATATGCAGATAAACTTAGCCATTACGTGTTATAAAAAGCAATAAATTAAGAAAAACTTTGACTAACATTATAACACTATTTTCAACACTTTACAAAGGAAAATCTATGTATCCAGTAGGTAACTATTTTTTGTTCCAAAAAAAAAAAAAAAAAAAAAAAAAAAAAAAAAAAAAAAAAAAAAGTAACTATTTAAAAAAATTGTTACCTACAAAATTCACAAATAACCCTTTTTATAGTTTGAAACTAGATTTTGCAACCCCTCAACAACTGTAAAAGGGAATGACAAATATGTTACACAAAGATACTATTCTTGAAGAGTTTTTAGTCCACTTTATAGCTTGGTGTTCACTTACCATTTGGTACATGAGGGCGATGTGGGATGTCTAAAATACTACCCTTTTCTCCCCAAGCAAAAAACCAATTTGTTACCGTAAAAATAATAGTGAACCAAGAGACAATTATCATAAGACACTTGTTACGAAATGACTTTTGAACAAGCATAATAAATCTAAAGTCGACATTCCTAAACAAATACACAGTTTATTCTATGCACTCCTTATTTAATAGATCATCTTCGGGTCAAAACTGAATTTTTTTCACAGAACAAATGTCTACTGATTAGTGTTAATATTCAAGCATGGTGTGTTACACTAGATCTTATCCCGTCTGATATAGGTGTCCATTGAGTATCTCAAACTATTTTGGATCCTTATGTCACATTGGTGGTGATAAGTTTAAGCAATAAGTAAACGCTG
Organism: Chrysanthemum makinoi; assembly: GCA_910596185.1. Classification (NCBI taxonomy): domain Eukaryota; kingdom Viridiplantae; phylum Streptophyta; class Magnoliopsida; order Asterales; family Asteraceae; genus Chrysanthemum; species Chrysanthemum makinoi. Next base: position 251,113,672 of record OU343218.1, read on the forward strand.
TTTCTAAAGTAGTAGTATATAGTTTGATATGCATTTATCCATTGCGCGTGTTTTATAGTAATTTTTACCAGGTATAAAGATATCATAAACCTCAAATGAAGGCTCCATCATCATCATCATCAATTGCTACCCAATATACTTAGGGCCGTAAACGAACTGAACGTTCAGTGAACATTTCATAAACCGTTCGGTAAAAAGTTCGTTTATGTTCGTTTATTTATTAAATTAACGAACATGAACAATACTTTACGTTCGTTTAGTTAAATGAACGAACATGAACGAGAGTCGTGTCCGTTCATTTATGTTCGTGAACGTCCGATTATGTGTTCGTTAACATTTGTTTATATTAATTTATTTATTTATGTTCGTATATCATATGTTTTAATTATATAATTTTAAAATTTGTTTGTTTAAACAAAACAACACTTATAATACAACATTTTATGCATAATTTAATTAAGTTTATGTTTGTTTTTCTATGTTCACAATGTTCGATCGTTTATGTTCGTTTAACGTTCATTTAGTATCCTAATGAACGAACATAAACGAACATGAACAGCTCATTTTCTTAATAAACGAACATGAACAAGAAAATTCGTCCGTTTAAATGTTCGTGTCCGTTTATTTGTCCGGTCAAAATTAAACGAACGAACATGAACAAGGCTCCGTTCGTGTTCGTCCGGTTCGTTTACAGCCCTAAATATACTTCTCTAGCTGTTTCTATGGTTGACATCGACGATCTCTTATATACGTGTTTAAATACTTTCGTAATCTTGAATTTAATTTCGAAAAGAGGGTAAAAAAAAAAATTAAAAAGGGAATTTGAATTGGTGTTTTAAGATATGGGTTTTACATATAGGCTACAGGAATTTGGATCGGTGTTGTTAGATATGGGTTTTACACCATTGTTGTTCATCATTTAACTTTTTGACCATTGTTGTTAAATTTGGTTTCACATCATTGTTGTTAGATCTGGAAATTTGGAGTGGTGTTGATAAAGGTGAAAGAGATGCTAATGTTTGTTAATTTTTGTTTGATGGATTATTGTTCTTGTTAGAGTAGTTTTTTTGTTTTGAGTTGTTGAGGATGATGATGATTATATATTGTGTTATGAATTTGTGTTTTTTTTTTTGTGTGTGTTTTTATTAAAAAAGAATGATAGAAATATGAATAAAAAATATAAACTAATAGGGAAAAAAAAAGACCAAGGGTATTTTTGTCATTCAGCTTTGGGGCCGGACCAAACATGCAACCAAAACTTTAAAATGAGGACCACCGGTGCACTTTCGAAAAGATAAGGACCAAACCTGCAATTTGGCCAAACCACAGAGACCAAAAATGCAATTTACTCTTAAAGAAAGATACTATCCTTGAAGAGTTTGGAGTCTACTTTATGAGGGATGCTAGAACCACAAACTAACTGTTGTTCCCCGTTCACTATCGTTTAAAACAGTTTAAGTTTATAAAACAAGTTAATAGTGAACTATGACTGAAATTAACATAAGGAAAACATACTAAGTAATTTTCAACATCATATTCTTATTAGAAATAAATCAACAAAGAATACGTTACCCAAGTACTTTAACATAGGTACTTGGGATTGAAATGACAAAGTTGGGTGACTCCTCTCTAAGCTCAGGCTAAGTCCGAGCACAACTCTTAGAGCTCAGCGAGCTATCTCGGAACTAAGTTGTATTTGGAGGAGTGAAAAGATGTCTTTGCGTGTATGTGTGTATTTACAATTCACAAGCTTAATCTTTTCACTCCATCTCTTATGCTATTTATACATGTATGAGTTTTAACTCTTTCCTAAGTGACAAATCGACATCATACATGAAGACAAAATCTTGATGTATTTTGTCTCATTCTAAAGATTATTCTAAGTAAAAGACAAGGTCGCTTTTCCACAACTTCGGTGATAACACTGAGCTTGTAAGTTAGCCATTCAGGGAAAGTTGACTTATGTTGATAAGGACTTCTTCTTATCGATTCAAACTTCTCCCGCCTTGTCCCGCTCTTTCTTCAGATCTATTTATCCTTGAGTCTTGTACTTGGTTTGTCTTCGTGTAAGTAGTTGGAGAGGAGTCTTGGGGATTCAGTGAGTTATTGTCATCACTCACGAATCCATCATCTTCTTCTTGACTCAGTCTTCACCCTTTAAGTTCCGCCTTACTTAGTGGAGAGACTTCTTCTAGCCTGCGTCTGAGTGTCGAAGATGACTCACTGAGAGGCTATGCACTCGACCGATTAGTGTTTAACGGAATAGACACTTGGGCTATTTTCTATTCAAATCCTAGATTAAGGGGTTTGGGTATTTATTGAACCCAACAGTCTCCTCCTATTTAGATATACAAATAGCCTAAGTGATTGATCAGTGTAAGTGAGCAAGTGGCTTCTTCCTACACTGAATGTACTAATGAATACAATAAAGAACACTGAATATTTTAACAAAACATACATCGTTTATTGATCAAATTACAAAAGGTTCCTATCACTAGTACAAAAGATAAATTAAAATGATGTTAGTTGAAATGGATCCCCAAGACTTCAAGCTTAGGCTTCTTTTTAGGAGTGTTTCTTTGTCGGGTGCTCTCTTATCTTGGCATTCAGTCTTGGCAGAACGATGTTTCTTTGGGTTTGGATTTGAGAGGCCACCGGTATGTAGCTTCAAGCATTGCGGTACCACACCGGCTGATCAATATCACTCCATCTTTGAAAGCGGGGTTTCCATAGACATCAATGTGGAACGACCCTCTTCGAGCTTCTCAATCATTAGACAGCGTTCACAAATTTCACACCTTCGTGCAGCTCCCTGTTGCATTCTAATTGAGCACTTTGATTTCGAGTTGGAACTCAACTCTCTTTCTTTGCCAGTTGATGATTGTGGTTGAGATCCTTGAGGTGCGATTAAAGGCGGCTCGAATTCCCGTTTGGGCTGGACAATCCCTCGAGTCTTTCATATCTTTTCTTGATCATTTTCATCGTCCTTAACCACCGCATTTTTCTTCTTTTCAATAATTGGACCAAGTTCATCGAGTTCGGTGATCGAAGTCGATGAATTTAAGGGATCATGAACCGAAGTGCCTTTATCATCCCCGTAGACGTTCATGGCCGAGGTTTGGTATTGAGATGATTCGACATCGTGATTTTTTCAGGAAGCCTTCGGCTTGTCATTGTCCGATTGTAATCCTCAATCTGCTTTGCTTGAGAGCTTCGATTTTCTTCTTCTTTTCGTCCAACTGCTTTTCTCATAGCAGTCATCGAAGCGACTGAGCTTCCTTGAACTTTTGCCCTGCTGAACTTTTGGAGCTTGCTTGGATTTAGTCCCATGTTTTCACTTCTTCGGCAACAACCTTTGCCGGTTCTCGTTCTTTTTCTCTTCTTGACTAGTTTCAATCTTCTTTCTTCTTTAGCAAGATGTTTACTCAGCTGTTGTAGTGTTAGCAGGTACTCAGTGTCGCCGATTTTATAGGGAATCTTCTCAGGCTCAGAAGTTGCCATTTTGCCTTTTCCTTTGTCTTGGCCTGAGGAAGATGAAGTTGCTACCAGGGGTGGTGGTGTTGTTGTTATTGGAGTGATTACTGTCAGTGTTGTTGTTGTTCATGTTGTTGGTGGGATTGATGAGATAGGTGTTGCTGAGACTGGTGGGGATGATGAGATTTGAGCCACTGATGATGATAGTGTTGGCTCCCCCTCAGTGTGAGAAGGAGGTTCTTCAGCAATATTCTCCCCTCAGCTGTTTGGGAGCTTCATGAGGCAAGAGTTGGAGTTGGTGCCGAGGGGATGGCAACTTGACCCTGAAGGCCCGATAAATTTCTGAGATCATAGTCTTGATATCCGAAGTGTCGATTGAATACCACCGTGACTTTAGTTTCCAAATTAGCCCGAGAAACTTCCAGGGGATGTCATTCTGGGCCCAAGATTCCAGGCCGAGATGAGGATGCCCGAGCCAAAGTAGCCACCTGTGTATTTAAAGAGTCCAATGTAGCTTGAAGTGGATGAGGATGGAAGACCACTGAACATTGGCGGACTTGAGCATATCGAAGCGATTCAGTGAGGCTTGAGGATTGTTTCAAGTCGCCTCAAGTAGCCTCCAAACCTTTAGAGTTGAGTCTTGGGTCTTCTTTGACAAACTCCCCGATTTCATCTATCGTGGTACCTACACCCGAAGATGCACGAGGAATTTAGCCATGTTTTCATCCGGTCGGTGAATGTTGTCATACATCGATCCTCTGTGCTCATGAACATTTTCATCAAAAGCCATGTACCTCAGCCTTTAGATCAACATAACTCACGCTGACCTCGGTGTGTTGTTCCCACAATGTGTCGAACCCGAAATATAACCTTCTTGAAGCTTTGGTGATCCACCTGAACGAGTTGTCTTTCGTTAAGTGGGAGAACATTATCAAATCTTTCAAATTCATCGATGGAGGAAGAGGAGTCATCATTGTCGCTTGATGGTGATTTAGTATGCTCGTGGATCGGTCGAGGATCTTGTTCACCTTGAACCTCGGCGTCCATTTCTTCTCCCGTGATAAGATTTCATCATCGATCTCAGCAAGCTCATCTTGAGAGAATAATATCCCGTGACATCGGCAACAGTTAACCGGGGGTTGGTGATGGGTTCCATATCGGGGTGGTATGTTTCCCTCGAAGTCTTTGTCCCCGTTGACCCCTCGGACCCGGTGGGCATTTCCATGCCTTTGGAGTCGATTGGTTATGGGTTCCGTATCGGCGGGTTGTTCCTTTCCCTCCGAGTCTTTGTCCCCAGTGACCCCCGAGACACCGGTGGGTGTTTCCAGTGCCTTTAGCGAGTCGGATAGTTGTATCCCTATCACGGGTTGTTTGATTCCCTCCGAGTCTTTGGGATCGTCGGTGTGCCCTTGGACAAAGGCTTTGATTTGCTAATGTCATCATTGGGCGTTGTGGAAGGCGCTCCCCTACCAGCGGGTTATATGTTTCCCTCTGGATCTTGGGGAGTAGTAGGTGTGACCAAGGGCAGCGACCGTGATGTATCGTGTCCTTCGTTGTCACTAGGTGGTTGTTGCCCCGTCAGTGGGGGTGTCTTTTGGTCTCGGGCTTTTGTGCCTCTTAGGTCGTGCTCCCGAAGCCTCGGGCCCTGAGACTTTGGTTTAGTCTTAGTCGATCAGAGACTTCCCCTTTTCTTTTTAGAAGCGGGGTTTGGAGACACTGATCCACTTTGATTGTTTACAGCAATCATGTGGGCCATCAATTCAATGGGAGTGACGAGGGATGGGTCCTTTTGAAAATTTGAAGCGGCTCGGGATGCCGGGTAAATTTCCAAATTTTTCATCCTCGAGTATAATTTGAACCCGATGACGATTGCAAGCACAAGAGACAAACCTAGGATACGAAACGTACTTCGTCCTAGTTTTGCTCAGTAGCTTCGTACGAGATCATGTAAATGATCTCCCTATGTCGACATGACCCCATTCATCAAGCGATCGCCATCATCAACTGAATAGAGTTAACTTGTTCAGGGGATGAGTGGTTCCCGCCGAGGACCTGAATCACAAAAGTGAAGAGGATCCTCCAAGCCACGGGAATGACCTTTTAGTGACTAGGGTGTTGTCCAAAAAAGTTGGATCTAAAACGATTTGTTTTAACCCATCCTTCATTGTGGAGGGTTGGGATGGGCGACATAAACACATTTGTTATAATCTAACCACTGTTGTAGTGCAAAGCGTTTTGTAATCCGGGGTGTATTGTTTCCCCATTTAGATGAACTGATGAGATACTCCCCGAGAGGTCTAAGGTTATTCTCATAAGTAGAAGGTGTCGGTCAAAGGCTCTAGTAGCCCAAAACTCCCGAGGTAGTTTGGGTACACTCTTGAGGACATTTTACAAAGGCCGTTTTGAGTGGGCAGTTGAATAAAAATTTATAATGTCTTTATAGGTTGGGACATTTTCGGGATATTCAAAATTTCCTATGACATTATTTGTTTTAAATTCAACGTTTGTAAGATCCCCTACCCACTGAGAAGCAAACTGGAGAGATTGTGTTCTAGCCATTTCCATTAACGAAGATTTTAGGGTTTAAAAAGATGTTTTGACTAGAACAATCAAAGTTTTTAGATCTCTTCAAGTTTGTGAAAAAACTTTTGTAAATGTTTACAAGGAGGGTTTTTCCAAAAGAGGTTTTTAAAGATATTGAGAACACACAAATATTTCTGGATTTGAGAGAGAATTTTGACAGAGTTTAGTTGTAGAAAATAATTTGTGTGTGTTTGTTTGTGTTGGAAGAGGGTATTTATAGAGTGATAAGAGGGGTGTTTTGTGCACATATGGGAGTATTAAGAGTCGGTTTTTGAAAGATGTTTGTATTTCCACATTTAATGCTACCACTCCATTACCCGCGTAAAATCCCGTTTTCAAGGGAACGATTAGCCAGTGCACGATAAAAGTGCACTTTTGCAGAGATAAAATATCAATTTGATATTATTGTGAGAGGCATTAAATGCCAAGTGGGATGACAGTAAGACAAAGAGACATATATTCCAATATTAAATTGGCATAGTTACCAACCTAGGACATTTAAGTAACTAATACTTGCATCATTTAGTTACTCATTCAATGCTCTTTGTTAAGTGTCAGGGATCCTGAATGAGTCTTACTCATTCAGTGAGAGGTTGGTTTTGGATGTTCAGGGAGAATGAACCATTTCAGAGAACTTATTGAGATTGGTTTTCAGCTACTTGGCTTTCAATGTCAAGCATTCCTAATTCAGCTTTCAGTCTCCTGAAGGTAGGTTCATCCAAGGGTTTGGTGAAGATATCAGCCAGTGGATATTCAGTAGGGATGAAATGAAGTTCTATGTCTCCTTTCATTATGTGATCCCCGATGAAGTGATATCTGATATCAATGTGTTTGGTTCTTTGGTGAAGGATAGGGTTGTTGGAGATTGCAATAGCACCGGTGTTATCACAGAAGATGGGCACCATTTTGTAATGGATGTTATAGTCACTGAGTTGACTTTTCATCCATAATACATTGGCACAACATCCTCTTGCAGTACATATTCAGCTTCAAATGAGGACATAGCCACCGATTGTTGCTTTTAGCACTCCAACAAACCGCTTTTCCTCCAAGAAATTGACAGGACCTTGAGGTACTTTTTCGTCCATGTTGCACCAAAGATAATCGTAATCGAGTAACCCTTGAGATCAAACCCTGAGTATTTTGGATAATAGAGTCCAAGGTTTGGGGTTCCCTTCGTGTACTGAGTATTCTTTTGGCTGTCGTGAGGTGAGATTCTTTGGGATTGGACTAATATCTTGCTATTAAACAAACCTGAAAATTGTATGTCCGGTCTAGTAGCGGTTAGATACATCGCTGAGCCAACAATCCCTTTGAAAATGGGTTTGATTGACTGATTTGCCCGTGAGATCAGGTCCAAGGTTGTTAGGAGGACCATTGGTGTCTTGACTGAGCCGCGATCCGGATATCTCATATTTCTTCAAGAGATTTCTAGTGTATTTCTCTTGGTGATGGATATTCCTTTATCAGGTTGCACGATTTGTAGTCCAAGGAAGTATGTGAGTTCACCATCATGCTCATTTCAAACTTCTTTGTCATTAGTTTTCAAACCGTTTGCAAAGTTTGTAGTTTGTTGAGCCAAAGATGATATCATCAACATATACTTGGACTAGTATCACATCCTGTTGGGTTCTATAGATAAACAGTGTGTTGTCTATCTTTCCTCTGACAAACTTGTTTTGTATCAGGAAGGCTGAGAGAGTTTCATACCATGCTCTGGGAGCTTGTTTAAGTCCATAAAGGGCTTTGTCAAGCTTGCAGACATACTCAGGGAATTCACTACTCTCAAAGCCTGGAAGTTGCTGAACATACACATCTTCCTTGAGATCACCATTTAAGAATGCACTTTTAACATCCATTTGGTAGACCTTGAAGTTCATGTATGTTGCATATAGGGGTGTCAAATGGGTCGACCCGACCCGACCCGACCCGAACCCGATAAGGCCTTATAGGGTCGGGTTGATTCGGGTCCAATATACCTTATCGGGTTTATCGGGTCAACCCGATAGACCCGATAACCTTATAGGGTCGGGTTAGGGTTTTAGCTAATTTGTTATCGGGTTATCGGGTTAACCCGATAAACCTTATAAGACCCATTAATAGATATAGTGGATGAATGACTTATGAACGTATCATGTATCATGCGTAATCTCGATGTGGAAGCTTATTTTTTCATATGCTCGAGCTCTAATGAAAGTCTAATACCAAAGTAACATGTAATTTTCCAAGCTAAGTTGAACATATGTACAGACGTACAGTTACCCTTCTTTGCTTTTAGCTTTTTGATTTATTGAAAGATAATTTATGCACCAAAATAATCAAAGGATTCACATGAAATACTTGGCATATGTGTAATTAAAAGGTGTTTTACAAGCTAAAAGATAGAACCACCACCTATACAAAAGAAACAAAGATTGAGACACCTTTATTCAGAAACAACAATAACAAGATGTACAAGTTTTAGGCTAACATCTTGTGTCTGCATTATTTGAGCACATGTTACATGTCTAAACATCTACAAGGTTCCATAACATGTTACAACAGACATATATACATGCTACTAAACACATATCTATAACTTGACATCTATGTATTACATTCAAAGTTCCGTTCACATCAACCAGTTTTTCGTGCTATTAGACCAAGCTTTCCTGCGATGTTCAAGATACACGTAAATTGCAATGATTAGTGATAACGTAAAGACGGGTAAAAGTTATATATGGGTCGATGCAGGTCACGTGGTATCTATAACGGGTTAAATAAATTTTGGTTTCGGGCCACATGCAAATCCCACATCAGTAAGCATTTTTATACCAACATTTTGAGCTTGATTAAGTGTCTAACCCGATAACCCGATAAGCCCAACCCGATAAACCCGATAACCCGATAGACCCAAACCCGATAACCCGATTCCTTAACGGGTCGGGTTGCGGGTTAATTTTTATTTTTCGAAAACCCGATAGACCCGACCCGATAGAGGCTTATCGGGTCGGGTTGACCCGATTGACACCCCTAGTTGCATATGCAAGGAAGATCCTGATGGCTTCCATTCTTGCAACAGGAGCAAATGTCTCATCATAGTCAATGCCTTCTTGTTGACTGTAACCTTTGGCTACAAGTCGGCTTTGTTTTAATGACATGCCGTTTTCATCGTTTTGTTTCTCAAAACCCACTTCATTCCTATGACTACTACATCCCGAGGACATTTGATCAAGGTCATGACCTTGTTTTTATCAAACTGTTGCAGTTCTTCTTGCATAGCCTGAACCCAGCTTTAATTTTAGAGCCTCAGTGACACTTTTGGGTTCTATATCTGATAGGTAATCAGCATATAGACATTCATTGGCTGAAGCTGCAGTTAGACTAGCAGCCATGCTTTTAGTGAGCATGCCCTCAGTGGGTTCACCAATGATGTTTACAAGCTCGATATCCTGAGTTCTTGTCCATTTACTTTGTGGTCTGGGATCTGAGCTTGATGATGTCACTGGGTGTTCAGATGTGAGTTCAGCACTTTCATCAAAGGTGACATGAAAGGTTTCCTCAACTTGTTGTCTCCTTGTGTTAAAAACCCTGAAGGCTTTGGAGATCGGTGAGTAGCCTAAGAAGTATCCATCATCAGCTTTTGCATCAAACTTGCCTAGATGATCCTTGTGGTTATGAATGAACACAGGACATCCAAATACATGAAAATAGATGTCGAATTCTACCTTTGAAGATCTCATATGGGGTTTTATTATGTCTTTTGACAATGATTGACCGGTTTTGAGTGTAACAGGAAGTTTTGACTGCTTAGTCCGAAATGTTTTGAGAGAACTGAGCCATTTAACATAGTTCTAGCAGCCTCAATGAGAGTTCTGTTTTTCCTTTCAAAGAACCCCATTTTGTTCAGGGGTGTATGGAGATGAGAAATTTTGAGAAATTCCTTTTTCATCACGAAACTCTCAAGCTCTTGATTTCGAACTCATTACCATTGTCGGTTCTGATTTGTTTAACGTAATGTCATTCGGTTTTCAATCTTCCGATGAATGACATTATTGTATCAGCGCCTGACTTTTTGGAAAGAAAGAATACCCAAGTGTATCTTGAGAACTCATCAACAATGACAAGCGTATACTTCTCATGCTGGATTGATCTAGGACGGACAGTCCAAAGAGATCCATATGCAGGAGGTGAAGGCAGCTTTGATGGAGAAATTTTGTTTGGTTTTGAATGATGCTCTGTGGTGTTTACCTTTTCACAGGCAGAGCATGGTTTGTCTTTAGCAAAAACCAGTGATGGTAAGCCAAGGACCTTGTTTTGTTTTGCCAAGTTGTTGAGGTTTTGAAGTTTAAGTGTGAGAGTCTCTTATGCCACAGCCAATTGATAGTTTCAGTGGCTTTAGCGAAGAGACACATTCCATCTTGGGAGAGTGTTGACATGTCAAGCACATAAACATCATCTCTCCTAGGAGCTATCAACACAACTTCCTTGTTGGCATTGAAAATGGTACCTTGTTTATCATTGAATTGTACAATGTATTTAGCATCAAATAGTTGGTGACATGATGAGATTGTATTTTAGACCAATGACATAAGCAATTATAGAGAAAACTATTCCATTGCAGTTTACTGAACCATAACCTTCAGTGGGACATGATGAGTTATCACCAAATACTACTTTGGGCCCTGGTTCCTTTACATACTTGTGCAGATATTCCTTCACACCAGTCATGCTTCTTGAGCATCCACTGTCTAGATGCTAAATAGGCTCCCTGGCATGTCTCTGCACAAGTAGTAAACTGAATTAGTTTCTCTTCGTGACCCACTTACTAGTGGGCTTGGATCTCAAGGTCTCTTTGAAATTTTCAATTGACTCATGGTCAGTGGTTGTGTGCATAGTGCTACCACAAGTTTTGCATTTAGAGGCTGAGGATGACTCAGTGACTCTGGGTTGTTTGGAATTTCTCCTTGCATGAATGACACTGTCATGTTGGGATGTCTCATGGACTGGATTACCGCATATATCACAGCATGTATTCATGAGACAATCATCCTGATGATGATCATTAAACCCACAGTGAGGGCACAGAGGAAAAGGTTTTGCTCTATTTTTTGGAGCAGCTTTGGAGGATGAAGCATACTGATGACCAACTTTGGTATAGTTTGCTTGACTGACATCTTTGCATATGGTCTGCAGTCTGTGATCATCCTTTTGCGATCATGCAAAAAGATTCTATAGCAGTTGTCAGTGGTATGGTGTGTAATGACACGTTCACACTTTTGTTTATTTTTGGAGGTTGACTTAGATTTTGAGGAACTGGAGGAAGCTGACTTTGTCTCCTTGATTGGTTCAGGGACCTTTTCAATGGATTCCATTTTTTCAGTAAGCTTCCTCACTAGTTCGGTCAGTTCTTTGAATTTGGTCAGCTTCAGTGGGGACAGAGGATGTTGAAGTCTCAGTAGACTCTTGTTGGATTAGTTTTGCTTGTCTTTGAAGGATGGTTCTACCAAGTCCAGACCTTTCTTTTGGTGAATGAGGATTGAATTGTAGTGGAATAAGCTCGAGCTTGGAGCAAGCACCTGAAGAGGTTTCAGGGGTGGAAGCGGTGCTTGAGATTCTGCTTTAGACTCAGAGATATGTTCAGTACTACTGGGCACATCAGGGAGTCCAAGCATGCTCTTTAGAGCTTGACTTTCAAGCTCTAGAATCCTTCCAGAATCGAAATTTGGAAGCTTACTCTCGGATTAACTCGTTCAATCCAGTCCACTGGAATTGGGATCACCAACATATTTGTAATCATGCCACCGGACACAAATGGCTTAGGAGATGGTCTTTTTTGAGAGTCGGGAGATGATCTTCACCTAAGACTCTCTTCTTGCTACTGGGGGCTCCCACAGCATCAAAGACCCCGGGATTCTTAGCAGTCCAACTATTAAGAATATCATTTGCCTTTTTAAGTTCATCTTGAAGATTCGGATTTCTTTTAACTAGTTCATGTTTTTGAATTTGCAAAGTGATAGCCTCAAGCTTAGCTTGTTTTAAAATAAGCAATTCATCCCTACACTTATTCAATTCAAAACTTAACTTGTTGTACTTAGAAAAAAGATTCAGTCTTTGCTCTTCTACAAACTTAAGGTCTACATTTAGATAATTCATATAAGATCCAATTAGAGTCATCATCCATAGAAAGTAAAGTGTTTACCTTCTTCATTGTGATGTTGACCCATTCCCCGTTCCTAGCATGATTCTTTCCAACAGCTAGCTTGTCTTCTTCTGAGAGAGCCATCAGAGCACTGACATGTACCATTTCATCATCCGATGAGATTGGCTCTTCATCCCAGTCAAAGGTTTCAGCAACGAGGCCTTTGTTCTTGCCCTGCACAGTTTTAACATTTGTTGTTGTCTCTGAGGGACTGGCCTCAAGCAATGCAAGCTTAGCTTTAGCTTTCTTATACTTGGCTTCATAATCAATGGTTTTGTTATTATCATATTTATTTTGAAAGTTTTGATGAGATTGATACATTTTTGGTTGAAATTTGCTAAAGCCTGAGGACTGATTTGAACTTGGTGGTTTATAAGAGGGTTCTGAAATTGTTTTAGAAAAACAGTCTTTTGCAAAATGACCCTTTTTGTGACACTTAAAACATTCAGTGTCCTCAGTTGCTTTAGCAATAGAAAAACCTTTGTTTCTTTTTATAAACCTTCGAGAGTTAGCAAGGAGTGCCCTTTCCTCGAAATTCAGTGTTCAGGTCGTTTAGGTACTCCTCACTTGATCTCTCATCGAGCTCATCATCTGAATTTTCTTGAAAATCTTGAACCACATTGTTAGAGAAGAAGGCAGTTGATATGGGTGCTGAAGTGGTGGTCAGGGACTTCTTTACTTCTTGAGACTTCTTTAAGTCAGGGTATCGTCTGTTGATGAGGTTTTCCTCATAGAAAAATTTCCCATAAATCTCAGGAAGCTCAAGATTTTGGATATGATTAGCATTCCTGAGTCCATGAGAGAAATTCAACCACTTCTCAAGGAGACTGTTTACAAAACCAACATTGATTTCATGTTTGGACAACTTAACACCATCATTTGAAAGTTCATTTAAAAGAGTTTTGTATCTGGTGTAAGTTTGAGAGAGAGTTTCTGATCCCTTAGCCCTGAAGGTGTTATACTCAAGTTTCAGGTCCATTATCCTGTTTTCCTTGGTATCAGATGGTCCTTCATGACTATGAACTAGGTCATCCCAGGTTTGCTTTGCGTACTACGCCTTATAACAGACTCCATAATATCGTCGAAAAGACAAGATATTATGATACTTTTGAGTCTTTGGTCCTTGTTGACCACTCTCCTTTCATCCTGGTCCATCGAGCTGGTTTGGGCAACCCTTCAGCAGTCTTTGGGATAAATGGAACTTCATTTATACACTTGATATAATAAGGTTCCATCCCAATCAAATAGCAAAGCATTCGCTTTTTCCATTTGTTGAATTTGCCAACTTCAAGTCTAGGGGCAATAGCTGAATAAGCTCCACCCTTTTTATCGAATAGTTGGGGTACATCAATTTCAGCCATTTAGGATCCTAATTTAAAAACTTTTAGAGCGGCCTAAAAACGAGTTTTATAATTAGCCTTGCTCTGATACCACTTGTTGTTCCCCGTTCACTATCGTTTAAAACAGTTTAAGTTTATAAAACAAGTTAATAGTGAACTATGACTGAAATTAACATAAGGAAAACATACTAAGTAATTTTCAACATCATATTCTTATTAGAAATAAATCAACAAAGAATACGTTACCCAAGTACTTGCGGAACAATACTTGGGATTGAAATGACAAAGTTGGGTGACTGCTCTCTAAGCTCAGGCTAAGTCAGAGCACAACTCTTAGAGCTCACTGAGCTATCTCAAGAACTAAGTTGTATTTGGAGGAGTGAAAAGATGGCTTGCGTGTATGTGTGTTTTTACAATTCACAAGCTTAATCTTCTCACTCCATCTCTTATGCTATTTATACATGTATGAGTTTTAACTCTTTCTTAAGTGACAAATCTGACATCATACAGAAGACAAAATACTGATGTATTTTATCTCTGTTTACAAAGACTATTCTAAGTAAAAGACAAGGCTGCTTTCCACAACTCAGTGATGACACTGAGCTTGTAAGTTAGCCATTCAGGGAAAGTTGACTTATGTTGATAAGGACTTCTTCTTATCTGATTCAAACTTCTCCCGCCTTGTCCGCTCTTTCTTCATCCATTTATCCTTCAGTCTTCAACTTCAGTTTGTCTTCAGTGTAAGTAGTTGGAGAGGAGTCTTAGGGATTCAGTGAGTTATTGTCATCACTCACTGAATCCATCATCTTCTTCTTGACTCAGTCTTCACCCTTTAAGTTCTGCCTTACTGAGTGGAGAGACTTCTTCTACGCCTCGTACTGAGTGTCCCGAAGATGACTCACTGAGAGGCTATGCACTCAGTGACCTGATTAGTGTTTAATGGACTAAACACTTGGGTTATTTCTATTCAAATCCTAGATTAAGGGGTTTGGGTATTTATTGAACCCAACAGTAACTTTCAGAAAGAACTCTCACAAAATGAGGTGGATGTGTTTAATTGGTGTATTTGGGTATATGTTCTCTCTCTTCGTTTTTATTAAACCAATCAAACACAACCACATCATTTTGTGGAGTTCTTTGTGAAAGTTTGTTTGTGGTTCTAGCAACCCTCCTACTTTATAGGTGATGTTCCTTTGCCATTTGGTTAACATGGGCAATGTGGGACATAAGTTGCAAAAACTAATTCTAGAATACCCTTTTCTCCTATACCATTGCTCAAACACAAAGCCATTAAAAGATTGTAATACTTGGATTCGGTTAAGGTTGTGAAGGGTGAGTTAGGTGATGTTTACGGTGGTAAAGTTTGTGTGTAATTTTTTAAGATGTTTCCACGTGTTGAAGATCAGTCGGATCCACATGTTCTTCCTGTTGGTTCCATTAGACCTTCCATGGCAGAAATATACCCGAAACCGAGGTAATTTTCGAGCTTAATCAGTTTTGGAAGATGTGAACTTTGCTACGCTGGTGTTTGGTAGTTTGCTTGCTAATACTTCTTATATGCTCATTTCATATTGTTTTGATGTGGCATTTAAGTTGTTTAAAGAGTGTTTGCTTAAAGCTTATTTTAGCTGCTTATTATATACTGATACAGCAAATAAACACTTTTGAATGCAAGGATAAAGCAAAGTGAAAATTACTCACTACAACATTGACCGGCTACCCCAGCGACATATGGGGACTTTCCCCAGCGACATGTCGCCGGGGAAAGCTTTCCCCAGCGACATGTCGCTGGGGAATCGTCGCTGGGGAAGTCTCGTAAGGGATTGTATCCCCAGCGACAATCCCCGGTGACGACGTGGGTCCCACTCAATTTTCAGTCAAAGAAGCAGTGCCAAGGTGGCATATTATCCCCAGCGACATGTCGCTGGGGAATCATCGAATTACCCTAAATGATTAACATGCCTAATTATCGAATTTAACTATCCCCAGCGACATGTCGCTGGGGATACTATGGTTATTTGTTGACAAGTCAACCAGTGAGCCTACTATCCCCGGCGACATGTCGCTGGGGAAACTGAGTTTTCTCGTTGACTTGTCAACGTTTAGTGTGTGTTATCCCCGGTGACATGTCGCTGGGGAAAGGTCTGCTTTTTTTTAATGCAGCCTGCACTGCAGGCGATTTCCAGATTTTTTCCGGAATTTTTCCGGAAAAAATCTACCAAATAAACCTGTACCAAAACCGTATAGACTCACCACAACTTGTACCAAAACACAAATACCATATAACGGATCAACGCAATACAAATAGATCACAACTTTTACATAAACACGACTTAAAAGTCAATATGTGCATTGATAGATAGGAAAACAAGTGTTTAAATGGCGCCAAGATGAACCTAATAATATATAACACAACTACCTAAAGTACCAATGTAGCATACTAATAATATATAACACAACTACCTAAAGCTAGTACCAATGTAACATACTAATAATATATAACACAACTACCTCTCGCCGTTGTTATCCTCATCACCACACCCACCACTCCCGCTAGCACCACC
Source organism: Chrysanthemum makinoi (assembly GCA_910596185.1). NCBI lineage: Eukaryota > Viridiplantae > Streptophyta > Magnoliopsida > Asterales > Asteraceae > Chrysanthemum > Chrysanthemum makinoi. Next base: position 251,129,814 of record OU343218.1, read on the forward strand.
CGACTCATACTCCCTAAACATATCCCATATCATGTCGTCGCTTCGAGGAGACTCATGATAAAGCCTACATCTTTGGTGAGCGACTTGCCAGGGGCGGGCATACTTGGCCTGGATGTGGCCCGTGATGGCAATACCCACCCACACGGAATATGCCCACGAAGCTTACCCTCTCTTGCCAACGCATTGATTTAATCCTCCGTGTACTGACCCGTAGCCTCAAGCCTTTTCATCTCATCCTATGTAGTGACAAAAACACAAGATAGTAAATATATTAGTCGGGTTGCTACATTATTTCTCGATAATTCATTAAAGTGTGTTTTGAAACAAAACTTACATATATCCAGCGGTCCTCATCGTTAGGGAATACCCCATCAACAGTATGTGTTCGCCAAAAAGTGTCGATGAGTGACGGGTACTACTGAGTCTCTGATGCCTGCCTCTGTACATACACACGCATATAAGATGAATAATTTTAAAAACGACAAATCACAACACACCAAAGCGTATAATCATATATATATATATATATGTATATATGCATGTAAAATAATTATAATGTTTATTACCATATCATCTCGAAGGCAGACAATGACCGGATCCCTGTCGAATATGACCTTGCTCTTTTGCCGGTTAAGCCGATTTGTAGCGGCTCGAGCAATGTTCTTGGGATCATTCCAAAACTTAATGTACTCATCCCAATCACCCGCTGTAATCTCCTCGGGACGTGCCCGCCTACTCGCCTCCACATCGTAATCCCCGGTGGTGGGGTCTACCTTCCAATGTTTGGCCTTGAAAGAAGCCTTGTTTGTATTGTAGGCTTTCTGCAAGTGCGAGTTTATGCCTTCGTAGATCTGGTGCTAGCGGGGGGATTCCATGTGCGGCCTGAGGTCAAACAGGGTCTGCAATCATATACAACAAAACGAAAACAGAGTTAGAGATATAATTTATATATTTATTTAAATTTGTTTATTTATTTATATGATATAAATAAATAAGCGAATTTAGATAAATATACACAATTAAATAAATGAACACGATAATGAAATAAACATAAAAGGATAACTGACCCCAATATCTGAAATGAGTGCCGCCTTCTGCTCCTTCGGGACCTTCTCCCAAGAAGGGTAGTAAAACGGCACCTTCCTAACGACCTCCCCGATGTAGTTAGACCAATGAGCCACATGGGGGCCGAGAGGGTTTAAGGTTTGTTTGTCACCCACCTCAAAACTGATCGAGACGGGACCTTTTTCTTCTGCGACTGCCTTCAGCGAAAGGTTCCGGGTATTGTCGCGGGTATTCACCTGCCGCTCCCCGCCGCCCAAATTGGGATTTCGTTTACCTTTGCCTGCAAAATCAAGTTAGTGATAAAGTCATAAAATTTATGCTTGTAGTACAATAATCCGGAAATTCTTACCTCTGTTAATGAAGCCTGCCCGAACCGGTGGGTGCAGTCTGAGGGGACGATCCTCCCCGCCACCGTCACCGCCATGGGACCGTGCAACATCTGTCGACATCTGTACAAGTACAATTAGCATAAGATATAGAAATTCATGAACAAAATAATATAAGCATGCACACATCCAAATACATACACATCCAAATAAATATACACATTTAAACAATCCACAACAATTTCATTCATTCATTCAAATATATAAGTGTATTTTGCAAGTTACAACTCAAGATCAATCTTCTTCTTCACTAGAATAAACTTTCTCAACACCATCATCATCAACATTGATGAGGGCTTCAACATCAGAATCTGCTAAATCATGAGGAAGGGCGTCTTCATCAGCAATAATATCATCGTCTTCGTCAGGAACATCAATGATATCCGGCGGTCGTCAACCACCGTTGATTGACCATCTATATGCAAGGTCGCATTATCCAAGTCATTCAAACTAGTAGAAAGTGGGAGATCGGATGAGTTGTCGAAATGTATAATATCAGGATCGTCCTCTACCACGATGACACCCCGTCGGAAAACTTTTTATGATTAACATGTTCGACGACCTTCCGGTGGGGTTTGGTCTTATCTTCAAGGTAGCAGACTTGTTTGACTTGTGTTACGAGAATGTATTGGTCATCTTTAAATGCCTCAAGCCTGCAGTCGAAGATTTGTGTCATGTTGTTTCTAAAGACAAGTTTTTTGACTTTACGTCCTTTGTTGCTAGTGTCGAACCACTTAACTCGGAACAACGCAACTTTGAACAACAAATACTTAAACTCGAGGATTTCTTGAAGCTGACCATAATACATTTCTCCGTCACGGCCAGGCGAACAAATGCCGCTGTTTTGAGTTGTGCGACGTTCATCACGGTTGTGCACGACATACCTCACATCGTTGACTACGCAAGAGTTTACTGAGATTGGAGTCCATGATGGTCCATTAGCCAAAGCGAATAACTCGCGTGTGCTAACCTCTGAGTCTTGGTCATTGTCTATGTGACGTTGACGGATCTATGAAGAAGACAGGATTAGCTAGATAGAGAACACAAAATATGATATTGTTATTTTTATAGTTAAGTAGACCAAATAAGTCTTAAGTTTACCTGCGACCCAAACCAGTCGGGGAATTCTTCTTGCATGTCTTTGTTAGGAAATAATCTAAAAAACGTTCATGGTATTAGAATAAGTCGTCGAAATGATAAGTTAAGAAAAAGAAGTTTCAAAATAAAAAAACGCGTACCTCTTGAACTGGGTCCGATACGTGTCGATCTCAGGACTGTTGTGAAGTACATACCATTTCAATTTTTCAACTCTTGGGCATCAAAACTAATAAATGACCGTAAACCAATCGGTTTACATACCGATCGAAACACCTGAAACTGACACGTTGGGGGAGGGGGTCCACATTACGGTCGGGACGATTAAATTTCGTGGTAACATCCTGAAAATAATGAGAACTGAAAGTCAATGCTTCTTCAGCAACATAACCCTCCGCATTCGAACCTTCCGGCTTAGCTTTATTTCGAACATAACCTTTTTGCTTCTTCATGTATCTTTCAAATGGATACATCCACCAGGGGCGAATAGGCCCGCCTTCAAGAGCCTCTATAGGTAAATGGATAACCAAGTGAACCATAATGTCAAAGAAAGCAGGAGGATATATGAGCTCAAGCTCGCACAGAATATCGACCACCTTGATCTGAGCTTTCAACATGTCATCCTCCATCAAAGTTGCAGAGCATATTTGCTTAAAAAAGGAACACAACTTAATTAATGGTTTTGCAATCTTATCGGGCAAGTAATTTTGAAGTCCGTAAGGAAGTAAACGTTGCATCATTATATGACAGTCATGAGACTTTAGGCCTGTTATATTGGTATCATTATCGGTCACTCTATGCTTGAAGCATGATCCGAACCCATCTGGTAGTTTAGATCCTTTGACGTACTGACAAAACTTTTTTCGGTTCTCTGGTGTGAAAGAATACGCAGCGTGAGGCTTCAAGCACTTCCCGTTTTTGGTTTGGCCGAGCCACAAGCCACTTCGAATGCCCAACATTTGCAAGTCTTGTCTTGCCTTGACGGTGTCTTTAGATTTATCATTCATTAACAAAGTGTTCAAGATGGCCTCCAACACATTTTTTTCGATATGCATGATGTCTAAATTGTGTCTTAGTGAAAGAAAAGACCAACACTCAAGCTCGTAAAAAATAGACCGTTTAGTCCAGTTAAGCTCGACAAGAAGATTGCGTTTTATCTTCACACCTCCATAACTCGGATGTTTACCCTTCACACGCGTTGGCAATCTATCAAGTTGAGCCAGGATTACATCCCACCCAAATTCTTCGGGAGGATGCGTTATCGGTTTGGCCATTGAATTCAAGTAAGCGTCTCCATTTATGGGGCTTCGTTAAGAATCTTCTGTGGCCAAAATAAGCTGTTTTGCTTAACACACGAACAGATGGAGTGTCTTTATTACATGTAGGGCATGCCTTGTAACCTTGCCCACTCCACCCGACAAACTACTTCGGCAGGAAAATCATTGATGGTCCATAAAACCATCGCTCTCATATTGAACTTCTGGCCTGAGGCAACGTCTATAGTCTCGATACCTTTCTTGTCCCATAAATCCTTCAGGTCCTCAATCAAAGGCCTCAAGTAAACATCAATGTCCTTGCCCGGGGATTTAGGACCAGGAATTAACAACGTTAGCATAAAAGAACTCTCTTTCATACATAACCACGGAGGCAGATTGTATGTTGTCAATATCACCGACCACATGCTGTAGGCCTGACTAAGGTTCCCAAATGGATTGAAACCATCAACAGCCAACCCTAGTCGAACATTTCTTGGTTCTTTTGCAAAATCTGGATACTTTGTGTCAAATTTCTTCCATGCTCCACCATCAACCGGGTGTTGCATCTTACCGGGCTCCGTACACTTTCCAGTAGCATGCCAAATCATATCATTTGCAGTGTGACTAGACTTGTACAAACGTTGTAGTCTAGGAATGATCGGAAAGTAACGCAACACCTTCTTAGGAACATTCTTCCCCGGCGTGTTACTGTCTTTCCATCTACTCGTATTACAGACCGGACAAAAATCCAAATCTTTGTTCTTGTCTCCCCGAAATAAGCAGCAATCGTGTTCACAAGCATGTATCGACTCGTACCCTAACCCAATCGTTTTAAATGTCTTCTTTATTGAATAGTATGATGGTGGGAGCTTGAATCCTTTACTGATGGGAAATACATTTTGTAAAAACTCTAACATTTCATTAAATATAGAATCAGTCAATCTACCTTTAGCCTTAAAATAGGTAAACTTTGCCATAAAGTCTAATCGAGTCACATAGTCACAACCGGGGTACACTCCTCCTTGGCACGGCATATAACTCTTCAAATTCGTTACGTGTAGCTTGAGTCGGTTCGTTACTTGTCTCACCAATATCTCCTTGAGTTGGTTCATTGTGTTCATTATTCGGAGGAATATAGCTAAGATCATTAATTAACGCTGTCATGTCACTCATCAGAGGTTGTCTTGTGTTATCTATTACTGGCAGTGGCATAGGTGGAGCCGGTTCACCGTGTTCCACCCATATTTTATAACGTGGGTCCCACCCTTCTCTCATAATGTGGTTTGAAAGGTTTTTTTATGTGTACCCATAATATATTTCGACATGACTTGCATGGACATCTTATTCTCCCGGCACTAGTCACTAACGACTTGCAATGATTGACGAATTTTTCAAGACCGAGAATAAATAATGGTTCATGACGCTGTAAAACTGTCCAAGTCTTATCATCGAATACCATAACTACGTTTTAACGATACATTTAGTTATTATATGCAACTTAATTAAACACATTCAAACGAGGAATGCCATATGTTTTGTTCACCTAGTGCAATGGTATGTACTAACAAAATTATTATAAACGGCTCAAGAGTTGAAAAAAGTGAAATGGTATGTATGTTGCTAAGAGTTTTAACATACATACCATTTCACTTTTTAACATACATACCATTTCACTTTTTTAACATACATACCATTATTTTAACATACATACCATTTCACTTTTTTCAACAAATAATAACTATAAACTAACAAAATTTAAACAACTAATTATTATAATTATAAACGAGCACATTTCAAGGCAATTGAACTAATAATAACTATAAACTAACAAAATTTAAACAATAAACATTCCCCAGCGACATGTCACCCGGGATACCAAAAGGAGAAAAAAAATTATTACATACCTCGGCTCTAGCTCCTCGTCGCCTCTTGCCAAAAAAAAAAAAAACATTAACTTTTCTAATTAACAACAACTTACAACAATAATAATCTGCAAAAATCATATTATAATTAACTAATTTAGTTGAATAACATTTAAAATTTGTAAAACAAACCGTGTAACGTGTGGTGGTGGTGATGGTGGATGCGGTGGTGGTAATGGTTGATGATTGTTGGTGAATTGGTGATGGTGTTGCAGAAATCGCCACAGGAAGGAGGAGATAAGATTTTTTTTCGTTTGTGGCAGTGATAAAATTGACCAGATCTACTTTATCATCAAACTTTTCCCCGGCGACATATCGCTGGGGAAAGGTATATTTTTGTCGTTTAGCGTAATGGCGCGATAACGAAAATTTTGGTGTGGGTATCCCGTGACATGTCGCCGGGAAAACTATTTAATTGTTTTTCGTTAAAAAGGGAAATATTTAATTACATTATGTGGGTATCCCCGGCGACATGTCGCCGGGGAAAACTATTTAATTTTTTTTTTGGTTAAAATTAATTACATTATGTTGTTAACGATGTCAAAAGAATACGGGCTAGAGGAACAAGAACATATTACATCAAAATTTTGCATGCCATAATTAATTGGATCAAGAAGCCAAACGATGCATAGTTGAATGTGTTTTATAAATCTATGATTCACCGAAGAATAATTATGGTTACACATTAGACGTTCAACGAATGAGTCGGTATGTTATGGTTACACATTAGACGTTCAACGGATGAGTCGATATGTTATGGTTACACATTAGACGTTCAATGATGAGTCGGTATGTTATTGTTACACATTAAACGTTCAACGGATGAGTCGGTATGTTATGGTTACACATTAGACGTTCAACGGATGAGTCAGTATGTTATGGTTACATATTAGACGTTCAACGGATGAGTCGGTATGTTATGGTTACACATTAGACGTTCAACGGATGAGTCGGTATGTTATGGTTACACATTAGACGTTCAACGGATGAGTCGGTATGTTATGGTTACACATTAGACGTTCAACGAATGAGTCGGTATGTTATGGTTACACATTAGGCGTTCAACGGATGAGTCGGTATGTTATGGTTACACATTAGACGTTCAACGGATGAGTCGGTATATTATGGTTACACATTAGACGTTCAACGAATGAGTCGGTATGTTATGGTTACACATTAGACGTTCAACGGATGAGTCGGTATGTTATGGTTACACATTAGACGTTCAACGGATGAGTCGGTATGTTATGGTTACACATTAGACGTTCAACGGATGAGTCGGTATGTTATGGGTTACACATTAGACGTTCAACGGATGAGTCGGTATGTTATGGTTACACATTAGACGTTCAACGGATGAGTCGGTATGTTATGGTTACACATTAGACGTTCAACGGATGAGTCGGTTATGTTATGGGTTACACATTAGACGTTCAACGGATGAGTCGATATGTTAACACATCGGGATGATCGTATGTTATGGTTACCCATTGGACGTTCAACGGATGAGTCGATATGTTATGGTTACACATTAGGCGTTCAACGGATGAGTCGGTATGTTATGGTTACACATTAGACGTTCAACGGATGAGTCGGTATGTTATGGTTACACATTAGACGTTCAAGCGGATGAGTCGGTATGTTATGTTTACACATTAGACTTTCAACGGATGAGTCGGTATGTTATGGTTACATTAGGCGTTCAGCGGATGAGTCGGTATGTTATGGTTACACATTCGGCGTTCAACGGATGAGTCGGTATGTTATGGTTACACATTAAGCGTTCAATGGATGAGTGGTATGTTATGGTTACACATTAGGCGTTCAAGCGGATGAGTCGGTATGTTAGAGTTACATTAGGCGTTCGGATGAGTCGGTATGTTATGGTTACACATTAGGCGTTCAACGGATGAGTCGGTATGTTATGGTTACACATTAGACGTTCAGCGGATGAGTCGGTATGTTATGGTTACACATTAGGCGTTCAACGGATGAGTCGGTATGTTAGATGTTCAACGGATGAGTCGGTATGTTATGGTTACACATTAAACGTTCAACGGATGAGTCAAGTTTTGGCGCCAAGTTTTTGGTGGGAATTCTTGGCGCCATGTTTTTGTTCAAGTCAACGAAGTCAAAGCGAATCCCGACATGTTCTGGGGAAACATTAAGTCAACGAAGTCAAAGAGAATCCCCGGCGACATGTCATTTGGGGAAACTATTGTCCACGTCACGTTAAGATAGATTAACACTAATTACGAATTTTTAAATAAACAAATGAATCTCCGACGACATGTCGCCGGGAAAATGGCGGGAAAAATTCCCGCCACGTTTTTACCATGAAATATTCGGTCAAAATATAAGTTGAATCCCGGCGACATGTCGCGAGGAAAAATAGCGATAATTTAGTGACTTTTCTACGAGACTTCGTGCCGCGTAGGATATATTTTTGTCGTTTAGTGAGGATTCCCGGCAATTGTCGCCGGGAAAACGTCGATGGGAAACTGGTAAATGTGGTAGTGCCCATTTATTAATGGGTGTCTGCCTGAGACCCACTTAACTTCAATCTCAAAACTACCCATCCATGCCGGGTATATATTTTCACTATATACACGACATGGACGTGTATGGCTAGAAATGATCTTTGCAATTAAATCCTTAGCAATGTCGGGTAGAAAATCCCATGTATACACGACATGGTTTTTTTTATTGTTGTTCACACCTTCCTATGCCCATCTAGTGTATAAAATTACACGACATGGACTTTTTGTACACGACATGGGAAAAAGTAAAACTAATGTCGGGTATAGAGGACATTTGTACACGACATTAAACTTGGATAAATTTGTAGGCTGAGAAAGAGAGTAATACAATAATTGTTTATGCAGGCCTATTTTCTTATTTTACGATAATTGTTGATAAAACACAATGTAGAAAAAAAGTGTTATAAACAAAATATGTTGACGTTGAATAAATTATATGAGAGCAATAGATTTTTATTTTTTATTTTTTATTTTTTACCATCAAGCCCTTAGCAAGTTAATACTAGGGGTGTTCAAAAAATTCGAGAAACCGACGAACCGATTCGATCCGATCAGTCCGAAACCGCAAAAAACCGATAACCGAAGAAACCGAAATCCAAAAAACCCGCTTATCACGGTTCGGTTTCGGTTTTTACTTTTAGTTATCCGTGGTTACCTAAACCGAACCGTGTATAATATACATGAAGGTTTTAACAAACCATTCATAAAGATGTACAAGTATTAACTATAATATTGCACTACTTTTATCATATAACGCATTTTTACATATCTAATATGATCATTTACTAATGTCCATAGATTACATATGATTAATATGATCGTAATCTATAAACGTTAAATAATTAGTATTAGTTCTTTTGTTACATATGGCAATTTGAATGTTTTTATTGCGACGGAACAACATTACTATTACTCTAATCTCTTCTATGTTATTTAATTTACTAAAATATATTACGTTCTAATTTATGTTATTGTTCGCTCGATTCGATTTTTTAAAATGGTTAACCGTGACCCGAACCGCGGGTAACCGCTCATTTGGGGTATCCGCATGTCCGGTTACCCGCCTATACGTTCGGTTTTGGATAGTAAAATGAACTACGCGCCCCGCGATGGATAGTTAAAATCTCTAACCGAACCGAGCCGAACCGCCCCGTGAACACCCCTAGTTAATACCTGGTTGTTTGTGTAGCACCATACCTGTAGGACTGATCGTGACAAAAAAATTGAAAAAGCAGTTTTCAGCATTTTCCAAGGATTATTTTCACATAATCTTCTGGAAGCAGGCTCCCATATGTCACTAAGTGATATCCTTGACAAGAAAATAGGCCTGCATTATTACTCTCTTTCTCAGCCTACAAATTTATCCAAGTTTAATGTCGTGTACAAATGTCCTCTATACCCGACATTAGTTTTACTTTTTCCCATGTCGGGTACAAAAAGTCCATGTCGTGTAATTGTATACACTAGATGGGCATAGGAAGGTGTGAACAACAATAAAAAAAACATGTCGTTTATACATGGGATTTTCTACCCGACATTGCTAAGGATTTAATTGCAAAGATCATTCCTAGCTATACACGTCCATGTCGTGTATATAGTGAAAATATATACCCGACATGGATGGGTAGTTTTGAGATTGAAGTTAAAGGTGGGTTTGTGCAGACACACCCATTAATAAATGGGTTGGATAGTAATTTTCACTAAAGCAAAAGAGCTTAGGCTCATCAACTCATTTAAGTTGTTTTGCAAACATCAACTTTGACTTATTCCAAAATATTATTAATTCAATCCAAAGACTACCTACTTCATTTTTTTTCACATAAAGAGTATATGGGTGGTATGTCACCTGATACAACTCTAATAGTTAACTCAGGAAAAAAAAATAAAAAAAAATAAAGACATTCAATTTAACAAGATCCACGACATTTGCAAACACAACGGTTTACAATAAACAAAGGTAAAATCAAATAAACACATTCAAATATGTCGCATAGAAAGCAATCAATTATAGTAAACTTTGACTAACATTGTATACACTATTTTCAATACTTTACAAAGGCCTCTTTGAGTGTTTTGTCGGTAACTATTTAAGAAAATCGTTGCCTACAAAATTCACAAAGAGCCATTTTAGAGTTTTGAAACTAGATTTTGAAACCCCTCACAACAAATGCTAAAGGGAATGTCAAGTATGTTACTCCAAGATACTATTCTTGAAGAGTTTGGAGTCCACTTTATACCTTGGTGTTCTCTTACCATTTGGCACATGAGGCGATGTGGGATGTCTAAAATACTACCCTTTTCTCCCCATATAGCTTAAGCAAAAAACCAACTTTGTTACAGTAAAGATAATAGTGAACTCAACTGACAATTATCATAAGACATTTGTTACGAAATGACTTTTGAACAAGCATACTTAAAAGTCGACATTCCCAAACAAATACACAGTTTCTTCTATGCACTCCTTATTTAATAGATTATCTTCGGGTCAAAGGCTAGATTATCTTCGGGTCAAAGCCTACCGATTAATGTTAATATTCAAGCATGGTGTGTTACATTGGATCTTATCCCGTCTGATATCAGGTGTCCATTGAGTATCTCAAACTATTTTGGATCCTTATGTCACATTGGTGGTGATAAGTTTAAGCAATAAGTAAACGCTATTTCTAAAGTAGTAGTATATAGTTTGGTTTTGAGACCAATGTCGCTCAAGTTTTCCTTCTTGGTTACAAAACAAGAAATCTCAACTATGCACAAACGCAAATATGAATGTTGCACAGGCATGCATTTATCCATTACGCGTGTTTTCTAGTAACTTTTACCAGATATAAAGATATCATAAACCTCAAATGAAGGCTCCATCATCATCATCAATGGCTACCCAATATACTTCTCTAGCTAGTGAGTCACTCGGACACTTGTGCACGTTCAGCAGAAGACCACTTCTTCGCGACGTCATCATTTGCATCGGTGTCTCCATCAGTTGTTCCATCAGAGGTAAACAACTTAACGACATTTATATTTCTCTTAAACAGTACACTCACATACATAGTTATATAGTGATTCCAGTTACGTTTAACTGCTCTTGTAACATGTAACATGTTAAAAATATGTACTAAACGATTGCGCGAACTATATTTTAAAAGCTTTTTCCTTTTGCTTGAAAAATGTTTTTGTTAACATAATACGTACAATACTTCATTTTAAAGCCTCTATTCAAGTAATATTAATCTTTTCTCTAACAAACTGTCATTCTTGATGTTTTATAGGTTACCTTAATACAAAAAAGCAAGAGAAATATGGGCCCGAAACTGGAGAAATCGATCCTCATGGATGAGGAGCAGATAGAGATCTTTAAATGATGTTGGAGTAGAAAAGCATAGCGAAGACAAAAGATCCTCAAGAGACGAAGAAAATTGATGAAGAAAAAGCTATGCTCAAATAATTAATCCGATCGAAGTACATCCCGTCTTTGTACTCATTGTATCGTAGAATTGGAATTGTACATTTGAAAGGGGGATTGTTCGTGCTAGCAAGTTGATGTAATTGTTGTCGTCGTCATCAAACAGTGCGGAAATGAAATGTGATATACTCTCTTCCAAACCTATGTATACAGTGTATTACGTATTTCCAAAATTTAGATTGTGTTTGATAATTGGTCACAAAATGAACTTCTATGATTCAATAGATCGAACAAGAAGAATGAAGACAGGCTTCGATCTTCTTCTTGTTCGATCTCATGGAACTTGTCTTCCACCATCGACTTAAGTGACTTTATGGAAAATAATCCGTTGTCATCCAACTTCCACATTCGTTTCTAACAAGATTGTAACAATACATGTAATCCGGCCAACACAACTAAATTGCAATCACTCGAAAGTCTTATCCAACCCCACACCAAGGGTGTAACCGTGTAACTTATTTTAGTTGGGTCAATATAATACTAAGCCCGAGCTCGACTCAGTTACATTACCTAAAGCACGCTTAATTGAGCCTGTATTTTCTTATTCAAGCTTGGTTTCTTAACCGATACATTTTGTGCTTGGCCCGGCTCGACTGTGCAGGTAAATATTGACCCACTCGATATATTGAGTTTGGCTTGACTTAACATTGATGATGTAACAATGGTTGTGTAACATTTCTAATTTATGGATTATCGATGTAGATTTTGTGCCAAGTGATCAAGTTCATAACGTATTATAAACTACATATGTGTGATCTAAATTTAAATTGCTTTATAGATTTGTAAGATTTCTATTCGAACAATGTTGGTTCAATTTGTTTTCAGTAGTGTAGAGTTGGGGTTATTGCATCCCACATTGCCTCATGAACCAAATGACGAAGGTGGTGATGATTATATAAAATTGTAGTGCAAGTTTGACATTCTATTAAAATCTTTGATCTTAGTTAGTTGATTTGTATTTTTATTTGAATGAATAAAAAATTAATTGATTTGAAAAAACAGGAAAAAATTGGTTGGGTCATAGGGATCAATTTCTAGTTGCATAGCTTCATAGTAATTATGTAAAGCTTCCGCATAGTTTCCTTCGGATTGAGCTGACATCCGTTACGACGAAAAAACTTGAGCAAATACTAAGGTATTTTGATATAAAATGTGAAATGCTAAAGTGGAAAAGCCACCACACTTGACACTCTTACGACAAACTTTGACTAACGTAGATCTATTTTCAATACTTACAAAGGTGATTTGGGTGTATTACTTGTAGTCGGGTCGAGTATTAACACACGGGTCTCGGGCGGTGTTTGGATTTAGTTTGTTGTCGGGTAGAGTTTATACTCATATGTGTCTGACCCTAGGTGGTCTTAGATTTAAGGCTCGGATCAGGAAGTAAAGGTGTAGTTTAGTTGGAATAGATTAGAACTTCCCTGGGTTTATATGTGAAACTATTTAGTTGTCCATTTTCTATTATGTTGTTGTATGTTCGAGCACTGCAAGAAACCACAAGAGTGGTCATGTCGTGTTCGGTTGGCTCTCGGTTCGACCACACCCACGAAGGGTGTTGGTTTGTGTCGCGTTTATGTCTCTGTTGGCAAAAGTAAAATCCGATTAAAGTGTTTGCTCATTAAATATTAAGATTATTTATATCTTGGGGTCAGGCATCAAATTTATATGTCGTAGTATCTTTATTCAATTACAAGTTCACTTTGTTAAAAATCATAGCAGTAAGACTTTGTGTCACGTCTTTTGTCTTTCATTTTTTTCCCCTAATGTTTAGGTTATGTTTGTTTTTCCTATGAAATAAGCTAGTCTCCTTTAACAATTTCAATATATATAAATAAAGTCATTGGGAACTTTGTAAACTGATCTATCAACTAATTATATCAAATACTTTTACTCTATTTTCTTTTTTTTGCATGCATGAAAAAAGACATGATCATTACAGCTTGTGATTTGAGTTGGTATTAGTATATTTGACTAACATGTTTCATTAATGTTGACATAATGCATTGGTCCGTTTCGATTTATAATTTTTGGACTACGAATTTGATTCGGATTACACATATTTGGACTAAATATGTATATAATGGTTAACGAACTATAAAATATGTATAACAGTGAGCGGATTAGATACATAAAAACGGTTATTAGACTAATATATTGGATTAATAGACCACATATCGGGCTTATTAATGGACTATATTGCATAAATTGGACCATTGGCCCGAGACGGAGGTGATAACTAGGCTCTACTCGTATGGATAAAAAATGTCATATTAAATTAATAACGAGTTATGAAACCGACAACTATTTAGTAATCTAAAATTTGATCATATAATAAAACCATTTGGTTATGCTACTATTAAGACGTGTTGGATTAATAATTATGGACACATGGTTAATTATAAACTTGTCAGTGTCATGACGTACTATTTTAGAAATCACTTTTATTAAATTCTATCGATTTGAAAACATTGTATAAACGAATGCAACATGCCAAAATTTATTAAACTTCTTAAACCTATACTTACATTTGTACAACCTTTATTATTCAAATTATAAATCCAAACTTGTCGTTATTTATAAACTTATGCATTTATTCGATAACCTTTTATTCCTATAAAACACGACAAGAGTTTAGACTTGTCGTGTTTAGACTTACGTTCTATTAGATAATAAAACCTTTATTAGGGTTTTCCTATGAAATTTAATTGACTTTTCTAAATTATCTAGGATTACCATGTAATTGCCTAAGACCCTACCAATTACTTACTTGTTACTTACGTGCTAATTGATATTTACATGTTTAATTTCTTTTATATGCTTTATCACTTTGGCGTGTGTTCTTGAGTCTTGGTCAATATTTCTTGACTATTCCTTACAATGTATTGGGATATACATTATACTTTGGTGTGAGTTATGTTTGGCGTGAGTTACCTATCGAGTTCTTGTTTTCTTACCACCACACGAAACATTAAAACTAAGTTTTTGAGATTTTAATACTGGATTTTTAAAATCTTTGATACGAGTATTCCACGAAAACTAAAACACTTATCTTTTGAAAACCTCTTTACTTTACGATATGTATTCTGAGATAAGCCGTCCACTACTAGGTTGAACCGACTACGAGCCGTTGTGCCTGCACTCTTGCGTCGTTGAGTGAAGCCCCACTTGATACTACTTTGTTTCACTTCCCGATGCTAGTTATGATAGTATCGATTCTTGCATTGCTACACTAAGGTGAGTTCATATCCCCACTTATACTCTTTTAACTGTTTTATAAACTCTTTGGAGGAGATACGTGCTATAAACTAGAACACAAGTCTTTTCTTAAAATGCATGCTTGCATGATTATTATTATTATAGCCTAAGTTGCCTGCCAAAAGTCCCCTTCATCATGAACCATTAATCACTTGCGAGTGAACACAAATATTGTGGATAGTACTATGGGAATTAACGACCCCGACTCGGTTATCGGAAATATCCGGGTCGCACCATATTTGATTATCTCTATGTAATTGGCTATTACATCTAGGGGCAATTTTATTACTTACACCCAAGAATTAGGTGTATGCAGTTATTATTGGTGTCATGAGCTTAGTGCATAATAATAATCTCTGTTTTCTATAGTAATTGTCTTCGAAACAATTATCATCTCTTACTTGTGTTCAACTATTTACTAAACCTATGAATATCACTCAACAGTTGTGTTGATCTTTTTAAGCATGTTTATCTCAGGTATTAAAAGGCGATAGCTAACTCTGGAGGCGCTTGGGCATTGGCATGACATGGTCATAGATGACTCTGATTTACGAATGGGGACAACATTTTGTTAATAAGCCATTTTTCCGCAACAATTCAACTTTTGTAAACTTTGTTTTACTACAATAAATGAATTATTTTACGAAAAAGCTATTATTTTTCACTTGTGTTATGATCCAACTAAGTAGCATCCCAAAAACGTTTTCTTCCGCTGCAAACCATTTTTGGGGGTGTTACAACTGCCTGATTAAAGGAGAAGGAACAGTGCAACATAGGGAAAACTACAGATGAAAAAGCTATTCATTATGGGAAGAAAAAGAAAACTGGACCTAATCGAAGAATTTTATTATTGTCATAAACATTCAATACCTGGTGTTGGTGTGTAATCCGGATCATAAGCAGTATACCAATTGCATCAAAGGAATTTGGAAGAACCGTACCAAAGTGCTCATCCATTACAACAAATGGCCCTGGCAAAGTGGCTGCAGCCAACATGATGCAAGCTAATTCATATGTAGGCTATAAACAATATTTTTTTAGAAAAGGTCAAAACACCACCATAACATACGCAAGTTGCCATTAACAGTAGGGATGTGCAACATGAAACTACAGATGAAAATTAAAAGCTGGTAATAAATCTCATGAAAAAGTGGAATTACATGTTGAATGGTATATGTCAGTTATAAACTACAAGCCTATGACGATATTGGTGACAAAGTACTAAATGTCATTAAAATACCCTATAAAAAATATTAAAGAACAAACCCAAAATCCTCAAAGGCGAAGGTCAAACAAAATATCAAGAACCTTTTGTAAAACATTGTTCGTAATACACTATTCCCACCCACTTTAATGTTACGCCTTGCATTAGAAATGTCAAAACTACTTTGTTTTGCGTAATATGCATGGAGTTTCAATTTTATTGTTTTGCTAAAGTAAAATATGAATACAGAAAAGATCAAATGAATGATCAAGAATAGCCTGGTCCATTTGATCTGTGATGAATGTTCTAAATACATTCCTTCCTTTCTGATTTACCCAAAGCATCTCAGCAGGTTATATTTGGAGGGAATTTAAATAAGAACATGATGTGTCATCCCAAGTAATAATTACTCTGTTATTTAACACACATAAATAAATTGTTGACAAACATGCGACAAAGATTATGGTTGACTTTTTATCAAACATAAAGTACAGAAAAAATCAACTGGTGATGTTTTTATGAAACAATAATGTTAAACGCTACTTTGATTCGGGGGAGCATGTTGCCGAAATTTATTTACAATATCGCTCACGATTCCTTTACTGATTTCAAACTTTCTTCTGAAGCATATTAGCAATTTGCTTTTGGTAATTAACAGAAAAAAAGCCAATAAATGTAATAAGACCAATAAGCGAAGCCCTTACAGAGGTGTAGTAGCACACAGAGGTTTAGTGTCAAACATTGGTAATCATCATTATGCCAATTCAAGTGTACCAATATGACCAAAAAGGAAAAAGGGGTTCAATACATACCATACGTTCCCTTTCAGTTGGCTTCACAGCAAATCAACTGGCTTTAATCCTCTTTATTGCAACACCAGACCCCTTCCACTTACCATGATAAACGGATCCATATGTACCAGCTCTTGGCTGATGAATTATACTTTTTGGGCTGCATCTTGGCTGATGAATTAAAATATGACCATAAATGACGAGAATAAATACGTTCTACTATTAAATAATTGACTTGATTACTAAACTTGAACTCATAAGTTTTCATTGTTCTATCCATAGCTCTAGCACATAACTCCTGCTACCAGTCCATTCATGAAAAGAGAACCCTATTTAATACAACCTTCATAAAGCATCAAATCACATTTTTCATTCAGTATATAAATATAAGAAAGCCATGACTAATTGTCCAGTATAGTTACTTAAAACAATGAACTGGTGGTCTTTGAATAGACTTAAAATAAACATGTTAGTTTATTATACTATGCAGCAAGTTACTTATCTCTTAAAATGATGCAGGTTTTGAATTTTATAATCATGCAAGTAACTGATATTATTGCAAGAGCTCTAATTCCGTCCAACTGACCCTAATTGAGGGCACAAAATAGCCGAGTTTAGTTGGAGCTAATAGTTCACTATAAGTTGAGTATGAGTTTTCATAGACCACATCATGACACCTACGCATTTAAGTATATTTCATAAAACTACCACTGACATCATGTTATTGACATATGAGATTCCTACATCCAAAGAAATAAAATCAAAATCAATAGTTTTAACATTCAAGACACATAAATAAGTAGCAATCATATCATAAATAAGGTATAAACCAGTATCAGTATCAATCATATTATAAATAAGTATTAATTTGTTAAATTGCTAATAGGTAGAATGGTAAAATGAGCTTGGAGGGGATTAGAACATACCTCATTTTTCCTCAAGGGCAAGCTCTAAGGTGGTCAATAACGTGAGCTCAAAAGGCTTTATGACCACCACATCCACAAAAGCGAGTCCAACCGATACAACCAACAAAATGCGAGTTTCATTATGAGTTACAAAGAACTACAAAAGCATCATAATATTGCATGGTTTTGATGTTAATAAATGGAATTGTCTCACCTTCATAGTGATTATTGCTAAGGGGAAATTCCATGGAGTAATAGCAGTTACCACACCAACATGCTGCCAATTCGTGAAGTACTATCAAAACACAATCTTAGGAGATGACAACTTCTATAGAAAAATTTTCTTTTTCTTTAAATGTAATAGTAGCTCGCTGGAAATAGAATTATGAGGTTTCTTGTTGAAAAATCAAGATGGTTTTCACTTTCATACATTCCCTCATCATCAAGGTCATATAATTTGACCCACATTTAAAAAGTGAGCTTAAAATAATAAGCACACATGTGTCCCCTCGGCCAATTTTAATTAATCTACAACGGTAAATATCTTCATACTTAATTGTGAATGGGCCAATGTGGGTATCTATAACGGAACAAATGGGCAAAATAAAAAAGTGAGCTTAAAATAAAAAGGTCAGATGGGTTGAACGGTCGCAAATAGCTTGAAACAGATTTGTAAAGCAACAAAGCTTCAACCTATTCAAAATTACCAGCTTTTTTCCATAGCACATTTTGATGCGATAGGCAACCTGCCAGACCTCTGCCCATATTGCACCTCTAAAAAAATGGATTCCGATGAAACTTCCAAAATGTGGACATTATTAATAAATAGTGAGAGGTGAAGAGTTAGGTGGTCATAAATTGATACATAGAAAAATGGATCGTCTTGCAAATCAGCAAGGTTTCGAGTTATGGATCCAACAACCTGGTATACCCTGCACGCATAAACAATTCATTTTAGTAATCAGTAATCATATATCCGCTGCCACAAAAACAATAGACGCCTTGTAGAGATATTCAAGTTGACAATGATGCATCCTTGGCATCTTTCGTGTTCGGTTTTTCTACCTTTTATAGTTATGCCGATTGTTTAATGATAGTGCCTAAGTGTTGTGTTCACTCTATTGATATGTTATTTTACCGTTTATTAGCAATGAACCACAAATAATGGATGAACAATGATACCATTTATAGCTTTCTCTTGCAACAATGAAGATTAATCAAAATTTTGTTTTGAATGATACCGTTTATAGCTTTTTCTTTGACGGGTGAGTGCTTCTCCAAACACTATAGGTTTCCTATATTTCAGCCATCATAAACAAAGAAACATGATTACTCAAGGAAACATGACTAAAAAAAATTAAATAACAAATAGAAAACTAAGTTATTACCTTCATTTAGTGATAATCAATCTCCTAAATACCTTCGGTTTAGCGAATTTAAAACAATGTCTTGGTAATCAAAACCCTAAACGGAAAGATGTGGTTTAAGGTTTTTTCAATGGATTTGAATGAGTTAGGGTTTTGAATTTTATTTGATGATAACATATTTTGATCGCCGTAGGTTTTTATTTTTTGTGTTTTGTGCGAAAGATTGAGGATGTCTAATTTGAATAAGACGTTTCATATTTGTGTGCTGAGAAAATCTTGGATTTTGAATTTCACTTGCGTTTTTTTAGCTTAGAAGTGATTGATTAGGGATTCAGTTTTGGTATAAGAGAGGATGGTAACTGATTATGTTGAGTATGAGTTTGGGAATGCAATCACATATCACAACTGTTGTTCTGCTCCAGTGGTTAAGGCGTATGTATCTGGTTTGAAAGACCAGTGTTCGATCCTCTTTAGTGACAAATTTTTTAAAACTTTTATTGGATATTGTGTCTAGTCACCATTTCCACCTCATCAAAGGGTGTGTCATGTCAACATTAAAATGCTTAGTCAGAATTAATGACGTGGCATATGTAGTCACATATATACGTATAGATTACTCAAGTAAACCTCAATTTTGAACACTAAGTACATAGTACGAAACTTGAAAAATAACTCACTAAAATAATGTACGCTTCAATAATAATGGGTATAAATTCAAAATAATGTGAATGAAAGTCACAAAATAGTATACTATTCACAAACATTGTGTAAAGTTAACTAAAAATAAATTTATCAAAAAACGTATAAAGTTCACGAAAATGACATGTATTTTACTAAAATGGTATAAAGTTCATTAATTTGCATATATGCAAAAAAGTTGCATTAATTTCACTGTCATGGTATATAATTTGCTCAAATTGTGTAACGCTTATAAAACGACTAATGAATTCAATAAAAAGAGTAGAGTATTGGGTTTCTGGTGGGTTTTATGACAGTTAGGTTACCCAACTTTGCGACTTTGTTCACCTAAGTTACCCAACTATTTTTTTGTTCAATTGGGTCTACCGCTTAAAGGTTACCCAACAATTTTGACTTTCGATACACGGTTTCCATCCATCGGCAAATGACGCGGCGTTTTTATAATTGTAAAACATTTTATATTACAATTATTAATCCCAATATCTTTACTAATATTTTATTAAACGAAACCCTATTTTCTTATCTCAGATAAACACACACACGCTAACTTTCCACACACACTTTCTATCTATCAACCCTAAAAATCTAAAACTATAAAGTTGATTGAATCAAGTTGCCATCTTCACAAAGAGGTATGCACTCATTCCCTTTAATTGATTCTTGAAGTACAATTAGTCTGATTTTGTTTTGAAATATTAGGGCTTTTGATTAAAAGTTAGGTTTTTATCTCGAGAACTTTGGAACTTTCAATTAACATTAATCTTGTTTGATATTTGTCACGATGGCATCGCCATCTCAACCTTCAAGTTTTGTGATAAACTTCCATCGTGGTGGTTCATTCACAAGAAACCCGTTTTCATATGACTTTGAAATCCTCTCAAAGGTAGAAAATGTGGATCTCTCTTCCATGGACTTTGTTGGATTAGTTAGATTCATAGGAGATGAATTTACAGGTGATGTTAGAAGTTTTTATTTGGTTCCCTAAAGATTTGGATAGTGGTTTAAGGTCTTTAAAGTCTGATTGTGATTTAAAGGCTTGTGTAGAATGTGGTAAAAAATGAATGTGTTTGGATATTTATCCGTCAAGTTCTCGTTTATGCTAGAGGTAACTCAGCAAGTAGATGGTAGTGATAAACTGTAGAAGATGATCTTTATGATTATTTTAGTGATGATGATAGTGATACTCGTTGATCATTTGTCTGACCATGAGAAGAGGTATTTGAAATTAGGACTCAAAGGCACCTAAACCTAGGAAGAAATCCTCAAAAATGTTTGATCCAACTTTTTTGTCTAGGATTTACAATGCCTTGGAGAGGGAGGAATTTGTAGATAATGATATTGACAAAACAATAGATGATTATGAAATGGAAGGTGATCAGTACCCAATCCATGATCCTTCTACAAAATGGAACATGATGACACCACTGTTAGGTGAAAGGTATGAAAGTCCTGATCAATTGAAAAGAGGGTTGACCTTTTATGCTTTAAGGAATGGATTTAAGTTATATTATGAGGTTAATAATACTAGGAAACTACATGCTAAATGTAGTGAGATGCATGAGGAAAACCAATGCCCTTTTAGGTTATGGGCATCATGGATGAAGAAGGAACGTTCCTTTCAAATTAAGACACTGGTTGATAAGCATACATGTTCTAGGACATATGAGTATGGGAATTTGATTACAAGTACTTGGATTGCTAGGAACTATGCTAAAAAGATCATGATGAATCCAAATATTAAGATAAGGGAAATTGTAGAAATGATTATGAAGAAATACAAATTTTAATCACTCTTAGTCGCTAGAGAGGAAAGGTGAAAGCTTTATCCCAATATCAGACATGCTTAGAGGACCATTATGGCATGCTATGGTCATATGCAGCAGAGATTTTGAACTCTAATCCAGGAAGCTCTTGTAAGATAGTGTTGAACCCATGCCGATGGGAAAAACTACTTCAAGGCCTTTACGCTTGTTTTAATGGTCTCAAACAAGGATGGTTACAAGGGTGTAGGAGGGTTATAGGTCGGATGGTGCTTTCAAAATATTATGCAAAGGGAATTGTCGTTGTAGGAAGGGATGGAAATAATCAAATATATCCCATTGCATACGGGTAAGTGAGAACAAAGAAAAGCTGGGTTGGTTTATGAAATGCTTAACCGAAGACACGGGAATAGATGTCGTGCAGTCTTACTATCATTTCGACGCGTAATTGTTATCAAGGCCTTTTCATTAATGTTGTTGTAGATAAGCGTACTTAACTTTATTTGTTTTGTTTTAGGGACTCATGGAAGTCATGAAGAGACAATGCCTTTTAGCGTAACACGCATGCAGCAAGGCATATTTATGCCAACCGTGAAGAAGTTTAATGGTTGTCAGATAGGAACCGCTCGAAAGCACTAAGGCAACTTACCCAACTAAATTTGAACAAGTTATGACCGAGAAGAAGGTTAGTAGTGTTGCACACCAAAGATTTGATGGAAAGGAAACCCGAAAGCTGGAGTAGGGCTTTCTTCAAGATGATAAGGCATGTGATGTGTTGAGAATGGGATCGTGAATGCTTCAATGCAATCATTGTGGAGCCAAGGAAACCAATAATAAACATTTGGAAGATATAAGGTAGATGGTAATGTTAAGAATGCATAAGATGAGGGAAAAGCATTTGAATCAGGTAGTGTCCAAACATCATAAAGAAACTTGAAATTATCAAGGATAAGCACGGTATTTGTTGATAACCTATCACTATTTGTTAATAACCCTATAACATTAGCTCTTAACAATTAACGTATGTTTTTGAATGTAGGAATTGGAAAGTCATACCAGTGGTCAAAGTAAGTTTGAAGTGAAATGGTTATGAGGGATTTACAGTGGATGAGGGTTACACACTTGGCTGTAGGTAGGTCTTGGCAAATATCCGTATACCATGTGTGAGCATGGGTGCGCTATTTACTATCTTCATAAGAATCCGGAACATTATGCTTCGATTGGTATGGTAAGGAAAGGTTTGTTTCGCTTATACTCCTTACTTAGGGAATGAATGGCATGGACCAATGGCCACCAAAACTATCAAAACCATTGCCTCTAATAATTAAAAGATGCTCGAAGACCACCCATAAGAGGAAGAGGATTCAGGAGAAAGATGATGGAAATAGAACTAGATTAGGAAGAAAAGGGGTAATAATGCATTGTCAATTATGTACATAATGTAAGAAGTTGTTCAAAAAGGAAAAATGGGGAAGTGTGACGGTGATAGTGTTAGGGGTGAAAGTCTGTTAGTTGGGTGGTGCTAGGGTGGAAAAACAATGTCGCAGAAGTCTTAGGGGGTGGTAAGACAATGTCCGCAGAAGTGTTAGTGGTGATCCGCAAGAGGGGTGTTAAGACTAGAGGAGGTGTTAAGACTAGAGGAGGTGTCAAGACTAGAGGGGGAGTTAAGACTAGAGGAGGTGTCAACACTAGAGGAGGTTGTCAAGTGGTCCGAAATGGGTAGACAAGAGGTTGCAATGATGTACAAGGGTGTTTCATGGTAGTGAATGGTAAAAGAGTTAGGCAAAGAGGAAGGGGTGATGGGTCAAAATCCAGTGCATACCCTCATGGTATAAAACCAATTGGTTATGGTGTTTCATGGGATCCAATTGATGGAGAAACAATGCTAGGGGTAAGTATTTGTCTTTATCTTTACATTTGATTGTTCTCCTTATATGTTTTTATCATTATATTTGATTGATTTCAATTGTGTGTAGAATATGCAAGGAATACGCCTCGCCGGCCATATGAAACACCGGATGATTTGCTTGTGTTGATGAAATCAGCCACCGGTTCACAACCAATGCCATCAAGCACCACATGTTCTGCATCACCACATGTTCTGCATCACCAACCGTGTGCGATCACCGTGTGACCATCATCAAGTGTGACAAGATCACCAAGTGTCACCTTATCACCATCTAACACACCAGCAATGAAGAGAAAGAAACCAAACAAACCCGTGGATCGGCGGAGTCCGAAAGAATCAAGCTGTTTTTTGTTTAACAAGTCACCAAGTCTCGGTCCAGATTGACACCCGATGATGCAATGCTTGTAGAATAAGCTTTGTCGCTTCTTCTATGTAATATAACTTAACTGAATTTGCCCCCTATTTTGGTACCACATGGCTTTTATGGGCAATTAGTAACCGTATGTATGTATGGATGATGGTAACTTACCATTTGTGCAACTTAACTCATCTTTTGTAACAACTAACATATGCTATCACAAATGGCATTAATGTAAATGTTAGTTTATCTTGTTTGTATATCTTTTGCTTTAGTTGTTATTATTGTGAACACAGATGGTACCAAAACACATAGATAAACTGTATGTTTCTTGCATAAAACCATACTTAAAACGCAGATTACATTGTTGCACAAAACCATTACATTCTTGCACAAAACCATACATAAACACTTCAAGTATCTAAAACCTTGCATCAACCTACATTACATCACATAAAACCTTACATCAACCTACACTACATAAACCTAATAAGTAACATAGCCACCACCAAAAGAATCAACATCTTTTGAAGAAAGCAATCAGAGACCTTTGTGCTTGCACTTGAACTTCAGCTTGAGCATTCCTCAACTCATTTTGAGCATCCCTCAAGTTGACATGAAGTTGATACATCCTTCTTTGATACCACTGATTTGGCAACTCAACATCCACCCACATAAAGTACTTGCAATTAGTTGTATGATCCAAGTAGTTAGGGCAACCAAGAAACCTTCGAGCTGGGTTGTTCATTGTCCATGATGTTACGCAAGTTGCTAATTGTCCACACCAACAAAGATTGGCCATTGATTTTTGGGGTGGATTTGGTGGAAGAACCCTAGATGGAAAGGGGGAAAGATTTTGGTGGTGAAAATGGGGTGGTTAGGTTGGTTAAATATAAAAATTAAGTGCAAATCGATATGGTCCGGTGGGGCCAGAAAAAGCTTACGTGGACACCATGATAACTCCAACTCCGTAGCTCTGCTTTTTGGGTAACCTAATGAATAACACGCGGTTTCGAGTAACCTAAATGTCAAACCCAGAACTCCAGTAACCCAATTGAACAAAAAAATAGTTGGGTAACTTAGGCGAACAAAGTCGCAAAATTGGGTAACCTAACTGTCATAAAACCCTTTTCTGGTGTGCTCGTAAAATTAAAAAAGATTATGTTTTTTGAAATTTGATTCTTAATATAATTAACTTTAAACATTTAAAAATATGTTGCATAAAAAGTTATTTAGATATGATGAGGTAGATAAACATACAATGATATATATAATCCTAAATGACTAAGTTTCTTTAGAAATTGATTAGTATTGAGTCTATATAATGACAATAACAATAAATGTTATATATAAACGCTAAACCCAATACTAAACACCAAATAATTTTCACGTTTTATAAATATCTGCCAAAATTGGTTATATTAATTCGACTAGATCCGTGTTCGGTACCTTTATAGCGGATTTTCACCAATTATTATTATTATTATTATTTTTTTAATCATGAAGTACCTAATATCCTTTTAAAAGAGTTTTACTCTTTTAGAGGTAGAAGAATAACTTAATGAGTGAACCTATTCATTAATCTTAGCTGCCTAGGGGTTGAAATGATCCTAGTTTCTCGTAAAAAGCTAAAGATTGGATCGGTTAAAAGTTCGTACGAGCCGAGCTTAAATTGCGACTTATTTGTTAATCGAGTTTGAACCCGAGTTTATATACAAAGCTCGTTTGAGCTCACGGGCCTTAACGAGCCTAAACGAAACTAGGAATCGAGGATAATTTAAATATTAAATGTATCTGATAGTTATGCATTCTACTATACACGAGCTTGTTAACGAGCTCAAAATAGATGTACTACGAGTGCGAGTAGAGTTCAAGCCAAGATGCAACGTAAAAACTAGTCGAGCCTGAGCCGAGCTTGAGCCTTTATAGTATACCACGAGCCGAGCTCGAGCCTAACAGCCAAGGTTTTAATTGGCTGAGTTCGAGGTTTATAAAACTTAAATGAGCTGAGCTCGAGCTCGAAGGGCTCGGGCTTGCCGGCTCCACCCCTAGTTAAGCTTTTCATTATTTGGCGCGAAAGAGGTGGGTATGAGTTGAAAATGTTTTTACCATTTGAGCAATGACTTGAAAATTAGGTTGACCAGATGCATTGAAGATGCTCTTAGAAAATTATATACGTTTTTCTATCAAAAATAAGTTTTTAGTGATATAAACTTTATTTAATAAATATTTTCTTAAAAGAATTTTTGATAACTTTAAATGGTATTTTAAGTAAGTTAACAAATGTTTTTTTATTAGCTTGTGGTTCATCTACATCTTAAGGCTGGTCGGCAAGGGTGAGTGAGTCACTCACCTTGCTTTCCATTCACCCGTGACCCTCCAGCACCACTCACACGTGAGTCTCACATCCCAAGAGGAATTAAGGTGACCGACTCACTTAATTGATTTGTGTGCATATATATATTACCGTATGGTTTGTATGGGTTTGTATGTAAAAAAAATGTGAGTCGAAGTGAGTCTCTTGTCCGCATAAAGGTGAGTGAGAGTGAGTGAAAGAGAGAGGAGAAAGAAAGCTGACGTGGCGCTGATGTGTAAGGTGAGTTAGACTCATCCTTGCCTTCCAGCCTAAGTTAAAGCAACAGTTTTTTTATTTTGTATTTTTGTCAAACATACTGTAACGTAACAACAATAATAATACCCAAATCGATTAAAACTAGCCATGAAAGGGGTAAAATTTAAACAGTCACTCACGTTTGGTGGTAGAGGTAAGACATAATTGTGAAAAGTAACCGAGTGTAACCATTACTTCTATTCTAAACATGTACTACATCCGTCCCATATTAATTATTCAGTTCTGATTTTCAAAGTCTTTTTTTTTTCAACTTTAATTATAAATATTTTTGTTTGTGTTATATAATATTTATAAAAATTATACTAATGAAAATACATTTAAAACCCAATTCATTCATATATTTTACATCAAATATTATATAACATATTTTTTTTTAAATCTAAGCTGAAAATTGAAGAGCTAAAAAAGTCAAAATGAATAGTTAATTTTTCATGTTCTATGTGTTAGTTAACCTTTATACCAGGTTTTCCTCATAGTGCGAAGCCGTGAGTTATAAGTGTTTCCCTTTGCAAGTCTTTTTCTTCGGTTCGATTAAAAAAACACTATGTTCAAAAGATAAACCTTAAAAAGTATATTACCAAAATGAACCTACTTCAAGACTCATTTACTAAAACGAACACTTTTTCAGAGTATTACCAAAATGAAATAACACGTGTTCCCATGTATCCTAAGCAGGCACTGCCCATATTATAAAGTACACCAAATGGAATATAAAACTTTGCTGTTATCCCTTCACTTTGTCCATACACGTGTACACCAAATGAAATATAAAACTTTGCTATTATCCTTTCACTTGTCCATTCAACATACATAGACAATGGCTTATTCACTTTGTATTATCATATTTACTTCACAAACACCTCGCCCGTGTTTAGTAACCTCGCCACAATCCAACTCCTCTCGCCCAAATTGCAAAACTCGAATTAAGCCATCCTTGCCCAACCTCGCATACCTCCATTGCTCCTCGCCTACATCCTCGCCTACCTCCTCACCTACATCCTCGCCACTCACTCCAGATTGCAAAACTCACTAAATTCTCGCCCAGATTCTATATGACATTTTACTCGCCTAGACAATATCACTCGCCTAGACTCATTCCTCGCCCCATTCCTCGCTTTTTGTTCATTTCTAATTAATTTTGTCGCCCACTAAATCACGTCATACACGTGTAGGGTTGCAATTTTGTGTTTGAATAAATCTAACGGAT
Source organism: Chrysanthemum makinoi (assembly GCA_910596185.1). Classification (NCBI taxonomy): domain Eukaryota; kingdom Viridiplantae; phylum Streptophyta; class Magnoliopsida; order Asterales; family Asteraceae; genus Chrysanthemum; species Chrysanthemum makinoi. The sequence goes on from OU343218.1 coordinate 251,157,628, forward strand.
CACATTTAAAAGTTCATTTTCATAAAATTGTTATGCAAGGGCTTGTTTCAGAACACCCACCAATTATAGTTCATTTAAGAAAATTTCTCAACCTTAAAACCAACACGTGTCTTTAGTTTAGTCAAATTTGGTACAAGAGTTAAAAGTCAAAACTGTACCAAAAACATAACAAAAGTAGAGTAGTTGATAAACATCAGATCACGGCAAAAATGTCATCCTCATCCTCATACACCACCATAGAAATCATCCAACAAGACACAACACTACAAGAAGAAAGGTATTAGCTGACAGACAAAAAGTGTCATGATAAGTACAAAAAAGTGTCAGGAAAGATAAATTAGCTACTCCTTCACTTATTATAAGTGACAACAGAAGTTCCGACGGTAAAGGTCTATGGTGACAGACCTATCCTGACACATAATGTGCCGGTACATGTTAAGATCTTTGTCTACACAAAGTTTGTGTCAGTATATACACAAATACATTTTTGCAGCATACCACTAGCACTAGCACTAGCACTAGCAGAAATCAAAATTACCAGTACCACAACAATATCATATACAGATTGAAGTAATTCCAATACCACAATATCATAAATAAATCATAACTTCCAGTACCACAATATCATACAGAAATCATATTGAAATGCATTTCAAAGTACTTAATACCAATTTTTTCCTATAGAACTAGTAAAATGATTATCCAGAAATCATTATCCAGCATTACATGTACTTGATACCAATGTTTTTCCTGTAGCACTAGTAAAATGAGATAGTCAATTTGTCTTCTACGACTCTCGCATACTCTGTCATCATTTCCTGTAGTCGAAATGAATCTAGTTAAAACCTTTTCAAGAATGTATACAAAAATACTTTAGGAGTTTATATATCTTGACTTGTATATATTCGAAAAGTAGAAAAAAATGCAATAGATTTGAATATTTTTTCCAAATGCATACCTGTAAATTGAATAACATTGACGACTTCCACCATATGTTCGATTCTTTGGAGGAGGACTCGTACCAGATCTTGGATTGTTTAAATGAGGACTTGTAGCAGTTGCTCTAGAATTCTTTGGATGAGAACCTGTAGTAGTTGATTTTGAATTCTTTCGATGGTGACTTGTACCAGCAGACCTTGCATTCACAATGCTCCGTCTTCACGAAACGAGTCAAACAGTACATCCCCCCACGTGATGGTTGAACACCATGGTTCTTTTGGGTCTGCAACAACAAAAAAGTACATTTCTTTTTACTAAACATGCCCATTTTAAGTTATAATGGTTTAAGCTATAAAAACCAAAAGGAAACATAGACCATGATATGGTCTATTTTTCATACAGATGCGACAACAGTCGAAGAGTGACCCACCACAAAGAGTGCCAAAGTTGGACAAAAATATCCTCTTAGCACCCGACAAACTCTCACAGTACAACAGAAAAATAGTTTATATAATAGAACAGCAGACACTTACCGTAGAAATATTTAAGCATAGGCATTCTTGGTTTTAAGTAAATTACTAATAACTACGACACAATAGGCCTAGTAACCAAACACATAATTATTCCCATCCCACCCAACCTTCACATTGAAGGAAGGGTAGAAAAGTCAACATAGAAAAGATCAAAAGTGCCTTCCAAACAATACTCCAAAGTGCACACATATTCCAGCAAAACATAAAAAACAAATATAAGAATTCCACTGGTGAAGTTTTTATTTCTGGAGGAAATGACTTAGCAAGCTAGCTTCACACATTTCAGCATAGATGGATTAGATTTCTAAAGATCCACAATAGAGCCATAATGTAGTCATTTGAAATTCTAAGGTGTAACATCAACACAATTTCTAAAACTATCCTTATTATAAAGGAGTACCTGATTGACATCAATACAACCTGGAAGGAGCTGTGTTCACAGCAAATCCATCAAAAGGCCAATCATGATTGATGTCGTGACGGATCTAAATAACTGTCTAACAATAGAAAATGGTTTCCATGGGGCAAGAGCAAATGACATAAATGAATACATGTCAGTGAATTTGGAGAGTATGAGGGATCCAAATCTAAGGCAGACAAATATAATATCTAGAATATGCCACAAAGCCCATTTTAAGTTATACTTATTTAAGCTATAAAAACCAAACTTGAAACACGCTAGTGTGTAAACAGAGCATAACAAAAACCAAAATAAACCTGAGAAAAAATGATTTAGCTGCAATCATATATATATTGTTTAATTTAAACTACAAAACTATGTTTTACATACTAACGATATCCAGAATTGGTAGACCAGAATATCCAGACATCTGATTTAGTCTACAGAATAACATTTACCACCTAAATTCAGACATTCCACACTTTTACCCATGCGTAGTTCAATCAGAAATATGAAGCACAAACGTTTTGTAAGTATCTGTGTAGTTCTATTAGATCGAAGTTTTTTCTGTATTCAACTTAATCAGTTTACTACATTAAGCAACAAATTTTAATTTATATTACAAACGTACCTTGTTGAGAAGGTTGTCCAACTATCGCATGATGGCTCTATTGAGAAGAAGTATCAGCCACTTGAGTTGTAGGTCCCGCAGGTTGTTCCACTTCCTTTGAAGAAAATATGCGTATCCTTTTCATTCTGTGCAGATTAGTGAGGAAAACATAAAACTGTTAGCAATCTTGCTCGATGTTACTTACCACATTAGATCCAATGAAGCTCTATCATATAAACATAAAAGTGTTAGCAATGGTGCTTGAAAGTTCCTGTAATAAACATAAAATACCCGTTATGACACATTCCCAGTTTGAACAGTTACCAAACTCGACCAGACCCACCCATTTTGCCACCTTAGGCATGCACTAATTGATGGAATAAAAACATCAATATATCAGCTACTAACAAGAGATGTTTTGATCATTTGAACCCATGTTGTCATGTCCTCCTTTAACAAGTTCTTTGAGCTTAAACTAGTTAGGAAGCCTAGACACAAGATCATCTATAAAGGTGTGGGTGGATCTGTTGAGTTAGGCACTTGTTATTTGTTACTAACTTTTATTGTGATGTTAATTTATGTACTATGAATTTTGGGCACAACCTTTTTTAGACCATTTAGGCATGGCAATTTTTAGGCCTGGTCCATGGCCCAGGCTTTGCGCATCTCTAATAATGGTGTTCTAGACCATTTTCACAAACCTATGAAACAAATGGCCCAACTTCAACTTGAGTTGGAACGTACTGCTATATTTTGTGTCCAACATATCTATATATAATTGATCACTGTCCTAATTTATATTGTAGATATATCATAAACTAAGATAAGAAATTATTTCCTGCAATATCGAACTAGCGAAATAAATCGAATATATCAAGCTACAACCATTAATGAGATATCACGTGGAACCGGTCTAGTTCAAAAAGCCATAAATATTAATTGATGATGATTAGGATTACAAGAGAATGTATTTACAAGCTAAACAATACTTGGTCCCCAAGTTAACAACCTACCATATATACTTTACAAAATCGTAATATAATATTGTCTATAATGACACAGCCTAATGCGCTCACACAAGCTAAGGACAAGTACATGGAAGTCAATTGAGCCGTTAGCTAGTGCTACAACACATTGTACTCCAAAATCTGAGATCTCCAAGATAACTATTAATAGTCATCCACCTATATTCGGTCAGATCGAATCCTACAACTTCCTAACGCGAAACGGCAATATAACTATTAATAATCAAATGTATCATTCTTATACTTGCCCTTTACAGATACAACTAACCTAGACATTCGTTTTCGGTTTTCCTTCTTCTTTAAGTTCACAAACTATCTTCCTAATACAATTAGTTAATAATACATTTTAACGGAAACACGCCTAAATTAGTAATGAAAAGACTCACAATACAATCGGTACCGAGATGAGACCTCAAATACGGTAACAACTTCTTTCACAAAACTTAAGTTAGGCATATCATCAAACACTTTACATGCATCAGATTCAACTATCAATTATAAATTTACTAACCTCTAGTTAACTAATTTTATAATTAATTTGAGTTAGGCATATCATCAAACACCTTATGTGCAACAATTAACATAACTAACAACAACAATTTTAGAGCTCAAATTCAACGAATCTCAACTAAATAACTGTAACTACAAACCTCTAATGAAGTAATTATCTAAATTCAAATAAATTTCAGTTCATGAAGTAATTAACACCTTATACCTGAGCAAGTTTCTTAAGTGCAGGTGAGAGCTTTTTGTTGAGATTCCACGTTATGTTTGCTTCCATTATCAGAGCGGTTTGTTAATTGGGGGGTGTTTATCAATCGGGGGTGTTTGATAATCGGTTCTTTTGAAGGGAATAAAAAAGATTTTTATAAAAAGATAAAAATAGATAAAACTTGACATTGCGTTACGTATGGATAATATTGTGGGAAGATGTATGTTCTATTTTAAATCAGAGATATAGATATTGTTAATTGGTTAAATTTTTATAGTGTGACTTCTACTATGATAAAAAAATAAATTTACACATATTTTTATCTATCTATAACTTCTTAAAAGCTGTAAATAAACATAGAATTTTTATTCACGTTTTTTCAGTGTTTTAAAACCCGGGTTGACTTGATCGGTTGAATCATGAACGGGTGACTCAAGCGCTTTAAACGAAACCCGATGAACCGTGACCGTTCGCCGGTCAATTAGAAACAATTGATTTTGGTCGCATGCTCAACCCTAAATAAAATTATACCTTAGCTTACACTTATTAAAAAGTGTAGATAAACATTTAGACATTTACTTTCTCTCTTTTATATAAGTAAGTAAAATACTTTTACTAACACTTTTTAAAAGAGTAAGGTAAAATTATAGTTTGCACTCCTGTAAAAGTATTGGTAAAATACTAGACTTTACTTATACTTTACAAAAGTGTAGGCAAAACTTTATATCTCCTCACACTTTTTCAGTAAACCAAAACTCTTACACTTTTTAATATGTGTGAATAAAACTTAAAGTATGCTCACACTTTCTTTAAAAGTGTAAGGATATGTGGACTTTTGCTCACACTTATTACATGTGTCATTATAAAAAGTGTCACTAAAAGACCTTTTTCTTGTAGTGCAACCAACCCATCAGTCTTCACTTTACACCACCGCACCAGCGCCACAACGCCTACCGCTTCTTCGCCGAAGTTCCCACGCCTTATCCTCACTAGACCGTAACCCGAAGTCAGTCATCGTCTTATCCGGCAGAGGCAAACACTTTTGCTCGAATTGATCTTCTTGCTTCGAAGCTCGTTGTCTTCGATGATGATGTCCCCCGACTGGCAAGTCCGGTGAGAAGCCGCCGATATACATGATGCAGTAGTACTTTATATATATATAGTTCACTCGAAGTTTTTTCGACCTATATATATATATATTTATATATATATATATATATATATATATATATATATATATATATATATATATATATATATATATATATATATATATATATACACTACTTATAATGATGACCTCTCTCCTAAATTTTTTTAAGATGTCATTAATGTGTTTTTTAAGCATTACAATTTTTAATGCATAATGTACACAATACATAGCTTTTACTAATTTATCTTCCACGACATTTTAATGCTTCATTTATTATTTATTTTTGAATTAGTTTAGTTTTAATGCAAAAATGCACATATAAATGAATATGATTTTTAAATCCATGCAAAATTAAAAAGTTCCAAAACTATTATTATATAGTGAGTGTTTTCGAACCAATCTAAATAAATTTTGAATTATTTTAAATAAAATTAACCACAAAAGTAAAAACGGTTTATTGTAAAAGCCGGATAATTTTTAAGACAAATGATGCAAATGTGCAAAGTCACAAGGTATAATTTATTTGATTTTATACATATTACACATATCTATAATCTATAATCTATAATACTTATAATGGAGGGATGACCCTCTCTCCTAAATTTTTTTAAGATGTCATTAATGTGTTTTTTAAGCATTACAATTTTTAATGCATAATGTACACAATACATAGCTTTTACTAATTTATCTTCCACAACATTTTAATGCTTCATTTATTATTTATTTTTGAATTAGTTTAGTTTTAATGCAAAAATGCACATATAAATGAATATGATTTTTAAATCCTTGCAAAACTACAAAGTTCCAAAACTATTATTATATCGTAAGAGTGTTTCGAGAACCAATCTAAATAAATTTTGAATTATTTTAAATAAAATTAACCACAAAAGTAAAAAACGGTTTTTTGTAAAAGCCGGGATAATTTTTTTAAGACAAATGATGCAAATGTGCAAATTCACAAGGTATAATTTATTTGATTTTATACATATTACACATATCTATATCAATACTACTTATAATGGAGGGATGACCCTCTCTCCTAAATTTTTTAAAGATGTCATTAATGTGTTTTTTAAGCATTACAATTTTTAATGCATAATGTACACAATACATAGCTTTTACTAATTTATCTTCCACAACATTTTAATGCTTCATTTATTATTTATTTTTAAATTAGTTTAGTTTTAATGCAAAAATGCACATATAAATGAATATGATTTTAAAATGCATGCAAAACTACAAAGTTCCAAACTATTATTATATCGTAAGAGTGTTTCGAGAACCAATCTAAATAAATTTTGAATTATTTTAAATAAAATTAACTACAAAAGTAAAAAACGGTTTTTTGTAAAAGCCGGGATAATATTTATAAGACAAATGATGCAAATGTGCAAATTCACAAGGTATAATTTATTTGATTTTATACATATTACACATATCTATACTACTTATAATGGAGGGATGAACCCTCTCTCCTAAATTTTTTAAAGATGTCATTAATGTGTTTTTTAAGCATTACAATTTTTAATGCATAATGTACACAATACATAGCTTTTACTAATTTATCTTCCACAACATTTTAATGCTTCATTTATTATTTATTTTTGAATTAGTTTAGTTTTAATGCAAAAATGCACATATAAATGAATATGATTTTAAAATGCATGCAAAACTACAAAGTTCCAAAACTATTATTATATCGTAAGAGTGTTTCGAGAACCAATCTAAATAAATTTTGAATTATTTTAAATAAAATTAGCCACAAAAGTAAAAAACGGTTTTTGTAAAAGCCGGATAATTTTTAAGACAAATGATGCAAATGTGCAAATTCACAAGGTATAATTTATTTGATTTTATACATATTACACATATCTATATCTATATCTATATCTATACTACTTATAATGGAGGGATGACCCTCTCTCCTAAATTTTTTAAGATGTCATTAATGTGTTTTTTAAGCATTACAAATTTTAATGTATAATGTACACAATACATAGCTTTTACTAATTTATATTCCACAACATTTTAATGCTTCATTTATTATTTATTTTTGAATTAGTTTAGTTTTAATGCAAAATGCACATATAAATGAATATGATTTTAAAATGCATGCAAAAACTACAAAGTTCCAAAACTATTATTATATCGTAAGAGTGTTTCGAGAACCAATCTAAATAAATTTTGAATTATTTTAAATAAAATTAACCACAAAAGTAAAAAACGGTTTTTTGTAAAAGCCGGGATAATTTATTTAAGATAAATGATGCAAATGTGCAAATTCACAAGGTATAATTTATTTGATTTTATACATATTACACATATCTATACTACTTATAATGGAGGGATGACCCTCTCTCCTAAATTTTTTTAAGATGTCATTAATGTGTTTTTTAAGCATTACAATTTTTAATGCATAATGTACACAATACATATCTTTTACTAATTTATCTTCCACGACATTTTAATGCTTCATTTATTATTTATTTTTGAATTAGTTTAGTTTTAATGCAAAAATGCACATATAAATGAATATGATTTTTAAATCCATGCAAAATTAAAAAGTTCCAAAACTATTATTATATCGTAAGAGTGTTTCGAGAACCAATCTAAATAAATTTTGAATTATTTTAAATAAAATTAACCACAAAAGTAAAAAACGGTTTATTGTAAAAGCCGGGATAATTTTTTTAAGACAAATGATGCAAATGTGCAAAGTCACAAGGTATAATTTATTTGATTTTATACATATTACACATATCTATAATCTATAATCTATAATACTTATAATGGAGGGATGACCCTCTCCTAAATTTTTTTAAGATGTCATTAATGTGTTTTTTAAGCATTACAATTTTTAATGCATAATGTACACAATACATAGCTTTTACTAATTTATCTTCCACAACATTTTAATGCTTCATTTATTATTTATTTTTGAATTAGTTTTAGTTTTTAATGCAAAAATGCATATAATGAATATGATTTTAAATCTTGCAAAACTTCTAAAGTTCCAAAACTATTATTATATAAGTAAGAGTGTTTAGAAACCAATCTAAATAAATTTTAATTATTTTAAATAAAATTAACCACACAAAGTAAAAACGGTTTTGTAAAAGCGGGATTTTTTAAGACAAATGATGCAAATGTGCAAATTCACAAGGTATAATTTATTTGATTTTATACATATTACACATATCTATATCAATACTACTTATAATGGAGGGATGACCCTCTCTCCTAAATTTTTTAAAGATGTCATTAATGTGTTTTTTAAGCATTACAATTTTAATGCATAATGTACACAATACATAGCTTTTACTAATTTATCTTCCACAACATTTTAATGCTTCATTTATTATTTATTTTGAATTAGTATAGTTTTAATGCAAAAATGCACATATAAATGAATATGATTTTTAAAATGCATGCAAAACTACAAAGTTCCAAACTATTATTATATCGTAAGAGTGTTTCGAAAACCAATCTAAATAAATTTTGAATTATTTTAAATAAAATTAACTACAAAAGTAAAAAACGGTTTTTTGTAAAAGCCGGGATAATATTTATAAGACAAATGATGCAAATGTGCAAATTCACAAGGTATAATTTATTTGATTTTATACATATTACACATATCTATACTACTTATAATGGAGGGATGAACCTCTCTCCTAAATTTTTTTAAGATGTCATTAATGTGTTTTTTAAGCATTACAATTTTAATGCATAATGTACACAATACATAGCTTTTACTAATTTATCTTCCACAACATTTTAATGCTTCATTTATTATTTATTTTGAATTAGTATAGTTTTAATGCAAAAATGCACATATAAATGAATATGATTTTAAAATGCATGCAAAACTAAAAAGTTCCAAAACTATTATTATATCGTAAGAGTGTTTCAAGAACCAATCTAAATAAATTTTGAATTATTTTAAATAAAATTAACCACAAAAGTAAAAAACGGTTTTTTGTAAAAGCCGGGATAATTTTTTTAAGACAAATGATGCAAATGTGCAAATTCACAAGGTATAATTTATTTGATTTTATACATATTACACATATCTATATCTATATCTATACTACTTATAATGGAGGGATGACCCTCTCTCCTAAATTTTTTTAAGATGTCATTAATGTGTTTTTTAAGCATTACAAATTTTAATGTATAATGTACACAATACATAGCTTTTACTAATTTATATTCCACAACATTTTAATGCTTCATTTATTATTTATTTTTGAATTAGTTTAGTTTTAATGCAAAAATGCACATATAAATGAATATGATTTTAAAATGCATGCAAAACTACAAAGTTCCAAAACTATTATTATATCGTAAGAGTGTTTCGAGAACCAATCTAAATAAATTTTGAATTATTTTAAATAAAATTAACCACAAAAAGTAAACGGTTTTTGTAAAGCGGGATAATTTATTTAAGATAAATGATGCAAATGTGCAAATTCACAAGGTATAATTTATTTGATTTTATACATATTACACATATCTATACTACTTTACCATGGAGGGATGATACTCTCTAAATTTTTTTAAAGATGTCATTAATGTGTTTTTTAAGCATTACAATTTTTAATGCATAATGTACACAATACATAGCTTTTACTAATTTATCTTCCACAACATTTTAATGCTTCATTTATTATTTATTTTTGAATTAGTTTAGTTTTAATGCAAAAATGCACATATAAATGAATATGATTTTAAAATGCATGCAAAACTACAAAGTTCCAAAACTATTATTATATCGTAAGAGTGTTTGGAGAACCAATCTAAATAAATTTTGAATTATTTTAAATAAAATTAACCACAAAAGTAAAAAACGGTTTTTTGTAAAAGCCGGGATAATATTTATAAGACAAATGATGCAAATGTGCAAATTCACAAGGTATAATTTATTTGATTTTATACATATTACACATATCTATACTACTTATAATGGAGGGATGACCCTCTCTCCTAAATTTTTTTAAGATGTCATTAATGTGTTTTTTAAGCATTACAATTTTTAATGCATAATGTACACAATACATAGCTTTTACTAATTTATCTTCCACAACATTTTAATGCTTCATTTATTATTTATTTTTGAATTAGTTTAGTTTTAATACAAAAATGCACATATAAATGAATATGATTTTAAAATGCATGCAAAACTAAAAAGTTCCAAAACTATTATTATATCGTAAGAGTGTTTCAAGAACCAATCTAAATAAATTTTGAATTATTTTAAATAAAATTAACCACAAAAGTAAAAAACGGTTTTTTGTAAAAGCCGGGATAATTTTTTTAAGACAAATGATGCAAAGATGTAAATTCACAAGGTATAATTTATTTGATTTTATACATATTACACATATCTATATCTATATCTATACTACTTATAATGGAGGGATGACCCTCTCCTAAATTTTTTTAAGATGTCATTAATGTGTTTTTTAAGCATTACAAATTTTAATGTATAATGTACACAATACATAGCTTTTACTAATTTATATTCCACAACATTTTAATGCTTCATTTATTATTTCTTTTTGAATTAGTTTAGTTTTAATGCGAAAACGCACATATAAATGAATATGATTTTAAAATGCATTCAAAACTATAAAGTTCCAAAACTATTATTATATCGTAAGAGTGTTCGAGAACCAATCTAAATAAATTTTGAATTATTTTAAATAAAATTAACCACAAAAGTAAAAACGGTTTTTGTAAAGCTAGGGATAATTTATTTAAGATAAATGATGCAAATGTGCAAATTCACAAGGTATAATTTATTTGATTTTATACATATTACACATATCTATACTACTTATAATGGAGGGATGACCCTCTCTCCTAAATTTTTTTAAGATGTCATTAATGTGTTTTTTAAGCATTACAATTTTTAATGCATAATGTTTTTAATACATAGCTTTTACTAATTTATCTTCCACAACATTTTATTGCTTCATTTATTATTTATTTTTTGAATTAGTTTAGTTTTTAATACAAAAATGCACATATAAATGAATATGATTTTTAAAATGCATGTGAAAAAACTACAAAGTTCCGAAACTATTATTATATCGTAAGAGTGTTTTGAGAACCAATCTAAATAAATTTTGAATTATTTTAAATAAAATTAACCACAAAAGTAAAAACGGTTTTTGTAGGGATAATTTTTTAAGACAAATGATGCAAATGTGCAAATTCACAAGGTATAATTTATTTGATTTTATACATATTACACATATCTATACTACTTATAATGGAGGGATGATCCTCTCTCCTAAATTTTTTTAAGATGTCATTAATGTGTTTTTTAATCATTACAATTTTTAATGCATAATGTACACAATACATAGCTTTTACTAATTTATCTTCCACAACATTTTAATGCTTCATTTATTATTTATTTTTGAATTAGTTTAGTTTTAATGCAAAATTGCACATATAAATGAATATGATTTTAAAATGCATGCAAAACTACAAAGTTCCAAAACTATTATTATATCGTAAGAGTGTTTCGAGAACCAATCTAAATAAATTTTGAATTATTTTAAATAAAATTAACCACAAAAGTAAAAAACGGTTTTTTGTAAAAGTCGGGATAATTTTTTTTAAGAAAAATGATGCAAATGTGCAAATTCACAAGGTATAATTTATCTAACTATCTTATAATAGAGGGATGCACTTCCCTCATATTAATTATTTTAAGATTTTCATATATAGAATTTTAAGCAAATACAAGTTACAAAGCATTAGTTACAAGTATTTAAGCACAATTACAACTAAAAAAAACACTATTCAACCTATACAATTAATACACAATTTAATTCACCCACTTCACAAAAAATACAACTATTTAAGCACAATGTACAATCAAATTAAGCTAACATAACAAAAATTTGAGATCCAGCATCCCAAAAAATGAGATCAAGCATTAAAACATGAATGTGACAAAACTTATCATATTAAACATGACTACTTGTGATTTGAGAATGCGCTTTAATTAAATCTAATCATCCATTCAATCATTAGAGGGCTAGGTACACTGAGTTTTCTGTCGTTTTCCCCAGCGTAACTTGCGGCCAGCCACTTGGATCACGGGGCTCCGCGTTTTCGAGTCTTGAGCGTCATGACCGACCAAGATGGTCTCGAAAAGCATACGGCAGCGCAAAGTGGGTACCGGTGCTCGCGTTTTCCCCTTATTTTTTCGCGTTTTCCTATTTTTTTCTTTTTTGTTGTTGTTGTTACATCATTGTGTTATTCGGATTATATAAAGCATAATAAGTTTGGTTTGTGTGTTCAAAAGTTGGTGGATGCAAGAATGAGAAAGGGAGAGTGGCTGTTCTTGCAATAATGAGACTACAAGTGGGTAAAACAAAGTGGCTAGCGTTTGGTTTGTGAGTGATATTAGGTTTAAGATAAAATAGAGTTATTATATAAGAGTCGGTTATAGGTCTAATTTGGTTTGGGCTGAAATTTAGTTTGGGCTAAAATTAAGTTTATGCATATGGACACATGTGTATTGTTTGTATTCTTTGTTTCCTAATAGAATATCAACACATAACTTGCTTCCTTGTTAACAGATAATATTAACCGTGCATATTTATTAATGTATTCTTTTTATTAACTAGCGGGATATCCGGCAGCGTTGCGGCGGGTACCACGAAATAAGTTTTGTTGAATCATGTTTTTATTTTATTATGTTCTTTTTGACAATAAATTTCACGGATATCAAAATTTTGTTTGCTTAGTGCCGTTGACTCGAGGCGTTAGCCCATGCGGTTTGGCGCGCCGATTCGTGCTTAAGCCCGTTATGGTGGATTACGGTGTTATGAAAAAGTGTTGATGTGGCACCATTTTCCCCACGACACCAACGGGAAAAGCGGGCTTAAGCATGGTAGCGGCGCTGGCGGGCATGGGCCACGGGCTCGGCGAGCGAACGCACCTAAACAAAATTTTTGATATCCGTAAATTTATTGTCAAAAGATATAATAAAATAAAAACATGATTCAACAAAATTTATTCCGAGGTACCATACCGCATTATATATATATATATATATATATATATATGGGAGAGTTAACGTGAGATCAAGCTTAAAGTTGTAAAAATAAGATCAAGTCTAAAAAACTACTAAAACATTTATAAATAACAAGTTTAGAAATAATACACATAAAAATAATATTTTAATACAAATTAACATTTTAGCAACTAATAACCAAATGATACATGAGTTTGGATTAGTGATACAATCACATTACACTAATAAATATTCTAAAATATGATACACATACAAAAACTTTGATACACATTACACTTCTAATCAAAGTGTATCACTAGATTGTAAATTTTAAAACGAAATCTATCGAAACTTTAACAATTTTAGTTGTAGTTAATAATTTTTTTTTTGTAAGGAGAGTGTCGCTTGTCAAATTTTAGTTGGATCTCATTTTAACAACTTTAAGTTTGATCTAGATTCTATATATATATATATATATATATATATATATATATATATATATATATATATATATATATATATATATATATATATATATATATATATATATATATATATATATATATATATATGTTGTATTCTATGCAATACTAATATTAGATCAGTGCTTTCTAGTACCATTCACCAATCGAATATTTAATAAATTAGTTTCCATTTATTTAATTAATTTTATTATCCAAGGCTATTTATGGTAATTTACTTTAGCATTAAAGTCATCCATCTTTTTAGGAAACTGATTTAGAGAATCAGTTGTATCTTATATCTCCTTCAAACTCACACACATCTCTTCTTGAAACCCTAATCTCTCTCTTTCAATCTCTAAAGCCTATCCATCCCTTTCACAGCCTCTATCCACGAAATCCAGATCCAAAACTAATATATAATCATGTGCACTCCATTTCAATTAAAAAGAAGACCACGAAAACAAAACCATGGAATCAATCTCTTCAATTGAAAAGAACATCACGAAAATAAAATGATGGCATCAATCTCTCATCTTCATCAGATTGTTGGTTTTTTTGTAATGATTGATTGGGTTTTAATTGTCTTTTATACAAATAGGTAAGTACTATATTAATTTGTTATATTTTATACATAAAGTTTGTTTGTAAAAATGGTGGCACAATTAAAGCTTTTAAATAGTATTTTAGATGATGATGATTGTTTTGTTTAATCCGGTTGTTTGGATTGGTTATTTTTAATAAGATAGTGGTAGGATACTGGGTAGTGTGTTCATATGTAGTTTGTGACATAAACCTTTTTATTGTTAATATCTTGTTAGTAATAGTACATGATGGACTTTTTGTTATGAATATAATATATTTTTTTTGATGTATTATTAACCAGTTGGAGTTATTTCCTTTACTTAATCTAGAGTTCTATACACATGAGGTCATATATCTGTTTGTTAAGTGGTGGTAGGATTTTTATTGCTAGACTTTGGATCCTTACAAATTTTTATTGCTCAATTGGTCTTTGTCTTTGGTTTTTAATTTGCCATTTGGTATGAATTGAATTTATCATTTTGATAACTATATTTTTGGTACGATGTGAATTCATGTATGCCTTACACTAAAATCATGTTAGTAGTTGCTAAAGGTCATGTTTTAGTTTTGGTTTACCTTTATTAGCAAATGGTGCATATGTGTTTTGTGGCTTGTGTAAATAGTAAAAATAGTGTGCATACATGTTTTAACGTTGATATGAAATCAAAGAAATAGGTGTGCATAGATGTTTTAATTTGTGCACATGTGTTTAGATTGTGGATATGTGTTTGCTACTTGTTGATAATTAAAAAAAAAAAAAAAAAAAAAAGTCGATATGAATGTCAATAAGTGGAATGAATTGGCATGTATTGATAGACTTAAGGCTAGAAACAATAATGTTAGCTTAAGGAGGGAGTCGGCGTTCGAACCAAAGGATTCACCAGATGGTCAAATTACTGCTAAAATGTTCACTAATAATTACATAACCAAAGCTTCAATGAGGAATGTCATTCGACTAACCGTTTGTTGTTGAAACAAATACTATTTTTCTATTTTTCCTGATTTAATTAGTATCCATCCATAAAACCTGATCTATCTTAGGTCAACCAAGTCTAAATTTTTGTACATGTGTTTTAAGTATTATTGTTATGGGGTTGTTTCTTTTATTCTTGTCATGTTGTTCGATTATTCTTGCCCAAGTTGTTATTTTGAAGCCACTGATCACAAATTTTGGTTTAGAACATACATGTTTTTTTGTTTATTTTTTATTCTATTCACTATTTGTATAGATAATTTAATGGATATGCATCATTAAGCAACAATATTTTGTTAATAATTGTATAACTTTGATTTCTTAGTAAAAGTTGATGCAAATAATAGATTGCCAATAAATGTGCATATGTGTTCGCTAGTTATGGTTAATTCGTTCTTACGTAATTAAATATAAGCAAAGAATGTGCAAACATGTTATACTAGTTGTTGCGTTTTAAAAACAAGTTTGTATAATCTAATATAAGTAGAGATTGTGCATATCTAATTGTTTTGATTAGAAGTTCATGGGAAAATATGAAAACATGTGCTATGATAGTTCTTACCATTATAAAATTTATTTACATCATTCATTTGATATAGATAAAGATTGTGCATATGTGTTTTGCTAGTTGTTATGATTTCAAAATTCGTTTACTCATTTTTTTTGCGGTTTACTTATATTTGAACATGTTTGTATCAAGATTTGAAGATGATTATGACATTCAAGACCTATGAGATGATAAGGATGATATTGAAGGAATCTAGACGAATGCATACATGCATACAAGAGGATAATTTGCGGAAGCAATACAATTATTACTTATGTGTTTTTTTAGCGAAGACAAACGAATTTCATCAAGAAACACAACTATTGCACAAGTGTTTTTTTTACTTGTAATCAAATGAAATGTAATGTAAAGTATATGATTTATGAATTATTACAGAGGTTTGATTCTCTAGTTTTTGTTTAAAACTTCAAAAGTATAAATGTAATGTATATGTTAACAAAGATTGGTTGATTGAAAATTAGTAATTTGAGCAATATAGACTAAGCAATTATGCACCAAAAACACATATTATATAGGAAAACATATATGCACCAGCGTTATTTAAAACATGTTTGCTAAAAAAAAAAAAAAAAAATAAAAAAAAAAAAAATTTTAAAATCCAGGGTTAAAAAAACGCTTTTTAATAAAAATATTCAAAAAATAAAATAAAAATGTCTTTTACCAATATACCCTTTTAAATTAAATAAAAAGTTTTAATATTTACATAAATGTCATCATGCATTACTAACCATTGATGAAAAATTCAAGGGTCTAGATTGATTTAAAAGTAATCAGAAAGCGTATCTATGATAATGCATATAACGCTGCATATCTATATATATATATATATATATATATATATATGTGTGTGTGTGTATATATATATATATATATATATATATATATTATGAGAAATGATATATCCTCCTACTACTTGTTCCTACTTATATTCCTACTCACAGAATCATGACAAATGTCAAAATTGACTGTTTAGATGCAGAGAGACAATGAGTGGAAAAAATACATATAATATTGATGTGTGTACAAGGATTAATAGGAGGACATTGTAGAATGTTTTAGCAATGCTCATATGTTATTTATGTTGTATGGAAGGGGGTTTTTGTTTTGGCTTATATAGCCGGCTTATGGCTTATTTGGTTTTCGGCTTATGTTTCATAACCTCACTTTTTGGGCCTTATTTTGAAATTTTTTATAAGTTTATTATGTCATAATAAGCTTATATAAGCCGAAAAGTTTCAAAATAAGCCACAAAAAGTGAGCTTATGAAACATAAGCCCAAAATCAAATAAGCGATAAGCCGGCTATATAAGGCCTTGTTTGGTTAAGCTTATTTAGTCGGCTTAGGCTTATTTCTAATAAGCGGCCGATGGCTTATATAACATAAGATTATAAGCCCATGCTTAGTGTTTGGATTAGCTCATGGTTAATAAGCTTACAAGCTCAAAAGTGTTTGGTTTGGCTTATGTTGGTAAATCACTAAAAAAAGGATATGAATAAGCTTATAAGAATGAGAAACAAGGAGATGAATCTGTCACGAGTATCGACATAGAAAAAAAGATGATACATGGTTAGGTTATGAGGTCAAAAATGTATAAGTGAAGAGTTAAATAAGCCGGACTCTTCATAAATAAGCCTCATTCTTCTGGCTTATCAAAACACCCATAAATAAGCCAACACCCCTTAAGCCGAAACAATCACCCCCTAAATACACCGAGTGTAAATAGTGTATTTATGAATGTATGAATGGAGCTTTTCAAACCGAATTTACATCTTATTTTATAATTCAGTTTTAGTTGGATTAGAAAACACATCATTACAAATAGTTTGAGTTTTTCTAGCCGAGCTAGAGCTTCCCTCTTGAGCCGAACTTTGTATTGTCTAGTCGAGCTCTGCCAAAGTTCGACTAGTTTACACCCCTAGGTAATAAAACTGACATTTTGCAAAAAGTAAAAAAAAAAAACAAAATATGCTTTTCTTAAACTCTGTCTGGGTGCACAATTATTTGGGTCCGAGGGAGTATACAACTAATAATTAAATACTTAAATTGCCACTTATACGTGCAGGAGGCGGTAAGTGCTATTGAGAAATGTAGGAAGGTGGTGGTTGCTGCTGTACATGGGGCTTGTATTGGTGGAGGGATTGATATTATAACTGCTTGTGATGTTAGGTATTGTTGTCAAGATGTGAAGTTTTCTGTTAAGGAAGTTTATGTGGGGATAACTGCAGATTTAGGGACGCGCAGCTGTTGCCTGGGATTTGTTTGGGAATGCTATGGAGTTGGCGTTGACTGGGAGAGTGTTTGGTGCGGAGGAGGCAAAAGGGATGGGGCTTGTTTCCAAAGTGTTTGGGACTAAGGGTGAGCTGGATCAAGGTGTCCGTGTTATTGCTCAAGGTTAGTTACTTAAGTATCGCTGTTATCTTTATGACTAACACTAGAAGAGTAATTGTTTAAGCATATTGTGAGTTCGTGTATGTTTAGGTTTAGGTAAATGTGGTTGCTATGAGTTAGGTTACACCAACTTTGACATAGAAATTGGCTAGAAGATTGTGGTTTTCTAGGATCCACTTTATTCAGATATGAGACAATAGTATAAAAGATAAAGCTTATAAGAGGAATGCCTTGATTGGTGATTTCCGATACTTTAAAGGGCAAACTATGATTTAAAAATGCTTGTGAATAGAACAAAGGATGGAGTAGGAGAAGCTCATCCTAATATGTGTAATGCTGCCTCGGTTGAGTATGGTTGGACCCCCGCAACTCAGCAAGATAAAGTCGCGACTTGTCAATGTTTCTGTGAACTGGCTGCTGATTGGAAAATTGGAGTATTAGGCCAAAAATGAGGAATTGGGGCATGTATTGTCAATTCGTCTTAGTTTTCGCAGTGTGATTCGGAGCATTGCATGTTATAGTTATGTTTTCATGACTAATAGAGGTTTAAAATGTAATGAATATGGTATGTCATATTGAAGTAGTGCTTAAACTTGTGTGGTTCACCCACATCTCGTTGTAAAGTTATTTCAAAGTAATCTATTTGCCGGGGTGTAATCCCTTTACCCCCCCAAAAAACAGAACTATGAGGGTTAATATTGCGAAAAGTGATGTTTTTAATAGGAAAAGAGAATTGGTTATGAATCATGGGTGTTTTGTATGAGGCGTCACTAACTATTAGGAGCATAAAACATTCTGAAGAATGAAGATGCATGGTTTCTTTGAGTAAACAGCATACTTATGTATAACGGGCCTATTGAAAGATATGCCTGAATGGTACTCCTTCCTCTTCTTAAGTAAAATATGACTTATCTTATAATCTTGTATGGACTTGTGATGACTTCAATCCAAACAAGCAGAGAGAGGATATAGATGTAACTCTGTAATACGAAGTATTAAGAATCAGAGAGGAGTGCTGGTGGTCGGTCTACTTGTAGCAACAAAGAATCAAAGATGAGTGCCCTGAGTCGTGATTTGTGCCTCTTGAAAGGCAAAATCTGAGGGTTAACATAGCATTAAGACACTTTCTGTTTAAAGGAGAAGATAATTGATTTTGATTTACGGATGTTTTAGATGTGCTATTATTGAATTCAAGTAGCATTAGATATCATGATGCATAGTTTCTTTGTGTAAACAACTTACAGATTAATAATGCAAGGGAAGTACTTAACATGAGCCAAGTAAATACCTGAGATCATATTATAAACTTGTAATGATATGAGGTATACTGCCTTAAACCTGTGAAATTTTCCTCCTATGTTGTTGATTGTTCAGATTACTACAAATGAAACTGAACCAAAGACAGTGGAAAGTTTGATATTGTTACTCAATTTTGCCTCTTTAAAACCGGAAAGATCAGTTTTGTAGCTTAATCGTATACTCTTTATTCTTCTTTGAATACAACGCTTTGTTTTGTAAAGAATGTTATTAACATTGCAGTATCTGAACGACTCTCTCTCTCTCTCTCTGTCTGGAGTTGTTGTTTAATTGGGTGAACTAATCATCATGCGATAGCTTCTAACACATAAAAATACGTGTGATAATTCGCAGGGATTGCGTCAAAATCTCCACTTGCTGTGATTGGGACAAAAAACGTGCTATTAAAAACCAGAGACATGTCAGTGCAGCAAGGTTTGGATTACGTTGCTACTTGGAACTCCTCTATGCTTTTATCGGATGATTTAAGAGAGGTAATCTCAGCACAGAAGCAAAAGAGAAAACCATCATTTTCCAAGCTGTAAGTGATGTGTGTTAAACTTTGTGGCTAAAGTTAAAGAGACTCTGAATGATGATACTACTTGAATAAAAGTAATAATAGCGTTGAAAGCTGTAAATTTGTTATTTTGCTGTTACGGATCTGTTGATGTGTTTTTTAAAAGTATGCTAATATTAAGTGAGCAAAGAAGTCGAAAAGAATGGTTTCTGTAACTATTCTTAGCAAACCTGTAAAGAAAGCAGAAAACAGATACTTGGATTGACAAAGATTTTGTCATGAAACAGAAGTTAGTACCTCGAATGAGGCAGGTAATTTACATTAGGAACATGGTCGCTACTTTTATTTTTTTCTTTTGGAAAGGCAACGTGTTACCATTTCACTTTATAAAATTCACATTTTCTTGTAACGGGACGTAAACCACAACATTTTAGCCATAGAGCATCTCACATTACCATATGGTACAAGCCGTCTACAACTGTTCTATAACTATAATAATTTGGTACTTTTATTACAGTATGTAAATTGTTTCCGACCATGGGTTATTTAAAACAACATTCTGTAAGATAGATTATTGTCATGAAACAAAAGTTACCATCACAAATGAGGCAGGGAATTTACACTGAGCAAACTTGAGCTAGGTTTATGCTTTAAACAAATGAGACAAATCATATCCTCACACACAAACCAAGTCAAAACCACACTTAGCACACTTGAAGTCTTGATGCTAGACAAACCATATGCTCACACACAACAAAATCAAAGCCATATGAATATTCACAGAAACATTACAAGTCACCAAACAGAATTAATATTACTTCAAATCAGACAGATACCACATAGTTCATCAACACTTGTAAAGAGTAACGCACAACATTCACAAGAAAAACATTCACGAATAAGAAAAGATCTTCAATTCAATTACCACCGCAAAGACGTAGGACAAGGTGGAGAGTGGACTCCTTCTGCAAGGAGTCCATCAGCCTCTGCTGGTCCTGAAGGGATGCCTTCCTTATCCTGGATCTTCGCCTTCACGTTATCATCTGATCGAGACACATGTTCTATTGAGCAAACCAAATTAGTTTGCACTCAAGGTGACCAGTGAGTGTGTGAAGAACGCCTTTCCAAGAAGTTGTTAGAGCCTCCCAATTCCCATTGTGAGGATTTTTCAATAAAACTTCTTTTAGCTGATCAGTCGTATTCACTGCTTCCATCATCTTCCTAATCACCTGGTAACTGGACCTTACGTAACTCGGATGGCAAATCAAGAAAAATGCATCAAAGAATCGTGATTTCTCCCACGTGTGTTCATCTAAACATGTTTCAAGTTCAAGTTGAACATTCGTGACCGGAGACAAGAGTACCCTTCTTCTGAGATCATCAACATCAATGTTCAAAGGCCGCACTACTGAATCAAGGTTAGCACTACTTATGTTGATGTCAAACTTGCTTGATAAATTGAGTGCTTCTCTAATCTTGAGAAAATACAAATGACCCAAAGGTTCCCCCCATGAATCGAAAGTAAGCTTAACTTGCTTGGGAGCAGTGGTTTGGAAAAGGAGACCGGGTATTTTACCAGTATAGATGAAAGAAACTAATTTTGGAGCATAAACTTGAACGTTGACCGCTGGGCTGGTTGGAAGTGTATTAAGGTTTAGGATCAACCACTTGAGCGAAGCACTAGTGAAAGCCATGTTTTTAAGCTCCCAATGTTGAATTAAGAGGGTCAAACTCTCGAGCACAGGAAACTTGGATTCGAGTGTGTCGAAAAATGAATTGTCAAAAATCAGATCACCCTCAATACATAATTGTGTCACACTTGATAATGAATCCATTTGAAACGGTATAGGCTTCATGTGAGCAAATAGATGCCGGTAACAAAAGGAGCAAAGACTTGGTACATTGTTGATCTCCCAAAGATCGTTGTGTTCTATTGAGTAAATGTCCAATTCGGTAAGGCGAAGAAGGTTTTTAACCTTGACATTGTTCAAGCCCCCGCACCACGTAAATTTAATCTTCTCAAGCAAGCTACAAGTAGACAACAAGTTGTTACACACGTCTTGATTTATAAAGACGCATTTCAAGTCCAGTACACGTAAAGAAACACAGTTGATGACATTGGTGGAACAAATTCGAAGACGAAGGTTGGTGATATCCTCTGATTTGACATGAATAGTACGTAGGCCTTGGCTAGAGAATAACTCATTTGGCAAAGTGAGAGATTGATCATCATCAAGGGAAACCCCGATATCAAGTGAGAGCTCTTTGAGACAACTTTTGGAAACTACAAGGCGTATCCAACTTTCGACGTCCTCTAGGGTTTTTTTAGAAATGATGGTTAACAGAAGATGAAAAGATTGCATGGGTGTGTTGTTTACGTGGTATCTTTGCAAAGTGGTATGAATGAGCTTGTTGTACTTTGTTTCGTTTTCCTGAGTTGGCAACGACCATTTATTATGTTCAGGAGGCATTAATTTAAGGGTAGGGAGGGTATACCAAGCTCGTAGCCATGATTTCGACAAAATGCAAGTGCGCCCGCCTTCTTTTAAAGGCAACAACGGTTGAATAAGATGAATCACCTCAACAGGAAGAACATCATCTTGGTTGCTAGTTCTACTTCTTTTCGACATGATCCTTAAATCATCTTGGTTGCTAGTTCTACTTCTTTTCGACATATATGTTTTTGTAATCTATCGACCTTGTAATCTATCTATCTAAGTAATAAAAATATAAAAAAATATCACTTACCTTGAAATCGAATCGATCGATCTCTGCCCTTGGAATTGTTTTTGTTTAGAATACCCATGGCTTTTTATAAGAAAACAAGGCGGTAAGAGGACTAGGAGAAAGACGGCGGAACCCGCATGGGCCAAAAATCAAATAAGGGTTTTTTAAATGTTTTTGTGTATATAAAGGAGAGGTTGGATAGTTTGGCCTAGCTAACGAGAAAGATAAACTAGCTCGGGAGTGAGCTAGTAACGATTAATTGACGTTAAGAAGCCTAAGGTATGCGTTAGTGATTCGTAATGCGAAGATTGTATAGTTATATTGTGTATGATATTCGAATGATTTATCATGATAGATTATACCTGATGACGTATAGTCTATATCCGGGTCACGAACCCGACTCAAGTCCGACACTAACTTAGCCCGGTACGAACTGGGCTACGATGATTAAATGATTGGGTTCATGAAAGCCCAAGCCCAAATCTATTTACGGAATAGATATTGGATATCTCTATGTTTGAGATAATCATTCCCCAACCGAAACTTAGGGGATACTGAAGTTGAGGAACACGGAACCAACAAGGATTCCGTGTTTATATAAAGGGAATCACATCCCTCGTTTAAGGTACGATCTACAAACCCTAACTCTCCTTAAACCCTAAAACCGATTACTTACTCTCACGCCGAGGATAATCGGGGAGACAATCCCACGTAAGCCTAACGGTGTTTTCTCTCTCTTATGCGCAGGTCTCAAGCAACAATCACAATGCGAATTGGTACGAGAGCCGAGCCCCGAATACGGAACGTCCAACTTTTATATCAACAAGTGGCGCCATCCGTGGGACCATTCACTAAGAACTAAGACTAGAATGACGAAACATGGAAATCGCCGACGCAAGTGGATTCATCGGAAAGAAGCCGCACACCGCTCAGCTTTCAAGCGGACCCCTGACAACCAGATCTGCCAAAAACTAGGGTCGGCCTCGAACTTGGTCTACCCTATAGTGGAACCGCGCTCGGACAACCTGCACCACCACAACCACTACCAGACAGTGGATCCACTGCGACCGATCTTACCACTCTCATCAAACCAAGACTAGAGACGACCGCAAAAGCACCAGATGCACCGGATAAAAATAATGACACAAAGGCAGTTTAATACCCTCGCTCTAGAAGGGTCGACCGAATTAACACCAAGGGATTTCGTATCCCAAAATTATGAAACCTTGACCGCCTCCATGCAAGAGGAGGCTAGAAAAAGGTCGGTCGGAGCCTACAAACCCGACTCAGCTTTGACTCGAATACGAAAACCTCACCATCGCCCGCCAGGTAGAGAGCGCGGCAGAGACGATACGACCTCCTGTTTAATGAATTGGGAAAAGGATTGAGGATGATGAGACATCCAACTCACAGTACCTGGAAGGAAGTGACGAGGATGAACGGCGCACCTGTGTCCATACCAGACTTGGTAGCCGCAGAATACAGACGTGATGGGACGACGATATTCCCCAGTGAAAGCTCTCCCAGTACAAACTCGAAATAGCGCAAGCTGAAGGCAAAATTCGTCCTCCAAAGTCCTCGACAACGGGGATAACGAACCGGACACCGGAAGTCCAGAAACGATATAACGACCGGAGGATGAAGATATATCCCTCCGTGGCGCCGCCAGGTGGACGTTTACTCGATGCATCAGTGACTTCTCGAGAAAGTGGAGGCGCATGCTTGCCAACGTGAAAACCTATGACGGAACAGGTGATCCTGATGATCACCTCAAAATTTTGAATCACCGCCACAATTGAAAACCGCCATAGCCTGGTGGTGCCATATGTTCAACTCCACACTGGTGGGAAACGCTGGAATTGGTTCAAAGCAAGCTTCCACGCAAGCATCAATGGCTTTGAGGAATTGAGGAAGGCGTTTCGCCAAACTTTACTCACGGAAGAAGTGCGCTAAAAAATCCTGTCGAACTCGCCAGGGTAAAGCGGCCAAGGAGAATCTACGAGCACATTCATGGAACGCTTCAAAGATGAATGCATGCAAGTTAAAGCATGCCTGCTAAAGATCTCTGGTTTCATGAACGGGATTAACAATCCGTAACTCATCAAGCGTTGAACGACAAAATTCTCGAGACCTTTGATGAACTCATGAAAAGCTCTCGGTCCTTCGTCCAGGGAGAAGCCGCCGTGGCGGATAGCAAAAGAAACTACTCGAACTACCGGTCACAGGAACAACCTGGGAAACAATCCACTGACCGGGGTAGTAACCGTAATAGGAGCTATCGTAACCAGGGGAGCGGGAGAGATAATGACAGTACACCCGTGACCAAGACCCCAAAGGAAATACTCGCAACGGAAGGTGCGAACTTTCCAAGGCCGCCGCAAATGCGCACTCTAGAGGATCGGCGCACGCGGGAACGGATATCGTGACTACCACGACAGAAGGGCCACACAACTAACGAATGTGTCCAATGCGTCATTTGACAAAATGGTTAAAGAACGCAGATTGGACCATTTGGTCAAAAATATTAAGGAAGGAAAAGATAGACAGAAGAGTGGGAACAAAAAGGAGACACCTAAGGAAAAGGCCGACACCATCTACATGATACAATCATTGCAGCGGGTCACTAGACAGAAGGTCAGCCAGGAGTTTTCACGAGGGAGCGAAATCTCTTTCCCCACATTAACTGCGGACAACGCAGTAGTTGAGCCACTCACCATTGAGATTAGTGCGGGGGGTCACGATATCCATCGCATGTATGTTGATGGTGGCGCATCGGCGGACATCATGTATGAGCAACGCTTCAAACATGCGGCGGCACGAAATACGCAGTCCGCTAAGTCCGGTCGAACAGCCGTGACCGGTTTTACGGGTGAAAAGATATGGCCTATGGGGCAAATACGATTACCAGTCAGTATCGGAAACGAAAAACACTCCGCGACGGCCTGGATGGAATTTATGGTGATCAAGTCTCCCTCGCCATACAACGGCATTATAGGGAGACCTGGGATATCAGCTATGCGCGCTATGCCATCAACAGCGCACGGGATGCTTAAATTCCCAGTGGAAGGGGGCATTGTTACTCTTTACAATGCCACCGTACCGCAGAGAGAATGTAACACGATTACATGCGAAACGGTAGAACCCGCATCAGCGCAACCAAAGTTCCAAATCAAGGTTGCGCCACCCAGAATACCTCGAACAGAAATATCCATCTGAGGGTCACCGTCGGACAACGGCAAAGCAGCTGTATGCGCGCTCCTGCAAAAGAACTTGGACATTTTTGCATGGGAGCCAAAACACATGACTGGAGTACCACGCTCAATCACGAGCATAAACCGAGAATCCGGCAAGGGTACTCACCAATACGCCGAAGAAGCGCCGCCGAAGCCCAGAAAGCGTGCGCAAGCAATTTTGGCGAAGTGCACAAACCGGTGGACGCAGAATTATACGTGAAGTCTACTACCATGACTGGCTTTCTAACCCAGTAATGGTCAAAAAGAGCGACGGTAGCTGGCGAATGTGCGTGGACTTCACCGATCTTAACAAAGCGTGCCCACAAGATTGCTACCCACTACCAGAGATAGACTGGAAAATAGAGTCTCTGTGTGGGTATCCATTGAAGTATTTCCTCGATGCGTACAAAGGATATCATCAAATCCAGATGGCAAAGGAGGATGAGGAAAAAACGGCCTTTCACACAAGCCAAGGTGTCTACTGTTACACAAAAATGCCTTTTGGCTTGAAGAATGCAGGCGCCACCTACCAGCGGTTAGTAGACAATGCTTTCGAAAAACAGGTAGGCCGCAACCTGGAGGTCTATGTTGATGACCTAGTCATAAAAAGCCATACTGAAGATGAGTTAGTGCGCGATATGGAGGAAACGTTCAAAACTCTACGAGAGATCAATATGAAGCTAAACCCCAAAAAATGTACCTTTGGAGCCACTGAAGGCATGTTCCTCGGATACCTAATAGAGCCCGACGGTATAAAACCATGTCGAGAAAGACAAAGTCGTCATTGAACTTCCTTCACCGCGCACGTTGAAGGAGGTCCAATCTCTCAACGGAAAGCTAGCTGGTCTTAACAGGTTCCTGTCAAAGTCAGCCGACAAGTCCCTACCCCTCTTCAAAACACTCAAGAAGTGTATCAAAAAGGGAGATTTCCGGTGGACTACGGAGGCAGAAGAAGCCTTCACGCAACTTAAGCAACACCTGGCAACACTCCCCACACTTGTCGCACCCCGACCAGGGGAAGAGTTAATTATGTATCTATCCGCAACCGATGGAGCAGTGAGTGCAGTGCTACTAACAGATAGGGATTCGGTACAAACTCCTGTCTACTTTGTAGGCAAGGCACTTAAGAAGACGGAGATGAATTATAGTGCCATGGAAAAATTAGTTCTGGCGTTGGTGTTTGCTGCCAAAAGGCTACGCAGGTATTTCCAAGCGCATCCAATAACGGTGATCACAGACCAACCGATCAAACAGATCATCTCCAAACCTGATGCATCAGGCCGCCTGCAGAAGTGGAGTGTATTGTTAGGTGAGCACAACATCTCTTACAGACCACGTACCGCAATCAAAGGACAGATTCTGGCAGACTTCATCAGCGAAAAGCCAGACACCGACGAGGTACCCACACCAAGTAGGACGGAACTGCACGACCCATGGATCTTGTTTACAGATGGGTCCTCATGCGTTGACGGCTTAGGAGCAGGCCTCATTCTCACAAACCCAGAGGGAATAGAATTCACTTACGACCTGCGTTTTGAATTTTGACGACGAACAATGAGGCGAATATGAAGCTCTAATCGCCGACTACGCATTGCAGCTCGGATGGTGTACGTAACCTAGAGGCAAACGTGGACTCCGACTAGTGGCCAACCACGTGTTGGCGGATACGTGCTAAAGAAGAAAATATGATTCAAGATCTCGACAAGACCAAGACGCTGATCAAAGGCTTTTGATGATTCACCATTAAGCAAGTTCCTAGAGGAGAAAATCGCAAGGCAGATGCACTAAGTAAAATCGCCTCGACAAGCTTAACACTTATCAAAGCAAGTGCTGTTGGAAAAACTGAAAAGCAAATCCATATCGGAGATGGAAATCTCCACAATAATAGAGGAGGACGGTCCTACATGGATGACACCGATAATAGAATTCCTAAGCAAAGGAACGTTACCCCAAGAGCAGAAGGAAGCTCGCAGGATACGGCGCACAACACAGAGATTCGAACTTCGAGACAACATCCTGTACCGACGCTCCTTCCTCCAACCATGGCTTCGCTGTGTTGGTCCCCTACAAGCAAATTACGTGCTGCGAGAAATCCATGAAGGTTCATGCAGCATGCACTCAGGACCATGGTCCGTTGTGGCACGCGCCATGAGATCGTATTACTGGTCAACCATGCACCGCGATGCGCGGGATTTAATAAGGAAGTGCAGTGATTGCCAAGTTCATAGACCCGTCCCGCGCCAACCACAGCACGAGCTAACGCCAATTACATCACCATGGCCATTCTACAAGTGGGGTATCGACATTGCGGGACCTTTTCCAGTCGCAGCAGGAGGGTTAAAATTCCTCATAGTCGCCATAGACTACTTTACTAAGTGGATCGAAGCAAAGGCAAGTCGTGACAATCACGGGCAACCAGGTCAAGCACTTTGTCCGGGAAAGTATAGTATGCCGCCGGATGCCGCTGGCGAAATCATCTCGGACAACGGAAACAATTTCTGCGACAACCCTTTCAAAGACTGGTGCGAAGTTGAACATCACACAGCACTTCGCTCAGCTTAAACACCCACAAACCAATGGCTTAGTGGAACGGGCGAATCGAAGCTTAGGTGAAGGAATTAAAGCACGCCTAGACAAGCACAAAGGAAGATGGGTGGAAGAGCTATCACATGTCTTGTGGGCGCATCGCACCTCAATCAAAACCAGCACGGGAGACACTCCCTTCTCCTAGTCTACGGACAGAAGCCGTCCATACCGCCGAGATCGGCATGCCAACAATCCGCACCGCTGAGATCAATGTGGCAACCAATGATGACGAGCGACGTGTCGACTTGGATCTGCTAGAAGAAAGACGCGAATGCGCAGCTATAAGGGAGGCAAAATCAAAGTCAAGAATGAAAGGATACTACGACATTAAAGTGCGCAGTGTTTCATTTAGACCAGGTGACTTTGTTTACCGCGCCAACGATGCGAGCCATGCAGAAGACACAGGCAAACTTGGCCCAAAGTGGGAAGGACCCTACGAGGTTACTGAAGCACTAGGAACAGGCGCGTACAAGTTACGAGGCTTGGATGGTAGAGAACTGCCGCGCACATGGAACATCTGCAATCTCAAGAGGTGCTACCTATAGGAATGGCCATGGCCCAGCGTACAAGCGCTCAGGCACTTTACTAAAGTACCCAATAAATATCTATGTATTTACTTTTTATTTCCTTACTATGATGTCTTATTTGTTTTCCATATACACTTGCAAGTATTAATAAAACATCACGGTTTCTAGCTAACTCCGTGACACATTTTAATTTGTTATTTCCATATACTGTATGTCTTAACATTTTTTGCCTACATGGCGTGCATGCACTAAAATAAACCCACGATGGTAAAAGGATAAGTTAACCTACTAAACAACTTGTTGAGTAAGAGGGCTGCAAACCCATCAACACTGGATCACGTATCCTTGTTAAACACCTTGTTCTCAAGACGTTGGAACAAGTTTTGTGAGCATCTTACGATGGGTGCGCAGCAACGCATATGGTGCACGTTTAACAACTTAAGGAACCAAGACACTTGATTCCTTAATGTGATATTTACAGTACGCTGCATATCATAACATACACGACTATGATTGAAAATACTTAGATTATTTTTCTTTGATCCTCATACATAACTATGAATTTCCTATATCATTCACGCAGGTATACATATCTGACAATACGTTACAAGTTACGACAATACCCATATGAACTTGACAAAAGAAGATTTTATTCATAACTACGTGTTATTACACATGGATTGTTACTTTAAAACGTACACATCTACCAATTGTTACACCGCTCCAAAGATGAGCTACCTACGCGGTTAGCTACCTCTTTAACTTCACTCAGCCTCTTCAGAAGGTCGGAATCTCGACGCGATACGGTGGCAACACTGACGGGTATCCCATCAGATTTGGGGAGATGTGTCGCGCCCACGCCGCACATAACAGCCTTACCCTTAATTCCTTCCTTCTCGGCAAGTCTCGTAGCATGCGCCTCCAGAACTTGCTTCAAGGGCACTTCCTTTTCCAGCACAAATGGATTCAAGATATCCTTGGGGCGCGCAAACACAGGCACGTGAAGTTGAGATTCATCAGGCTTCAGAAACTGGTCTGGCTGCGCAACGGTCTCTCCACCAAGATGTCGAGCTAAGGTCAATCCTTCCATAATAACCTTTATTGGGAAATCCTGAACACGCTCCAACTCAGCGATCATGGGCAGCTCCACTGTTTTCATTTTTTCCATGGCAGCAACTAGGTTATCGTAGGACTGCGCATCATATCCAGGCACTTTTCCGGCAGGTACCTTCAACAAGTCAGATTTCTCAAGCGCCTCTATGGCTTCTGATTTTCCTCTATCCAAAGCACGTTGGACTACTTCACCAAATTTGTCAACTACATCCTTGGATTCCAGAGTACCCAGCGCAGCAAGACGCAGACCATGGCTGATAAGCCACCTGCGCTCCGAGATAACAGACATTAGGTGAGGATATAATTCCTCATCATATTCTAAACTTAGCTTACGTAGCTTCATCTCTTGGGCCTCCAGAGCACTCCTCACGGTGGCCCCAAAATCTTCCAACTGCGCAGTCAAGGTATCCTTATTCTTCTCCAGATACTTCAGTGCCTAGAGAATTGAAGCCTTGTACCCTGATGACTCTGTGCGCTCTTGGCTTATTTGCCCCATCAGCGCCAGTTTCTCCTCAGCCTGCCTCTGTGCGTACAGGCTCAATTCTTCTACCTCAGCCCGGGCACCAGCCAATTGCGCTTCCAACATAGAAATTTTCTCATCTTTCTGAGCATTTTGGCTGCCTTCGCCAGCTATGCGCACCCTTAGCTTCTCCACTATTGCAGCTTGGTGCGCAGACACCTGTGCCAACTCCTCAACCATTTGACCCACTGATTCAACTCCAGCTGGTGAATCTTCATCTTTTTGGCTGAATGGCTCAGACCGCACAGGACTATCCTTGGAGGGAGATTCTACAACCTGCTCAAACCTGCACACACAGACAGAGCATTATCAGGTTCTCATTTACAGTTGATATATATAAAAAAAAAATGAGACACGCATCCACTTACTGTGGGCTAGCAACGTCAGCAGACGGGTGTGATGAGGCAACATCACTGATGGATGATTCCACAATGAGGATCACCGGGCGTTTCTTCCTTGAAGTACTCGCGCCATCCTCTCCGAAGGATCTCTTGTGCTTTAACCCAGACTCCGACTCCTCTTCTTCTTCATCCATAGGTGGCGCCACGGCTACAGGTGGTGGCTGCGCTACAGTAGAAGGCACCTTGGGGCTGGGAACACTTTGAAGTGGTGTCGCTTCCACTGCAACAGAGGAACTCGTACCTGCTTCCCCCATGTTCATTTCCATGACATGACCAGCAGTGGCCGCTAGTATAGCTTCCTCCCCTTCTTTTAGGGGACGTACCCCTGTCCTTACCTCAACGGGCTTCGCTAGCCGCACCACGGTAAATAGATCCATTTCTACTCAACATATGACAACAAATAGCACAGGTTATAATGCAAGAAAAGCATAGAAAAATCTTACATTTAAGACAAAAGGAGGTGCGAGGAACGAGTACCCACCCTGGCCATTAGCGCCCAAAAAGATTGGCATTTCATCCGGCATACCAAAATAATTACGGCTGATGCCCATATGCACCAAAAATTCCTCAGGATAGGAACTAATGGGGATACGATTTGCATTAATCAGTTCCGCATCCTCAGCTATATATGATCCAGGTACGGGGCACTCATCCCTCGGCAATGTTCCTCGGGTATAAAAGTCATGGCGCCACGGAAAGCATATGTCGTCTACCCAGAAAAACGATTCTCTCCAGTTTCTAAGCGCATCTAATTTTTCAGTATAACACTGAAATTTGCCGGCACGCTTAGCAAAAGATACCCACCCATGTGACCATGTCGTGTGATAAAAGGCACGGAATAGGTGGATGGTTGGATTAACCGCCAGCAACCGGCAATTCACCTCGAAGTTAGTAATTTTGGCCGCACCAATACAGTGCAGCTGGGATATATGCAACTCGTAATAATTTAAAACATCGCACATAAATCGGGATAAGGGCACACGTTGATTGGCAAATTCAAAGAATCGTGTGTATACCCCTATTTTCCCTACAGGGAAATCTGCGATAGACGCTTGCGCACCCGGAACAACCGGATGCACGTCAAGCGGTATAAAGTAATCCGAAGTGAACTCTAGAAGATCACTTTCGGCAAGGTTGGAGGTGAATTCAGACAATTGCTTGACCATGATATTGTTTTTACAAAGCGCACGCGCGATTACCTTTTAAATGCACTGCTTTTCTGGGTTGAAGTTTGATGTCTTGTTAGCAATGGTGGATAAAGGTTTTTACTGTGAGAAACGAATGGAAATGACCTAAGGGGTTATATAATTCTTCTCGCCCACACGATGAGTGACACGTGGACCGCACTACTACTAATAGTGTGGCTGAGATTGCTTGATGGGACGTCACAGCAGTAACTTTCCCCCGATTTACGAGGAACCAATTTTCTAACCCTCTGTCTAGATACAATGTATGGGCAGTTATATTTTTATGTCTTCTTGGCTACGCTTCGAAGTTTTTTACTGACTACGGTTATTAGTCTAGCATCCGCAGCTAGTCACTACGCATACTAGACTGGGGGGACATGCTGACGTATAGTCTATATCCGGGTCACGAACCCGACTCAAGTCCGACACTAACTTAGCCCGGTACGAACTGGGCTACGATGATTAAATGATTGGGTTCATGAAAGCCCAAGCCCAAATCTATTTATGGAATAGATATTGGATATCTCCTATGTTTGGAGATAATCATTCCCCAACCAACTTAGGCGGGATACGCCGAAGGTTGAGGAACACGGAACCAACAAGGATTCCGTATATATATAAAGGGAATCACATCCTCGTTAAGGTACGATATACAAACCCTAACTCTCCTTAAACCCTAAAACCGATTACTTACTCTCACGCCGGAGGATAATCGTGGGAGACAATCCCACGGTAAGCCTAACGGTGTTTTCTGTCTCTTAGTGCGCAGGTCTCAAGCAACAATCAGCAATTGGTACGAGAGCCGGAGCCCCGAATAAGGAACGTCCAACTTTTGTATCAACAATACCCGCTTTACTTACCAAGCATTTATGTTGGTTTAGTGTTTAGATCTATGATGAAAGTGGTGGTTGCTAAAGATTTTGTTGTTGTTATTGTTTTAATTCTAAAATTATGGATGTGAGATGTTTATGATGAGATTGCTATATTTGTTTTGTTTTAAAAAATTTGTGGATGTGAGATTCTAATTGTGGTTTTTTTGTATTTTAATAGAGAGATAAAGAGTCGGGAAAATGGGTGAGGGTGGCGTTACTGATGATGCGGGAAGAAGATGAAGATAAAAAGAGAAGGCAAAAAGACCAAAATACCCTCACGTGGATATCACATATTGTCACATATCGAGAGTTAGTGTGACTCGTTAAAGTGGAGGACTAACGCTACATAACGTTTCGCACTTTAAGGATGGACAGTGCATTCTTTTTGGTCAAAGGACAAAACTTGTCGGTTAACGTATACCACAAAGACGAACCATGTAATTTACTCTTAATTATATATATATATATATATATATATATAGGTTTGGGTTATTATGAAAAGTTTCTTATAATGAAAAGAATGAGAAGGCATGTGGAGGTGACATGTGTCACCTTTGCCACATCATCATGCCACATCACCATACCCCACCCCCCCCCCCCCACCCCCCCCGCCTCCCCCCCCCCTAAAAATTTTTTCCCGCCAAAAAAAATTTTTTTTGTGCAAAAATTTTTTTCCGCCAAAAATTTCCCTAAATTTTTTATGCATCACAATTATGAATTTAGTGCATCAAGGTTATAAATTACTGCATTACAGTTATAAAGTTACTGCATCACAATCATAATTTTAGTGCATTAATGTTATAACCTTGATTTTAGTGCATCATAGTTGATGCACTACTAACTATGATGCAGTAACTTATAAAAAGATGCACCAAAACTTATTAGTGCATTAAGGTTATAAGTTATCAAGGTCACAATTATGATTTTAGTGCATTAAGGTTATAAATTACTGCATTACAGTTATAAAGTTACTGCATCACAATCATGATTTTAGTGCATTTAAGGTTATAACCTTGATTTTAGTGCATCATAGTTGATGCACTTAACTATTAACTATGATGCAGAACTTACCAATGGAGCATTAGTCCAATGGTTGGAGCACTTGTGCTTGAGTCAATTGACCCAAGTTCAAGTCCCATCCTTGGCATTGCTTCATATAGGTACCCACCTCCGCAAAACCTGTAGGCACACTAGAGAGACTTTGTGGAATAAGAGCTTAGGGTCCTAGTCTTGGCAGACTCACCTAGTTGGTGCCCCACTAGGCCAGGAGAGTTTCCGGAGCTATTCCTTGTGGGGTGGACAATGGCTGGTGCCAAAAGGCACCTGGGGTCAGGGTCTTCCCACCAATCTACACCTTTTGTAGAATGATGCAGTAAGTTATAATAAAGATGCACCAAAACTTATTAGTGCATTAAGGTTATAAGTTATTGCATCACGGTTATAAATTTACTGCATCATAATCATGATTTTAGTGCATTAAGGTTATAAATTAATGCATCACAATTATGATTGTGATGCGATTTTTATAACCGTGATGCAGATAAATTTTGGCGGGAATTTTTGGCGGAATTTTTTTTGCCCAAAAAAAAATTTTTTTGGCGGAAAAAAAATTTTTTATGGGGGGTGGTGGGTGGGTGGGTGGGAGTGGGGTGGGGTGACACATGGTATGGTGATGTGGCAAAGGTGACACATGTCACATCCACATGCCTTCTCATTCTTTTCATTATAAGAAACTTTTCATTTTAACCCTACCCTATATATATATATATATATATATATATATATATATATATATATATATATATATATATATATATATATATATATTTAAAATTCAATAATTGAATACATCTAATTTTTAAAACATGATTTGAGTAAATTTAAATTTTGATTGAAAAAAATATTAAATTACCCTTAAATCATAATACCTATTATACTTAAAGCTTATCCCCCTTAATTTAATGTGCAAGGGGGGTTGTGCACAACCAAAAGTACGGTACATACATGTTTATGCATACCGAAATAACTACAACTCATTTACAATTAAGATGAATATGAAGGGAGGAATACAAAGAGTTCGGCAGTTTACAATTATGAAGTGTTCTTTGAAGGCTACAACATTCATGTATGATCATTAATCGGAGGTATACGAAGAGACATGAAGTTACATTGTGATCATTACTTGGAGGTATACAAAGAAACACTCCATTTAGTTGTTGCAACACTTCATATTCATCTTAAGGAGCCTATAAATAACACATGCATTTCTTAAAATTTCCACACCATGGAGAAGAAAAAGACTATATTGGTATGCTTAGCACATCAGGTGGAGATAGATAACTACCTTTCTTCAAAAAGAAAACATTCTGCCAGCATGTCATATCCCTTGATGAAGCTTTTATCTGCTTTCTAATCAGTTGAGTGTTGGCAGATCTCCTACGTCCTCGATACAGAAGACATCTTTTATAATGAACAAAGAAAAAGAGGTAAAGTCTCCAGAAGCAAATCATCATCATATCAAGCCCATTGCCAGGCAAAAGCACAATGATTTCACAGATTCTTAGAAACCGCTATATGGTAGCACTCAATGCCATTTCTCCATGAACTTCAATGTACACTTCTACATTCATTTTATTTGGATCAAAAAAATGTTCCAGAAAAGTTGTGAACTGACACTGTGTACTAGGCTTAATATTAACATGTCTTGAACTGGAAGGTGCATGCAGTAGAGAGAGAGAAGTATTAGCTATGGAATTTAATCTGTTAGATATCTTTAATACAGTATGTGACGACTAACAATGGTTTTGAATCTATGATGCGGAATATATTTGTCAAAAGTTGTAACTAAGAGAGCTCCACTTTTAACTTGAATATTGATGATTTATCATTTTTGTTTATAGTATTCGATCTCTTTTTGGTTCATTATATTTTCTTGCGTCCTCGATACAGAAGACATCTTTTATAATGAACAAAGAAAAAGAGGTAAAGTCTCCAGAAGCAGATCATCATCATATCAAGCCCATTGCCAGGCAAAAGCACAACGATTTCACAGATTCTTAGAAACCGCTATATGGTAGCACTCAATGCCATTTCTCCATGAACTTCAATGTACACTTCTACATTCATTTTATTTGGATCACAAAAATGTTCCAGAAAAGTTGTGAACTGACACTGTGTACTAGGCTTAATATTAACATGTCTTGCAGGTCTTGAACTGGAAGGTGCATGCAGTAGAGAGAGAGAAGTATTAGCTATGGAATTTAATCTGTTAGATATCTTTAATACAGTATGTGACGACTAACAATGGTTTTGAATCTATGATGCGGAATATATTTGTCAAAAGTTGTAACTAAGAGAGCTCCACTTTTAACTTGAATATTGATGATTTATCATTTTTGTTTATAGTATTCGATCTCTTTTTGGTTCATTATATTTGCTTGCGAGAGTGATATAACTCTCCTTTATAAGTTTCCTTTTATACAGTAAGTATTATTGATTCTGGATCCCAGAATTGGCCACTCATTAAATTTCTTGCATACAATTATACGGAGTAATTATGATGTGAAATTGTCCTATTGAATCGCTTTCAGCCTTTCACAATATATGTCTGAGATAAAGTATCATGCATGTGAATTGGTTTCGTGACTCCCATGGAATTATGATATGCTACATCTTGATAAAATCACCTCAGGTATATTAAAATCATGCCTGATCGAGATAAAATATAATCTCATACTAGCAACGTACAGACCCCATGCACAAAAACTTCAAATTTTAGTAACACAAGAAGATTACCACTAATTAATTACATGACTCACAAAATGTCTTCGAGAAGCTAGCTTCGTGGGTACTTCCATCCTCCATCATATAGAAAGATCTTAGTTTGGATATCACAGTAAGAAAACACCAACAGTACTTTTTGGCGATTTGGTTGAGGATCATGTTTTTTATACATTCACAAGTCATAACTCATAACTAAACTTCAATGATGTATTAATAAAACACTGTATGTGTTTAATAAAACTACAGTGATATATTAATAAAACACTATGTATTTAATAAAACTTCTATGTTGATATATTAATAAAACTAATAAAACACAAGTCAAACTTCTCACGTATGATAAAGAGTCTTATCATAAAACATTTTAATGTGCAAGAGGGGGATTTGTGCACTAATCAAAGTACCGTACAACCAATGCATTGCACACCAATCTATCTATTTGGCGAATTGAATGCATACGCATGAAAGGTCTCCTTCAATGGAGGCATACAAAAGGGCTATGGTTTTAATGAGAGGTATACAAAGAAACATGGAGTTATTATAACTTTTGGATGGCTCTTAATAATTCTCACATTTAGTGTTAATTGTAAAACTTCATGTATAAATATCATGCATGTGGATATGCCATATAATTGGTGGTGTTCAATTGATGATAAGAAAGTCTTAGATTTAGTCGTGCATTTGATGATGCAAACACGTTAACGATTGAAAGATTTATTGATAAATCATGACTTAAAGACAAAAATCAAAGTGATTGATGAATAAAATGAGCAGTACCATCATATTTTTTAACAATCCATTTTCAAAATTTACCTTAAACACATCAACTCATTTGCAACACTTTTCAACATTTATGTTATAGATTACACTCTTTAAGAATTCATTAGAATTTTACACTTTTTTATTATTGCCTCAGAGAAAGTGATATCGTTTTTTTTTTCATTATTCGTTAGTCACAAAATATCTTCAAAATTAAAAGAATGAAGATACAAACTTTGCGTGCATATTTAGAATTTTCATTTATTAGACCTTTAATTATGTGGCCATACCTAATTTCGCTAAAACTGAGAGAGTTATAAAGAACACATGATTTGCATACCACACAAACCAATGGATTATCCCACTTTGTTTATCTTATTTTCTTTCTGAATAGTTTAATTTATTTACTTATTTTATTTTATTTCGTATTTTTCATTTTGTAATTTTTTTTATGTTGTTTTTTTTTTTTTTTATGTTTAATTTTATTAATGAAGTATTAGATTGTTTAATGAATGTAATTGTTGAGGGCAAAATTTGTAAATTATAATTATAAAAAAAGTGAGTCTCAAAAAGTGGTGTTATTTAGTGTTAAATAACTATCTTAAATAGTTTATGTAAATATGAAAAAAATAATAATTTATGTAACTAAAATAATAGGAACCTAATGACCAAACATTTAGTTATAAAAAATTAGTTAATTATTCGACCAATAAGCGTGTATCGCAGCGGGTTGTATAAAATACCATGAAAATAACACAAAAAAAAAACAAACCAAAAAAAAAAAAAAAAAAAAAAAAAACAATTTTGAGAATACATCATCTTCGTGCCTTATTAGCAAACCATAAACGCATAAAACCGTGCAATTTATAAGAGCCAAAAACATAACAAAAGTGACAAATAAATATGGAAAATAACGAATATATACATAATTCATATTAAAATATTAAATAAACTACTTTAAATACAAAACTTATGATAACATCAATTGCAATACCTTACATATAACTTCTTGCATACAATATTACATAAAAAACATGTATATATTCAACCCTTAACCAATCGGTGTAAATACAAAATTAATTATAACATTATTAGGCATCTAAATATAGATTCCACAAAAATAATATAAACTAAAGTAATAATAACATTATTAGCCATCTAAATAATAAATACAATGCAACTTCTCTAATAGGTATTTAAATACCATCATATACAACATTACGGATAAAAATATCACCCCTCAACCACTAGACCGTGCATCGCACGGGTTGAGGGTAGCCTCGTTTTATAAACTACAAAGGCACTTTTAGGCATTAAATGTCTTAAAATTTAGTATTACTCATTTTATTGCTAAAGGTACAAGTGAATTAAACACAATTAGACATCCAATTCCTTAAAACTTAGCATTACAAGTATCTATACATAGTGTACAACTTTTTAATCCACTAAGATATTTCAAACTTAAAAATTAAAACATGCAAAAAAAAATAAACATATTGTACAACATTTTTATGCACTAAGACATTAAATTAACACATAATTAATACTCATATTAAAACACCACATTACATAAAAGTACAATTATTTATTCACATTATACAAACAATTAGTAAATGCATATTTACAATAAAATTAGTAAATGCATATCTACAATAAAACACACTCTTACTAAAAAGTACAATAAAAATTTCACAATGTACAATATAAAAAAGCTACAACATAATCCAAAAATATAAAATTACACAGTAATTAATGTTGTTTTTAAAACACCCCTAAAATAAAAAGTAAAATGAAAAATACATGTTATTATACACATTGTACAAACTGAAAAACACACAAAGATTCATACAACCAACAAGTTGATGGTACATGTAGTTTTGAAAAACGGACTAGATCGACGTGTTCAACCGGGAACTAGGTTTTGCTACCAGTTCGGCTAACCAATAAAAGCCGACCCTGCTAGTTTCTAAAAAGACAGATGAATCAGGCTTTAGAGCATGCACAACAATAACACCATAACACCAATAACACCGTCCACGTCAGCGCCACATCAGCTTTAACATTTCACCTTAACATCCCCAAAAAACACCCACAACAATAACATCAATAACATTTCATATTTTCAATTTCAACCCTAAACTAAAACAAAAACTTCATTTGTTAAACTAAAACAAACACTTCATTAAAATTGAAAACATATTACAATACGAGATAAAAAAAAATTACAACGAAATAAAAAAACACACTGCAAATAAAACGTTACAACAAATTAAATGAAATGACGAGAATACGATCTACTGACGAGGTTTCAAGTTATATTTTTTGATGATTCGGTCTTTTTCGTCGTTGATCCAAGCCACGACATCTGGATCTTACCCTTCAGTAGGGGTCATCAAAAACTTTATCTCTTCCAACATTGTTATTGTGAGATCTTTTTCCTGCTGGGCCCGATACGCCGCTTCGGCAGTTTTACGTTTCAAACGATACTCGTTTGCCATAGTTTCGGTGAAATAAGTTGACGAGCTCGTTCCTCCAGTGCTTGCTCCCCAGGTACTTGTTGTGCTCTCGGATCTTGCTTTCTTGGTAGCACGTTTCTTTCCCATGGGGCGTGGTTGTTCATCATTACCAAACAAAGCCTCGTTTGTTTGGCCTGGCACATCGCAGGTTAAATCAACCGGTTTCGGCGTGTCCCATTTCTTATAATGATGCAAAACCTCCCAAGCGTCATCGAGACCAAACGGTGCTCCTTTGTTTTCCTCACGATATCATTGCTTTGCCCGTTTCATCACATCCAGCTCACTTTCCCAGCTTCGTTGATCCCGTTGCGCACGTATGTAACAAGCGTTGAACTTTGTGCATATGCCGTTCAACGTTTTCCATTTGCTTGACATCATGTCCTTGGTGCGCCATTGAAAGTTGTTTCTATTGAACTCATTTCTGACCCGATACCAAAACGTATCTTTGGGTTGGCACTTTCCAACTTTCGGATCCTCCGAAACAGTTATGTAACACCTTGCAAGTAATGCTTCATCCGTGAAGTCCAACGCAAG
The DNA here is from genome assembly GCA_910596185.1 of Chrysanthemum makinoi. NCBI lineage: Eukaryota > Viridiplantae > Streptophyta > Magnoliopsida > Asterales > Asteraceae > Chrysanthemum > Chrysanthemum makinoi. The sequence goes on from OU343218.1 coordinate 251,198,585, forward strand.
TAACGACAACCTCCTCTTCATCGTAATCAATTGGTTCGGCTCGGGTATTTAGATTTTTTGATTTTCGCTTAGTGCGACCTTTTCCTTTTTTTGGAGGAGACGTGGGTGTGTCAGCAACATCATGTGTTTCACTTTGTGATTGTTGTGACTGTTGTGTGAAATGTAGATTTTGAAAGTTGGAGTTTAAGGTGTTTTGTTGGTTTTGTTGTTGCCAATACAGAAATGTTTGATGTTGTTGATACATTTCTTGGCTCGAGAAGCCTAGATTTTTTCTGATTAGTTCATAATCAGAAGGCTTCAATCTTTTGTCTCCATGAGCATTCGTCTTTTCGTACAACGGTCTTAGGAGTATCCCAGTGGGTTGGGGTTTGAAGATGAACCCGCATTCGGGTTAGATGATGAACCCGGGTTTGAGGGATTCCACCCACCACCGAGAAGATTGAAGAAAGTATCATCGTTGCCTCCCGACATTGTTTTTTTTGCAGTTAATTGAAGTTGAAAGATTGAGAGTATTGAGAGGATTTAGTAGTTGAAGTGTGAAAAAAATGTGTTTTAATTGTGTATTTATAGTGGTAAAATAAAGTTTTTGATTTTTTTTTTTAATAAAAAGTAGCCGTTTAGGGTGTTTTTTGAAACTTTTTTTAAAACATAACGACTAGTAGCCGTTAGAAGGACTTGTTTTGAAAAAATTTTGTTTTTTTTTTTTATTTTTTTTCTACGCCTATAACGCGCGTTAAGAGGTTAACGGGGAGGGACCGACGACGTGAAAGAAGCTAGCCTCCAAAGGTGTAACGCCGATAACTGCGTTATTTGGCCTCTATTTCTCCGTCCCTGCTAGTTTCTAAAAAAACAAGTCTTTCTTCACTCCCAAATTAGACAACACGTGTCACAACATCACTTGACCGTCTCCCACCACTCACGTCACATTAACTTACCCCTAACTCTATTCCTTCCCTCCCAATTTCATTTCATTTTTTGAACATAAAACCCCCAATTCAATCAAACAAACAAACCCTAATTTTCTCCACTTCAATCCCCATTTTCAACTTCTCAATTCCGTTACAGTAAGTTCAATTTCTTCATACTTTTTATTATAATCTAATGCTTGTATGCACTTTGTTCACTATTTTAAATTATGATGACGTCATGACGATGCATGTATCTATTTGTTAATTTCAGCTGTTATGTTTAAGACCTAAAGTAGAATGAATGAATTGATAGTAGTAAATTATTGTTTGTTTGAAGTTTTCGCTCGTTGCGGATATTAGTAGATTTTTTGGTAGTAATATAAGTTGATTATTAATAGTAGGTGCATTTGTTGTAATAGTATATGCAGGTGCGATGAAAGTAAAACGTACTAGTTCAGAGTAATCGCTGTTTGCAATTTGTTGTAGATTAGTAGCTGATTTAGGTACATTTGTAACAATTATTGTGTTATCGCTAGTTGTGGATATTTATAAACTGTTAAGTGGTAGTGGATATTAGATACATTTATTGTTAAAAGTTGTCGCTCATTATTGTTTAATGGTAGGGTTTGCTACATTCGTAAAATGCCCCGTGCAGATAAATTTAGGTGTGTAAAATACTGTTTGAAGTTATGCTAGTTGTGGATGTTTTGTTTTCTGTGTAGAATGTTCGAATCGCTGTAGATATTATTAGATTTTTTAATACTGTTGTAGCGAGTCAGGAACATTTGTAAAATGTTCCATGTTGTAGGTGATTATGGTAAACAAATACTACGTGATAGACTACTTACAGTAACTACATATTGCAGTTCCGTGTTCTATCAGTAGGTCTTTAATAAGTTAGGGCTCCGAATCGATATTATTAGTTTAATGATAGTAGTTGATTAAGGTACATTTGTAATAGTAAATTTCGGTGCATATGTAAAGTATTGTTAAATGTTATCACTCGTTGCGGTATTACTTGTTTGAGGGTAGCAGGTTTAGGTACATTCGTAAAATGTTTAGTGTTGCTTAATAGTAAAAAGTGTAGGTGTTCTTGTAAAATATCTAGTGTTACAGTTAATTAGTGTAATACGAGTATTGTTGGAAGTTATCGGCTATCGCTCGTTGGGGATGATATTAATAGATTGTTTGATAGTAGAATTTCCTTCGTATAATGTACCGTATTCCAGGTAAGTACTTTAATAATTAATCAAGGTGCATAAGTATAATTTGGTCTAGAGTTATCGCCAATCGCGGATATTAATAGCTTGTTTGATATTGGATTTAGGTACATTTGTAAAATGTGTCGTGTTACAGTTAATTGTAGTAACAGTTACGGATCGGTATAGCTAGTGGTAGACTACTGTTACTGTAATGCCGAGATGTTACCTTGCTTTAAGTCTTGTTTATCAGATATATGAAATTTTGTGGCTGATGCATCATTTCTCATTAGTTGGATTTTTTTTTATACATGGATGTATATGTGGTTGTCAGGTTAGTCAATGCGTAATTAGAAGTATGGAGATCATGTGGTTCATTCTTCTGTAGGTGGATTTATTCAATATGATAAACATGATCAGAACTTGTGTGCTTAGTAAATGCTTGATCAGGTGATCTGGAATTGTGTGTTTAGCTCCTTGTTAGGTCTATTTACTTGTATATGATTCAAAATGATAAGAAAATAGTAGATCAGAACTTTTGTACTTGTATTTTTATTAGGCTAGTCAATGCTCAAACATAAGATGTGCAATTGTTTGATTTGGATTCCATCTCTGAAGTATTTAAATTAGTAGATTGATGTATATATAATCCCTTAATCGGGCTAATTGTAGTTGTAGGGTTCACTTACTGTTAAGATGAATACAGAAGTCTTATGTGCTTTTTGTTTCTACAGATGCAAGTATTAGTTAAGACCCTTAGTGGTAAGACCATCATTCTCGAGGTCGAGAGCTTTGACACAATCGACAACGTGAAGGCAAAGATTCAAGACAAGGAGGGGATCCCCCCAGACCAACAAAGATTGATCTTTGCTGGAAAGCAGCTTGAAGATGGCCGAACTTTGGCAGATTACAATCAAAAGGAGTCCACTCTCCATCTTGTTTTGAGGCTCAGGGGAGGCATGCAAATCTTTGTGAAAACCCTTACTGGCAAGACCATTACTTTGGAGGTCGAGAGCTCTGACACAATTGATAATGTGAAGGCGAAGATTCAGGACAAGGAAGGCATCCCTCCAGACCAGCAAAGGCTCATCTTTGCAGGGAAGCAACTTGAGGATGGCCGTACCTTTGCTGAATATAATATTCCGAAAGAGTCCACACTCAAGCTTGTTCTTCGTATATTTTGCGGTAATTACGCTTAAAAAATATTCTTTGTTAAAGTACTTTTTTTCAATATGGTTCTTTATGATGTGTATTTTTGGTTGATCTTACAGGACTAACAGGTAAGAAAAACTGGCTAATAGTTATAGGGAAATTGTAATAAGAAATATGTATTTTACATACTAGCACTACAATAATGTCACCTGCACCAGACCGTTATTATAGCATATTCAATTTTCCTTTAACCCCGGTTGAGCTGTTTTGGTTTAAGTTTGTACCAAGTAGTCCGACAGATAGACATAATAACAATTGTTCCTTTAACCCCGGTTGAGCTGTTTTGTACATTTTAGTGGTTTAAGTTTGTACATTTCAGTGGTAGATGACATAATAACATTCTACTTGATGCTGATATGGTGACTCATGTTGGAGACTTTGGTTTAGCTCGACTACTTGGTACAAACTTAAACCAAAACAGCTCAACCGGGGTTAAAGGAAATAATTGGTTATGCAACAGATGACATTGCATAATAATGGTCGACAGATGACATAATAGCACTACTTTACATAATACCATTACAGTGGTAGATGTTTATGTACATTTCTTTATCTTTATAGCATATTCCTATTGTCTAAATTTGACATATATTAACTGTGGTTTCAGGCGGAGTTGATTCTATTTTACAAAAAGCGAAGGACGCAGCAGCTGCGAGGAACTACTTGGAGGCGCTCTCAATCCTTGACCACGGGGGAGAAAAAGCTAAGAATTCTCCTTTGGCTCGCTGCCTCTACAGGATGCTTGAAATCCTAGTAATTCCGAACTTGGCTTCTCTGACACACCGAGATTACTACAGAGTATTAGGATTAGATACAACATCATCTGGAGCAGAAGTAAGGCGCGCTTATGAACATACTCGATCTTTGTTGGTGCACCCAGATGTTTGTAGGATCGTTACTGAAGGTGTAGGGATTTTGAAGCTCCTTGAGTCTGCAAAGATGACCCTCCTCAATATTGATTTGAGACAAGAGTATGATCAAAAGTTAACCACTGCTGAGGAGTCTGTTTCGGTTTTGCCTTATATGACACCGCCTCCCTCCCCGGCATACTTAGAACCGTTAGACTTTAGACCACCCATCACAAGTCCTAAAACCACCGGTCATCATTCACCACCAAGACGCTGCTCTTCCGAGCGGTCATACACAGCCCCGCCTAGAGAACGTGAACGATCAGATGATAAGAAGATGAAAAAGTTTTTTTATAAGAAGATAAATTTTGATGAAGTTCACACTCTTCCTAGGCAAAGGTTGAAAGGTGATATGCAGATATTCGTGAAGACTCTGAATGGAAAAACGATCAGTTTGGAAGTTGAAAGCTCAGACACGATTGATGATGTCAAAGTCAAGGTTGAAGATAAAGTGGGTACTGCACAAGATAATCAGAGGTTAATGTTTGATGGGATTGAACTTAAAGATGGTCGTAGTACTTTGGCACAGTACAGCATTAAGAACAAGTCTACGCTCCATCTAAAGGTGTGGCTTAAAGGCCGCATGAGGATCTTTGTCAAGACTTGTTATGGAAAAACGATCACTTTGAAAGTTGAAAGCTCCGCCAGTATTTACAATGTCAAATCGAAAATCAAAGATAAAGAGGGTATCCCACCAGATCAGCAGAGGTTGATTTTTGGTCGTGAACAACTTAAAGATTCTAGGAGTTTGGCTGAGTACAACATCCGTAAGGAGTCTACGTTGTATCTAAAACTTAGGATGAGAGGTGGGATGCAGATCTTTGTGAAGACTCTGACTGGCAAAACGATCACTTTGGAAGTTGAAATCTCTGACACCATTGACAATGTCAAAGAGAAGATCCAAGAAAGGGAGGGTATCCCGCCAGATCACCAGAGGTTGATTTTTGCTGGCAAGCAGCTAGAGGATGGGCGAACTCTTGCAGACTGCAATATCCAAAAGGAATCAACTCTGCATATGCTACTTAGGCTGAGAGGCGGCATGCAAAATTTTGAGCATACTTTGACAGGCAAGACTAGGACAGTAAAGGTTGAGAGTTCTGACACAGTTGATAACGTCAAAGCAATTCAGGAAGGCATCCCTCCAGACCAGCAGCTTGAAGATGGACTTACCCTTGCTGACTATAATATTCATGGCTCTCAATTCATTTTCAACTTCTCAATTCCGTTACCGTAAGTTCAATTTGATTATAATCTCTACTTATTTCAACAAGTTAATTCATAAATTACGCAATTTCCTCATACTTTTTATTATAATCTAATGCTTGTATACACTTTCTTCACTAGGTGTGTAAAATACTGTTTGAAGTTATGCTAGTTGTGGATGTTTTGTTCTCTGTGTAGTACTATAATAGTAAATCTAGGTGCACAAGTAAAAAATATTGTTCGAATCGCTGTAGATATTAGTAGATTGTTTAATACTGTTGTAGCGAGTCAGGAACATTTGTAAAAGGTTCCATGTTGTAGGTGATTATGGTAAACAAATACTACGTGATAGACTACTTACAATAACTACATACTGCAGTTCTGTGTTCTATCAGCAGGTCTTTAATAAGTTAGGGCTCCGAATCGATATTATTAGTTTAATGATAGTAGTTGATTCAGGTACATTTGTAATAGTAAATTTCGGTGCATATGTAAAGTATTGTTAAATGTTAGTGACTAGATACTGTAATGCCGTGATGTTACCTTGCTTTAAGTCTTGTTTATCGGATTTTGTTGAGAAAGTTGTGTTTCTTGTTTGGACTGTTGATTTTAAGATTTCATGTTTGGTTGAAGAGATGCATCATCTCGGATATACCTTTATGCTGCAGTAAACCATATTTTCTTGTGTTGGCCTTTGTTTCTGTATATCTCATTAGGGAATAAAAAAGGGTGGATCAGGTTGTATGTTCTTAAATTTTTGAGTCAAAATCAGAAGATTCACTATAAGAATTATACCTTTCGATGCATTATTACAGAGGATAAGAATCGATTAGGAAACCTGTGAGAATCACAATAATATGGGCAAATCACCCTGTATCCAAACAATGCGCTATTTTGTTTAACCAGGTTTACATTTATAAGTGGTTGTCCTTTTTCGTTTTGTAGATTTAATTAGTGAGGTAAACTTATTAGCTTCAATTATAAGCTCTTTTTGCTAGTCTTTGGCAGAGTTGAAAGGTTTGGTTATCTATCCTCCCCATAAGCATAGTCACAACAGTTACTACAGCAAAATTTGACCATTCAAAAGTTTTTTACAGTTTATGTATTTAACAACTACGTGCTCTCCTTCAATAGTATTTATCTACTTTTTTACCAATCACACATTCAAAAGATCTGCAAGTAAAGGTTGTATCCAGTTTACTTATATTTACCTCAGGGATACGAGTAATTGCTTACAGAGATCTGCATACAAATATATATAAATGAATTCGCATCTGAATATCTCCATCTTCCTCTTTATCATATAGAAACAAGGAGGCATGCATACACTAACTTGTTACTGTTGGCTTCTTTGAATGCGATTTCTCATTGTTAACGATATTATGTTTTCTGATCTCCTGTAATGTGTCGCTGCAGAAACATTTCAATGGAAATGGAAAATACTGAACCCATGAGGAAACGTACCAAATTTGTATGTCTTTTTTAACCTATCTATTACCATTTTCAGTATTTACCAAAAGCAAAAGACGATTGACCATTTGTTCGTTTGTATGAATTTTCTGATATTTGATAATAAGGTTGAAGAAAAGGGACTAACAGCTGAACATGGAGCACTAGTAGAGGTTGCAGAAGAAGAAACCGAGGCAAATCCTCCTGTATCAGAGCAGATGGAGGCTCATATGAGTCAAATTCTTGAAAAGATTGACAACTTTACTCAGCAGGTAACCATGTTCATAAGATATATCATATATGTGTCGTTTAATATAATCTGGGATATGTGATCATGTGAAATTGCAAGTTTTCCATCTGTGTATGCGTGCATCGAGTTGATCTCCAGCTTCAGTGAGCTTATTATATGTTTCTGTTTCTTATGAAGGTGTCTGAATTTCTTGAGTCTGGGAAATCGTTCTTCAAGGATTTGAGTAATGAATTTGAAGAGCTGAGTGATAGCGTGAGTTGAAACATGGTCTTTGAGATAATCTAAGGGGGTGTTTGTCTTAGCTTATTAAGTGGGCTTATAAGCTTATGTGGCTTATCTAAGGTCATAAGCTCAATTTGATGTCTTATGAGCTTTTCAGATATTACATAAGCTGACAAACATCCCCTGATTATTCAAAACTGTTACATACTTATGATGAAATTTTATGCCAACAGAATACACAAGGAAGAGATGGAAAAATGGCAAGAGGAAATCAAGGAACTTCGCTTCATTATCTTGCAAAATGCTCAGCAAGTACTTTACACTGCTCATAATGATCCCTGAAGGTAGATATTATATCAACTGTTTGCATCAATCTAATAGTTCCTCTAGTTTGTTTTATAAAAAGGTGTTTAAGTATACATAGTTATTAGACTTTTAAACCTCAATTTACAAGTTTAAGCTGTAAGAAATAGACTATATATTTGTTCCTTTTTCTTGCTTTATAGCTCTCTGATCTCTTTTTATTTTTCCCCATTCCTGCCAGATTTATGCATCTGAAGCTGTTGTAGATCAGCAAGAAAGAATTTCATCAACTTAGAAGGAATCATCAATACAGTTTACAGGAATCAAGCATGTCTTTTACTATGTTGAACAAATAGTTTTAGTGGCGTCTTACATAGAAACCACAAATTGTTTTACTGAATGCCACACACTACTAGTGCATTCTGCAAATAAGTTTGAACAACTTGAACTCATGTTTCAAGACTTACTTTTGTGTTGATATCGAGAAATTAGGTACAAAAATCACAAGTAGATATTGAGAATGATGTAGCTTCATGTTACAAGTATTACAGTGTTAAAAGTGTTGGTTTCCTCTTCTTGGACTTCAATAATTCTTTAAATCCCTCGATGTCTGTTTGAGTGACTTGGTTATTAACCCAGATTGAAGCACCCTCAGTAATAACAGGTCAAACATTTGAGAGCCCTTTAAGCTTGTGGCATGAAACCCATGATCATTGGATGCTTCAAAAGAATCCTAAAAGGGCCCTGATTTGCCAAATGCCAAGATTCATTGTTGTTTCTTTAAGCCATCACCAATTGTAGGCTAGGGAAGTAGTGCTTCTGCCATCCCAAACACAATGCACATGTTCTTTTTTGGTTGTCCCAGACAAAAAGGTTTTGCAATTTCTAATCCAAATTTTATGTCCTATAAAGCCATTTAGATATGATTTAACTATATGACATGTCAAATGTGGCATCATCTTGAAACCCCTTTACAAACGTAAAAGAGAATGACAAATACTTAAAAAAAGATACTATCCTTGTAGAGTTTGGAGTCTACTTTATAGGTGATGTTCCTTTGCCATTTGGTTAACATAGGCAATGTGGGACGTAAGTTGCAAAAACTCTTTCTAGAATACCCTTTTCTCCTATACCATTGCTCAAACACAAAGCCATTAAAGAGTGATTTGGTCCTTGCTCTTAGCTATTTTTTAGTGTATATGCGTTTTAGGTTGTGTATGGTGTCATGTTTTATGTTAGATGGTTTTCTGATTGTATTATATATGTGTGTTTTTGTTAAAAGATTTTAATACTTGGATTCGGTTAAGGTTGTGAAGAAGGTGGGTGAGTTAGGTGATGTTTACTGTGTTAAAGTTTGTGTGTAATTTTTTAAGATGTTTTCACGTGTTGAAGAGCAGTGGGATCCACATGTTCTTCCTATTGGTTCCAATAGACCTTTCATGGCACGGCGTATACTCGACATAACATGCAATAAAACTATTTGCAAAGATCGTGGACACAAATTTGTTTTGACCGATTATCCAAAATGCCTAATACTGCGCTAAGGCTAGCAATAAGCAAAGGTAAATTCAAACAAACACAATCATACGGAACAAGAGGCAAACAATGTAATCTACCAAGATACATGATTGGATACTAGCAGGGTACCCGCGCAATGCGGCGGCGGGTACCCATGACTAAATTTATGGCGGGCAAATGTTTTTCAATTGTGTGTTTAAGCGAACGAATGTCTTGCAATTAGGCGAACGAATCCAAGTAATTAGGTAACCACCTCTCTCAATTGTTAAACAATTTTTTTCTTATGCAATTCTTTCATTCATTTCTTCTAATCAAATATCCATGTCCCAATCATCTCTTTTTTATTCGTTTGTTTTATTCTTACACTTTTAGGAAATATTCTTTTACTTAGTAGCCCACGTAAACATCCAAACAATTAGATAAGCTCATAAGCTACAAATTCGGACTTATGAACTACCGGCTCAATCTAATTACCCTACCTTAATTTGAGGTTATAAGAGGATCATGTATCATGAAGAGCGTTTGCTCTTCATTTGGGTCCCACGGATGTCATATCACCATAACACTATTACTTCAAAATACTCCTTCTATCATAACACGACACAACTTTTTCATTTGAGCCCCACCACTTACAGTTTTCTTTTCTTTTTCATTAATCCAAATAAACTAAAATTACAATACGAAATATTTTAAAATATACGAAAGATAAAAATAATGATACAAACATAAAACAAAAAAAATAGAGAAAAAAAAAATAAACGATACAAGTTCACTCATTCACAAAACTCATCCAAAATTTTGGATCCAACATCAAGCAACCCAACCCCATTTTATAACAGATTTTCGGATATAACGCCCATATCAACCCAACAACATATCTATCACAATATTTAAAAGTATAAGTAATTGCTACCCCAAATTTTCTTATTAGTTAAACCCTAAATTTTCTCAAATATCATCACAGAGCCACACATCCTTATTCTTCCATTTGCAGACACCTTATCTCCATCAAAATTTGCTACAAACCCACAACTTCATCTCATTTCTTAACTGCAACAGATAACCATTTATTACACCCTCACCTTTTTTTAACACACCATCTTTCTATAATACAATTTCTTTTTATTAAGATATCGAAATGGTTCAGATCTTAATGTACTTAATCGCCTTAACGCAAAACAAATAATCCCCGGGTTTTTTATAATATCCCTGGTTTTGTGTCATACAATATTTTTTACTTGAATCTGATAGGTGTGAAAAAGGAGGCTCAAAAGAAAAAATAGGCTGCAGGTAGAAGTTTTGGGCTACTACATGCATGTGTACATTGTGCTTTGAGAATTGTATATATTTGTAAATGGGTGTTTTAAGTTATGCATTGATTGTATGTAAGAAATAGTGTTTTTGTAGTTTGAATTATACTTTACATACTTGTAATCTATGTTTGATGACTTGTTTTTGCTTAAAATATATTTTAAGAAATCTTAAAAATTAAAGAGTAGGGAAGTGCTTAAATGCTTTATAAGTAGTATAGATATAGATATACAGATAAATTTAGCCATTACCGAATATGTTGGCGTAAAAAGCAATAAATTAAGAATAATTATTATAATCACTAATTCACTATTTTCAATACTTTACAAAGGAACGTCTAGGGGTGTCCATGATACTAGAACCGTCCCGAGCCGGAACCGAATCGAAAGAACCGAGAACCGAAAATAAGGAAAAAAATGGAACCAAGAACCGTCTCAAGTTTTTCGGTTCGGTTCCGGTACAGTACTCGGTTCTGGTACGGGAATTTCGGTAATTCCCATGAGTACCAAAGTGTTAAAAAAATATATTTTGATGGATATGAATTTATGGTACTCGGTTCGTAGAACTTCGAAAGAAGTTAACAACCTTAATAGTATTCCACAACTTGACTTACAAACAAACAAAAAAAACATATCTCCGGTAATAGCAAACTCATTATCTATGAAAATAATTGCAAACTCGTTGAGAATATTATATATCAATCATGGTGACTAGCTTACAATAACTTACATGGTGAGGATATATCATGCAGTGACACCATAATCGTTAATTGTTTCTCGAGTTTTATCATTAAGTTTAATGAAAACAAATACCAATAGTTAATTACAACTTGTTGCTAGTTGTTACTGAGCAACACAGAATTATTGGATATGCGGCTATGCGCATACTCGATATTCCAGTTTAGAAAAAACTTACTTTCATATTGATGAATGATGTTTGAATCTTTGAATGGAATCAATGGATTAAAGGTTAAGGTTTATGAGTTTTTAGGTTTAGGTAAGGTTTTTCTATTTTCTTAAAAGGCCGCATACTTACATGTACACAATATCCTAAACAAACCCTATAAAATTACATATTTTCATAAAAGTCGGTTCTTTCGGGAAAGTACCGGAACCGGATGGTTCCGACCCGAACCGTCCCGAGAACCGAAATTTTGAAATTTTAGGAACCAAGAACCGTACCATGGTTCTAATATACGGTCCCGTTCCCGGTCGGTACCGGTACGGTTCCTCGGTTCTTTTGGTTCTTCGGTTTTTTTGGACACCCCTAGGAACGTCCGTGTATATGCCGCATAAAAAGCAATAAATTAAGAAAAACTTCGACTAACAATATAACACTATTTTCAAAACTTTACAAAGGCATATTCGTGTGTTTTGCGGGTAACTGTTGAAACTGTTACCGGCAAAATTCGCGAATAGCCATTTTTAAAGTTTGAAACTAGATTTTGAAACCCCTCAACAAATGTTAAAGGGAAAGGATAAGTGTTTCTAAATGTATCTAAGTTACCACGTTTTACTAAGTTGTGTATCAACAAATTAATCCTCCTAAACAATGCAAACAATTTACTAATCATACTATTATATACATAATTTAACATTTGTTAAGAGATATTTACGTAAATCGTCCTTGTGGCAAGGATCAAATTGCAATCACAGTCCTTAAAGTAATTTACATAAATCGTCCTTGTGGTTAGGCTGGTCAACGTTCGGTCAACGCCACGTGTCACCACCTGAGTGGTGCCACGTGTCACCGGGTCGGGTCATAAACGGGTCGGGTCGGGTCATAAACGGGTCGGGTTGCCACGTGGACCAATGAGGTGGTGCCACGTGGCGTTGGTATAATATACAAGTTTTTGGTTGGCCCAGGATTCGAACCCGGGTTATTTGTGTTGGAAGCAAAGCTTTGCCCATCTGGGCTAAGCATAGCTTCATTAATATTACTCAAAATCTAATACATAACCCTTACTAGTTATTTAGCCCAATTCATTAATAAGAAAATGTTCAATTTAGTTTTTGGCCTATCAATTTAAGGGGTTATATGGACTGTAAAAAAATAAATAAATATACCTTCGGACTCATTTTTTCGTGATCTTTCCAATGGTATGCTCGGGGAATTTTTTCGACTTTGTTAGAACCTCAAAAAATGCGAAAATCACCATTTTTTCTTTGTTTTTGCATTTTTCGAGGTCCAAACCAACTCAAAAAATTCCCGAGCATCTTAGTCGGACTTCGTTTCGTGCTCTTTCAATGGTATGCTCGGGGAATTTTTTCATACGAACCTCGAAAAATGCGAAAACAAAGAAAAAACGATGATTTTCGCATTTTTCGAGGTTCCAACGAAGTCGAAAAAATTCCCCGAGCATACCATTGAAAAGAGACGAAAAAACGAGTCCGACGGTATTTTTCTCAATTTTTGAACTGGCCCAGAACCCCTTTAAAATGACAGGTCAAATTTCCATTTGACCCTTTTTATTTATAAAAAACCAACTAAGGGTTAAATAGAACCAAAAACACCATAATATATGAAGGTATGCCCAGCTTAGTTGGGTATCACCTTGGCCTCCCACACAACCCACCAGGGTTCGATCCCAGCGGAAGAAAATTTTGGTTTTAATTTCCATCGCCACGTGGCGCCACCTCATTGGTCCACGTGGCGACCCGGCCCGTTCACCCGACCCGACCTGACCCGTTCACCGACCCGACCCCGATACTAAGTGGCACCACTCAGGTGGTGACACGTGGCGTTGACGACCCGTTGACCGGGCTAAACACAAGGACGATTTATGCAAATAATTTTAAGGACTTCCGTTGCAATTAGGTCCTAGCCACAAGGACGATTTATGCAAATAATTCTAAACAAAAGTTAAACTTTGCATATATTAGTATGATTAGTAAGTTGTTTGCTCTTGTTTAAAAGGATTAATTTATTGATACACAATTTAGTAAAACATAGTAACTTGGATACATTTAGAAACACTTATCCGGAATGTCAAATATGTTACTCTAAGATACTATTCTTGAAGACTTTGGAGTCCACTTTATACCTTGGTGTTCCCTTACCATTTGGTACATGAGGGCGATGTGGGATGTCTAAAATATTACCCTTTTCTCCCCATATAGCTTAAGCAAAAAACCAATTTTGTTACTGTAAAAATAATAGTGAACTCAACTTACAATTATCATAAGACACTTGTTACGAAATGACTTTTGAACAAGCATAATAAATCTAAAGTCGACATTCCCAAACAAATACAGAGTTTCTTCTATGCACTCCTTATTTAATAGATCATCTTCGGGTCAAAACTGAATTTTTTTCACAGAGCAAATGTCTACTGATTAGTTTTAATATTCAAGCATGGTGTGTTACACTGGATCTTATCCCGTCTGATATCAGGTGTCCATTGAGTATCTCAAACTATTTCGGATCCTTATGTCACATTGGTGGTGATAAGTTTAAGCAATAAGTAAATGCTATTTCTAAAGGAGTAGTATATGGTTTGGTTTTGAGACCATTGTCCCTCAAGTTTTCCTTTTTGGTTACAAAACGAGACCATCTCAACTTTGCACAAACGCAAATATGAATGTTGCAGTTATATGCATTTATCCATTGCGCGTGTTTTCTAGTAATTTTTACCAGGTATACAGATATCATAAACCTCAAATGAAGGCTCCATCATCATCATCATCAATGGCTACCCAATATACTTCTCTAGCCAGTGAGTCACTCGGACACTTGTGCACGTTCAGCAGAAGACCACTTCTTCGCGACGTCATCATTTGCATCGGTGTCTCCATCAGTTGTTCCATCAGAGGTAAACAACTTAACGACATTTATATTTCTCTTAAACAGTACACTCACATACATAGTTATATAGTGATTCCAGTTACGTTTAACTGCTCTTGTAACATGTAACATGTTAAAAATATGTACTAAACGATTGCGCGAACTATATTTTAAAAGCTTTTTCCTTTTGCTTGAAAAATGTTTTTGTTAACATAATACGTACAATACTTCATTTTAAAGCCTCTATTCAAGTAATATTAATCTTTTCTCTAACAAACTGTCATTCTTGATGTTTTATAGGTTACCTTAATACAAAAAAGCAAGAGAAATATGGGCCTGAAACTGGAGAAATCGATCCTCATGGATGAGGAGCAGATAGAGATCTTTAAATGATGTTGGAGTAGAAAAGCATAGCGAAGACAAAAGATCCACAAGAGACGAAGAAAATTGATGAAGAAAAAGCTATGCTCAAATAATTAATCCGATCGAAGTACATCCCGTCTTTGTACTCATTGTATCGTAGAATTGGAATTGTACATTTGAAAGGGGGATTGTTCGTGCTAGCAAGTTGATGTAATTGTTGTCGTCGTCATCAAACAGTGCGGAAATGAAATGTGATATACTCTCTTCCAAACCTATGTATACAGTGTATTACGTATTTCAAAATTTAGATTGTGTTTGATAATTGGTCACAAAATGAACTTCTATGATTCAATAGATCGAACAAGAAGAATGACGACATGCTTCGATCTTCTTCTTGTTCGATCTCATGGAACTTATCTTCCACCATCGACTTAAGTGACTTCGTGGAAAATAATCCATTATCATCCAACTTCCACATTCATTTCTAACAGGATTGTAACAATACATGCATGTAATTCGGCCAACACATCTACACTGCAATCACTCGAAAGTCTTATTCACCCCACATCAAGGGTGTAATCAATTTAATTCGGGTCAATATAATTCTAAGCTCAAGCTCGACTCTGTTCCAATGGGTTTTGGTTGTTTTTATGTGGGTTTGAGCCGTTGTTTTGGTGGTTGGAGCCGTTGAGGCGGATGAAAACATAACATATTTTATTGTATTTTGTTTTGTTTGTTTTGTTGTTGGATATGAAAAATAAGTCTGATGACAGTCTTTGTTTTAGTAAGGTCGCATTGTTGTTTGATTAGCACTTGATGGTTCCATCATGGATTTGTTTAAATTCATTGATATTTTACCAGATTTTGTTAAAACAGTCGTTACCGTCCTTATGTGATCATGCTAGAGAAAAAATTTGTACTTCAAAAACGACTCTTAACACTCTGTCAAAATATAATAACTCGCAACTGCAATTTTGGCAAAACAAGACAGCGCAGGAACTAAACGCGGGTATCCGACTATATTATTTGAATTATGAAAATGTGGTTGTCATTAATTAAGATATATATTTTGTTACGTTTCATAGAGAATGGCCAATTCGTACTTTTTATACGCAAAATTGTTTACCTTTCATACACAAAGTTATTTCTGTTTGGAACGTCATTTTAAATGATAGTAGAAGTAACAGACTTATTTATATTTTAACCGATAATTGATTCGAATGTAAGTATACATATAATGGGTAAATAATTTGTTGTTGGACTAGCTTTGTTATGACAATCAGGATAAAGTTTACGGCTCAAACGTTCATACTCTGAATATGACGTATTTTGTACCCTAAGTTATATCAAAAATGTGGATCTTTAGTAAAATGCTAATGATCGATGATTTTCTATAATCTTTTGATGGATGAATATATATTAGATACAAGTATACAACACTTGCATTTATTATTGTTACAAATACCTTAGACTTCTATACTTTTTATAAGAGAACACTAATCAAGTCTTGAATAATCCAAAGTATTAAACAAAGTCAACCAACGATGTCTCTACTTTATTTCTTCATGACACAAAGAAGGTTACGACAAATATTTTCAAACGTGGCACATTAATGCATTTCCTGAAATAAGAATCGACAAAAAGTTATTGATTTGATCTATCATTCATATATTACGTTATGCCAACTTTACTACGAATGGTTTCATATATAATTCTTAAGAATGATAACTTTTCAAATTGTTTTAAGTTTTCATATATCAAATCGTTTTAATTTTCAAGTCAAATAGCTTTTCAAACCGTGTGCTTTTGTATAACTTTTCAAATCGTGAGTCTTAAGTCAAATTGTGAGTTTTTATAAATAAGTTTTAAGTTTTCACTTTTAAGGTTCAAGTGAAATTTATTAAATCTATCTGAACTATAACAGCCCACGATGTCATCTACACTTGCATATATTGTGGAAAACTAGAAGGGGGATTGAATAGTTTACCGATTAAAAACTTTGTTTTGAAACATATTGAAAGATCAATTGATATTGATCTTAGATATGTTAGTGAATAGTAATCAACAATATATAAAGAATAGATAAGGAAAGAAACAATCAAACCACAACAAGTTGTTTATAGTGGTTTATTCTACAAAGACTCTTTTTTCTTGCCCTACTCCACTCCCCGAGTCTCACACTCGAGAGTTTAACTTCACTAGTCAACAAGCTCCTTTCACCGGCGGAGAAACCTTTACACTTCGCTTACACACTATTTCCGACACTAAGCTAGATGTCGAGTTCTTTTCAAGGGTACAACCACTCCCACACACAATGTATTTTAAGGACTAAAATACTAACCACTCACACTCACAAGTTTATGATGGTTTGGTACAATAATGATATATGAATCAACACAAGATCATACAACAACAAACAAACCAGACTTCAAACTTCTTGATGAAGCTTGAATGTGCCTTGATCTTCTTTGCTACAAAAGAGATCACTAATATGATATGAAACTGAGTTAGAAATGTTATAGAGAAGGAATGTATGAGAATATGATAGAAAGGGATGAAAAACAACTTGGTTTGGCTTTGCTATTTATAGCAAAAATGATCAGCAGGCACCACGGACCACGGAACCCTCAAAAGGGTTCCGCCCGTGTTAACTTTTGGTGTCGTCGTGGTCTGACAACAAGATCACAAAATCTTACCAAAGTCAACCATATCTATCCAAGATTGTGTAAGATGTGTAGAGTCTAAATCTACACAAAGTATCTAGTGAAATCTTCTAAGGATTTCAATGATACACTACATGATGTCATGTGTTTGTTTTTCTATTTTTAGAAATATGTTAAAGTGTAAATACATATGTAATGTTTTGTTTTAAGAAACCAAAACATTCTTGAACTAAAAATACTAACATACATTATGGTTTAGAGTCATATCAAAATATGATTAATCACAATGTAAATGCTTGAGTGATGAAGATTTTATTTGAAAAAGATTGTTTTAATATCTATTAAACTTGACAAGCTTTAAGCTTTATAAAAATTAAATTTACTTTTGTCGTTAACAAAACTTAGGTAAAGATCAAAAATATAAATAACGTTTAATGACTATATTTGTATTAGCAATCTCCCCCTTTTTGTTGAGGACAAAACATAAATTTTATTTTTATAAAAGATGTAAAGATTGTACAAGATTTATAAAAATATTAGTTTTAGAACTTGAAAGATAAAGATGATAATGCAAGCATGTCCAATTTAGACATGATGTTTACTTTTTAAAAAGTCAAGGTATGTAGTTGACTTTTTATTAAAAGTCAAAGTCTTCATTCGTTGAAGTATGATGTTGACTTTTCATAAAGTCAAAATATAACCAAGTTCTATATATTTCTCCCCCTTTTTGTCTCAACAAAAAGGAGATGCGAGGCGGAAAGTGTAATGAGCCTGAGCCATTATATCCCCCTTGACCAATGTGTGTCAGGAAAAGCATAAAAAGTGTCAGGAAAAGATAAACTAGCTTCTCATTCACATATAATAAGTGTAAGCAAAAGTTCCGACGGTAAAGGTCTATGGTGACACACCTATCTTTGACACTTGTTGTGTATGTACAGATTTAGATCTTTTGTCTACACCTAGTTTGTGTCAGCAATGCAAAACATACTTTTGCAAACACAAAAGAGAGCTTCCCCGACTTTTCATACAGGAGCATTACAAAAATCGAAATTACTTCCAACAGAGCATTACAAAAATCGAAATTCCATACAAAACATCCAAATCAAATTACTTCCATACATAATTTCGAATCTAGTCATACGAAAACATCAATGAAATCATTATCCGACACGAGCATTAAAAAAATCAGAACTTCCTAATCGGAATTACATCCATACAGAACTTCCAATCTAGTCATATAGAAATCATTATCCAACACGAGCATTAAATGTACTTGATACCAAATTTGTCCAGTAACACCAGTAAAATGAGATGATCAATATGTCTTCTATAACTCTTGAATACCGTCATCATTTCCTATTAGCCGAAATAGATCAAGTTAATACCTTTTCAAGTATTTGCACACAACTAACTCAAGAAAGATACACACAAGCACAACTCTGATTATGAGAATCTCATTAGAGGTGAAAAAAGAGGAAATGTTTTGAAATGGGTCAAAATGGGTCGGGTTTGTATATATTTGAAAAGTAGAAAAAAATGCAATATATTTTAATATTGTTTTCCAAATGCATACCTGTAATATGAATAGCGTTGACGACTTGGACCTGATGTTGGATTCTTTGGTTGAGGACCCATACCAGATTCTGGATTCTTTGGATGAGGACTCATACCAGATGTTGGATTCTTTGGATGAGGACTTGTAGCAGTTGATCTTGAATTCTTTGGATGAGCATTTGCAGCAGTTGATCTTGAATTCTTTGGATGATGACTTGCACCAGTTGATCTTGGATTTTTTAGATTATGAGCGAGGCTATTATCAGGAACACTACATGCATCATCAACCTAATAAAGAGATAGGAAAAAAGTTCACAATAAGCTATAAAGGCAATAACTGAAACTAAATCAGTTAGGAGAACTTAAAAGAGAAATCTAAATAAACAAATTAACTTGGATAAAGCAAATAAGCACTTATTAAGACCCTATTGTAGCAGCAGACCAAGGGGCAGGAAAAGGCTATAAACAGGACAAAATTAGGCTATCTTAACAAGCTCCTAAAGGGCAAATCAGGAAGAGCAGATTAAGACTAAACCTAAATCTACTAAAGGGAACATAAATCAAGCAAAATAATCAAAAGGATAAGCTGAAAACCAGTTGGGAAGAGGCCTACTTGGGCAAAAAGGTGACTGATGACAGAAAGTTGGGACAGATAAGGGAAGTTGCAGACCTAAATTCTAAGCTAAAATAAGCACTAAAAAGCTAATAGGGGAAAAACAAATAAAGCTAGCACCTAATTCTATGAAGGGAAGCAAAAATAAAACAAAAACAAGCAAGGAATAAGCAGATAAGCAGAAGCAAATAAGTTGTCATGGGAAAGGATACTTACTGAGACAGTAGACAGAAGCATGGACAGATGAGCAACTTTGGACTACTAAATAAGCCACCTACAGATTTTTTTGATTTTTTTTCTTTTGAGAGAAGTTAAACAAGCTAGTGAGATTGCTATTTTTGTTTTTTTTTTTAATTTTTATAACAAACTAAAAGGACTCAAACAGCTATGTGAAAACTGATAAAAACCACTTTTTAGGACATTTTAACTTTTGACAAAAATTTGTAAATTCAAGTTATGAATGAAAGACTTAAAGCACAGGATGCAAATGACATTTAAAACTCATTTATTAGGATGGAAGAAAAACACCTATTTCACACATTCACGTAGAGTTTAAATGACAACCAAAAAAGTGTTGTTACCTCCATGTTAGTGTTAGCACGACTTATGATAGTGGACAAATTCAGTCCTGGTATATGTTCTTTGACAGCAGCAACCAAACTCATAAAATCCTCACGAAGACCTTTCACTTGAGCCTTTAGCAGAGGAACTTGAGGATCCTGAACCATTCTTTTCTTTGCAGCCGAGAACTTACCCACACAATGAACATTACTTCCCCCTTTCAGGTCCTTTGACTTTAGATAAGTCATCATCTATCCAAAAAGGCCCATCTGTCCTTATCTCTTGAGCGGTGCTAGGTTCACGCCTGGTTTTTATCGCTTCCTGTAATTTGTACAATCATTTAGAGATTATTACTACCTTGATATTTATAAAGGACAAGTATGTTTCTAGCTATTACAAAACTACTAAACTGACTCCACATGTATTACTCTACCTGATCTAACATACACAAGAGATATTTACAAATCTTATCATACATTTTCATACCATATCATTGATTTAGGTGTCATTTTAATTCTAAGTAGATTTAATGTCTATTAATCATACCATAACTTTAGCAGCTTTAGCATTCACAAAGCTCCCGTCTTTATTAGTACGAGTCAAACAGTACATTCCCCCACGAGATGGTTCAACACCGTTGTTCTTTTGGGTCTGCAATAACAAAAAAGTACACATCTGATAAAGTTATAATTTCCAAATTTGCAAAGGCTTTTTGAATTTTGAAAATGACAAAAAAAATGTGACCTCCTCATCAGATATACGTGCAAATGATTTGCTCCCTGTGACATGAGGCTCATCTGACTTTGAGCGATTTATTTTCTTATTCTCAGCTTCCACCTGTAAATTAAGCAAAGATAAAACTTATCCACTTGTAAAGTTCGAAAATTATTCAAATATAACTCAGGTTTTATAAATAAGCAATCATCATGTTCATGAACCTGTTTTTTTTCAGTGAACCAACTAGCAACTAATGTCCTGAATTGATCTATATTCACTCTCTCGTCAGTCTGTAACGCCAAGATTTCATCCACTGTCAAACTTGGATCGAATGAACTTTTTTTAAGTTCATACTTCCATGTTCTCCACTTACTTGACATGTCTGTCATGATCCAGTCCTTTATTTCTACTGATTCAGCTGGCTCAAATATAAAATTTTCCTACAATCAAGTATTTGTGATTACTCATACATAAATCAAACAAATTCTCTTTCAAAAAAAAAATCACACAAATTCATAAGTTACATAATTTTAGGACAATTTACCTTCACAATGCTCCATAAATCCTCCTTTTTATTCTCGGGAACCTTCCTCCACTCCTCATAATCAATTCCAATATGTTGAGACATCCTCACAAGTGTGCCAAGGAAGTTGGTCAGCTCATTTGCTTCGTCTCCAATTGGCTGGCCAAGCCTATTAAGTGTGACCACAACTTGCTCGTGACTCTTTAAGTTCCATATCCCCCTTTTCTTAGTTGGACCTCGTGCTTTCTTTCGTGGTGCTATAGGGTTCATATTATAATATTTAATGTATGCCACAGAAAAATAAACATGCCCATTTAAGTTATATTGATTTAAGCTATTGGCTAAGGATAAAAAATTCAAAGTGGCTCCAGGCTCGAGAATGTCCATTTTGCAAGGATTGTGTTGATTCACATAAGCATTTATTCTCTGAGTGTGCTTACAGCCTTACACTATTAATGTTTGGAAAAGCATGAAAAGAATGATGAAATTTAATGGTCTGGAAGACATAATTGGATGTCATAATTTTTGAAAGGAAAAAGCAATTTCAAAGTGTATGGATTGCTATGTTCTTGCTGACTTGTTTGCTTATACTTAGATGTAATAAGCACTTTAAATGAGGAGGTGTGTATAAGCCATATCATAAGCACGACCGCCACATGTATTTAAGTAGCCCTGTGCCACTATTGTCTATAGGCCATTATAACAACAGTGTTAAAGTGTTGTTGTCCTAGTTCATCACATAACAATCTGTATATATCTTATTTCAACTTTAAGAATTAAAGGAGACATGGGTTGAGGAATCGTTGTCTACACATTTGTTGGAACCGTAAAAGCAAAAAACCAAGTTAAATTTAAAATTAGTTAGAATTTTGGTTTGGCAAATCCAAACCAAACTAAGTACCGAATTCAAATTAATTTTTTATATTGTACCGTACATATACACACCGAGATTTTAGAATTTAGTAATGCAAATATTATACACAAGTAATCCTTATCCCGCATAGTTCAGAAAATAATTCCTCTCAAGTGTTATAGCATTTCTATATATACCAGTCTACCAGAGATATGGTTTAGTTTTTAAATATAATGCACACGGGACACGTTAAGATATGCTTGCTAAGCTAATGAGCTTCATCCCTAGGTAAATAATGTAGCTTAATCTATTTAGTCTCAACTTCTTATTTGACTGTAAAATTGGCTCCTGAAAATAGTGGAGGCCCTTGACTCTAGGTATGATATTTCAACGTCTGATGGTTCAGGGTATGATGGTTCAGGGTCTGATCAGATGGTCACTTGGTTAGAATTGATACACAAAGAACAACAGGTCTCACTACGAGCACAAAAAGAACTATGTTTTATGTACCAACTAATGAGTTTGCTAAAATACTACTCTCATATGAGATTCACTTGATAATATCAACTAATTGCAAACCTGTTATCAGCTTATTTAATGCAACAACTCAGATGTTTTTTAGAATTTGGGCATATTCTTATATGAGTATACTTACGCCTAAGATATATAAACTCGTTTAACATGACCTCTACAATTAGTGTTTGCGCTGAGCAGAATATCTATTTCTTCTATATGCTACCTATATTAACCCTTGATGTGACTACTTCTAGCAAAACTGTAACTATGTATAACAAGCGAGAAAATACCTTGTTGTGAAGGTTGAGTTGTAGATCCTGTAGCTTGAGTAGTAGATCCTGTAGCTTGAGTTGTAGATCCCGCAGGTTGTTCCACTTCCTTCGAAGAAAATATGCGTATCCTTTTCATCCTGTGCAGATAGTGAGGAAAACAAAAAACTGTTAGCAATTTCGCTCGATATTACTTACCAAATTAGATCCAATGAAGCTCTATCATATAAACATAAAAGTTAGCAACGGTGCTCGAAAGTTCCTGTAATAAACATAAAGCTGTTTGAAGAAAAAAAATAATAAACAAACAAATAAAAAATCCATAAGTGCACCAAACGCCTATATTATATTGTACTTCAATAACAAACTATGACAATTATTAAGCAGCTATCATAGATTGCTAAAATGAAAACTATGAATCTTCATCGTCTTCCTCTTCACTCTCTTCATCTTCCACATTTGGTGCCGCATTTATCCCATCATCACCATCAACATCAATTCTTTGAAGGCTTGGTACATCAAATGTTTGAGGAATTGAATATAAACTATTCGGATCACCATTACATCCCATGTTAAACGCATCCTCGACTTTAACATGCCGAACAGCAAACCAGCCTTCTAAAGTTGGATCTTGAGCATAGAAAACTTTATCAGCTTGGGACGCGAGTACAAATGGGTCATCATGTAGATTAACACCGGTATGTGTCACATATGAAAAGTTAACAAGTGTAATACCGAATTCATCTCGTTTGCAGCCTTGATTGATGTCAACCCAATCACATCTGAATAACACGACCCGTATTTTACCAGAATAGTTCAATTCAACAATTTCCTTCAATGATCCATAGAAGTTCACCACTCCTAGAGCAGGACTTGTGCCCATTACGGTTACAACTACTCCACTGTTTTGAGACTTCAATAAATTTTCGTGGTTTTTGGTGTGAAAACGATAACCTTTGACCAAATAGCCTGAATATCGTTTCACAAAATCATTAGGACCACGAGCAAGCCACTTTACTTCTTCTGTAACTCTAGGGTCCATTTGCTCTTCTAAGCGTTCAACCTATAAAAAATGAATTTAAGGTTACACTATGTTATTAATTTTTTTTAATCACCATGTACAGAACATACCCGTTTTTGAAACCATTCACTGAATTTCTCGCAGTGAATCTTTTCAAGCTCAAACTCAGGTAGGCGACGTTTACGGTTTTGTCCTTTGATGATACTCTTATGTTCCCTTAAAATTCAGAAGCTTAGTATAAGTTATTTGCCTTTTGAGAACCATATTACATACAAGGATAATAATCCACTTACTCTCGAAAATGTGTGATTGATTCGACATTAAACAACACGTAACGGTGTGCTTGTTTAAGCGACTTTTTATCAATTTCAGAGTTGCAGGTAGTCTTCCTTTTATGCGCAGGCAAGTCTGAATGCATATGTTGTCCTAATGCTCGCCCGGGACAAAGTATATTTGATGCTTCAATCTCATTTTGATTGTCATCATCATCATTCCTTAGTGGTCGTGTAAACAAGGTTTCTACTCCAGAAAAGTATCGAGAGCAAAAAGTTAAGCTTTCACGAGTGAGGTACCCTTCGACTATTGAGCCTTCTGGAAAAGCTTTATTATTGACATATGATTTGAGAGTTGACAAGTCCCTGTAGGAGTTAAATGGTATTATAAACACATTAAATTTTCATATAACTAATTGAAAGATAAACACGTAATAAGAGTCTACCTTTCAATAGGGTACATCCAGCGAAAAGCTACAGGACCTCCAAGCCGCACCTCTCTAACTAAATGAATCACTAGATGAACCATTACTGTAAAGAAGGAAGGAGGAAATATTTTTCCAGGCTTGCATAATGTCACAGCAACTCGAGATTCCAGAAACTCAAAATCATCTTCTGTTAAATCTTTTAGGCAAATGTGTCTAAAAAAATCACATAGCTCAATTAAAACTATGCTCACATGATTAGGCAAAGTTCCACGTAGTGCGATAGGCAAGTATTCTTGCATCAACATGTGGCAATCATAGCTTTTCATCCCAATAAGCTTTCTTTCTTTTATTTGCACACAACGTGATATATTAGATGAATATTCATCAGGAGGCTTGATAGATTTAAGGGTTTTCAAGAAAACATCTTTCTCGTCTTGAGTCATTACATAACATGCTTTTGGAATATACATATTATCACTGCGAGGGTGCTTTCTTGGGTGAAGTTCCTTTCGTATACCCATTTTTTGCAAGTCTAAACGTGCTTTCATATTG
Source organism: Chrysanthemum makinoi (assembly GCA_910596185.1). Classification (NCBI taxonomy): domain Eukaryota; kingdom Viridiplantae; phylum Streptophyta; class Magnoliopsida; order Asterales; family Asteraceae; genus Chrysanthemum; species Chrysanthemum makinoi. The sequence continues at coordinate 251,223,756 of OU343218.1, forward strand.
TCCTTTGACTTCCCTTGTTGCGCTAGCAAAGTCCCAATAATGTTGTCACACACATTTTTTTCAATGTGCATCACGTCAAGACTGTGACGCAACAACACATGTTTCCAGTAAGGTAGCATGAAGAAAATGCTTTTCTTTTTCCAAGGACTCTTATCAACATTCTCTGTAAGAAAATTGATGTGATTCAAGTTATTAAAAATGACATCTCCAGAATGATCGACAGGAGCATATCTTAAATCTTCATCTCCATCAAAAGACTTAGTGTCCTTACGCCAAGAATGATCATGTTGAAGCCATCTTCTATGACCCATATAACACCATTTTCTTCCATGCTCAAGCCATTTTGAAGACTTGTCGAACGCACACACGGGACATGCATATTCACCCTTAGTGCTCCATCCAGAAAGGTTGGCATAACCTGGAAAATCGGATATTGTAGAATGGACAACAACCTTCAAGCGAAACACTTCATTTGTAGCAGCATCAAAAGTTTCAACACCATCATCCCACAAATCCTTTAACTCTTTTATCAGGGGTTGCATATAAACATCGATCTTGTTTCCAGGGGCTTTTGGACCAGGAATAAGTAAAGAAAGAATTAAGTTAGATTGCTTCATAACGTACCATGGAGGTAGGTTATACAGAATGACAAAGACCGGCCAAATACTATATGATACATTCATTGTCCTAAAGGGGTTGAAACCATCACTTGCAATACCTAATCGTATATTTAGTGGATCACTTGAAAATCCAAAATATCTTTTATCAAAGTCTTTCCATGCTAATCCATCATCCAGATGTCGCAATTTTCCATCTTTCTTTCTTTCTTTATGATGCCAATTCATAAGGCTAGCGGTCTTGGAAGACATAAACAGCCTTTGAAGTCTCGGTTTTAACGAAAACCAACGTAAAATGTTTGATGCCTTCTTCTTTTGTGGACCCACAACTTCATCTGGATCGGTTGGGGCTACTTCATCGGGATTATTTGGGACTGATTTCCATCTTGAAGATCCACAAATGGAACATACTTTTTCTTTCTCACTACCATCCCAAAATAACATGCACCCATTTGGACATGCATGAATTTTTTCATAACTAAGTCCTAAATTTGCTAGAATCTTTTTAACTTGATGAGTAGTTTTTGGCATCAGATTTCCTGTAGGCAACAAATCTTGTAAGAACTCTAGCAACATTGAGAATGACTTGTTGCTCCAACCATTTAAGCTCTTCAAATGATATAGATGCACCAAACAAGATAACTTGGTGTACTTAGCATCCATGTAAATTTTCTGCTCAGCTTCCTTAAGTAAAGCTTCAAATTTCTTTTTCTCATTTTGTTCCACGGGCTCACTGTTTATTGGACCTGATTGTGTTCCACTTTCACCCATATCTACACCACTTCCCAATGGGGCTATCGGGAATAAGTCACCCAATAAACCATCCATGTCGTGTGAAAATATTCCTTCCTCCCCCGATATCATTCTAGATGATGATGCCTTACAAACTTCCCCGTGCTCTTTCCAAAATGAGTAATTTTTTTTGAAACCCGCACATATAAGGTGATCGTACACTTTATCTCTTCTAAGGAATGGGATATTGACACAGTCAATGCAAGGACACAAAATCTTCCCATTATTACTTGTTTTCTCAAAAGCAAAGTCTAAGAAATACTCTACACCTTCTACATATTGTGGACTTGCTCTCGGTGCAAAATACATCCAAGATCTATCCATCAGAGCTTAAACAACCATCAAGAAATATCAATATATCTGAATTTCCATCAATATCTAACTAAAGGCTGATTAACAAGCACATTTTAGATGTATCAGTTTGCTTAAGCACGAAAATTAGAGTATACTATGCTAAATACGATCATTTCAAATGGATTAACAGCCACCAAAAGTTACATGTTGATGCATACAACTCTCATAATATTTCTATGCAAAATTAGAGTATACTATTTCAAAAATTGCAGGTCTATGGTGATGCAATCATGTTAAATACACCCATAACGATTTGGTTGTTTTGGAGGAAAATAGAGGCCAATGAATCAGAGGGTGATTATGTTATGTTTCTTTTGTAGTTTAGGATCTGAAAAGTGCTGCTGCAAATAGTTAACAGATAACCAATCAAGCTTGAAATAACTCGTACACATCTGAGTTGTTAGTGACCTACGCACACGCTACTTTACAACTGTCAATCCACCTTTTTTGACATGTTAAACTACCAATACGCTTAAGATTCCGTCGCCAAAACTTCAGTCAGTTAAGTATGCTTCACTTGAGGTACTCATTTAGAACATATGGTTGATACGAGATGTATTCCATCTAGAGGACTCCATGTTAACTATTCCATCTAATTCAGGACAGAGGACTCCATGTAATGGCACAGCAATTGTATTTGCCATTGACCAAAAACCTTCTTTATGCAGTAGTTAGGTCTTACTACATTTTATTGCAAGCCTGAAATGTCATGTAACCCTTGTAGCATGTGGCAAATACTTCAGATAGTTGCAATGTTCTTGAAAATCTTAGTTATGGTTTGACTACACTAAGCACCCTAACTAAACTTTAATCAATAGATGATCATGCTACCCCATTTAATGAATCCATGAACGCTCGTCAGTAACAACGATCCTACCATCAAGGTTCACCGTCAAATTACTCTAAGTCCTATTCGAAGCCAAGTATCGGTTCAGGCCTGGTTCAAAGCCCGAACTATAACCAGTCAGAGTATATCCTGGTCCTATAGGCAGTTACCCAAACCACACATTTCACATCTAGTGAACAACGAATGTCCGACCCATGTCTGATCAAGACTCGAGATGAAAGCATATGGTACATACTACACCCATAGTCCATTTTTCTCATCAAAATGTCAACGTGGGTTTCCTTTGTGCTGCCTACGAATCACCTTGAGTTCAAAAGTTTTCATGTTGTTCTAACAAAAGGATTTCATTTCATGTATATAACACCCTATTATTGGCAGAACTGGAATTTTATAGCCACAAAGTTAAAAAAGCTACCAACTATCACAATTGCGCTGCTAGCTTAATACCATTATGTTTATCTCAAATGATAAATAGCATTCCTATAGCATTTGCGAGAAACTTAAGCATAAAATTCATAACTTCTAAGTTCTAACTACACACAATTTCAACAGACTACGCAATTGACTAAGAAAGTGATCTACAATGAACAGAAAAAAAGCCAATCACATATGATACAATTTAATAACATCATTACTCTACTAATTCTTGAAACACTGAAAAGCGAAAAGAACCGCCTTGGAGAAAAAAAATGGAAGTAGGTATATGAGGTGCTAGAGGTATAATCCATTAATCGTAAAGCATAAAATGGATCGATATCGTAACATAAAACGTAATAAATTCAAAAGCAAATTCATTTAACTTAAATACCAAAACAATCTAAGACATATCGAAAGTTTAATTCTCCGTAAGGGGTGGGTTCTTGGAAGAGCACTTATATTACGTTATAATTGTGTTCCCTCGTTCTCAAGTTATTTAGCGTTCTCATTTAAACTTTCTCCATCTATCTCAGCTCATATAACTCCGAATTATGGATTAAAACAGATTCACAACTACTTATCGCACTCTAACATCATTTTCCTAAATAAATAAGCAATCCAACAAGCACTCTAAGCACTTCGAATGCATAAGTTTTATTCATACAAACAGCTTATGGATAAAATATCCCAAACGCATAAATTTCGACAACTTCTATAAACCTAACACAACATAACAATCCATAAAAGCAACAAATCCATAACACCCTTCCAATTCCAGCAATGAACAATAAAATTTTATCAAGATATTCGATCTTTTCCAGAGCTATAACCAAACAAGTAATGTCACTTAATCACTCAAACCCATTGAGAGTGTGAACTCAGCAAGAGTGTCAGGAACATTTTAGATAGTCCATATGACATTCCAGTAGGTTCAAAGACTCTAAAGGATTTTAAAAGCAGTGCGTTACTTGTATTCAAAGGTGATATTTCACCTAATTCTAACCACTCGAGATTCGCACTCTAAAACATTTCACCTAATTCTAACCACTCGAGATTCGCACTCTAAAACATTTCACCTAATTCTATGTTATACGTCTAAAACAGTCATGTCACTAAACTAACAAACATTTCATCAAACATGTTAGGCATATCATCAAACACGTTATATGCATATCATACGGCTAATATCAATCCCTCACCACTAGGCTACATTCTTTCACAAAACTTAAGTTAGGCATATCATCAAACACGTTATATACAACAATTAACAAAACTAACAACAGCAGTTTAAGAGTTCAAATTCAACAAATCAAAACTAAATAGCGAATTCACAATTTCAGTTCAAATAAATTTAAGAGCTCAAATTGAACAATTAACAAAACTAACAACAATAATTTAACAATTTCAGTTCATGTAGTAACAAAAATTTAACAATTTATACCTGAGCGGTTTGTTAATTGGGGGAGCAGATGAGTTATGTGCAGAAGAATTTAACAATTTCAGTTCATCGGGGGAGCAGATGAGTTCATCGGGGTGTTTGTTAAGTGGGGGTGGTTTGAGCGGTTTGTGATTTTGAAGGGAATTAAAAAAAGTTTTTTATAAAAGGATAAACATTGGGCTAGTAATTTTATAGTGAGATGATTTTGTGAAACGAGAGTTACCAAAATAAAAAGATGTAAATTTACTTACATATATTTATCTAATGATTTTGTGAAACGAAAAGTTTTTTATAAAAGGATAAACTTTGTGCTAAAACATAGAATTTTTATTCATATTTTTTCACTGTGTTTAAAACGGGTTGACTGACTGGTTAAGCCGTAAACCATCAGATGACCGAAGGCGATTTTGAACGAAAAATTTGGTTAAACCGTGACCCGCTTAGTCAACTGGGTCAATTAGAAAACGAGTTTCTAAAACATTGCATATATTTAAAGTGGTAGTAAAATTATATCTTTGCTCACACTTATCTAAAAATGTAGATAAAAACTTAGACATTAGTCTCTCTTTTAGATAATTGTAGGTAAAAATGTAGATAAAAATTACCAAACCAAAGTGAACCGAGTCAAACCAAACCAAACCAGTTCGGTTTAGATGGTTAAGGTGTATATTTTTTGTTTCCGCTCGAACCGAGCCAAACCGAATCCAAAACCATAAATATGTAAGCGGCTGAACCTAGCAAGGTTGGTTCAGTTTGAGTTAGACCGGTTCGGCTCGGTTTTTGGTTCGATTCGGTTTTTGATTCGGTTTTGCTCACCACCAAGTGAAACTGTACATTTTCTTATACTTATAAAAAGCGTAGGTAAAAACCATACATTTGCTTACACTTACAAAAAGTGTAGGTAAAACAATACATTTGCTTACACTTACTAAAAATTGTAGGTACAAACTTAGACTTCTACTCACACTTATAAAAAGTGTGGGTAAAACACTAAACTTTTACTCATACTTTACAAAAAGTGTAGGTAAAACTTCATATTTCCTCACACTTTCTAAAATACATAAGCAAAACTTACATATTTGCTTACACTTGTCAAAATGTGTTGATAAAACTTAATCTATGCTCACATTTTTTCTAAAAGTGTAAGGATATGTGGACTTTTGCTCACACTTTTTACATGTGTCATCAAAAAAGTGTCACTAAAAGACCTTTTTCTTGTAGTGAATGCTCCCCCTAAATTGGGTGCCAGAAGAAAGATACATGGATTGTGAAAAAGCTACAAAAAAATGTTAGTAATAAGCATCATCACAAGCATTTCCAAACACCATGTAACAATCAACAACAATATAAGAAACACCATTCATTTGTTAAAATGTTTCATGATTTAAGAATCATGAAAAGGGAACACAATGAAGTATTAGTACAATAATAAAATCCTAGAAAAATAAAAAAATAATTATCCTAGAAAAAAAAATACAAGAAAAATCCTAGAAAAATAAAAATGCTTAAAGAAAATAAGATAGGACCCTCCTATTGAGGTGGTGGATGAGCAAGAGCATTGATGCGCTCTAGGATGTGATTGAGGATAAACCTCATTTCGTCTTGAAGCTCATGGACCATCACCCGGCTCCTTTCGGTTATGTGGGCGGTCCGCTCACAATTTGAGCAACCATGCCTAAGAGGGTAGTATGGTTTATGGTTTTGTGGTGGTGGAATGGTGGAGGTGTTGGTGTTGGTGTTTGGAGTGGTGATTATGGAAGCTAGCAAAACACTTTGCATTTGCATAGCATCACTAAGATGAGAATCCACCATATTTGAAAATTGGTGGAGATGATGGTGCTCGGTTTAAATCTCTTCTTTGGTGGGGTGATCTTCCCACATGGATTCCTCAATGTCCTCTATATGAGGAGGCATTGATGTAGGAAGTGGTTGATCCCCATACAAAGGACCATGAATTTCCTTGTGGATGGGATGGAAAAGAAGAGGTCTTGGCCCTAACGGGGCGTTTGGGTCAAATGATGGACGTGGAGACTCATGAGCTATTTGCTCAATAGTACCAAAAGATGGTAGTGGTGGTGGATGATTGGGCCTAGGAGGCAAGTCCTCCAAGTCTTCCAAAAATGGATTTGGAGACGTAGGTGGTGTAGAGAATAACTCTAATGGGATGAGTGTTGGAGATTTTGGAGTTGATGGTGATTTTGATGTTTGGATAGGAGCCGGTGGCGGTGATCTAGGAGTCTTTGTTGGTGGTGGAGTAGTGGTAGTGATAGGTGATTGTGGAGGTGGTGTAGGAGTAACCAAAGTGAGAGTGGTCTCATCTCTTATGGTGATGAGATGGTTAATGGAGAGGACTCGGAAGAAGAGCTTATGTTGACAAAGCAACAAGGTCTTACGCTCATTCTAGCGGTTCTTTTGCAAGGCTTTGATGATGGTGAAGACTTAGTCATTTTGTCTCAAGTTTTTGCTAGTAGATTGGAAGATTTGAGAAGGTGTGAGGATGATCATGGTAAAAGCTCTTAATTTATAGGAATGGAGAAATATGAAGAAATGTGTTTGATTTGATGTTAAACCATAGAGAAGATGAGGTTCCCAATGATTATGAAGTGGGTTTAATGCTAGTCATATCACCCAATCAAATATACAAGAAGGATGGAGCGAAGAGACAAAGATTTGCAATAAATGTGTTCTAATGATGATGGGATCTTTAGAATCAGATCACCCACGGATTGCAAGGAACCAAATTTTTGGTTCCTTCCTTTACGCAAAAGGGCTCCTTGGGTGGATTTTTGAAAATTTTGAATTTTGGTGGGAAATGGATATCCTATATGTCTAAGTGTGTTACTAGTTCTAATATGGGTGAGAACTAGTTAAGATTAACCTAGAAGCAATGTATGGTAATTTGGAATGTTGAAATAGGTGAAATTTAGAAAATTACCTGTAGGATCTACGACACAAAAATTTTACACAGGCGAAACCATTAAAATGGTGCCTCCTGGTCCGCACAATGCAGTGCAGGCGGTACCAAAATACATAACAGACGGTACCAAATTTTTGGTGCCGTCTGATCCGTGGACACCTAGAAAGTTCACAGACCACATTTTTAGATGTCGGGGACTTTTCCAAAACCTGAAATTTTGCTTAAAACATGTGATATTAATCATTTCTAGTTAGGAAAAATCAATAACACATATACAAACATAGTGGAGCATAGACTTTGACCAAAGGCTAACGATTTTCACATATAAGTGAAAATGGGTAAAATTTGATAACACACTTGTGCTATCCCCTGCATGAAACGGTTAGCATACAACATTGTTTTAAGTCTGTTAATACAAATAAACCGTAAAAACGTTTATTAATATTTTGTGATCTCTTTGTGTTTTGTTGATAACAAATATAATGTTATCTTAAGTATAATTATAAGGATACATGTTATTTTTGTAAAGCATTTACATATAGCCATTTAAATACAAAAATGTAGTAATTAAGCATTTGTTGTAATAGTTTATTAGGATGGGTAAAAACCATAACCCATGGATCTTAACCCATACCCAAGTTGGCTAGATACAATGTATACTTAGATACATTGAATCTAAAGAAAACCCATGGACCAACCCATAACCCATGACCCATAACCAAAAAACCCATGGGCAAAGAGGAGCGTTCCACGGATCCCTAGGATTACACTAGACGGATCCCAAGTGGAAGGGATCCGTGGGATCCGGGGAACAGTGAAGATTTTTGCCTATAAATAGAGAGCCATTTCTTCATTCTAACTCACCCCTCTTCTTACTAAATCTCTCATACACTCTCATTCTCTTCTAACATATAGATCACTTGATCTAGAGAGTTGTTCTTCTTTCTTTCTATTTGTGATCCTCATATAGGTCCTTCTCTAAGGCGAGATCACGAGCATTCTACAAGTCATCCAAGCAAGGACCACAAGTCATCCAAGCAAGGGGTCCATGATTGATTTGTCACTCCGCAAGATTTCTGTAGCAAAGATCTTGTATTTGATATTTCACATACTTGTTGTGTAATAGTCGTGTTGGTTTGGTCCACCGTGCTACGGACTCGGTATTTAGCTTTGTACCAGAAAAAGTGTAAGCAACATTGTGAGGGCTTCTCCGCCAAGTGAAGGAGTTTGTTGACATAGTGCTTGAACTCTCGAGTAGGTGACTCGGGGAGTGGAGTAGGGCAAGTAAGGTGTCCTTGTAGCCGGACCACTATACATCGGTTGTGTCTTTTCTTGCCCTTCGCTTTACTTTATTTACTTGCTTTATTATTAGATCTATACTTTCTCTACATCCATAAGATCTCACATATTAACGATCTAAAAGTTTTTGAAACTAACTTAAAATCGGCAAAACTATTCAACCCCCCTTCTAGTTTTCCACAATTGGCATCAAGAGCTAAGTTTATAAAAGTTTTAAAATAAAATTGTATTTTAAAAACTTTTCGATCACTATGGGTTCTGAAAATTATAAGGAAGGGCAATCTATGCAACGACCACCACTACTTGAAACTAATGGTTTTATATATTGGAAAAATAGATTCAAAACATATGTGAAATCTAAAGATATTGATCTTTGGTACATTATTGTTGAAGGCGATTTTGAGGCTACCTCAAATGATGATAAAGGAAATATAGTTAACATACCTCATGATAAACTAAGTGATGAATTGAAGAAAAAGCTTTCTAAAAATAGTGAAGCAAAAATGGTTTTATATAATGCTTTACCCAAAAAGGAATTTGAAAGAATTTCTATGCTTAAAACCTCTAAAGAAATTTGGAATTCTTTAGTTGTAACTCATCAAGGCAACCAACAAGTTAAAAATAATAAAATTGATTTATTTGTTCAACAATATGAACAATTTTCAATATCGGATGAGGAAACTATAGATCATTCATTTGCTAACTTTAATACTATTATTACATCTTTACAAGCACTTGATGAATCTTTTTCTAGCCGTAACCATGTTAGGAGATATCTAAGGGCACTTCCATCGAAGTGGAGATCCAAGGTGACGGCGATCGAAGAGTCAAAAGATTTGACAATCCTCACTCTTGATGAACTCATAGGCAACCTAAAAGTCTACGAGCTTGTCCTTGCTAAAGACTCCGAAGCCTCAAAGGTGAAAGAGAAACACAAATCTCTTGCCCTTAAAGCCAAAAAGGCTTCAAGCGATGAAGAGAACTCCTCTTCAAGTAGTGACGACGAGGAGTACGCTATGGCGGTAAGGGACTTTAAAAAGTTCTTTAGAAGAAAGGGAAGATACGTCAAACAACCGTATGACGATAAGAAAGGCTTTCGAAAAAGCAAAGAGGACGAGAAGCCAAAGAATGATCGTACTTGCTTTAAATGTGGGGACCCAAACCACTTTATTAGTAAGTGTCCCAAACGGGATGATCAAAAGGCGTTCGTGAGCGGCACGTGGGGAATGAGCGACGAGGAGGACGAAGAAATTTGTCTCATGGCAAATGACGAGGTATGTCACGAATACTATAGTAGCTCATCACTTGATGACGACTCATTGCATAATGAATATGACAAACTATGCAATATTAGCTTAAAACTAGTTAACAAAAACAAGCTTTTAAAGAGTCAAAACCAACGTTTAGATAAAGAAGTCATAGAATTAAAAGCAAAACTAAAACGTTTAGAAAAGGGTAAAATAGCAAGTGGTGAATGTGAACTTTATGTTCAACTTCAAACACTAGTTGATCATCTAGATTCTAAAATTGCTAGAATGAGTACAAACACTTTAGATACGATATTAGATGGTGTTAAAACCGGTAACAACCAAAAAGGTTTAGGTATTCAACAACTTGATCCATCAACTAGTGAAAATAAAGAAACAAAATTTGTCAAGGCACTAGAAAACCACCCTTGTTGTGGCGGATCCCATGGATCCCTTGATAAAGGAACCGGCTAGTGTACAGCCAGGGATCCGTGGATCTGCTGTAGCAAACAGTAGCAATAACGTAGCTTCTTCATCTAGAACTGAGTTTGTTATAGTTAATAGGAAGAAACCAACTCATGTCACCACTAGACAACCACCTCCAAAATATAATCCTACTTTTGCAAGAAACAAAGCTCCATCTTTTTCAAAACCTAATTCATTTAGGAGACCTAATAACGTTTACCCAAAAAGTAACCATCAAATGGGATGGAATCCAAATATGCAAAACGGTTTTCCTTTTCAAAACTTTGCTCCATGGAATGCATATTCATCTTATCCATACATGTCTAACATGAATGGAATGTTTAACACTAATGGACCCATGAACAAATGGGGACCAAACTTTTGAGTTTATTATTGTTTTAGGTGTGCTTAAAGGTCGACCTAGACCCGATGAATGGGTCAAGGATAGCGGGTGCACGAGGCACATGACCGGCAATAGGGATCTATTCTCCACATATGAATCCGTAAATGGAGGTAATGTGGTTTTTGGAAATAGCAAAAGTAGAATCATCGGTAAAGGTACGATTTCTAACAAATCTCTAACCATTAACGATGTGTGTCACGTAGAAAACCTAAACTTTAACCTCTTAAGTATAGGACAAATATGTGATAAAAAGTGCAAAGTACTTTTTTCCAAAACCGGTAGTAAGATACTAAAAAAATGGCATAACCATAGGAAGAGGAATTAGGAAACATGGAGTCTATGTGATTAAAATCGGTAATGAACCTAAAGACAAACTATGTCTTACCTCTATGGATGATACTTGGACCTTATGGCATCGAAGATTGGGTCACGCCAACATGCGACTTCTTCAATCGCTATCATCCAAAGATCTAGTAAGAGATCTACCTAAGTTAAAATATGAACATCACTTTTGTGATGCTTGTAATGTAGGAAAACAAGCTCATTCTAGTCATAAAGCTAAAAACATGGTGTCTACAACTAGGTGTCTAGAATTACTACATATGGATTTATTTGGTCCATCCGCTATCCAAAGTTATGGAGGCAACTACTACACTTTGGTCATAGTGGATGACTATTCTAGGTATACATGGACAAAATTCTTAAAGAACAAAACGAAAACCTTTAATTATTTTGAAATATTAAGCAAAAAGATCCAAAGACAACTAGGAAGTCCCATAGTGTCTATTAGGACGGATCATGGTAGGGAATTCGATAATGAAGTGCAATTCGAGCTTTTTGTGACGCTAATGGTATTACTCACAACTTCTCGGCTCCACGCTCTCCACAATCGAATGGGGTAGTAGAAAGAAAGAATAGAACCCTACAAGAAATGAGTCGAACCATGCTTAATGAACAATCCATACCTCAAAAGTTTTGGTGTAATGCCGTTGATACTTCAACGTACATACTCAATCGAGTCTTAATTAGACCAATCTTAGGAAAAACTCCATATGAGTTACTGCGAGGCAAAAAGCCTACGTTAAATCACTTTAGAGTCTTTGGTAGTAAATGTTTTATTCTTAACACTAAAGATTACCTTACAAAATTTGATCCTAAATCAACCGAAGGTATCTTTTTAGGTTACTCGCCAAATAGCAAAGCTTACGTCATATTAAACAAAGAAACAATGAAGGTAGAAGAGTCATTAAATATAAAATTTGATGAAAGTCCACCCAAACCCTCTCCACCTCTTGTCGATGACGAGATTATAGAAAGTGAAGCTATAGTAATAAAGAAAAAGATAAGTGAAGAAGAAGAACCTCTAAGTGATGAAATAATAAACATTAAAGAGTCCAAAGATCACCCCGTAGATAAAGTCATAGGAAAGCTAAACGAACGAACATTAAGGTCTCAAGTTCAAAACCAAAGTAGCTTGTTTTGTTTCGTTTCAACCTTAGAACCTAAGAATACACAAGAAGCCATAAAAGATGAGAGTTGGGTAATGGCTATGCAAGAAGAACTAAATCAATTTGTTTCTAATGATGTTTGGACACTTGTCCCTCCACCTAGTAATCAAACCATAATAGGAACCAAATGGGTTTATAAAAACAAATTAGATGCAAACGGAGTAGTGTCTAGGAACAAGGCTAGACTCGTTGCTCAAGGGTATAACCAACAAGAGGGAATAGACTTTGATGAGACCTACGCCCGCGTGGCTAGATTAGAGTCTATAAGAATACTTCTTGCGTATGCTTGTGCTAATGATCTAAAGCTTTATCAAATGGATGTCAAAAGCGCTTTTCTAAATGGTTTCATTAATGAAGAAGTATATGTAGCTCAACCTCCGGCTTCATTGATTTTGAAAAACCCAAACATGTGTATAAATTAAAGAAAGCCCTTTACGGTCTTAAACAAGCTCCAAAAGCTTGGTATGATAGACTCAAGTCATTTCTAGTTAAACACAACTATACCATGGGGTTAGTTGACAACACACTTTTACTAAGAAAAGAGAGTCACATATAATCATAGTACAAATATATGTAGATGATATTATATTCGGATCCACTTGTCAAGACATGTGTGATGACTTCCCTAAAATCATGCATGACGAGTTCGAGATGAGTATGATGGGAGAACTTAGTTTCTTTCTTGGTCTACAAATAAAACAAGTAGAAGATGGTATCTTCTAAATACATCAAGGAGATGTTAAAGAAATTCGGTCTAGAAGAGTCAAAACCAATTAGGACTCCAATGTCATCCGACACCAAACTCACAAAAGATGAAGACGGCGAATCCGTAGATAATACTAAATATCGTGGCATGATAGGCCGGATATCATGTTTAGTGTTTGCTTATGTGCTAGGTTTCAAGAAGACCCTAAAACATCACACCTAGAAGCCGTAAAAAGGATATTTAGATATATTAAGGGTACAACACAATTAGGATTATGGTATCCTAAGGGCACGGGAGTAGAAACAATTGTATATGCAGATTCTGACCATGCAGGTGATTACGTTGATAGAAAAAGTACAAGTGGGGTATGTACTTTCATGGGATGTTGTTTAACATCTTGGTTTTCTAAGAAACAAACGGCACTAGCAATATCAACAACCGAAGCCGAGTACGTCTCCGCCGGCAAAGCATGCCAACAAGCACTATGGATGAAACAAGCGTTAGTCGACTACGACATTCATCTAAGCGACATAGCCATCCTATGTGACAACAAAGGTGCCATCGACTTAAGCAAGAATCCGGTATTGCATTCTCGCACAAAGCATATAGAGATTCGTCATCACTTCCTAAGAGACAATGTTCAAAAGGGGAACATCTCTATTGAGAAGGTAGCATCCGAAGACAACATAGCCGACGTCCTCACCAAACCGTTGAAGCGGGAACAATTCAACCTACTTCGTCTTGGTCTTGGTCTAATGGAACAAACGTCGTAACTTATTTGACTCTACAAGGTATGTAAACACTAGCCTTCTTCTTTCTGAGTCTAGGATTTCTATTTCATGCACAACTCACAAACAATACGGGAATTTTCAAAACCCAAGATAAGTTTTCCACTTATAGCTTTCTTATTTTTTTTAAAAACACACATACACATTTTCAAAGAAAACCTCTTTTCAAAATGTTTTCTAAAAGGATGATACCTTCCCGTATCAATTTCACAAAAGCAATTTCTCACGACTAGGACAAATCGCTTTTTCATTATTAATACAAAGTAATAACCCGTTTTCATTGCATCTCATGTCTTTTGAATGCTAAAGGGGACACATAACTAATATGTGTTTTCGGGTACATTCATTTAAGCAACAATGAATTAGGAGCATTGATAACACTAAATTACGTACTTATGTACTAAATATGTGTTTTCGGGTTATCTCAATAGGATGTTTTTCTACTTCTAGTTTATTTTTCTTTTTCTTTTTAGGAGTCGAGATAACTGTAACTCTAAATAGTTTGCATATAGGCACACACTAGGCAAAATGTTTCCAAAAAGGAAAATTTTGTGCTGCCTGGATCACCAGACCCACGGATCCCAGCCTTCATGCTGGACGGATCCCTCAAGGGAAGGATCCGTGGGATCCGTGAAACAGAAGCTGTTTTTACCTTCTATTTTTTCACTTTGGATGAAAAATCCACATTTGTTTCATTTTTGGGAGTATGCTCTTTAATGCTTGTGTTCTCATGATCACATGCCTTGAATTCATATCTAATCATTAGATTTTAATCCACATTTTGGGTCAAGCATTCATTACAATGCTTTGTTTTTCTATATATAGAACTCCCAAAATGCTTGCATAATCCATCTCATCCTCACAAACACAATACACCATGTCATCCAAAAACCCTTTAGATGAATCACCTAGTACAAACAATCATCTTCATGATACCCAAACCTTTGTACTACCACCATCCAAAATACCACAATCAAACTCTAGGATATCCGCACGGATTAGTATCCGATCTTGTTGTTTAGCAAAACCAACCTCAAATGGTTCATCCTCAACAAATAACTCACCACAAGATGCTTCCATTATAGCACCTCCCTCATCACCAACAAGTACACCAACTTCATCACCACCTAAAGTCACTCTTTTGGAACTCCTTAAGACTCCAACAAGATCTAAACAACCTAAACAAAAAGAAATAGTCTTTTCAACACCCCCACATCTCCAAATACTATTTTTCAAGATCTTGAAACATCACCACCATTAGCTCCCATCACATTACAAGAACATCTAGGTTCTTTTCCACCACCATTTACAAACATTCCGGATGTTGATCCATATTTTCCTATTTTTCCACCACATCTTCCGCATAACTCAAATCAAAACAACCCGGAAAACTTCCGCACTCATTACCCACATCATTTACATTGTGAACATTGCCAATCCACTAGGGAAATTGCAATAGAAGTTAGGGAAGAAATGCGTTTCATACTCAACCTCATCCTTGATCGCATCAATACCATTACTCATCAAAACCTCCATCCATAACCTTATGCAAGCATAGAAGGAATCACTACTACTATTTTCTATTTTTAGTACTTTTTTCTTTTGAAGTCATTTTCAAGAACAAGTCTTGTTCTTATTTTTACATGCTTGTAGGTGGCATAAATACCACTACACTTTGTTGTTTTATTACAAGGCCTTGTTTACATACCTTGGCTCCCAATCTTGATTCTCGGCAATCACAAGATTATTTAAGCATGTTACTAACCTTTCTTTTTGTAGGATTTTTATTTTTCTTCACTTGACGCCCCAAACTAGGGGGAGCTACCATCAAGGGGGAGTTAGCGATACGTGGACTATTTTTTTTCCACACTTTTATGTTTATTTCTTCCAAGGGTTAACTTTTTGTTTCGACAAAAGGGGGAGAAGAAGTAAAACTTAGGGGCTTTCAAAACTTACATCTATTCTTAAGTTTTACTCATCATAACATTATGTTTTGTCATCAACAAAAAGGGGGAGATTGTTAATACAAATAAACCGTAAAAACGTTTATTAGTATTTTGCGATCTCTTTGTGTTTTGTTGATAACAAATATAATGTTATCTTAAGTATAATTATAAGGATACATGTTATTTTTGTAAAGCATTTACATATAGCCATTTAAATACAAAAATGTAGTAATTAAGCATTTGTTGTAATAGTTTATTAGGATGGGTAAAACCATAACCCATGGACCATAACCCATGGATCTTAACCCATACCCAAGTTGGCTAGATACAATGTATACTTAGATACATTGAATCTAAAGAAAACCCATGGACCAACCCATAACCCATGACCCATAACCAAAAACCCATGGGCAAAGAGGAGCGTTCCACGGATCCCTAGGATTACACTAGACGGATCCCAAGTGGAAGGGATCCGTGGGATCCGTGAAGATTTTTGCCTATAAATAGAGAGCCATTTCTTCATTCTAACTCACCCCTCTTCTTACTAAATCTCTCATACACTCTCATTCTCTTCTAACATATAGATCACTTGATCTAGAGAGTTGTTCTTCTTTCTTTCTATTTGTGATCCTCATATAGGTCCTTCTCTAAGGCGAGATCACGAGCATTCTACAAGTCATCCAAGCAAGGGGTCCTTGATTGATTTGTCACTCCGCAAGATTTCAGTAGCAAAGATCTTGTATTTGATATTTCACATATTTGTTGTGTAATAGTCGTGTTGGTTTGGTCCACCGTGCTACGGACTCGGTATTTAGCTTTGTACCGGAAAAAGTGTAAGCAACGTTGTGAAGGCTTCTCCGCCAAGTGAAGGAGTTTGTTGACATAGTGCTTGAACTCTCGAGTAGGTGACTCGGGGAGTGGAGTAGGGCAAGGAAGGTGTCCTTGTAGCCGAACCACTATACATCGGTTGTGTCTTTTCTTTCCCTTCGCTTTACTTTATTTACTTGCTTTATTATTAGATCTATACTTTCTCTACATCCATAAGATCTCACATATTAACGAATCTAAAAGTTTTTGAATCTAACCTAAAATCGTCAAAACTATTCAACCCCCCCCCCTTCTAGTTTTCCACAAAGTCATATTATCATCCTACAAATTAAAAACAACCAAATTGTATCGTACATCAAAGTTATTGTCTTGTTCCAAACACTCCTTCAAATGAACCTCACTTATCCAACTTCTTGTAGATCTTATTCATCATCCTACCAAGGCATTTGAACATCCCCTTGGTTTGCTTGAACTCCGCCGATTCATTCTCAATCACGGTGAGAGATGCATAGTACTCTTGAGGTGGAAGGCGAGAATTTTGGAGACCGTCCTCGGAGCTATTTGATGATGATGATAATGGAGTTGGAGGTTTTGCCCTTTTGCCTTTAGTCTTAGCCACTCGCTGGTCACTCATGGGCATAAAAATGTGAGGGATGAGCATAGTAAAGCTTCAACCCTTTTGGGTTGGTGGAATGGGTGCAAAGGTGATACGCGTACAACGCGCGTTCCGGGTCAAAGGAACTTCCTTTTCGTCGAGCAAGTTTTTCAACACCCTAGGCAGTGAACCTAATCGTTGTAGTGTAGTATTAGGGTAAGCCTCGGGAATTGATATCGTTCCCTAGGGGAATAGGAATGCTAGTGAGAAATTACTACGCTAAGGTTGGGGTTGAGGAAGATTATTTTTTATCTTTTTTATGTTTTTTTAGAAAATGGAAATGTACCAATCTCGGGGTTTGGATTTGGGGGTTGGTATTTCTATTGATTACTCTACATATCTAATTATCTAAGCTAAGGTGAGTGTAGTCTATGTCTATTGTTGTGTGCTCGTATGATGATTAAAAATGTGTTTACTTAGATGTTATTACTCCCTAGTTATCTCCTATTGATGGTTGAATTGCCACGACCTTATTCTTAACGCGTTGTGTTTCTAATGTCGTAGGGTATGCGTTTATCCCTAACTCTTTGAAGCTACCTAAGGTTAATGACTACGAAATTTCTAGGATTCATAAACTTAACACTAAGGTTCTATTTGGATATTTAGCCTACAATTCCACTAGTAACTATAAGCTAAGGTTCAACAAAGACTAATCAAGTATTAATAACACAACGAATGACCTATCGCAATATTAGGTCAATCACAATTAATATAAGAGACAACCAATCAATATTTAATAACTAGGTTTCATATTATCTAAGCAAACACACAAGTAAATTAGCCGGACATGGAGAACATGCAAGCATACACACAAACAATTGAAGACATGATTGAACCAATGAAATAAAACACTTATCTTGTTGTAAAATAGGGTATGAAACCCTAAGATATTGTACAAGACAGCCTTGGTTCGGTTTAGGTTTTTACTCCACAAAACTACCTCTCTCAAAACTGAAAAATTCGGATTCTATATATAGTGTTACAAAATGCGACGGCGTCACTCTTTAATTGTGACGCCTTCGGGTCGCCGCCATTAGGGTTTCATCTTGGCCACGTCAACTCTGTGACGGTGTCACCTTATGCTTGTGGCCGTCGAAACTTCAACCTCCGGCGTCGTCACGGATCCAAATCTAGGCCGTCTGAGTTGCGACGCCCTACTCTTTTAAACCTGATGTTGTCACTTGTAAATTAGCAATTTTGCTACTGAATCGTCTCAAGATGTGTGGCGACAGCGTCGCAGTTAAGCAGTGACGCCGTCCCCGTCAATTCCAGCAGCTTGAGTGTCTCGATTCTTGACTTTGGCCATTTTCTTCATATATTCGCGCCTTTTCGTCCGAATAATTGTCATTCCAGCAATTTGCCTCCAAGAGACCTAAAAAGTGAAAAGGAACGAAATTTAGTAGTAACGGATACAAAAGTGATCAATTAAGGGCTTAAATGACCCCTCAAAAGTGTACCTTTTAAATCCTTATCAAATATCCCTACACTTGGTATTTGCTTGTCCTCAAGCAAATGTGCTTTTGGCCAATTAATTTATAAGTTAGGGGTTATGAAGCATTAGTTTAGAACGATTCACAACACATATAAGCCCCGCAAAAGTCATAACAAGCACGGAAATTACATACTAGCACCTCACAAGTGGTGTTTGGATACTCTCATCTCTCGGGTGTATATGAAATATATCAAATTGGAAATGGAAGATAAACACTCATTAACCGGTCCTAGTACATAGATTACCATAGGCTTGAGACTAGATCAAACCTTCATCACTTTGGCGTAAGCACCTAGGAAAGACTATCCAAGAGGTCTTTTAAAGGGTTGTAACGTTAGGCTTACGGTAGGGAAATAAAGGGTTTGGTGGGATAGGCGATTAAGTAGTGGCAAGTCAAAAATCTTTATGTTACAAGCATGCGAAGAATGGCGTTGCTAAGCCAAGACTCGACACTCTAAACTCTAGATAAATTGAAACAAACGAACATAATTTAAAGATAGATGTTGGATGGTAGCCCGTATGTTTTTTCATCATTTGTTTTTCACTTTTTTTTTTCATACACTTTTATTCTACCATCCTCTACGATAACATCAAAATAATAGGGATTTATAGGTACATCCCTACACTTGAGTTTGTTAGGATTTGGAAAATCCAATAGTTAAAGTGTCGGTCACCTCAAGTATATGTAATCATTAGAAAGCTCGTAGTCGTAGTTATTTTATGTTAAATAGTATTTAGTTATGTAACACCGTGGAGGACGGACGGGTCTTTACCCACTGTATGCCTGATCCAGAGCCCGGTAGGTGGCGTTTTATGTAAGTACTATAAATACTCTCTACCTTCCAAGGTAGAGACTTGGAGCTCATAATAAGATTTTTCTTTCTCTCACTAAAGTTCCCAAACCTCTAACTTTCTCTCTAAAAAACTCATCTCTTTGTACGCCTACTTTGGTTATGGTTTGATGTGTATGTGAAATCCAATATGTTACAAACGGTATCAAGAGCCATGGTTAGATCATCTCTTACATATATTTGGATTTCTAGTGGTTTTTGAGTTTGAGAAAGTTTAGTGATTTTTGCATCATTTGGTTGATTTCTAATGTTAAAGTTTGGATTTTGATTGTACTTTTGTGTTTAGGATCATTACAAGTGTTTAGGTTTTGATTTGGAAGGCTTGAATCATCGTGGTTGGGTTGTTTTTGGATTGAAAAGTGTGTTTTGGAATTTTTTCAAGTTAGCGACTTGGCTCTCGGTGTAATTTTCTTGATAGCGACTTGCTTCAGAAAAAATTAGCGAGTTGTAGTGTTGTTTGGTGGCGATTTGGTCCTAGCGACTTGCCTTTAGACACAAGCCGACAAAAGTCTTTGTTGGTGGATTCTCTACTACGGGTAGCGACTTGGTAAGGTAGCGACTTGCTTTCAATTTTGATAGCGACTTGTTCTTAAGTTTCTTAGCGACTTGGTGTTAGCGATTTGGACCAGTAGCGAGTTGCTATTTAGCGACTTGATTTCTTAGCGACTTAGTGCATAGCGACTTCTTTGTCAAAATTTGTAGCGACTTGGGTACTTAGCGACTTGTTTTGTTATTACTTAGCAACTTGGTTTTTAGCGACTTGGTTAATTTTTGTTTGTAATACGGTTTTCTCTTGATTTAGTAAAATCCCGTGAAAGAATCTATTTCCCGGTTTAATCATAGAGTTATAAAATCCCGTGTAATCTTTAAACATGTCTACCAACGTACCTACAATCATCTCCACATTCAGTTGCGAGGATGTTCAAGCAGGTGGTTTAGATACTCGTCCACCCATGCTTGGCCAGAACCGACTACGACTCTTGGGCTCAAAAATCAGTTGTACTATCTTGGAAAGGAAAATGGGGTCAACATTCTCAAATCGATTGATGAAGGACCTTATTTGATTGAGACTACAAGAGACTTAATTGATACAGCTGCAGATGGAACAATGATCTATGGGATAGACAGACCAAAGACATATGATGAGCTCAATGATAAGGAGAAAAAGAGATTCGATCGATATCGGGCTTCTAACATCGTACTTCAAGGTCTTCCAAAAGATATCTACAAGCTTATCAATCACAACACGAAGCCAAGGCGTGTGGGATAATGTCAAGATGCTTCTGCAGTTCTGAATTAACTATGGAAGACAGAGAATCACAACTCTATGATGAATTTAAACACTTCAAGATGAAACCAGATGAGAGTGTCTATGAGTATTACGTGAGATTCCACAAGC
Source organism: Chrysanthemum makinoi (assembly GCA_910596185.1). Taxonomy (NCBI): domain Eukaryota; kingdom Viridiplantae; phylum Streptophyta; class Magnoliopsida; order Asterales; family Asteraceae; genus Chrysanthemum; species Chrysanthemum makinoi. The sequence continues at coordinate 251,244,725 of OU343218.1, forward strand.
TTGTTAATGACATGAGGAACATCATAATGACTACGCCAAACATTCAGCTGAACTCAAAGTTTGTGAACAACATGAATCCCGAATGGCATAAGTGTGTCACCACGTGAAGCTAACCAAAGGATTGAAGAATACAAACTATGAGCAACTCTATGCCTTCCTTCTTGAGAATGAGAGACATGCTATGTTTGAAAAAAGGATTCTTGATCGGTTCAAAACCAACCAGGGAGAGACAAGCTCATCAAATGATTCAACTGCTTTCTACTCAAACATTGGAATTACCACCAAAGCATCTCAAGTTATACCCATGGGTAATAGTAATCACAAACTCATTCCCGATCCTATGTTCAAACAAAGGCGATCTTGCGGATGCACATGTGGGAAACTTCATTAATCAACTGGCTCTCATGATTAGTCAAAACATGAACTCTCTTCCACACACCAACAACAATCTCAGAGCTGCATCCAATCCACACAATCAAGCCACTGTCAGAGATGGGAAGGTTATGGTGCAACCGTTCAAGAAAGGCGTCTGAACAAGGAAGAGGTGGAGCTGGTCGAGGTTATGCTGCAAATCAGAATAGGGGAAGGAATGGTAATCGGGGACAAGCAAAGCCGATCAAGTGCTACAACTGTGGAGGTGAGGGACACATTGCAAGGAACTGGACACCGCCAAAAGCGCCCCGAGAATGCAGAGTACTTCAGGGATAAGATGTTGCTTGTTCAAGCTCGGGATAATGGTGCAGCTTTGGATGAAGAAGAGTCGTTGTTTCTTTGCGAGGAAATGCCAAGACGTATGATGCAGGATGTGGATGAGCGACCAATTCAGGGAGATAGGCCATAATAATCAGAATGCCTTTCAAGTAGCTGATTGTGATGCATACGACTCTGATGTTGATGATGAACCTCTTTTGCACAAACAATTTTCGTGGCTAGCATTTCTCCAATGGTCTCTCCTAAAGTCTCTTCATCACCACAAGCTGGCCCATCCAAAGACAAAATCATTTCTGAGGTATTAAAACTATACGATGATCCTGATGTGCAAAAGATGCATGACAAAGTACTATCAACTGAAACTATTGAGTCAAATATTGAAAATATGGGTAATATCAATGTTGTCCCATATGATCAATATGTGAAACAAAGTGAAAGTGTGGTCGTACCAAGTGATGCATCTTCTGCATGCAATGATGACTATGTTTTTGATGAATACACTGCATGTGCCACTGATGATTCTGTTATCTCTGAACTTAATGCCTATAAAGAACGAGTTGCAATTTATGAACAATGTGCTAAGTTTGAGCTAACTACTGCGTGAGCGAGGATTTGGATAACCAAATGCATACAATTATTAGAAAAAGTAATTTTAGAGAAGAAGTGTTAAAACAAGAGTTAAACTCCTAACAAGAAAAGCTTTCTAAAACTGCTAAGCAAAAACAAGAACTTCAAGAAAATGTTAAAGTGCTTAAGCAAGAATTTCATGCTAAGGAATCAAAACTTTTGAATGATTTTTCTAATCTAAAAACTTTGAAGAACAAGCTTGAAAATAAGTTGTACGTACAAGGGAATACCATTCAGACTGCTCACATGGTCACTAAGCATAGAGTTCTAAGCGATAAGCATAGTGTTCCCATTATAGATAAACCTAATCTGAAAATGCGGGAAGATAGCAAAAGCAACTCAAAATGTAATCTATGATGGCAATGAGATTCTTAAACCTAGACAAAAACCAAGTTGCGATGAGTGCACTGAGGAAGATAGAAAGTTAGATGATGCATCTAGGGAGAAAATGAATAAGAAGCTAGAAAATCTTGAATGTAAAAAGAATAACATCACGATCAAGCCCCATGATTACAAGAAGGAAAACTGGATCTCCTTAAACAAATTTAAGCCTCAAGCGTTGTTAACACTGAACAAGTTTTACGGAAAAGGGACTTAGATAAGCAAAAAGATAAAAATCTTGTTGAAACAAACCCTCCCCTTAGGAAAATGTGCAATGCGACTGTGTATCCTCAAAATACACCAATGCATTTAGTTCCTAGAACTATTGCCACTAAGAGCAAGACCTTAATCAGTCAATATGTTATTTTTCAACTATTTGTCGATTTTGAGAAAACTTGTAAGAAAAGGATCACACCCACTGGGATAACTGAAGGGGAAAGGGGTTTTAAACAAACAAAAGAATGCTATTTAACTGAGGTCATGCCTTTCTTTAAACAACTAAAAGATCATTTTGAGAGTCTTAAAAAGGGGATAGATTCAGATATTAAAGGAATTTGATGCAATGATAGTTGAGGTTAGTGACTATGAGAGATCAATAAAATATAATGAGATTGAGAGGAAAAACTTACATACCTTGAATGAGAATCTTATTTTTGAATGTATTGCTCAAGATGTGTTTTACACTGCTACGAATTGCTCCATTAATGCTTCTCAATTTCATGAACTATCTGTTTCTTTAAAAGTCTCCCATGATCGTGTCATTGAGCTTGAAATCAAAAACTCTAAACTAAGTGAGAAAATTGAAAAGGATGATCACGATACTTTGGTAAAACATTTTTCTAAACTAGAAGTTGAAAATTTTGATTTACAACTTAAATATCAACATCTCAAAGAAAATGTTAAAACCTCAAACATCAAGATATCCACGGATGTTCCAGAGTTTGATGCAGTTTTTGAAATAAACAAGCGTGATGAACGATTCAAGCTCCTCTGTAACACGATCGAGAAAGTTGAAAGCCCAAATTTCTCAGTTAAAGGGTGAAAAGAACAATGTGACTGGCTCCCAAATGCCTCCTCCTTTAGATTCTCGAAATTCTCAAAATTTTCATCTTCAAAATTTGGTTAATACTTTACAAAAGGAAAATGAGAGTTTTCTAGAATAAAATGAAAAGGTTAAACGTCATTTCAATGAGTTATTTGAGTCAATAAAAGTCACTCGTAACAAAAATAATGAAAAAATAACCGTTGCAAAAGAAATTGAGAATCTGAAGAGTCAGGTAAAAGGGAAAATGCCAATGACCAATGGAGAGAATTGTGCTTTAAAGGTGCATGTCTGTAATAAATATGCTTTGTCTGTGAAATATGTTCCTCCTCATCTTAGGAATAACAAACTTGCCATTCAAACATATTTCTAATACTTTAAGGATAGTCTAGAATGTCTTCGTGAGATTGTAGAAGAGGATAAGATAGAGAAACCACTTGATAATGCAATTGACCATGCATGCTTATATGCCAAACGATCTCAAGAACTTCTAGAATGCTTAATTACAATATGCCCTTGATGAGTGTCTAAATACTCATCATTTTTGTACCATTTAAACTGCAAAAACATCTGAAAACACTCAAAAATGCATCAAAATGATAAAAATATCACAAATAAGTGTTTTATGTGTTTGAAATGCAAAAATATCAAAATCTGGTGAAAAACGTATCAAGTTTGCATAATTGGCAGTTTAGTCCCCCAAGTTTCAAAAGTTGTCAAAAGCGGTCCACTGGTAAATCAAAATAAACAAAAATATCATTTCAAGTCCCTAGGGATTCTTGAGTTGTCAAAATTGGTCCTTGAGATTTAAATTTGCAAAATTACAACTTAAGTCCCTAAACTTTCAAAAATGACAAGTTGATCCTACAACTTCATAAATTAAAGATTTGGTCCTTTGGAATATTGGAGATTGGCAAAGCAGGCCCTTGGATTGCTTTTGGAATCTACATGTATGGTCCTTGGATTTTGGAATATACACAAATGGTCCCTAAGCTACATCTTGGGTTCAATATTAATCCTTAATCCAAACCCTATAACTAAAAGCACACCCAAAGCCCAATCCAATATCTACCCAATACCCGGTCCAATCCCTTTATATCCAACCCCCAACCCGAATCCAACCCACCCACGGTTTAAAATAAAACCGCCAAACCACCGGCCACCCCTCCTTTCCTGTCTCCCCCTGCAACTCCACCTCTAGCTCACCCTACTCCACACTTTGTTCCCCCCGCTTCCACCAAACAACAAAAGAAATTAATGCTCCCCCCCTCCTTGCTAGTTTGAGGACACGTGGTCAAAAGCATTTCCATAAAACCAATCCAATGGCCAAGATCATTTCCAGTCATCCAATGGCT